>CAJQUN010000109.1:0-1200000 GCA_907163345.1 Haberlea rhodopensis
ATGCAAGAAGTAGTCAAGGCAAAAGTGATTAAGCTACTCGATGCAGGTATTATCTATCCTATCTCCGATAGTGCATGGGTGATCCGGTGGCATGTGTACCAAAGAAGGGAGGTATGACTGTTATTACTAATGAAAAGAATGAATTAATACCTACTAGGACAGTCACTGGTTTGGAGAGTGCGGTATTGACTAGAGAAAACTTAATAAGCTACACGTAAGGATCACTTCCGCCCCTCCCCTTCATTGATCAAATGATAGAGAGACTAGCTGGGTAAGATGATTATTATTGCTTTCCTAATGGGTATTCGGGATCGTACTCAAATAGCAATTGCACCTGAGGACCAAGAGAAGACCACCTTCACTTGCCCTTAATGGTACATTTGCATTTAGGAGAATGCCTTTTGGGTTATGTAATGCACCGGCTCGTTTCAACGATGCAATGATGTCCCGAGTGTGATGACCAGGGATTAGGTGTTAATCCCGTAGTATTAATAATCCCTAAAGTGGTTTTACGTGGCGATTTGGATTTTAATCGAGGTGTTGGGCCTTCTGGCTCGTTTATTTGGGCATTGGGATCGTTGGATCCAGAGGTTGAGATTGTATTCACATTACGGTGTAAACCTAAGAGTTGGTTTTTGATGTGTCTCGAATCTCGGGTCTGGGTGCTGTGAGCACCGGTAGGGGATTTTGGAGTTAGAGAGAGAGTTTTTGAAAACAGATGATTTTTAAGAATCATGATGTATTTGTGGGGCTATTAATTTTCGGGGTATTTTTGCTATAATACCATTTGAACCCAAAATTTTTAACATTTAATTTCATTTTCAACGCCCTCTCCTTCCTCTCTTTCTCTTTCCCGTCCGCAGCCATTCCCGATCTTCCCCTGCCTCCTCGCTTCCCCGCTCCTCGCGGTAAGCGCGCCCGCCGCCGTTCCGGCCGCCGTTCGGGCGTGCGACCTATCCCGTCTTCGTCTCGACGAGGCGCTTCTTTCCCCTCCATCAATTCGATGGTTTCGTCGCGTCCCTGGAGTCGGATTTTACAGAAAGGCGTCGATCCCAAAAGTTTAGGTTCTTCGCTTTTGGTCCGATTTCTTCCGATTTTCGTTTGGGTAATCTTCCTAACCCCTTTTTTCGTTATTTCGTGCAATTCCCTGCCATTTTTGTGTTCGATTGTTCGGATTATTGTTGTTGGTGGGAATTGGTTCGAAATTTGGTTGTATGCATGAAGTGGGTTCGAATTTTGGGGGGTTTTGGAAGGGTATGTGGTGATTCTTGTTATGGATTGATTAATTCATGTTGTTGACGCATTATAATGCTTGATTGTGTTCGGAATTGAAGAATTGGATTCGAAATTAGGGCTTTGGAGTTCGAATTGGGGGTTTTGGCATGTGGGATGATTATTCATGCTATGGGTTGATTAATTGACGTTTTAGATGAATTAATGGTTATTTTATTGGGTTTCGATATTGTGAGATTAAGGTTTCGATTTTTGTAGGCATTCTTGAACAAATTTCGATTGTCTCATTATTTCCTTCCCTGCATGTACCCTGCCCCGGGTCTTTTAAGAGGATAATTGTCGTGTATTGACAATGTTGTGAGGGATATGGGTGTGCTTGAGCATAGGTTACATGTTCGTAAATAATGGTGAATTGTTTATCGTGTTAGCACATCATTCCTCGGGGCATGGAACTCGAGCAAGGCTTGGCTCGGACTTCGGAGATTTAAGGTACGTGCGACGTACGAGCATTACTATATATATGTGAAATGCATAAGGTGTTTTTGATTGCATTGAATGTTTTGCGTATGGTTATACATACATGTTGATATAGCCAAGGAATGACCCAAATCTTGATATCGCCGCTTGTAGCGTGCTGACACTAGAGTAGGATGACTCTTGCATGATATATGGGGGTACTGGGTTTATATGACTATATTATGAGACATTTGAGATGTCTAGGTTTGTAGAATCATGTATTCTTCGTAAGACATTTGAGATGTCTAAGTTCGTAGAATCGTGTATTCATTACGAGACATTTGAGATGTCTAAGTTCGTAGAATCGTGTATTCATTACGAGACATTTGAGATGTCTAGGTTTGTAGACTCATGTATTCATTATAAGACACTTGAGATGTCTAAGTATAAATGAAGGAATGGTAAAATAAATGCTAAGGCATTTGAGCTATCTGTGATTGATAGCAAGGTGTGAAATCAGTATTAGATATTGTGATATCTGTAATTGCATGTTTAATGAAATTGTAATCACTATATGTTGATATTCGAGGATTAGGCATGCGATGAGTTAATCAATGCGTTGATTTACTGATTTATGAGATTTGATGAGTTTGATGTTGTGAGAACAGGGACAGTACACGGAATCCCGGATGAGGATGTTGCCATCCAGGGAGTATCATTTAAATTCATTAGTATTTACTTGGTTGTAAATTATGAATTTCATTATTATGATTATGGGATTTTGTGTATTGGTATGCTCACCCCGTTGGGGGCTGTCTCTGTTGGGACAGGTGGACAGGTACATCGATGGCTATGGAGCTGAGCTCGAGCTGTTGATTTGAGGTACTCCCAGGATCGTGGTACCAGGGCTTGATGGAGCACGGTATCGTATAGAGTACCTATATATACACCTGAGGATTTATACATATTCATATTCATGATGCTCGCATGTGAGCACGATTATACTTGTATATGGATTGTATATAAAGGCATGAGCCTTTCTCTCTTTCATTTAAGGTTGCATGCAATTAGGTTGAATTGCTAGAATGATATGAGAGTCATTGGTGTATTATGTGGGTGTTGGAACCCACTTTTGTTGACATATGTGTGGTGTCTTCCCTGGCTGGGAATCTACTTGTATTACTGCTTTCTGTTGAGTATTATGTGTTCCCTGGCCGGGAATTTTGTTATGTGTTGTACTCTGTTTTGGGATAGCTCTATTTATGGGGAGACTCTGCCCAAATTTTTGTAAAAGTTTACAATGTGAAAAGTGGCACCAAGGGGTTGGTAAAGGGCAAACATATGAGTCTTTTATTGACAGGCAATGATTAAGTATCATCAGAGCTTCCCGATTGACATTTTATAGAAAGCATGTACCACACATAGTGGTTAATACACTAATCAAGGTTTTAAGGGCTTGGGGTCCTTACATTAGTGGTATCAGAGCAGTGGTTGCTCATTGGGGCTGTTAAGGGCCTAGGAAGTTATTGATAGCACATATTTATGCATGATGGCATTAATGTTGTATGACATAACACATTGTTTATGTGCTCTTATGATATGAAAAGTGGTATTGCTAACCATTGTGGTTGCAGGAATCGTGTGGAACACGATAGGATGACATTTATGGGGATGTCTGGCACTCCGTGTGTTATGTGCCAAGGAAGCTGGTTTTAAGAAAATCAGATAAAGGGATATTTCCGAGGTAACATGTATTTTACGTTGTCTTGTTGACACATGATGAATGCAAAGTGGTGCATTGAGGTTATGATATATGTTATTGTGCATTGTTTTTGCATATGCATGTCTTGAGTCAAAGTTATCTTAGTAAGGATTTTAATGGCTTATGCTAAAGTCCATATGAAGCGATGAAGAGTCCCGCTTATATGGAGTAGCAACGCTAAAGTCCATTGGAAGCGATGAAGAGTTCCGCTTACATGGAGTAGCAACGCTAAAGTCCAGTGGAAGCGAGGAAGAATTCCGCTTTCCTGGAGTAGCAAGAAGCATTAAAATGTACTAATGATAAGGGCTCAGGATGAAATAAGGATTTAAAGAAGGATATCATGACATTTATTTGTGAAACCATACATTCTCATAATGTGTTTTTATTATGAATTGAATGTGGATGCATAGCGTATATGGCTATTGTTGTTAACCCTGATGGTTGCAGGTTACAGGAAATATGGAGTATAAAAAGGAATGATGATTATGCATTCCAGGAGTCCTGCTTATGACAGTGAGAATTTTTATACTTATGCTTGACCGCTAAAAATGTGGAGCGGGCGGGGATGCTCGCTTGCACATGGAGGCGGGGTATTCCATACGAAGCGAGGATGATATACCGCTTGTATGAAGAAGCTTATGCTTGTACCGCTAAAAATGTGGAGCGGGCAGGGAATGCTCGCTTGCACATGGAGGCGGGGTATGCCATACGAAGCGAGGATGAGATACCGCTTGTATGAAGAAGCGAGGATGAGATGCCGCTTGTTAGGATGATGATTCATTCCTATGTGATGACACGGATGATAGCGGTGATGTGTCCCGCTGTGTCGATTTATATTCATTTCTCTATGAGGACACGTTTATAGCGACGGTTCATTCCGCTATATTTATTGGCGATGGTTCATTCCGCCAGGCGTATTTATAGCGACGGTTCATTCCGCTATATCTATTGGCGATGGTTCATTCCGCCAGATGTATTGATAGCGATGGTTCATTCCGCTATATCTATTGGCGATGGTTCATTCCGCCAGGCGTATTTATAGCGACGGTTCATTCCGCTATATTGATTTGCGATGGTTCATTCCGCCAGGTGTATTTATAGCGATGGTTCTTTCCGCTATATCTATTGGCGATGGTTCATTCCGCCATGGTTGTATTTATAGCGACGGTTCATTCCGCTATATTGATTGGCGATGGTTCTTCCGCCAGGTGTATTGATAGCGATGGTTCATTCCGCTATATTTATTGGCGATGGTTCATTCCGCCAGGTGTATTTATAGCGACGGTTCATTCCGCTATATTTATTGGCGATGGTTCATTCCGCCAGGCGTATTTATAGCGACGGTTCATTCCGCTATATCTATTGGCGATGGTTCATTCCGCCAGGTGTATTGATAGCGATGCCTCTTTCCGCTACTATGTGGACGATGATTCATACTCAGGTATATAGCGAGGTTTCATGCCACTTATTATATGACGAGGTGTAATGCCGTCGATTCTATAGCGAGGGATTTGCCGCTATGTACTCAGCACAGGATTTTTGGCCGCTTCGAGCGATGGGTGCTGATTACGCACTATTATTGAGCGACGGAGACAGGTATGACGCTATATCACTAGCGATGAGGTATGAGATATTGCTATTTTATTAGCTTTATTGTAGCTGGCATGCATTGATATACATGTTTTATTATGCCTATTTTACTAGCATGATAGTGGATGACATACGCTGAGGTACATGTATCGTCACTAGTGGGCAATGTTTTAGATGCCATGAGTTGGCATGTGTCGTCACGGGATGACGATGACGATGGTGTAGGAGATGTCTTATAGACATGCATCATCGTTACGATGATCGATGCGTTGAGTATACGTATTCAGTAGTATGCCTTGGGTGCCAGTACTGGGCACAAGGTGGTGTGTGCGACACCGATGGACGTGACCCATATACCGAGCGGGTTGCTCGAGGAATGGATGGATGCGCTGTACATGTGATTGTACCGCAGCTTATGTTTGGGGGTAATCATTTTACGAGTGGTGATACCCTAGAAGTATGCTCGTTGGAATGGCTTTTGGCCATGTGATTTGACGACAGGAGTAATCATGGAGGAAAGTACTCGCTTTCTGTCGATGTGACATGTGGTGGACATGGTCACACCACCCTTGAGGGTGTAGGATGGGTCCTAAGGGAGTAGGATCAGGTTATGTTAAGTACATAGGGACATTGGAGTGTCCACGGTGTATCGCATTGAGGAATGTTGGATAAAGACCCACTACTCTATTGAGTTTTCTCCCATAGTATGTTATACCATGTGGAAACGTCCGTCTTATTGGTAGGTTTGAGGTAAACCTAAAGAGGCAGAGACTAGGTTGTCTGCCGCGTGTGTGTAGCACCATGATGGGCTTGCTAGAGCCGTTACACTGCTCGTTGGAACCAAGTTTGGCAAATCGTAAGGTGATACGATGAGGATTGTGGTGGACTCTAGTAGTCACCATGTCATTGAGGTTAAGGTTGTTCATGCCTCACTGAAACGTGTATACGTTTATGTTTAAATCTTGGAGACTTGTCTGGGACAGCTCAGGATGTTGGAGTACCAACAAGAGAGTCATCAGGTTGTTATTGACTCAATCTAAAGGAACCCGTGTATTGGGATACAATGGGTGTTATTATATCCAGTTTTTCCGAACGATGGTTCGAGACTTGTGGATCTCGAGTTCGATGGCATTTCCCTTGCGAGGAAGGAGGTAGTATTATACCTATTTGGGAATCTTGAAAGATTCGGTAAGTTGGTACAAGTGGTGTTGATTTTGGGAATCACACCGTGTATTGTTAATCGTCGATTTTCATCCTCCACTGAGTAAGGAATGACTCAGAATTGACGGTTGTGTTTGGGGCTTAGGGATATGTGGTAGATACCCGAGCCGAGTGCATTGAGTATGCATGCGACATCAGTGCTTAGGCAGGTATACCGGTGAGTATACGGATGCCAGTTATTGATTTCCTCTCTGTTAAGCATAGAGTTATGCTATTTTTGGATGGTTAAATCTCTGATGAGAGATATGGAACACCTTGAGATTGGGAATCTCCATGGCACGATGATTGAGGGATAATCGTGAAGTTAGTTGACTCCCTTGAGGAGGGATTTTCTTGTGAGGGTTAAGGTATTTCCCTTGCTAGGTGTTTTCTTTCGAGTTATGCGACAGCCTTCCCAAGTTTGGATTGTTAAATCCGAGGATTTTCAAGGGATGGCAGGATTTCGGATTGGTTGAGTGTCGCTGACGACACAAGCGTTGAGGATGCAATGGGTTTATTGCATGCCCCTTAAGAATTTTAAACTCTGCGGAGTCTCGGTTGTTATTTATGATCAGAACGTGATTCTTGGAACATCCGGAGGTGGACATCTTGTGAGATGTCTTTTGTTTGAATTTGTGGCCGTGAGTTGCCCAAATTAAGTTGCAATGAGGCGACTACTCCTTCGATGGAGGAAGTTTGAAGTGGAAACCAGGTTTGGTATGTGTACACCGTGGTTGTACTAGTGTTTCCTTCGTAACGATGTATGTTAGACATCGTGAGTCTTGATAGAGATGTCATGGAATGATATCTACGATAGAATCAGGAGCGATTCGAATCCTTGCAGTTTCAGTTGACTAACTGCTTTTGGACTGTTAGCGTTGAGTTGTGCTGACGCTCTTCGACGTTATGATGGATTTGGAAGTCTATTCCACTCCAGAGTTTGACACGAGGTCAACGTTCTTACGGTTGAGGTGTCATTCAGGATGTGTTCGTACTGTTGTATTAGATCGAAGGATGACTGTCCGATCTACAGTCGTAAGTATTGGTTGATTTGCAGTCATGAGAGGCTGACTTCTGGGATGACCCGCATCGAGGTACGTTTTACCTCTTGGGTGTTATGTTGGTTATGGTATGTCGCTCTGTTTCAGAGATTAGATGAGAGGTAAGTATCCTCGCGTTTATTAATACGATTCTGATATGGTCAAGAATCGAGGTTCTGGCTTCATGTTGTTGTGTAGCCTGGGTGTTACGTGATACACCAGTGCTAATTTCGAGGACGAAATTCTTTTAGTGGGGGATATTGTGATGACCAGGGATTATAGTGTTAATCCCGTAGTATTAATAATCCCTAAAGTGGTTTTACGTGGCGATTTGGGATTTAATCGAGGTGTTGGGCCTTCTGGGCTCGTTTATTTGGGCAGTTGGGAATCGTTGGATCCAGAGGTTGAGATTGTATTCACATTACGGTGTAAAACCTAAGAGTTGGGTTTTTGATGTGTCTCGGAATCTCGGGTGCTGTGTGAGCACCGGTAGGGGATTTTGGAGTTAGAGAGAGAGTTTTTGAAAACAGATGATTTTTAAGGAATCATGATGTATTTGTGGGGGCTATTAATTTTCGGGGTATTTTTGCTATAAATACCATTTGAACCCAAAATTTTACATTTAATTTCTTTTTCAGCCCTCTCCTTCCTCTCTCTTTCCCGTCCGCGCCATTCCCGATCTTCCCCTGCCTCCGCGCGTAAAAGCGCCTCGCCCGCCGCCGTCCGGCCGCCGTTCGGGGGCGTGCGACTATCACCGTCTTCGTCTCGACGAGGCGCTTCTTTCCCCTCCATCAATTCGAGGTTTCGTCGCGTCCTGGAGTCGGATTTTACAGAAAGGCGTCGATCCCCAAAAGTTAGGGTTCTTCGATTTTGGTCCGATTTCTTCCGATTTTCGTTTGGGTAATCTTCCTAACCCCTTTTTCGTTATTTTCGTGCAATTCCCTGCCATTTTTGTGTTCGATTTGTTCGGATTATTGTTGTTGGTGGGATTGGTTCGAAATTTTGGTTGTATGCATGAAGTGGGGTTCGAATTTTGGGGGTTTTGGAAGGGTTGTGGTGATTCTTGTTATGGATTGATTAATTCATGTTGTTGACGCATTATAATGCTTGATTGTGTTCGGAATTGAAGAATTGGATTCGAAATTAGGGCTTTGGATTTCGAATTTGGGGGTTTGGCATGTGGGATGATTATTCATGCTATGGGTTGATTAATTGACGTTTTAGATGAATTATGGTATTTTATTGGGTTCGATATTGTGAGATTAAGGTTCGATTTTTGTAGGGCATTCTTGAACAAATTTCGATTTGTCTCATTTATTTCCTTCCCTGCATGTACCCTGCCCCGGGTCTTTTAAGAGGATAATTGTCGTGTATTGACAATGTTGTGAGGGATATGGGTGTGCTTGAGCATAGGTTACATGTTCGTAAATAATGGTGAATTGTTTATCGTGTTAGCACATCATTCCTCGGGGCATGGAACTCGAGCAAGGCTTGGCTCGGACTTCGGAGATTTAAGGTACGTGCGACGTACGAGCATTACTATATATATGTGAAATGCATAAGGTGTTTTTGATTGCATTGAATGTTTTGCGTATGGTTATACATACATGTTGATATAGCCAAGGAATGACCCAAATCTTGATATCGCCGCTTGTAGCGTGCGTGACACTAGAGTAGGATGACTCTTGCATGATATATGGGGTACTGGGTTTATATGACTATATTATGAGACATTTGAGATGTCTAGGTTTGTAGAATCATGTATTCTTCGTAAGACATTTGAGATGTCTAAGTTCGTAGAATCGTGTATTCATTACGAGACATTTGAGATGTCTAAGTTCGTAGAATCGTGTATTCATTACGAGACATTTGAGATGTCTAGGTTTGTAGACTCATGTATTCATTATAAGACACTTGAGATGTCTAAGTATAATGAAGGAATGGTAAAATAAATGCTAAGGCATTTGAGCTATCTGTGATTGATAGCAAGGTTGTGAAATCAGTATTAGATATTGTGATATCTGTAATTGCATGTTTAATGAAATTGTAATCACTATATGTTGATATTCGAGGATTAGGCATGCGATGAGTTAATCAATGCGTTGATTTACTGATTTATGAGATTTGATGAGTTTGATGTTGTGAGAACAGGGACAGTACACGGAATCCCGGATGAGGATGTTGCCATCCAGGGAGTATCATTTAAATTCATTAGTATTTACTTGCGTTGTAAATTATGAATTTCATTATTATGATTATGGGATTTTGTGTATTGGTATGCTCACCCCGTTGGGGGCTGTCTCTGTTGGGACAGGTGGACAGGTACATCGATGGCTATGGAGCTGAGCTCGAGCTGTTGATTTGAGGTACTCCCAGGATCGTGGTACCAGGGCTTGATGGAGCACGGTATCGTATAGAGTACCTATATATACACCTGAGGATTTATACATATTCATATTCATGATGCTCGCATGTGAGCACGATTATACTTGTATATGGATTGTATATAAAGGCATGAGCCTTTCTCTCTTTCATTTAAGGTTGCATGCAATTAGGTTGAATTGCTAGAATGATATGAGAGTCATTGGTGTATTATGTGGGTGTTGGAACCCACTTTTGTTGACATATGTGTGGTGTCTTCCCTGGCTGGGAATCTACTTGTATTACTGCTTTCTGTTGAGTATTATGTGTTCCCTGGCCGGGAATTTTGTTATGTGTTGTACTCTGTTTTGGGATAGCTCTATTTATGGGGAGACTCTGCCCAAATTTTTGTAAAAGTTTACAATGTGAAAAGTGGCACCAAGGGGTTGGTAAAGGGCAAACATATGAGTCTTTTATTGACAGGCAATGATTAAGTATCATCAGAGCTTCCCGATTGACATTTTATAGAAAGCATGTACCACACATAGTGGTTAATACACTAATCAAGGTTTTAAAGGGCTTGGGGTCCTTACATCGATATTCCATGACATGGTAGGAATGTTTTTAGAAGTATTCATGGATGATTTTTCTGTGTTTGGAAATTCATTTGATGCATGTCTGCATAATCTTGATCTCGTATTGACAAGGTGTGAGGAGAACAGCTTAGTACTAAACTGGGAGAAGTGTCACTTCATGGTAAAATAAGGAATAGTCTTGGGCCATAAAATATCCCAAAAGGGTATTGAAGTGGATCGAGCAAAGGTACAAGTGATACAGGAACTACCTCCACCAGTATCAGTGAAGGGAATTCGCAGACGATTTATAAAGGATTTTTCTCAAATTTCAAAACCTTTATCTCACTTGTTGACTAAAGAAGCACCATTTGATTTTAATGCTGATTCTTGCAGGCATTTGAGACACTAAAGGAGAGATTGGTCACAGCACCTATTTTGATAGCACCTGACTGGGTATACCATTAGTGACACAGCTGTCGGCGCAGTATTGGGACAAAGAAGGAATAAGGTATTTCACACTATTTACTATGCTAGTAGAACGTTAAATGAGGCACAACAGAACTATGCCACCACTGAGAAAGAACTTCTAGCAGTAGTAATTGCCTTCGATAAATTTCACTCTTATCTTTGTCTATCAAAAGTCATTGTGTACACTGATCACTCGGCACTCAAGTATCTTCTTGCTAAAAAAGACGCTAAACCACGTTTAATCTGATGGATTCTTTTATTGCAAGAATTTGACTTAGAAATTAAGGATAAGAGGGGGGTAGAGAACGTAGTGGCGGATCATTTATCTAGGATTGATTTTGAGATTGAGAAAACATGATAATGAGGTGGAAGAGATCAATGAAAAATTCCCCGATGAACAGCTCTTTCAAGTTCTTGCCTTACCCTGGTATGCCGATTTTGCAAACTATCTGGTTAGTGGTATCCTCCCACAAATGACATTTTATCAAAAAAAAGAAATTCTTATCTGATGTTAAACACTACATGTGGGAGGAACCATTGTTGTTCAAAGTTTGTGCAGATAACATGATCAGGAGGTGTGTTCCAGAGGAGAAGATGTCATCTATATTGAGCCATTCTCATGATCGCGAGGTAGGGGGACACATGGGTCCAACCAAAACTGCTGCCAAGGTACTGGAATCTGGATTTTATTGCCCTACATTATTTAAAGATGCATACAGGTATGTTTCAGCTTGTGATAGGTGTCAACGAACTGGTAACATTTCTAGGAGACAGGAGATGCCCTTGAACAACATTCTTGAATGTGAATTGTTCGATGTTTGGGGCATCGATTTTATGGGACCATTTCCAGTTTCATGTTCACACTACTATATTCTAGTTGCGGTCGATTATGTGTCAAAGTGGGTTGAGGCTGCAGCTTCTCGCACTAATGATGCTAGAGTGGTGGTGCAATTTTTGAAAAAACATATTTTTACTCGATTTGGCACGCCTCGGGCAATCATTAGTGACGGTGGGTCACATTTTTGCAACAAACTTTTTGACAAACTCTTAAGCAAATATGGAGTCACCCACAAAGTTGCAACACCTTATCATCCACAAACTTGTGGGCAAGTAGAAGTGTCGAATAGGGAAGTAAAACGCATTTTAGAAAAAACTGTCAATACTTCTCGAAAAGACTGGTCCTTACGGTTAGATGACGCTTTATGGGCATATAGAACTGCATATAAAACACCTATTGGCACCACACCATATAGGTTAGTTTTTGGAAAAGCATGTCATCTTCCGGTTGAACTGGAACATAGAGCATATTGGGCAATAAAGAATCTAAACTTTGTTTAACTGCTGCAGGTGATCACCGTCTCCTCCAAGTGAACGAAATGGAAGAGTTTCGGAACCAATCATACGAGAATTCCAAGATCTATAAAGAAAAGACAAAAAAATGGCATGACGCAAGGATCAGTCAACGTGATTTCAAGGAAGAAGATATGGTGTTATTATTTAACTCCAAATTAAGGCTGTTTCCAGGCAAGCTTACATCTCGTTGGTCCGGACCATTCCGTATTTCCAAGGTGTTTCTATCAGGTGCAATCGAACTCTATGATCCAACCAAGGGAACGTTCACAGTGAATGCACAGCGATTGAAGCACTACCACGGGCATGATTTCAGTATACCGGAGTGCACCACCGTCCATTTTGTTGAATGAAGCGACAGATGCAAAAAGTCCAGCTTGGGACTATAAATCAAGAACTAATTTTTCTCCCTTCTCCTTCGTTTTTGAATTTAGTAATTAGTTAATTGATTTTGGTTTGGAATTTCGTTTTTCTTTTTAATATTTGTAGGTTTTGATTCAAAAAAAAAAAAAACGAGAAAAACTCTGGAGGGAGGCGATCGATTGCCTAACAAGGCGATCGATCGCCTTGAGCATGCACTTTTCAAAAACAGCTACTGGAGGTAGGCGATCGATCGCCTAAACGCAAATTTTTTTAAAATTGCTACTGGAGGTAGGCGATCGATCGCCTATTTTTAGGCGATCGATCGCCTCAACGAAAAAATTTTAAAAAATGCTACTGGACACAGGCGATCGATCGCCTAATCTGAGGCGATCGATCGCCTGTCGCGTTTTGTTGTTTTTAAACACCTCAGATTCACTCATCACCAAAATTTCACCTCACCTCCTTCTCTCAAATCCCTAATCCCTAAATCCCCAAATCTTCCAATCCCCAATTTCCTTCCCAATCTCTTCTCAATTCTTAATATAATCACAAATTCCTTTCATCTCCACTATTATTGGCTAAGTGGTGCAATTTTCTTCTACATATTTCAAGCTCGGGTGGCCATTCAAGCACCAAGGGGAGATTACTCCAAGCCAAGGACCACACCCCTTCAAAGTTTCGAAATTCAGAGGTAACTTGGTTTGGGATTACCGGGTCATGCTTAATTCCTAGATATTTGGTGAAAGTGGGAAAGGATTTGCATTATTTGTTGGTAGGGAAGTGAAATTGGGGAATTCTGTTAGAAGCTTGCTAGTATTGATATTGTTGAGGCTTGGTGGTGTTTAGCAACTTCTTGGACGTGTTGTGCGGTCAGTTGGACTGTGTAGGAATTTATTGAGGCATTGCTTGTTCGTGTTCATATATCTCATAGCATGGCACCTACAAAGAAACCAAGGCGAGGGGCTTCCTCTTCCGCCCCCACCCCGACTTATGACACTACTCGTTTTGCCACTCATGCCGCATCGGAATTCTATGACAAATGGCATGCTAGGCCTTTGGTGAGGGAGAGGGGAATGGATATGGACACACCCGGTTCGTCCATCCTCCGCGAGGCGGAACGCCGCGGATGGTTGCGCTTTGTGTCACCCCCGTGCCATGCAGTCATCCCCTTAGTCAAGGAGTTCTATGCCAACTTCAAAGTCGAAGCGAACGGTCCGTATCTGACTATTCGGCGGAAGAAGTTTCTTTTTCTTAGCGAACGCATCAATCGCACATATGAGATGCCGGATATCAGAGATGATGAATACTCGAATTATTTGCATCACCACCTTGACTATAATGAAGTGATAGAGACAATCTGTGGGGAAGGGGCAGAATGGATACTCAATTCGGATGGGCAGATCAAACATTGTAAGAAAACTCATTTGAAACCAAAGGCAGACATCTGGTTTACTTTTATCTCCCATCGAGTCCTTCCATCGACTCACACTGCCGTGGTTACTAAGGAGAGAGCTGTGTTAGTTTTCGCTATCATGACACGCCGCTCGGGTGGATATTGGGGAGATCATATACTCTTCGATGAAAGTAGCGGTGGAAGGCTCTACCACGATTGGTCTCCCCTTTCCGTCTTTAATCACTGAATTGTGCCGTCAGGAGCACGTCCCTTGATAGGCTTATGAGGAAACAAGTGTGCCATTTATGCCACTTCGCCTTCCTCGACCACCGTCGGCGCCCGAGTCTGCACCAGGGCCTTCCAATGATCCGGACCAGCCCCAATCTTCACATCACCGAGCTTCTCGTGGCCATTCTCCAATAGCTCATCCTACAACCAATGCTCAACGATTTCAATCTTTAGAGGATGAGCTTAGGGCACTCAAATTGCAACAACGATTGGTTCGTGATGGGCAACGCGAGCTCCGGCGCAATCAAGAGGAGATGTTGCACAATCAAGATGACATGCGCCTTGAGCTCGTGAGTTTCTACGTTTTTCATATGACTGGCACACAGTCGCAGCCCAGGCCCATCCCGACTTAGCATTTCCACTGCCACCCACGCTCCAGCCATACCCGCCACCCTCTGATGACGATGATGATGCTGATGGCGCTGCCGATGCGGATGAGGGTGACGACCACTGACGGTTGTCACCACAGGTATTACGTTGTCCTATTATTTCTTCCTGTTCACTACATTGAGGACAATGTATTACTTAAGTTTGGGGGGGTAATTGGTTAACTATGATATGATATGTGGAGATGGGAATTTTGTTTTTGCTTTTGTTTAAGGAGTGAATGGTGTTTGTGCTGAGTTGAATTTGTTTAATTGTGCGTTTGAACATGTCTACTGCTGTGGAATCTTTGATTTTAGCATAATATTGATGAGTCCGATGAAGAGCCTGAAAAATTGTTTTTAGTGTAATTGGATTAAAAGTAGTGACTCCATGCTATGATGATATTAGTTTACTCTACTTATGACTTGAATCTTGATGATTGTAAACATGTTGTGAATATTTTGAGTCGAGTTGACATGTTGAAAATGAGGAATAATTTGAGCACATTGAGTCATAAACTTGTTGATTACTTTTGAAGTAGTGATGATAGGTGTGAACTTGATGACATGTCTTGAGCATCTTAGAGTAATCATAGAACTTATTTGATGATGGCACTTTGAGGCGAAATTTTTATAATTATGAACTAGACTTGGATATGATATAGGCGATCTTTGGAACGTTTGAGCCTTTCAAGCCTACCTTATTTACATCTTTCCCTAGTGTCCAACTTTGAGCTTGATTGAATAAGAATGGAAATTAGCCACCATTCGACATTTGTTGATAAACTCATTATACCTACCTTGTTTAGCCAAAAAAAAAAAAAAAATTTGAAAAAAAAAAATCTTATCCTCACCCAAGGGAGTATAATGAATTTCATTAGATGCACATAGATGTTTATAGTTGATGAGCTTATTGTGAAAAGAGCTTGTGAATGAGAAAAAGAAAAGGATAGACAAAGAGCCTTGAAAAGAGAAAAAAAATAAAAATAAATAAACATATAAGACCCAAAGTGGCCAAGGCTATAAAAGAAAAAGAAGAGAAGCTCGATGTGTGCGAAACAATTGAATTGTAAAAGATTATACTCTCTTCTTTGCGCTTATCCTATCTTTTCTTTGTACCCGACACCAAAAGGCCTAACATTATAAGCTTTAAAAGTCCTTTTGATCCAAGTCTAGGAATTGATTATATTAGTGGAGAAGTGCTTGAAAACTAGGTTTATGAGATTCTCGATGAAAAATCTTGATTGTTATTGATTAACACTGTTTTGATCTATGATAATTGTATGATACTTGGGATTGACAACAGCACACACACACGTTCCGAATTTGAAACTGTTATTTGACTTAAAGAGAAAACACTTTGTGTCCAACAATTTGAAGGATTCTTTGTTGTAGTATGAGTAAAAGTCTGAGATAAACATACGAGCACGAAATGATCCATGTCACTTATCTGTTGAGAATTCACTGTTTTTGATTTTATTCTTGCTCGAGGACGATCAAGAGCTAAGTTTGGGGGAGTTGATAAGTGTCATTTTTACACTTATATTTGCATATATTTCTTGCGATTTTTATAGTGATTCTTGGAAGATTTTATACTTTTGGTTGTGTTTTGTTGTATTTCCAGGAATCCAGTAGAAGTGCAAGAAATACTGGAAAAACCCCGTTTTATGGCCTAGGAGGTGGAACTATGACAGTACGAGGCAACCCGTGGGAAAAGATGTCAAAATGACTTAAAAAATCGATAAAAGCTTCAGGCGATCGATAGCCTATTTCGAAGAGATCGATCACCTGAAGCCAGTGAGCTCGTGGAATTTTTCAAGCGATAGGCGATTGATCGCAACAAATCAGGCGATTGATCGCCTCGGGGCAGAACATATAGGCGATCGATCGCCTATCTTGAGAGACCGATCGCCGAGGAGAAAAAGCTGAAGGCGATCGATCGCCTATTTTGAAGAAATCGATCGCGTGCAGAGTTCCAGAATTAAAAACTTCCTTAATTAAGTTTTGGGGCTATTTTTGGTACCAGATTCTTTGGGCTCGGGAGGAGACATATAAAAGAGGTTTTTAGGTCATTAGAAGGGTTCTTTTCACCTCTGGATAGGCAACCACCCTTTGGAAGAGAAGATTCATTCAAGACGATTCAAGGAACGCAGCTAGAGACGGGAACAACGGATCGACGCACGATTCAACATCGAGTGTTTACTAGTATTTCTGAACTTTTGTTTAGTTTTATTTTCGAATTCCAATGTTTATAATGTTGTTAGATATTATAAAACGTTGTTTTTCCGTTAATATGCTAGGCTAAGTTTGTTATCGAGACAAGGGGATCTTGTGTATGAACCCACAGTTTTAATTCTAGTTTTTGATTGAGTTTTTGTTATTTTTGAGTTTATGTTATGCTGTTAATGCTTTTGAAAATTAACTACTCTTTGAATGTTGTTAGTTTGCAATTGAGATCGAGAGATGATTTGTAAAACGGAACCAATAACATAAACCGTGGATTTCAGACCGAGATCGAGAGATGACGTCAAATACACGAGTGATAGCTATAGATATCTAGTAATCGAAGGCTAAGGGTTTTCATAGAACGTATGCAACATTGAATTGTTAAATAAGTGAACGAGAGTTACTTACTGCAATTCAGTGTTAGGTTTAATATAGCTCGAGAGAGTATATTGGATATAATCGGAAAACTTGTCACCTTAGATGCATTAATTTTAATTAGAACTAGTAGGTAAATTGTGGGGGATTACTCAAGTGAACCGAAGTCTCGATATTTATCTCTACTGTTTATTATCTTAATTCTCTGTGGTGCGTTGAATATTGGAGTTGATAAAATTAGTTCATCTTTCAACCAATTTCGTAGGTTAAATATAGAACGCTAGTTAAATTTGGTAATTACTACTAGTCTTCGTGGGTTCGACAATCCTTACTTCTAGATCATTATACTAAAACTTGACGCCGTGCACTTGCGGTAGAATCGCTCGAAATAACTGTTTAAAATAAAAGTGATCACCCTCCCTCTCTCCCGTTTCCCCTCCCCTCTCCCCAAACCCTCATTTCTTCTTTTGAAGAAAATGGATGGAAGCTCGATTAGGAGCCGGATTTCTCGAAGAAAAGCAGGTAATCTCCTTCCCCTCGCATTCTTCTTCGATTTGATAGTAATATTGTGCTTTTTTGTGGAGTATAGTGTTGGGTTTGGAAATTTGGGATTTTTGGTAAAAATTCAAAGTTGAGTTTTTACTGTTTTTATTGGTTACAAATGGTGTAATGGAGGTGTTGAAGGAGTATGGGGTGTTGGTTTTGAGTTTGGGTGTGAAAAACCCCATTAAAACTCGAGTTTTTCGGAATATTGCAGGTCGCGATCGATCGCGGCTTGGCGCCGATCGATCGCGACATAATTCTGGAAATTGGGCGATGATGAATAGTACTCACGATCGATCGCGAGATGTTGCCGATCGTGAGTGGCAGAGAAAGTTGGCGATCGATCGGCATTTGTAGGCAATCGATCGCGGCTTTATTTTTTCGGGCAATATGGTTGCGCGATCGATCGCGCCTAAACGGCGATTGATTGTTGCCCTTTTGTTGTGTTTTTTTTCGAAATGTTGGAAAATGTTGGGATTTTGGAATCGAGGTTTAATTAGATTTCCGGGGCAATGTCAACATTCCAATGGGAATGCTATACCTTTAAAAAGGAATTATTGGAGCCAAATTTTATTAATAAAATGGAATACTCAATTGAGTAATTGTATAACCTTTGATCATTTGAAATGGATAATTTTGGTATTATGCATGCTTAACCGTAGTCTTTTAAAAAGGTTAATCGTCATGGATGATGATATAATTGGGGATTGTGAACGTGCTTGGGCGTGGTTGCATGCTTGTAATTGATTATGAGTTATTTATGTGTTAGCACATAATTCATTGGATCACGGGACTTAGTCAAGGTCTAGGACTACGGAATTATAAGGTACGTATGACGTACGAGCATAGCTTCAATATATTAATGCGATTGTGGTGCATGATATAATATGATTGTGATTAATCGATGGACATTATGAAATGTATGGCGCCGCTATGGAGCGAGCAATATTTAGGATGTCGTCGCTACGGACCGAACATCGATTAGGATGCCGCCGCTGTTGAGCGTGCGTGGTAATTGAACTATGGCTTTAATGTTTAGATACGTGGAATATCTATTAGCCATTCGTATTTGATTTGGATTCTATTAATATTGCAAACGGGTAATTGGGAACACAGACTTAGTTAATCAATGTAATGATTAACTGGCTATTAGGAATTTGATGGTTTTGGTTGTTTTGAGAACATGGATAGTACAGGGAATCCCGGATGAGGATGATACCATCCAGGGAGCATCTTTTATATTTCATAACATTTACATTTTTGTAAATTATGAATTGTATTATTGTGATTATCGGTTTGGTGGTATTGGTATGCTCACCCCCTGTGGAGGCTGTCTCTGTTGGGGAAGGTGGAACAGGTACAAGGGTAGCTCCGGAGTTGAGATCGAGCTGTAGATTGGAGGTACTTCCAGGATCGATGTACCAGAACTGATATCTTGCATGGTATTTTATACATTAGATATACACACGCTTATTTGATGCTCACATGTGAGCACTATTATGTGTATATGAGTTGTATAAAGAAGGCAATGACCTTTCTCTTTTTATTTATGTGTTGCATACAACTATTTAGGGATTGCTAAATGAATTGAGGACATGTTAGTGTATTATAAGGACGCATGCTGTGTACGTGGACTTGGTTGGGGGAAAACCGGTAAATTGAATGGAAAATGCAAGAAATTTTTATAGATGGTATGTGATGACATGATTGCATGTAATCTTTTTCCCATGATATATGATTGTATACACTGAATGCATGATTTAATACACAAATAATGGGTTAAGGTCTTGGGGTCCTTACATTAGTGGTATCAGAGCAGTGGTTTGCTCCTTGGGGCTGTTGAGGGCCTAGGAATATATTGATGGAAATGAGTAGCACATAATTATGCATGATGGTAGTTAGTGTTGTGTGACACAACTATTTTGCTTATGTGCTTTTATGATATGTGATCATAATGGAACAATTATATGTCATGACATATTTGGAATCATAATATAATCCGTTGATTATGATTGTGAGTTGTGGTACAAGGACAACCAAAGGGAGCATTTTGAAATGCATTGGGATACAGGAAGTACTTTGTACTTATGGTTTATGCATTTACCCTTTATAATCATATTGTTGTGAATATGGATTAATATATGCTCATGGTTTGGAATCGTTCCTGTAGGGACGCTTTGGCATGGAGGGCTAAGGCCAGGATTGACGGGCACCAAACGGTAACATGTATTGTATATACATTATGAATTATGCATTGTGATTGCATATATATTGTAGTGATAATTTTAATGCTTTGCCGCTAAATGCTGAAGCGAGGGTATTGTCGCATGTCACATTGAAGCGACGTGCATTAAAATACACTCATGGTTGCATATATATTGGAGTGATGATTTTAATGCTTTGCCGCTAAATGTTGAAGCGAGGGTATTGGTGCATGTCACATTTGAAGCGAGGTGCATTAAAATACACTCATAGTGATGTATATTGAGATATGGATTATGCATTGTGTTACAGGTATAGATGGGATGCTTGGTGAATATCCCATGAGTAGTTGTTATGGATGAGTGATGATTTTAAATGCTTTGCCGCTGTCAGTTGACGCGATGATAGAATACTTGCCGATGTCATATCGTAGCGAGGAAAGAATATTTGCCACCAAATGTTGAAGCGAGGGTATTGCCGCGTGTCGCATTTGAGCGAGGTTATTCAATGCCGCTGATATGTTGAAGCGACGGGTATTAGTGCCGCGGTCATGACAAGCGAGGTGCATTAAAATACACTACTATAACAAGACTAGGGATCAGTTATTCTATTGGCGATGGGTCATGCAGCTAGATATTCATAGCGATGGTTCATTCAGCTATTCTATTGGAGATGGTTTATGTCGCCGGGTATTCATAGGATGGTTATTCCACTATTCTATTGGCGAAGGTTTATGCCGCCGGATATTCATAGCGATGGTTCATTCCGCTATTCTATTGTCGATGGTTTATGCCGCTGGGTATTCATGGCGATGGTTATTCCGCTATTCTATTGGCGATGGTTTATGCGCCGGATATTCATAGTGATGGTTCATTCCGCTGTTCTATTGGCGATGGTTTATGCCGCCGGGTATTCATAGCGATGGTTCATTCCGTTATTCTATTGGCGATGGGTTATGCCGCCAGATATTCATAGCGATGGTTCATTCCGCTATTTTATTGGCGACAGTTTATGCCGCCGGGTATTCATAGCGATGGTTCATTCCGCTATTCTATTGGCGATGGGTTATGCCGCCGGATATTCATACTGGTGGTTCATTCCGCTATTCTATTGGCGATGGTTTATGCCGCCGGATATTCATAGCGATGGTTATTCCGCTATTCTATTGGCGATGGCTTATGCCACCGGGTATTCATAGCGATGGGTCATTCTGCTACATCTATGGCGATGGCTCATACCGCCGGACATCTACATAGCGATGGTACATTCCGCTAATCCTATGGCGATGATTCATACCGTCGAACATCTATAGCGATGATTTATGTTGCTGATTCTATAGCGATGTGTTATGCCGCTATGTACGTAGCACAGGATCACGCCGCCTTCGAGCAATTGGTGCTGCTTGCGTACCACTGTTGGGCAATGGATACAGATATACCGCTACCTTGTTAGCGATGAGGTATGGTATATTACTATTTTATTAGGATTATTGTGGATGTCATGCGTTGATATACATATACCGTCATGTGTTTGACGATGAGATTATGCATGTCATGTGTCGACATGTACCGTCACCAGTTGACGATGTTATTTTGGGTGTCATATGTTGACATGTACCGTCACGGGATGACGATGACATAGTGGATGTTCTATGTAGACGCACGCGTAGCGTCGTTTCGATGAATAATACATTTATGTATATGTATTTAGTCGTATGGTTTGAGTGCCAATGGTGAGCACATGGTAGTGTCTGGGTCACCAGTTGACGAGACCATTATGTTGAGCAGGTTGCTCGAAGAATTATTGGGTGCGCCGTACAGGAAGTGTACCACAGCACATATTTGAGATAAATATTTTACGAGCGGTAGTACCTTTGGGTATACTCGTTGGAATGGCTATGGCCAAGTGACTGGTAGTAGGAGTAGTTATTGGGGGAACTACTTACTTATACCGAGGTGACATGTGGTGGACATGATCACATCCACCCGTGCGCTCAGTTTGACTGTCCGTTTGGGGATGATATGTTGTGCTCAATCTTACTTCAGTACCCAACGCTGTCTGAAGTCCTCCCCAAAAATGAGATGTGAACCGCAGATCTCTATCAGATACAATAGACACTGGAATCCCGTGTAGTCTCACTATATCCCGAACATACAACTGAGCCATCCTCAAGTATATGTACGTCATACTGTAGGGAATGAAGTGAGCTACCTTCGTCAGCCTATCCATGATCACCCAATTGGCATCACAACCAGCGATAGTCCTCGACAAGTGGGTCAAAAAGTCCATGGATATGTGTTCCCACTTCCATTACGGTATCTCCAAACTCCTAAGCTCGCCACCAGGCCTCTATCTTTCTGCCTTCACCTGCTGGCAGATCAAGCACCTCTTAACGAAAGCGATGACATCACGCTTCATTATTTTCCACCAGAACTGATCATAGATCCTTATACATTTTCCTCCCGCCTGGGTGGATACTAAGTCTGCTACTATGAGCTCGCTCCAAAATCCCTCTACGCAACTCCGGCGTACTCGGAACTACCAACGGCTACCCAACCTCAAAGATCCGTCCTCAGCCACTCTGAACTTAGATGGCTGTCCAAGATGTACTAATGATAACCATCTCTGAATCTCATCATCTGCCTTCTGAGTTCTCGTGATATTCTCATAGATATCTGGCTCAGCTAATAAGATCGATACAGGTATTGGTGATGTATCTACATCGAAGTCATAGCCCAAATGGCATAGGAAGTCATCATGGCTGATAATTGCATGACATCCTCAGCAGTACACCTCACTTTCCGGCTCAAGGCGTCTGCTGTCAAGTTAGCTTTCGCAGGATGGTACTCAATCTCACAATCATAGTCCTTGAGTAAATCCTTCCATATCCTCTGTCTCATGTTCAGTTCTGCCTGAGTAAATAAGAACTTCAGGCTCTTGTGGTCTGTGTAAATGGTAAACGACGTACCATACAAGTAATGCCTCCAAATCTTCAGGGCAAAAATAATAGCCGCCAACTCTAAATCATGGACTAGATATCTATTCTCATGCGGCTTCAACTACCTCGATGCATAAGCTACCACATGCTTATCTTGCATCAAAACACATCCCAAGCCCTAACGTGATGCATCAGTGTAAAGGACAAACCTCGTGTTCTCCGTAGGAATCACTAACACAGGCGCCGTCGTCAGTCGGTGTTTCAACTTTTGGAAGCTCTCCTCACAAGCCTCAGACCAAAAGAATGGTACTCCCTTTTGGGTCAACTGTGTTAAAGGCTTAGCAATCTTCGAAAATCCCTCGACGAAACGTCGATAATATCCGGCCAACCCAAGAAAGCTCTGTATCTCGGGTACAGAAGTGGATGCAGCCCACTCCATCACAACCTCTATCTTCCTGGGATCCACCGATGTCCCACTGCTAGATATAACATGCCCCAAGAACACCACACTGCTCAACCAGAACTCACACTTGCTGAGCTTGGCAAACAACTGATCCCTGAGGATCTAGAGCACTGTCCTCAAGTGTTTCACGTGCTCTTCCTCACTCCAAGAGTAGATGAGTATGTCGTCAATAAACACTATGATGAACTGATCAAGATATGGTTGGAATACCCGGTTCATCAGACTCATAAAGATAGCCGGGGCGTTCGCCACACCGAACGGCATGACCAAGAACTCGTAGTGCCCATACCGAGTCCGGAATGCTGTCTTCTGATGGTATCCTGACCTCAAATCAATCTTGCTATACAACTTGGTACCCTGCAACTGATCAAATAAATCATCAATACTTGGGAGAGGATACTTGTTCTTCACCGTTGCCTTATTCAATTGCCGATAATCGATGCACAAACGCATTGAACCATCATTCTTCTTCACAAAAAGAACTGGTGCGCCCCAAGGCGATACGCTAGGGCGTATGTACCATTTGTCAAGGAGTTCCTGCAACTGCTCCTTCAATTCCCTTAACTCCGCAGGTGCATTCCTGTAAGGGGCACGAGAGATAGCGGACGTCCCCGGTAATAACTCAATCCCAAACTCGACTTCTCTAGTCAGTGGGAATCCTGGGATTTCCTCCGGAAATACATCAGCAAACTCTGCTACTACGGGTACATCGTCCACCCTCAATTCTTTATTCTTTCCCGTCGTGTCTACGGCATAGATAAGATAACCCGTGTGACCACGTTCCAGTAACTGGGACATTTTGATCGCCGATATCAACGGAATCTTCGCACGTGAACCGTTCCCATAGAAAGTCCACTGAATCCCCATATCGGATCTGAACTGAACCGTCCTCTGCCGTCAGTCCACGACTGCATGATATCTGTTCAGAATGTCGATGCCCACAATGTAATCGAAGTCTGACATACCCAACATGATCAAATCTGCCTTCAACTCATTGCCCTCAAAATAAATGAGGCAATCCGCAAGAAACTGGTCAGCAACAACATTTCTTCCGGTGGGTGTCGAGACCATAAGAGGCGTGGGTAACAAAGACGGGCACATATGGTGTCTCTCCACAAAACCAACAGATACAAAAGAGTGGGAGGCACCTGTATCTATCAAAATAAAAGCAGAGTGCGTAAATAAATGACACGTACCATCGATCACCTCCTCCGGGGCTGCCTGGGCCTGCTCTTTAGTCAGTGCATACACTTACCCCTGGGATGGTCCCACTGTCTGACTTCCCGATGGTCGAGGCATTATCTGCTACCTCTGATGCACTGTCCCATCATCAAATCTCGGCCTATTCACCTTGAAGTCTGACTGTCCTCCCCGAGTGGGGCAATACAGAGAAATATGGCCCATCTTACCGCAACTGTAACAAGTTGGGCAGTTGCTCGATGAGTGTGGCCCTCCACAATTGTCACATCTTGTTTCCCCCGTTCTATTCACTTGCATGGGTCCCCGGTTGGCCAATACATTGCTCTTCCTACTCTCCTGTTTCCGGTTAAAAGATTTCTTCCCACTGAACCGAGATGATGAAGAAGCTCCACGAGGCTTCAATGACTCCCCTCGTGGCCTCAAGCTATCAGTAACTTGTCTCTGCGGTGGCACATGTGGGGGTACAACATCAGTATAGGCCCCAAATCCAATCTCTGCCAGTTCTGCTCTGGTAAGAGCATCATCGAAAGAAGTGAGGTTGTTGGTGATAACCCGATCAAATAGTTCTGGCCTTAGTCCTTTCAAGAAATGCCTCATCTTGGAATGCCCATTCGTAGCGATGTGAGGAACATACCTCAATAGTGATGAGTAATGCATGGCATAGTCCGAGACTGCCATGTTTCCTTGCTTCAGATTCATGAACTCATCCTCTTTCATCTGTCTCGCAGCAGCAGAAAAATACCTGTTCAGAAACTGGGTCCTGAAGAGAGTCCAATCAATCAACATACCCTGAGCCCTCAATTCCATCACTTTCGTCTTCCACCACATGGAAGACTTCTTTGTCTCTGCCAGCCTCAACCATGTTGTCCTAGCACAAGGCGCGGACACAAATATCTGTTCCAATCTCTCCAGCCATTCTTCAGCTTCTTCTTCGTCTCTGTCCCCTCAAATCGGGGTGGGTGGAAAATCAGGAATTGAGTCAGACTTAGCTCCCCAGGCAATAACAACTGAGCTACCGGTTCTACGCCCATAACCGGTGGGGGTAAAGGATTTGTCTGAGCAATGCTTGCATTCACACTTCCTACATCGCCTACCTCCTCATTGAGGTTCCCCAAGTTTATGGCCGCCATGCTGTAACACAAGGGTTACAACAATTCCAAAACAATACATATAATACACCGTTAGACAACATGAATGATAATAAGCATGTTAGTATAACAACATATACATCAATATGCACCACATGCATAAACATGCCCAAATATAAACGCCTAGCCAACCATTTGCTAAGGCTACCCATCACTCAATCCCTGGTTCTCTAACTACTGCTCTGATACCACTAATGTAAGGACCCTAGTTCCTTAAGTGCGGATTAAAGGCATAATTAGAGCTAACATACATTATCAGAGTATAAAAGTTTGTGTTGAGACCTTGAGCCTTAAGATATACATGCCAAGTTAAGGACTTTCAAATGGATTTATTACATTCTCTAACAAATGAATGTTAATCACTATAGCTTTACACTACTCCTAGAGTAGACACTATACAAAATAATCATGTCCTTCCTTATCAAAAGCGCTCTTCACAAGCTCACCGTCTCAACCCGTCCTTAGCCCCTTTTCATGCCAAAATGTACCTACAAGGACAACCCCCAAAACATGAGCATATAATCATCCATATTCAACACAATATGATTATAAGGCGTAAATGCATAAAACGTAATAAAACACTTCCTGTCTTTCCCATGCATTTTAAAAGCTTCTTTTTTGGTTGTCCCTGTACCATAACTCATGAATTTAATCAATAGATTATTTAATGGTTCTACAAATGTCATGACATATCACCATTTCGTTATCAACAATCACCAATCCCTAGTCTGTTATAACAGTGTATTTTAATGCACCTCGCTTGTCATTACAACGGCACTAATACCCCTCGCTTTGACATATTAGCGGCATCGAATAACCTCGCTCAAATGCGACATGCGGCAATACCCTCGCTTCAACATTTGGCGGCAAATATTCTTTCCTCGCTACAATATGACATCGGCAAGTATTCTATCATCGCTTCAAGTGACAGCGGCAAAGCATTAAAATCATTACTCTAATATAACCATGACTCATGGGATGTGCACCAAATAATCATCATATACATATGCAATCATAATGCATAATTCAACATATATTTGCATCCACAATGCACAATTCCAAATATGCTTGCATCAACAATGCATATTCAAATGAGTATATAAGATACAAGTACCGTTGGGTGCCCGTACGTCTTTCTACGTACCTTTCCAAAAGTAGGATTTGGTATGATTTCACTTCCTTGGCTGTGTCGTCACCTGCAATGGTTCTACACAATCACACAAACCAATATTAGAAGCCAAATAATAGCCCAATACCAAAAATCCATCATAAAAATCATTTTCCCAAAATTTGACTGCTGGCGATCGATCGCTATGTTGAGGCGATCGATCGCGATCCTTACCGATCGATCGCTTCGACATAGCGATCGATCGCCAGACCTCACTGCCTCGAGACGATCCATCGCGCCATTTCCAGCGATCGATCTCTCGCACTCGATTTCGTCACTGTTTCTCGGCGATCGATCACGCCATTTGCAGCGATCGATCGTCACAGCCTATACACGCGATTTACACCATTTTCACCTCAAATCTTTTCCCAAACCGACCCAACTCAAACACCATTACATCAACAATACAAAAACACTAAAAACCTTCAATATACACCTTAATACAACCAAAAATCCAACACCCAACCAAAAACAACACCAACCCAAAACAAACCCATTTCAAAACTCAAATACCAACTCAAATCAAAACCAAACACCATAAAAACTTCAAGGAGGGATCCATACCTCTTATGGACTCCAAATCCTACTAATAATCTCATAAACAAAGCTTTTGCAAGGATTTTCCTTCCTCCTTTTTGCCAAAATCGAAAATGGGTTTGGGGATAGGGTTTGGAGGGTGAAATGGATTGGTAAAGTGTGCAGGGGAGTGTGGGGGGTTTAATTAAAAACATGTACCCCAATAATTAGCATGATGTATAAAATACCCCAACATGATATTTTAAAAGCATTTTCCCAAAATGCTCCAAAACCTCAATTAAAATACAATGCTTTACCAAATAATTATCAACCATCACAATTAAACCATGCTAGCACCCAAAATTCCCAACATGCATTACATGCACCCTGAAATGCATTACCAGGTCACGCCCACCGCATGACTAAGCATTTCACCAAATTAATTAATTCCAACACAAAATTAGTTAACACCATAATTAACACATAAACATAAATAATGCCCAAATGCATATAATCATTTCGGGGATCACATGAATTCTCTCCTAAAGAGGCTGATTTTCGAGTATATAGAGGTGTGGAGGCTGATGGAGTAGCTATGCCTCAAAATGGCGTAAATACGCCTGATGACGTGTTCAATTTCTGCCTTCCCGCATAGATGGCATATTTACGCCTCAGAATGGCGTACCTACGCCTAAACATGCCGGAGAATTGGCGTATTTATGCCTCAGAATGGCGTATTACGCCTGTCTTCCATTTTTCTGTCGAGTTTCGTATTTTAGCCGTAACTTTCTCATATGAACTCCGAATTTGATGAATCAGCAGTCCACACGAAGATAACCAAACGTTCTACAACTTTTATATGGACCACATTTCAAAAACTTGGATCGAACATATAGAAATTTGAGAAGAAATGAGCAACATGTGTCTTGGATTCCGGGTTTTTCCTCTTTTCTTCAACATTATTCTTGCTTTCATCATTTTAGCTTGATTTCTTCACCTTTTCCTACATTTACACATAGATACGATTTGGTAGCATATGCATCAATTTATCCATCAAATATACAACATCGTAGACAATTAAACGCAATAGATGTGTCTATTTCTAGTCACATCAAACTCCCCCATACTTAATCTTTACTCGACCTCGAGTAAATGAGACAAAACTAAAATATTTTTGTTTGGCTCATAGATTCATAACAAACTAACTAATGTAAGGACCCCAAGCCCTTAAACCTTGATTAGTGTATTAACCACTATGTGTGGTACATGCTTTCTATAAAATGTCAACCGGGAAGCTCTAATGATACTTAATCATTGCCTGTCAATGAAAGACTCATATGTTTGCCCTTTACCAACCCCTTGGTGCCACTTTTCACATTGTAAACTTTTACAAAAATTTGGGCAGAGTCTCCCCATAAATAGAGCTATCCCAAAACAGAGTACAACACATAACAAAATTCCCGGCCAGGGAACACATAATACTCAACAGAAAGCAGTAATACAAGTAGATTCCCAGCCAGGGAAGACACCACACATACGTCAACAAAAGTGGGTTCCAACACCCACATAATACACCAATGACTCTCATATCATTCTAGCAATTCAACCTAATTGCATGCAACCTTAAATGAAAGAGAGAAAGGCTCATGCCTTTATATACAATCCATATACAAGTATAATCGTGCTCACATGCGAGCATCATGAATATGAATATGTATAAATCCTCAGGTGTATATATAGGTACTCTATACGATACCGTGCTCCATCAAGCCCTGGTACCACGATCCTGGGAGTACCTCAAATCAACAGCTCGAGCTCAGCTCCATAGCCATCGATGTACCTGTCCACCTGTCCCAACAGAGACAGCCCCCAACGGGGTGAGCATACCAATACACAAAATCCCATAATCATAATAATGAAATTCATAATTTACAACAAAGGTAAATGCTAATGAATTTAAATGATACTCCCTGGATGGCAACATCCTCATCCGGGATTCCGTGTACTGTCCCTGTTCTCACAACATCAAACTCATCAAATCTCATAAATCAGTAAATCAACACATTGATTTACACATCGCATGCCTGATCCTCGAATATCAACATATAGTGATTACAAATTCATTAAACATGCAATTACAGATATCACAATATCTAATACTGATTTCACAACCTTGCTATCAATCACAGATAGCTCAAATGCCTTAGCATTTATTTTACCATTCCTTCATTATACTTAGACATCTCAAGTGTCTTATAATGAATACATGAGTCTACAAACCTAGACATCTCAAATGTCTCATAATGAATACATGATTCTACGAACCTAGACATCTCAAATGTCTTACGAAGAATGCATGATTCTACAAACCTAGACATCTCAAATGTCTCATAATATAGTCATATAAATCCAGTACCCCATATATCATGCAAGAGTCATCCTACTCTAGTGTCACGCACGCTACAAGCGGCGATATCAAGATTTGGGTCATTCCTTGGCTATATCAACATATATGTATAACCATACGCAAAACATTCAATGCAATCAAAAACACCTTATGCATTTCACATATATATAGTAATGCTCGTACGTCGCACGTACCTTAAATCTCCGAAGTCCGAGCCAAGCCTTGCTCGAGTTCCATGCCCCGAGGAATGATGTGCCAACGAAAATCGGAAGCAAAATCGGACGAAATCCGATGAACCCTAACTTTTGGGGATCGACGCATTCCAGCCAAATTCGAACGAGAAACGCGACGAAACCTTCAATTGACGGAGGGGAAAGGAGCGTCTCGCCGAGACGACGCCGGTGATAGGTCGCACGCGGCGAACGGCGGCCGGACGGCGGCGGACGAAGCGCTTTTGCGCGCGGAGGCAGGGGAGATCGGGAAAGGGGTGACGCGAGGAGAGAGAGGGAAAAGTGGGCTGAAATGGAAATTTATGACAAATTTTGGGTTCAATTGGTATTTATAGCAAAAATACCCCGAAAAATTAATAGCCCCACAAATACATCATGATTCCTTAAAAATCATCTGTTTTCAAAAACTCTCTCTCTAACTCCAAAACCCTCTACCGGTGCTCACACAGCACCCGAGATTCCGAGACACCTCAAAAACCCAACTCTTAGGTTTTACACCGTAATGTGAATACAATCTCAACCTCTGGATCCAACGATCCCAACTACCCAAATAAACGAGCCCAGAAGGCCCAACACCTCGATTAAATCCCAAAATCGCCACGTAAAACCACTTTAGGGATTATTAACACTACGGGATTAACACCTATAATCCCTGGTCATCACAATATCCCCCACTAAAAGAATTTCGTCCTCGAAATTAGCACTGGTGTATCACGTAACACCCAGGCTACACAACAACATGAAGCCATAACCTCGATTCCTGACCATATCAGAATCGTATTAATAAACGCGAGGATACTTACCTCTCATCAAACTCTGAAACAGAGCGACATACCAAAACCAACATATCACCCAAGAGGTAAAACGTACCTCGATGCGGATCATCCCAAAAGTCAGCCTCTCATGACTGCAAATCAACCAATACTTACGACTGTAGATCGGATAGTCATCCTTCGTTCTAATACAACAGTACGAACACGTCCCGATGACACCTCAACCGTAAGAACGTTGACCTCGTGTCAAACTCTGGAGTGGAATAGACTTCCAGATCCATCATAACGTCAAAGAGCGTCAGCACAACTCAACGCTAACAGTCCAAAAGCAGTTAGTCAACTGAAACTGCAAGGATTCGAATCGCTCTTGATTCTATCGAAGATATCATCCAATGATATTTTACTATGACTTACGATGTCTAACATACATCGTTACGAAGGAAACACTAGTACAACCACGGTGTACCCATATCAAACCTGGTTTCCACTTTCAAACTTCCTCCATCGAAGGAGTAGTCGCCTCATTGCAACTTAATTTGGGCAACTCACGGCCACAAATTTAAAACGAAAGACATCTCGCAAGATGTCCACTTACGGATGTTCCAAGAATCACGTCCTGATCATAAATAACAACCGAGACTCCGCAGAGTTTAAATTTCTTAAGGGGCATGCAATAAACCCATTGCATCCGCAACGCTTGTGTCGTCAGCGACACTCAACCAATCCGAAATCCTGCCATCCCTTGAAAATCCTCGGATTTAGCAATCCAAACTTGGGAAGGCTGTCGCATAACTCGAAGGAAAACACCAATAAGGGAAATACCTTAACCCTCACAAGAAAATCCCTCCTCAAGGGAGTCAACTAACTTCACGATTATTCCTCATAAACATCGTGCCATGGAGATTCCCAATCTCAAGGTGTTCCATATCTCTCATTAGAGATTTAACCATCCCAAAAAATAGCATAACTCTATGCTTAACAGAGAGGAAATCAATAACTGGCATCCGTATACTCACCGGTATACCTGCCTAAGCACTGACATCACATGCATACTTAATGCACTCGGCTCGGGTATCTACAACCTACCCCTAAGCCCCAAACACAACCGTCAATTCTGAGTCATTCCTTACTCAGTGGAGGATGATAATCGACGATTAATAATACACGGTGTGATTCCCAAAATCAACACCACTTGCACCAACTTAACGAATCTTTCAAAGATTCCCAAATAGGTATAATACTACCTCCTTCCTCGCAAGGGAAGTGCCATTGAACTCGAGATCCACAAGTCTCGAACCATCGTTCGGAAAAACTGGATACAATAACACCCATTGTATCCCAATACACGGGTTCCTTTAGATTGAGTCAATAACAACCTGATGACTCTCTTGTTGGTACTCCAACATCCTGAGCTGTCCCAGACAAGTCTCCAAGATTAAACATAAACGTATACACGTTTCAGCGAGGCATGAACAACCTTAACCTCAATGACATGGTGACTACTAGAGTCCACCACAATCCTCATCGTATCACCTTACGATTTGCCAAACTTGGTTCCAACGAGCAGTGTAACGGCTCTAGCAAGCCCATCATGGTGCTACACACACGCGGCAGACAACCTAGTCTCTGCCTCTTTAGGTTTACCTCAAACCTACCAATAAGACGGACGTTTCCACATGGTATAACATACTATGGGAGAAAAACTCAATAGAGTAGTGGGTCTTTATCCAACATTCCTCAATGCCGATACACCCTGGACACTCCAATGTCCCTATGTACTTAACATAACCTGATCCTACTCCCTTAGGACACATCCTACACCCTCAAGGGTGGTGTGATCATGTCTACCACATGTCACATCGACAGAAAGCGAGTAATTTCCTCCACGATTACTCCTATCGTCAAAAACATGGCCAAAAAGCCAATCCAACGAGCATACCTCAAGGGTATCACCACTCGTAAAATGATTACCCCCAAACATAAGCTGCGGTACAATCACATGTACAGCGCATCCATCCATTCCTCGAGCAACCCGCTCGGTATAAGGGTCACGTCAATCGGTGTCGCACACACCACCTTGTGCTCGGTACTGGCACCCAAGGCATACCACAGAATACGTATACTCAACGCATCGATCATCGTAACGATGATGCATGTCTAATAAGACATCTCCTACACCATCGTCATCGTCATCCAGTGACGACACATGCCAACTCATGGCATCTAAAACATTGCCCACTAGTGACGATACATGTACCTCAGCGTATGTCATCCACTATCATGCTAGTAAAATAGGCATAATAAAACATGTATATCAATGCATGCCAGCTACAATAAAGCTAATAAAATAGCAATATCTCATACCTCATCGCTAGTGATATAGCGTCATACCTGTCTCCGTCGCTCAATAATAGTGCGTAATCAGCACCCATCGCTCGAAGGCGGCAAAATCCTGTGCTGAGTACATAGCGGCAAAATCCCTCGCTATAGAATCGACGGCATGACACCTCGTCATATAATAAGTGGCATGAAACCTCGCTATATACCTGAGTATGAATCATCGTCCACATAGTAGCGGAAAGAGGCATCGCTATCAATACACCTGGCGGAATGAACCATCGCCAATCAATATAGCGGAATGAACCATTGCTATAAATACACCTGGCGGAATGAACCATCGCCAATCAATATAGCGGAATGAACCGTCGCTATAAATACACCTGGCGGAATGAACCATCGCCAATCAATATAGCGGAATGAACCGTCGCTATAAATACACCTGGCGGAATGAACCATCGCCAATAGATATAGCGGAAAGAACCATCGCTATAAATACACCTGGCGGAATGAACCATCGCCAATCAATATAGCGGAATGAACCGTCGCTATAAATACACCTGGCGGAATGAACCATCGCCAATAGATATAGCGGAATGAACCATCGCTATAAACCGTGTCCTCATAGAGAAATGAATATAAATCGACACAGCGGGACACATCACCGCTATCATCCGTGTCATCACAAAGGAATGAATCATCATCCTAACAAGCGGCATCTCATCCTCGCTTCTTCATACAAGCGGTATCTCATCCTCGCTTCGTATGGCATACCCCGCCTCCATGTGCAAGCGAGCATCCCCGCCCGCTCCACATTTTTAGCGGTACAAGCATAAGCTTCTTCATACAAGCGGTATATCATCCTCGCTTCGTATGGAATACCCCGCCTCCATGTGCAAGCGAGCATCCCCGCCCGCTCCACATTTTTAGCGGTCAAGCATAAGTATAAAAATTCTCACTGTCATAAGCAGGACTCCTGGAATGTATAATCATCATTCCTTTTTATACTCCATATTTCCTGTAACCTGCAACCATCAGGGTTAACAACAATAGCCATATACGCTATGCATCCACATTCAATTCATAATAAAAACACATTATGAGAATGTATGGTTTCACAAATAAATGTCATGATATCCTTCTTTAAATCCTGAGCCCTTATCATTAGTACATTTTAATGCTTCTTGCTACTCCAGGAAAGCGGAATTCTTCCTCGCTTCCACTGGACTTTAGCGTTGCTACTCCATGTAAGCGGAACTCTTCATCGCTTCCAATGGACTTTAGCGTTGCTACTCCATATAAGCGGGACTCTTCATCGCTTCATATGGACTTTAGCATAAGCCATTAAAATCCTTACTAAGATAACTTTGACTCAAGACATGCATATGCAAAAACAATGCACAATAACATATATCATAACCTCAATGCACCACTTTGCATTCATCATGTGTCAACAAGACAACGTAAAATACATGTTACCTCGGAAATATCCCTTTATCTGATTTTCTTAAAACCAGCTTCCTTGGCACATAACACACGGAGTGCCAGACATCCCCATAAATGTCATCCTATCGTGTTCCACACGATTCCTGCAACCACAATGGTTAGCAATACCACTTTTCATATCATAAGAGCACATAAACAATTTGCTATGTCATACAACATTAATGCCATCATGCATAAATATGTGCTATCAATAACTTCCTAGGCCCTTAACAGCCCCAATGAGCAACCACTGCTCTGATACCACTAATGTAAGGACCCCAAGCCCTTAAACCTTGATTAGTGTATTAACCACTATGTGTGGTACATGCTTTCTATAAAATGTCAACCGGGAAGCTCTAATGATACTTAATCATTGCCTGTCAATGAAAGACTCATATGTTTGCCCTTTACCAACCCCTTGGTGCCACTTTTCACATTGTAAACTTTTACAAAAATTTGGGCAGAGTCTCCCCATAAATAGAGCTATCCCAAAACAGAGTACAACACATAACAAAATTCCCGGCCAGGGAACACATAATACTCAACAGAAAGCAGTAATACAAGTAGATTCCCAGCCAGGGAAGACACCACACATACGTCAACAAAAGTGGGTTCCAACACCCACATAATACACCAATGACTCTCATATCATTCTAGCAATTCAACCTAATTGCATGCAACCTTAAATGAAAGAGAGAAAGGCTCATGCCTTTATATACAATCCATATACAAGTATAATCGTGCTCACATGCGAGCATCATGAATATGAATATGTATAAATCCTCAGGTGTATATATAGGTACTCTATACGATACCGTGCTCCATCAAGCCCTGGTACCACGATCCTGGGAGTACCTCAAATCAACAGCTCGAGCTCAGCTCCATAGCCATCGATGTACCTGTCCACCTGTCCCAACAGAGACAGCCCCCAACGGGGTGAGCATACCAATACACAAAATCCCATAATCATAATAATGAAATTCATAATTTACAACAAAGGTAAATGCTAATGAATTTAAATGATACTCCCTGGATGGCAACATCCTCATCCGGGATTCCGTGTACTGTCCCTGTTCTCACAACATCAAACTCATCAAATCTCATAAATCAGTAAATCAACACATTGATTTACACATCGCATGCCTGATCCTCGAATATCAACATATAGTGATTACAAATTCATTAAACATGCAATTACAGATATCACAATATCTAATACTGATTTCACAACCTTGCTATCAATCACAGATAGCTCAAATGCCTTAGCATTTATTTTACCATTCCTTCATTATACTTAGACATCTCAAGTGTCTTATAATGAATACATGAGTCTACAAACCTAGACATCTCAAATGTCTCATAATGAATACATGATTCTACGAACCTAGACATCTCAAATGTCTTACGAAGAATGCATGATTCTACAAACCTAGACATCTCAAATGTCTCATAATATAGTCATATAAATCCAGTACCCCATATATCATGCAAGAGTCATCCTACTCTAGTGTCACGCACGCTACAAGCGGCGATATCAAGATTTGGGTCATTCCTTGGCTATATCAACATATATGTATAACCATACGCAAAACATTCAATGCAATCAAAAACACCTTATGCATTTCACATATATATAGTAATGCTCGTACGTCGCACGTACCTTAAATCTCCGAAGTCCGAGCCAAGCCTTGCTCGAGTTCCATGCCCCGAGGAATGATGTGCCAACGAAAATCGGAAGCAAAATCGGACGAAATCCGATGAACCCTAACTTTTGGGGATCGACGCATTCCAGCCAAATTCGAACGAGAAACGCGACGAAACCTTCAATTGACGGAGGGGAAAGGAGCGTCTCGCCGAGACGACGCCGGTGATAGGTCGCACGCGGCGAACGGCGGCCGGACGGCGGCGGACGAAGCGCTTTTGCGCGCGGAGGCAGGGGAGATCGGGAAAGGGGTGACGCGAGGAGAGAGAGGGAAAAGTGGGCTGAAATGGAAATTTATGACAAATTTTGGGTTCAATTGGTATTTATAGCAAAAATACCCCGAAAAATTAATAGCCCCACAAATACATCATGATTCCTTAAAAATCATCTGTTTTCAAAAACTCTCTCTCTAACTCCAAAACCCTCTACCGGTGCTCACACAGCACCCGAGATTCCGAGACACCTCAAAAACCCAACTCTTAGGTTTTACACCGTAATGTGAATACAATCTCAACCTCTGGATCCAACGATCCCAACTACCCAAATAAACGAGCCCAGAAGGCCCAACACCTCGATTAAATCCCAAAATCGCCACGTAAAACCACTTTAGGGATTATTAACACTACGGGATTAACACCTATAATCCCTGGTCATCACACTTTTCCTCACTTTAATGCCTCAACAATTTTAAACAAGCATAGTAATGAAAGGCGATGAAAAGTTAACAGTGGAACAAGTTCAATCCCCAGACATTTCATACCCAACAGAGCAGCGAACATGTGTATGTGATCATATATAGATTTAATAAATGCAAACCCACAATAACTCAAGTTATACACTAACACAAGTATAAGCTCAATTGCACACTCTTCTCCACTATCTTAGCCACTTGCAAACACAAATCAAGTAGGGCTTTATTAGCTTGTAGCTTGGCCTAGGTATTGGCTTATGAAAGAAAGGGTAAAGATGCATCAAACAAGAGAGTATGGTTATATGCACAATATAAAGAGCTTCTCTTCTTGCATGAAGTTTTCAAACCTTGTTTATTTTTTGCAAGGTTTATTTCAATTCTTTTCCTCTTTTGTGCCTTGGCTCCCCTTGGAGTAATATTTTTATTTATTTTCTCAAGGCATCCCTTTTCTTTCATGCATTTCATTCTTTTGACAATAAAAATCACAAAACATATGTTGGAATTGAAGGGGGGGGGGGGGGGGGGGTGAATGAGATTCCTTGGCTACTTAGCTTTTTAAAATGAGTTTGCAAAATAAAAGAGTTTGCGCTTGCTGAAGGCTTACGTCAATCGATAAATAAAAGAAAAGAAGAAGTAAATAATTAAATAAATGCGTAATGTAATAAAGCAATAAAAGACACAAAGATTTATTATAGAAGTTTGGCGATGAATCGCCTACGTCTCCTCTTCCCGGTTAAATAACCTCCAACCGAGGATCCACTAGAATAAATGATCTTGGCCTTGAGGGCTCCAAGTTAGCCACAACCAACTCTTCCCGAGTTTACAAAGCTCTTCCCGAGCACAATACTCTTCACTAGTACGCAAAGCTCTTCATGAGCTATCAACACTCTTCACGAGTATACAAAGCTCTTCACGAGCTACCAACACTCTTCACGAGTCTTCTTGGCCTTAAGGGCTCCAAGGATAGCCACAACACATGCACCAACTTCACTTGTTGATGACTTTACAATTTCGAACTTGCTTTGGTGTTGGAGGACCTTTACAATAAACTCAACAAAACACCTTCACGGTGTACTCACACGAAGACAACAAGACTCTAACAAAAAGAATGAATTACAAACTCCAATACAACAACAATGTATGGAGATTGCAAAGCTATTTAAGAATTGAATGATCAAAGCTTTGTAGAAGTTTGTACGCTTGTTTCTTATCTTCAAAATGCTCCAAAGCATCAATATTTATAGTGTAGGAGGCCCTCTAGGCTCCTACTAGTCGTTGCTACACATAAGGCTGAAATCACTTCTGCATCGCCTCCGGCGATCACCATCGCCGCGCCCCAACGGTCAGCAGATTACACGCATCGCCTCAGGCGATCGGTCGATCGCCTCAGGCGATCAATTGCTTAAATCAAGGCCGTAGCCTCAGCAGCTCAAAATCTTCCATCGCCTCAAACGAACCAGCCATCGCCTCAGGCGATCAGTCCATCGCTTCAGGCGATCATCGCCTCGCCTCGGGCGAACTTCCCCAGCGAGCATGGCTCGGCGTCGCCTCTGTCGATGGCCGTGGCGAAGTCTCCCTGGCTGCCATCGCCTGGGGCGATCCAGCCCAAAACATGCACAATCGATTTTCTTCATTTCAATCCACTTTTAATCACTTAATCTGCACACTAAGTACACACATTAGTATAACAAACACAAGTTTTGTTGATCATCAAAACTCAAAAATAAACCGGAGATAAATTAAAGCATTAAACACAACCATGCGTTTAAGGCTCAACAATCTCCCCCTTTTTGATGATCACAAAAACTTGATAAACTCGAATATGTAATATGCATAAAATGTGAGTAAACATGACTCCCCCTTAACAATTGCATAGCACATACAAGGTTACCAAGTAAAGCATTAAGCAAATAACTCTCCCCCTCAAACCATGCATACAAAAGCTCTCCCACTTAAACTATGCATGTATTAAGGCTTCAAGTTTATCACAAAATTCTCCCCCTTTTTGTGATAATCAAAAAGCACAAAAGTTAAATAAACATAGCATAATTATATGTTGCCACATAGTCATATTTTAACACTATACACATGTTCCTCATCAAGCATGTAATAAGCATAACAAGCCTAAGATTAAATCATAGAGATGAACCATAAACATGTGTTTAAGGCAATCAACAATAAATTCCAAGTGTTGCAAAGTGTGCATATGTTCTACCATGAGTTCATGCACTTATGCCCAATTATCATTAAAATTATCAATGCATCATTAGATAAGATTATTAATCACATAATTGCACATTGCATATTCAAATTTGAATACAAGGCATGTCAAGATATTTACTATAAAAGATAAGCATACATCATGCATTAAACAATTTATATGTGCATATGCTAAGGGGTTATGCATTTTACTCCAATGAATATTGAGCTTCATATTTATTGGTCACAATTAATTTGTGCCAATTAAACTTTGAATTGCTCTTATAAAATGCATAAAATAAATTTTACCTTTGATGACAAGAGTGCGTTCTTGTCATTGGTCCTATGCCTCGCGTCTCTTCTATAGTGGTGAATAATATAAACTCCTCCTTTGAGTTGCTTGTGCCTTCATCCTCCATCCCATTGTTGTCCCTACAAAACAAGTTTACAATAGGAGGATCTTTGGTACCCATTTGATTTTTGGGTCCTTGAGGGTTAGCTTCCTTTGGCACCTTTGAAATCCATTTCCACATTTTGTTAGGTTGGTATTGGATTCTAGCAAACATACACTTGTTTTTTGTGTGACCACTTTTACAACAATAGTTACAAGTAGGAGAATCATGCTTTGCTTTAGCCAACATGCTAGAAAAAGTTTTTGATTTGCTTGAGAAGCCTAACCCGGCTTTATCAAAGCTACAACGTTGCAAACCAAGCAATTCATTCATCTTTAGACTACTTTCACTAAATTTGCAAAAAGATATTTTTAAAGAATCTAATTCATTTTTCAATGAATTATTTTCTTCATCTTTCTTAGCAACCTCAAGTTTGAGTAATTTGTTACTCATCTTGGTTTTGCCAAGAACATCTATAAGCTCATGATAAGAATCTAGTAATTCATCAAACGAAGGTACCTCATCATCATTTTCATCTCCTTCATCATTTATGTCGTCTTTGGCCATAAGACAAAGGTTGGTTTCTTCTTCATCAGAGTCACTAGAATAAATGATCTTGGCCTTGAGGGCTCCAAGTTAGCCACAACCCAACTCTTCCCGAGTTTACAAAGCTCTTCCCGAGCACAATACTCTTCACGAGTACACAAAGCATTTCACGAGCTATCAACACTCTTCACGAGTATACAAAGCTCTTCACGAGCTACCAACACTCTTCACGAGTCTTCTTGGCCTTAAGGGCTCCAAGGATAGCCACAACACATGCACCAACTTCACTTGTTGATCACTTTACAATTTCCAACTTGCTTTGGTGTTGGAGGACCTTTACAATAAACTCAACAAAACACCTTCACGGTGTACTCACACGAAGATAACAAGACTCTAACAAAAAGAATGAATTACAAACTCCAATACAACAACAATGTATGGAGATTGCAAAGCTATTTAAGAATTGAATGATCAAAGCTTTGTAGAAGTTTGTAGGCTTGTTTCTTATCTTCAAAATGCTCCAAAGCATCAATATTTATAGTGTAGGAGGCCCCCTAGGCTCCTACTAGCCGTTGCTACACATAAGGCTGAAATCACTCCTGCATTGCCTCGGACATCGCCTCAGGCGATCACCATCGCCGCGCCCCAACGGTCAGCAGATTACACGCATCGCTCAGGCGATCGATCGATCGCCTCAGGCGATCAATTGCTTAAATCAAGGCCGTAGCCTCAGCAGCTCAAAATCTTCGATCGCCTCAAACGAACCAGCCATCGCCTCAGACGATCAGTCCATCGCTTCAGGCGATCATCGCCTTGCCTCGGACGAACTTCCCAGTGCGCATGGCTCGGCGTCGCCTCTGTCGATGGCCGTGGCGAAGTCTCCCTGGCTGCCATCGCCTGGGGCGATCCAGCCCAGAACATGCACAATCGATTTTCTTCATTTCAATCCACTTTTAATCACTTAACCTGCACACTAAGTACACACATTAGTATAACAAACACAAAATTTGTTGATCATCAAAACTCAAAAATAAACCGGAGATAAATTAAAGCATTAAACACAACCATGCGTTTAAGGCTCAACAACATATATGATCATTGATAACATAAGTGCATGTGAATGAAACACATCATACTCCCTTCAAAGGTATGTATAGAATTCATATTTAGGCTTATTAGGGAAGGATGATAAGCTAGTCAAATAATGTCGAATGGGGGTCATTTGTATGCTTAGCATACAACCATTCTTTTGCATTAAGGCTCAAAAAGGATACTTGTGGTTGATTTTCTTTACATGGTAGGCTTGAAAGGCTCAAACGCATCAAAGATTGCCTATATCACTTTCATGTTCGCAAGTTGTCTAGACATACGCATCAAAGAGCATGTAGTTAAGTTCTAGCATGTATTAGAGACTTTCTAAGACTATCACAAATTCACACAATCTTCACTAAGCTATGCACACTTCACAAGTCATGACGGATTCGTGCTCAAAATAGTCAACTACTATGTCAAAGCAAAATTTGCATTAGAGTTCAAAGTGTTCCAAGGTTAAAAATTCACCTATGTTCAAAAGCATGCATGATATCAATTAGGTTTCATCATGGGCTAGTGATTCTAAGCATGCATTCATTACTAACTATGAGCTCAAAATTTTCAATTTTTTTGATTTTTTTGTATTTTTGTAATAGGAAAGCAATAACACACCACTAATCCCTAACTCCCCCATACTTAAATTTTACATGTCCCCAATGTAAGGCAAAATACAAGAAAAGAGAAAAGTATAAATATGAAAGCAATTAAAAAAAATTAAAAGGAAAAGGGAAACTAACTCCCCTTGGGTTGCCTCCCAAGCAACGCCTCTGTTTAACGTCGGTGGCCCGACGTCAGTCCTCTATCAAGGTGGGTTATGCGGTCGCTCCATCCTTCTTCTTCCAGCTCAATATCTTCTTAAGTTCCTTGAACTTTGGTTTATTTGCCTTTAAGTAGGCGTCATCTCTCTTTGTTCCTCCTCCATCATTTATTGATTGATATGGTCTATCCGAGGGTGTGTCTTTTCAACAGTAAGATCATGTAAGTGAGAAGAGAAAGGGTCAGCAGTATCATGAGTAGATAATGAAGCAATAGTATGAAAAGTATGCATAGGGTGTGAATCCATACCTCATTTTTCATCCATGCCATCAGTAGCCTTCGCCAATTCACACTAGACATTATCATCAAAGTTATCAATAGTGTTAATAGTGCAACTAGTGTATTCATCACAAGGTAATTTCATGGTGTCACAAATATGAAACTTAGCAACTTCACCATCAAATTCCATAGTCAATGTGCCGCTATGAACATCTATCTTTGTCTTGGATGTCTTAAGAAATGGTATTCCTAGCAAAACTGGACTACAATTATCACCATTCTCCATATCAAGCACATAAAAATCCGCAGGAAAAATCAACTCATTCACTCGCACAAGTACATCCTCTATCACTTCCCGAGGATTAACAGTGGACCTATCAGCCAATTGAATCGCAATCCCACTACTGTCCAAAGGTTCAAGGTTCAAAGATGCATAAATGGAGTAAGGTATGACATTAATTGATGCTCCTAGATCTAACATTGCCTTCTCGATTTTGTTATCTCCTATCATACAAGGGATGGAGAACATACCTGGGTCTTTACATTTTGTGGGAATGTTTCTTTGGATGATCGCATAAACATTCTCTCCTAATTCGATTGTATGGCTCCCTCTCAGTTTTCGACTCGTCTCGCATCTCCGAAAAGTGTCATAGAGTCCCTTAAGTCCAGCTTCTTTCCTATTATCCTTCAAGGCAAGGGGAAAAGGGGGTGCAACTTGATATTCAAAAAGGGGTGGGAACTTATGATGGTGTACCTCAGTCTGTACGACCTTTTTGCCTCCAACTTCGGCCTCCTTTTCATCATCGTGCTTGGGTGGTATCAGTACCACCTTTTTTGGATCTTTCACTTCATTGCCGCTTCTCAATGTTATAGCGCTCACATTCTCTCTTGGGTTCACCACTGGCTATGAAGGAAGCCCATTTGATAATCTCGCTTCAATCTTGTTGAGCGAAGTTGCTAGTTGTCCCATTTGCGTTGTCAAGCTTTGAATTCTTTCCCTCGTTTCCTGTTGAAATTGCACGCTATTTCCAGCAATAACTTTAACAATATTCTCTAACCTGTCAGAAGGGGCGTGCACTGGCGGTGGTGGAGGTTTCTGATATGGCGGTCTATAGGGTGGATGTTGGTTCATTTGTTGATTCCCATAGCCCTGGTTTGGATGGTCCCTTCAACATTGGTTGTAGTTGCTCGATTGATGGTCATAACTCCTTTGTGGGGGGCCAGGAAATCCTCCCTATGCATTTACGTGCTCAGTGGATGTCTCTTGTAGGGATGGACATGCATCAGTGGGATGGCTCATGGCTAGACATATTCCACATGGCTTCATCTTCCCTACATTGCCACCTGCAAGATTACGTACAAGAAACGTTAAGTCAATCAATTGTTGTTCTAGATTGGATACGTTTACCTCGTTTCTTGGTGTTTGTCCACGACGCACATGTCCAAATTGCTGGGAGTTGGCCGCCATGTTTGCTATCAAGTTCCTTGCCTCCTTCTCTGTCTTGACGATAAAAGCTCCTCCGCTTGCCGCGTCCACTAAGTTCCTGTCACCAGAAAGTAAACCTTCATAAAAATATTGAATTAGAAGATGTTCACTTATCTGATGTTGTGGGCAGCTTGCACACAACTTCTTAAAATGTTCCAAGTACTCATACAGGGACTCTCTTGGTATTGCTTCACACCGTAGATTTCCTTCCTTATGTTAGTTGCCCTCGAAGCTGGAAAGTACTTCTCTAGGAAGACTCTTTGTAAATCAGTCCACGTGGTGATGGATCCGGATGGTAGTCAATCTTTAGCAGCATCTTTAGAGAGAATGGAAAGGCTCTCAGTTTGATTTGCTCCTCCGTCACGCCAGCAGGCTTCATAGTAGTACATACCACGCGGAATTCCATCAAATGCTTGTGCGGGTTCTCACCTGCAAGACCATGAAAAGATGGTAATAAATTGATTAGACCAGATTTGAGTTCAAAATTTACGTTATTTGCAAATGCAGGGAAGGTGATGCAGAGAGGCTGTTGATCCAAGTTAGGATTCGCCAACTATCTCAAGCTTTGATTCGCAGCCATGTTGTAACTCTCTTCTTCTTCCTCAAGTCTCCTTGTTTCTCTTCTTCTCCAATGTAGTGTCCTCTCGATCTCACGATCGTAGTGAAAATTATCTTCGTGATTGTATGATTCATCTGTACTCATTAACAAACTAAAGTAACACTAAAAAAATAAAAATCATGTTAACACAAAAGTATACGCCTTCTTCGGCAACGGCGCCAAAATTTGGTGTGCGTTTATCGTGTACGCCCAAATTAACCCTTCTCAGTTAACAACAATTTAATGTAGTAGCGTAAGTAGGGATCGATCCCACAGGGAAGTGAGTATTTTTGTGCTAACAAGTATAAAAATAGGGGGTTTTTTCGAAATTCTTTAACTATAACTAAATTAAACTAAAGCTAGCAAATTACTAGATTATCAAGATTAAAAAGCTATTCTTGGTTTTTGGTCAACTTTACCTTTGAAAATTATTCAATTGATCATCAAATCACTAAACATTTGAATTCATTCAATTATTCATCAATTTAAAACTTAATTCCTCCCTCACCTTAGTCGTAGTCAAACAGAAAACAACATTCAATTCGACTTTTATCAAATCTTTAAACAAAACTATGGCCGTTAAGATTAAATCAATGATAGCTTCAAAAACTAGTAAGTTTGATGAATCTATTCAATAAAAACTACAGCCGTTAGAATTAATCATCCAATCGTTTTCCCTAAGAATTTAATAACACCAACAGTAGGTAATTATCAATCTTAGTTGCTTCTTAATTTGCATTAGATAGTGTATGTGATTATTAGGTGATCAATCTATCAATCAAATACAACAATCATGATAGTCATAATCTGAAAAACAAATTGAAATTGAATTAAAAAAATCCAACAATCAAACCAAAATCTTCACAAGTGTTTTTATTCCAAAGGCAAGTATCCCTCAACCAAGAATCAAAGTGTTTAGCTACTCATAATTGGATTAAAAACAAGTAGATCTATTCTATAAAACATTAAACTAATGGTAAAAGAAAAGTTACTAAAAGGAATCACGATTCCGGAGCGTCGCTTCCGTCTTCGTTCTTCAAGCGTTCTTCACAAAAGTTGAAAGAAAATTTATTCTACTATTTAAACTATGTTCTAAAGTCTGCATTCTCACCTAAAGAGGTTGATTTTTGAGTATATAGAGGTGTGGAGGCTGATGGAGTAGGTTAGATACCATGTAGGAAGGAAAGAAATCAAGAATCCAAACTTTCCCGCCTCAAAATGGCGTAAATACGCCTGATGACGTGTTCAATTTCTGTCTTCCCGCATAGATGGCGTATCTATGCCTCAGAATGGCATAGCTACGCCTACACATGTCATAGCATTGGCGTATTTACTCCTCAAAATGGTGTATTTACGCCTGTCTTCCATTTTTCTGGCGAGTTTCGTATGTGTAATGCCTCGATTTATGTTATATACGTATGATATGATTATGGTGTAATTATATCACGTGGCGGTATGATAGTTGGGGGTTCAGGTGGAACTCATAATGAAACATGGTGAACAATGATTTAATAACATATTAAGTCATGATCTAGTAGGCCTTTGGAATATGCATGTGAATTTAATTGCAATTGGAGTTGCATTTGAATTTGAATTTCATATGCCTTTGTATTTCATGTAAGGTTGCATTAGCATGTGAATTTGTGGTTGGATTTACATGTTGAGGTGAATTCTCATGTGTTTAGAACAAGTGGCTATAAGAAAGAGCTTAGTGAGCTTAAACTCACAATACACCACTTTTCACCTAAAAATCTCTACCAAGCTTCTCTCCCTCTCTTTCACCTTTCTTGTGATTTAAGCTTAGGATTCACTTGTGAATTGGGCTAGGAAGGTGTGTGAAGTGAAATTGTACCATCTTGGTAAGGATTTCCTGATTTTACACTTGAATTGTGTAGTTGGTAATGAAGTATGTGTCTTGGAATATCAAATATGTATGCTTAGAATCATAACTTGTTTCTTTGCCAAGAATTTGTTTCTAGGATGTTAGAAACATGTTTATATGGTGCTAGGGATTTCATGAATTATGTTTACATGTTAAACTTTGAGGTATAGGAGAAGAACCATGGAGATAAGCTTGAAAATCGCCATTTTTCTCATTTTTCTGATCGGGCCGATCGATCGGCTGTGGTCTCGATCGATCGCCGCGACCAGTGAAGGTTTAAGGCGGTTTGAGCATGAGGCGATCGATCGGTGCAAGGTGACGATCGATCGGTGATTTTGTGCGATCGATCGGTGAAGCATGAACAGTTCGGCGATCGATCGAGATTTTAGGCGATCGATCGGTGAAGGCAGAATGTTGAAAATTTTATATTTTTGTAGAATTTGATTTTATTGCCTATGATAACATGTTATATTGTTGGCATTGTTGTAGCATCATCTCAGGGGACAGGGCAAAGAGGCATTTAGCTATCAACGCCTGATTTATCGCTTTTGTGTCGCAATACAGGTACGTGTTGACGTACGGAGTATAGATATGATGCGATGATGATGTTATGGTTTTGATATCATATGATTTATGTTATCTTGTGTCATATGATTGGTAGTTCATATGCATGTTCATACATGGATTTCATATGATTGGGATGGATGCCTTGATAGATATGTGTATATGCTTTGGTGAGATCATTGCCTCGAGAGATATGCCTGGTGTGGTATATGCTTTGGCTAGGATCGTTGCCACGATAGATATACTACATATGCTTTGGCTTGAGAGATATACGCCTGGTGTGGGTATATAGTCTGGTTATTATCACCGATGAGCATGGTACTATGATATGTGCTGCTAATATGCAGATGTGATGTGGTTCCACTGACATATTGAGCTGATTAGGCATATCATATGGGGCTCGTGATAATAGGGAAATTGTTGAGACATGTCATGACATAGTGCATTTGTGGATGCATGATACAGAACATTCACGTATTGATGATTTAATTGTGCTTTATCATTGATATTGATATTATGGTTTGATATTGCACTGAGATATTTGTTATCTATACTCATTGTGTGAATGTTTCTATAGGGACTCATATACGTGGGGAGCGTGAGTCATGATTTCCGCTGCGAGGGGAACCACTGCCTAGGAGTTCTTTTGGATTAGGTTGTTTATGTACATGTTATGTATAGTTTGTTAGGTTTTTGATAACCTTGTAAACAACGTAACTAGTATGAACTCTTAATCTGTGCATGGTAAATTACTTAATTCAGACTCACATATGTATGTTTAATGGATACATAATGGATTAAGTAAAGAGGACCCCACAGTATGTTAGCCGTAACTTTCTCATACAAACTCCAAATTTGATGAATTAGCATATGCATCAATTTATCCATCAAAATATACTAAATCGTAGACAATTAAACGCAATAGATGTGTCTATGTCTAGTCAAATCACATACCCATTTCACAACCACATATAATTATAATACCATATTATCATTAAGAGGCATAATGCACATGATTATTTCAAGATATCACAATGTTCGAGCTTGTTTGAAATTTAACTAGTTCACTCATCGGATCAGGATGTTTGGTCCATGTTTAAACCTAAAATTGCCTAAGTTATTGTACTGGTGAAATTCGAGCTTGTTCGAAATTTGTTAGTTTACTCATGGTATCGGGATGTTTGGTCCATGTTTAAACGTATAATTGCCTAAGTGATGGTGCTTAGGATGTTCGAGCTTGTTCGGAATTTTATTAGTTTACTCATGAAATCGGGATGTTTGGTCCATATTTAAATATAAAATTGCCTAAGAGATGATGCTGGGGAGGTTCGAGCTTGTTCAAAATTTTATTAATTTACCTATTGGGTCGGGATATTTGGTCCATGTTTAAATCTAAAATTTGTTAAGTTATTGTGCTCGGGATGTTCGAGCTTCTTCTGAAGTTTATTAGTTTAATCATAGTATAGGGATGTTTGGTCAATGTTTAGACGTAAAATTGCCTAAGTAATGGTGCTCCTGATGTTCGAGCCTGTTCGGATGTTTATTAGTTTACTCATGGGATCGGGATGTTGGCCAATGTTTAAACCTAAAATTGCATAAGTTATTGTGCTCGGGATGTTTGAACTTCTTCGTAATTTTATTAGTTTACTCATGTGATCTGAATGTTTGGTCCTTGTTTAAACCTAAAATTGCCTATGTGATGGTGCTCGGGAGGTTCGAGCTTGTTCGAAATTTTATAAATTTACTCATGGGATTGGGATCTATGGTCCATGTTTAAACCTAAAATTTCCTAAGTTATTGTGCTCGGGATGTTCGAGCTTCTTCGGGATTTTATTAGTTTACTCATAGTATCGGGATGTTTGGTCCATGTTTAAATGTAAAATTGCCTAAGTGATGGTGCACGTGATGTTCAAGCTTGTTTTGAATTTTATTAGTTTACTCATGGAATCAGGATCTTTGGTCCATGGTTAAACCTAAAATTGCCTATGTTATTGTGCTCGGGATGTTTCAGTTTATCAGAATTTTATTACTTTACTCTTGAGATCGGGATGTTTGGTCGATGTTTAAACCTAAAATTGCCTAAGTGATGGTGCTCATGAGTTTTAAGCTTGTTTGTTATTTTATTAGTTTACTCATGTGATCGGGATGTTTGGTTCATTTTAAACCTAAAATTGCCAAAGTTATTGTGCTCAGATGTTCGAGCTTGTTCGAAATTTTATTAGCTTACTTATGTGATTAGGATGTTTGATTCATGCTTAAACCTAAAATTTCCTAAGTGATGGTGCTCGGGAGGTTCGAGCTCGTTCGGAATTTAATTAGTTTACTAATGGGATCGGGATGTTTGGTCCATGTTTATACTAAAATTTCAAGTTATTATGCTCGGGATATTCGAGTTTGTTCAGAATTTTATTAGTTTACTCACGGTATCAGGATGTTTGATCCATGTTTAAACGTAAAATTACCTAAGTGATGGTGCTCGGGAAGTTCGAGCTTGTTCGGAATTTTAGTAGTTTGCTCATGGGATCGTGATATTTGGTCCATGTTTAAACCTAAAATTGCATAAGTGATAGTGCTCGGGAGGTTCGAGCTTGTTCAAAAATTTATTAATATTACTCAGGGATCGGGATATTTGGTCCATGTTGTGATCCTCGATTCTCTTGTTATGATTTTTAATCGAGTTAGCTGTGATATGCGAAATTGAGTCTGACTTTTCAATTTAATAGTCGAGTGTGATTCAAGGTTCAAGTGCAATTGTTTTAAGTACGTTTTTGAATATAAGTTTGGGTTAAGGACCATTGTGCATATATTTTGTGGGAAGGGATTTATTTGCTAAGAGTTGGATTGCTTGGTTGTCATTGGTGTACAAGCACCACCACACAATCACTTTCACCTCACCTGCCACACCTCAAAAAATCGTCTCTTCACTTTGCTAGCTCTCTTGATTTGTTCTCTTGGGTTTTGTTGTGGAAGAAACACTTGGGAAGCTTTTGTGTATACTTTAGTAGTGCTTTGATGAACCTTGAAATGTATGTCTTGAAGTAACTCTTGTAGGTGAGTTGGAAAAATTAGTGAACTTGATGGGTTTTGATGTTGCAATGGTTCATGGTGCTATTAATGGAAGTAATATTGTGTTTTACCATAATGTTTTTGTTATTATAGGTGGATTGGGAATTTTAGTTGATGTTGATGATTGGTATGTTAAATTTGAAAGCTTTGGTATAAAAAAATGGAAGATTTTCGAGTTGCAGAGCTCGTGATCAATCACAAGCTCTTAGGCGATTGATCGCGAGCAGGCAGTAGAGTTTGACAACAAAATTTTCAAATCCGCGATCGATCGCTGAGTAACCGAGATCGATCACGAATGTGTTCTGCCCGAATTTAGTTAGCGATCGATCACGAGCCAGAGGCGATGAATCGTTGAGTGCATGATTTTGAAAATAAATGGTGATTTCAGAATTTGAGTCATGGTATTTATTATTGCTTATAATACTCAAATGATGATTATTGCTTGAATTTGAGATGATGGGATTGAGCATAAGTGATGTAGTGAGAAAATAAGTTAAATTGATTTGAAGGCTTTGTTAATGAGTTCCTCTTGTATTGTTAAATTCATCTAGAGCCTGCGCGAACCTCTGGACAGAGGGGTGAATAGCTTGAGATAAATCTTGGACAAAAAGGTAAGTAGTGGCGTACGAGCATAATGCTATTGTCGGGACATGCTTAAATGTGTAAGCTAGACTATGGTGATTATGAGATAAATGTTATGGAGTATTATTGGACCGCTATTATTATAGCGATGAGTATTATTGGACCGCTATAATTATAGGGATGAGTTTTATTGGACCGCTATTATTATAGCGATGAGTATTATTGGACCGCTATTATTATAGCGATGAGTATATCGATATGTGTATTGATATGAGTATGGTTATGAGTATATATTCTGCTAGAATATTAAATGTTGAGAACAGGGACAATCCAAAGGATCATGCGTAGATCCGTTGTGTACAGGGAGTGTTCTATAACTTTCTGTTTATTTATGTATTGTTATTCATTACGATTATGAATATGATGGCTGTGCTCACCCTGTACGGATGTTGTCCTGTAGGATCATGTTTTCGGGGTAGACTTTTGAAGAACTTGGGAGTGATGGATTGTTATGCTTAGAGAGTATCAGAAGACTGGTTGAAGCTACTGATCATGACTAGAAACATATTAGTTATGTTAGTCATATTTTTGTGTAGCATTTTGTTATATTGAACAAAGCTATATAATACTTTTCCTGATACTCATGTAAAGTCATAAACACTCTTTCTTTAAATGGAACCTTATTTTGATTGTGGAAACTTTCATATTATTGGAAATGATCTTAATGAAATTTCAAAATTTTGCACGTCATTTAGCATTAATTGTTGTTTGAGAATTGGGGTCTTACACATGTTCAAACCTAAAATTGACTAAGGGATAATGCTCGAAAGTGTGAGCTTGTTCGAAATTTTATTAGTTTACTCATGGGATCGGGTTGTGTAGTCCAAGTTTAAAACTAAAATTTCCTAACTTATTGTGCTCCGGATGTTCGAGCTTATTCAGAATTTTATTAGTTTACTCATGGGATCAGGATGTTGGTTCATGTTTAAACCTAAAATTGACTAAGATATTGTGCTCGGGATGTACGAGCTTGTTCGAAATTTTATTAGTTTACTCATGAGATCGGGATCTTTGGTCTATGGTTAAACCTAAAATTGTCTAAGTATTGTGCTCGGGATGTTTTAGTTTGTTTGGAATTTTATTTGTTTACTCATGAGACGGGATGTTTGGTGCATCTTTAAAACTAAAGTTGCCTAACTGATGGTGCTCAGGAGGTTCGTGCTTGTTCGGAATTTTATTAGTTTATTCATGTGATCGGGATATTTGGTTCATGTTTAAACCTAAAATTGCCTAAGTTATTGTGTTCAGGATGTTCGAGCTTGTTCGGAATTTTATTAGCTTACTTATGGGATCAGGATGTTTGGTCCATCTTTAAACCTAAAATTGCGTAAGTGATGGTGCTCAGAAGGTTCGAGCTTGTTCATAATTTTATTCGTTTACTCATGGGATCGGGATGTTTGGTCCATGTTTAAACTTATAATTGCCTAAGTTATTGTGCTCGGGATGTTCGAGCTTGTTCGGAATTTATTAGCTTACTTATCGGATCAGGATGTTTGTCCATGTTTAAACCTACACTTGCCTAAGTGATGGTGTTCGGGAAGTTCGAGCTTGTTCGGAATTTAATTATTTTAGTCATGGGATCGGGATGTTTAAACCTAAAATTTCCTAAGTTATTGTGCTTGTGATGTTCGTGCTTGTTCGAAATTTTATTAGTTTACTCATGGTATCGGGATATTTGCTCCAAGTTTAAACGTAAAATTGCCTAAGTAATCGTGCTTGGGATGTTCGAGTTTGTTTGGAATTTTATTAGTTTACTCATGGGATCGGGATGTTTGGTCCATAAAATTTCCCAAGTGATGGTGCTGGGGAGGTTTGAGCTTGTTCGAAATTTTATTAATTTACTTATGGGGTCGGGAATTTTGTTCCATGTTTAAACCTAAAATTTCCTAAGTTATAGTGCTCGGGATGTTTGAGCTTCTTTGGAATTTATCAGTTTACTAATAGTAACAGGATGTTTGGTCCATATTTAAACATAAAATTTTGCCTAAATAAAGGTGCTCGGGATGTTCGAGCTTGTTCGGAAGTTTATTAGTTTACACATGTGATCGGGATGTTTGGTCCATGTTTTAACCTAAAATTGCCTAAGTTATTGTGTTTGGGATGTTCGAGCTTCTTTGGAATTTTATTAGTTTACTCATGGGATCGGGATGTTTGGTCCTTGTTTAAGCCTAAAATTGCCTAAGTTATCGTGTTCTGGATGTCCGAACTTGTTCGAAATTTTATTAGTTTACTCATGGGATCGGGGTATTTTGTCCATGGTTAAAACTAAAATTGCCTAAGCTATTGTGTTGGGAATGTTCGAGTTTGTTCGGAATTTTATTAGTTTACTCATGGGATCGTGATATTTGGTTCATGTTTAAACCTTAAATTGCCCTAAGATATTGTGCTCGGGATGTTCGAGCGTGTTCGGAATTTTATTAATTTACTCATGGGATCAGGATATTTGGTCCATTGTTAAACCTAAAATTGCCTAAGTTATTGTGCTCGGGATGTTCGAGCTTCTTCAGAATTTTATTAGTTTACTAATGGTATCGAGATGTTTGGTCCATGTTTAAACGTAAAATTGCCCAAGTGATGGTGTTCGGGATGTTCGAGCTTGTTCGGAATTTATAGTTTACTCGTGGGATCGGGTTGTTTGGTCCATGCTTAAACCTTAAATTGCCTAAGTTATTGTGCTCGGGATGTTCGAGCTTCTTCGGAATTTTATTAGTTTATTCATGTGATCGTGACGTTTGGTCCTTGTTTAAACCTAAAATTGCCTAAGTTATTATGTTCGGGATGTTCGAGCTTGTTCGAAATTTTATTAGTTTACTCATGGGATCGAGATGTTTGGTCAATGTTTAAACCTAAAATTGCCTAAGTGTTGGAAATCGAGATCTTCGAACAATAAATTGCATAAAGTATTTTTTGTTCATAAAAGAAAATTACAAGTGCAGAATAAAAGAAAATTACAAGGGCAAATTAAAAATAAATCCCTAGTATAAGGCTCGAATAATTCGGGAGGGAGACTTTTCAAAGCAGTTCCTTGGTCGCGGCGAGTACAGGCTTCAAACCCTCAAAGAATTTTGTGGTGCGGTCAGACACCATATTCTTGTATTCCTCGGACTTCAGGAAGTCAGCCTTCCTCTTCAGCCAGATTTCCTCTACCCGAGCATCAAAACTTGATTTTCTCTTGTTCGAATTGCTGAGATAGGGTCTTCTTGGCTTCCTCGAGATTAGTCGACCTCCGTCGCTCGTCTTCCAGAGCCTTCAGGGCCTCATCTCGACCATTCTTCATTGATGAATATCGCCCTTAGAGTAGACCCATGTTATTCAGCAAATCCTCAAACATGTTTTGGAGTTGGACAGTCTCCTTACACCGAGCAGTAGCATCTGATCGAACAGAGTGAAATCGGGTCAATAGTGATAAGTGTGATTTTGGCACTTACTTTGATATAAGATTAGGGGCGTTTTTGTAGTGATTCCTGGAAAATAAAACACTTTTTGGTATATATTTGTATATTTCAGGAATCTAGGCCCAAATGCATAAAAGTGGAGGAAATAGGCTTAAAATGATGAAAAAGGACCAAACTGAGCAAACAAAGAGAATGAGGGACGAAATCACAAAATGGTGAATTTCAAGCATGGCGATCGATCGCCATATTCTACCGATCGATCGCGGGCCGTCCAAAACATTTGGCGATCGATCACGGATTCCTGAATTTTGAAATTAAAGACATAAACATTTGGCGATCGATCGCCAAACCTGAAAAAATCGAGATTTTGTTGTCTTCTTGGTAATTTTGTGTCCAAACTTTGCAAAACTATTCCTACTATAAATATGTATTGCCTCTGACGTTTTTTGAGGACTCTTGGATCATAATTGACCTACCATAAAACCATTGAAGAAGAAGACATCGGAAGGGACGGGACGACGGAGCAACGCAAGGAGTCAACGTCTGTCTTTACTTTAGTATTCCTAAACTTTGCTCATTGTTTTTATCAAATTATTAATGTTTAGATTGTTGAAAAACATGATTTTTCATTATTATTTGATGATTATAGTTGGCTATGTTTTGTTGTCAAGACTTAGGGGATCCCATGTTTTGAACCCAAAATTTTAATTAAGTTTTGTTGATTCTTACAAATTCTTTGAGTTTAATTTATTGTTGTTCATGCTTTCAATGGATTAATATCCTTGATTGATTATTTATTGTGATTGAATTAAACATAGGAGATTGCGAGACAATATAGTAAATTAAACCGTGGATTTCAGACTAAGATCGAAAGATAAAGTCAAATACATGTGTGATAGCAATAGATTTACCAAAGTCGAATGCTAGAAGTTTTCATAAATAGACATACAATATTGAGTGTTAAATAAGTGCATGATCATTGCCTTGTTGCATCTTAGTATTAGACTTGTTGTAACCGGAAAACTCGTCACATTAGAACGTTTGAATTTAATTCTTAACTATAGGCGTATTGTGGGGAATTGCATGTGTGAACCAAAAGTCTTGATAATTGTTTCTTTTGATTATATTCTTATTTGTTCTTGTGTGTTTGGGTTGATCTTGTTCATTAGTCAATTTAGTTAATTAATCACAAACCCGTTATCGTAGACTAAATATAGTTAAACTAGTGGAGTTTGGTATTTATTTCCAAGTCCTCGTGGGTTCGACACTCATACTTTTAAAATCATTACAACTTGACACCGTGTACTTGGGGTACGCAATCGCTACACTGAAAAATACTGTTTAAAATAATAGCTCTCCTCTTCTCTTCTCTTAGCCTGCACAGTTTTGGCGCCGTTGTCGGGGACTAGTTTTAATAATATCAGACGCGATTAGTTGACTGTAGTTTATCATTTGTTTTTTATTCATTTTGATTTTTTTTTCTGCTTGTGTTTTTTTGGTTGATTGCTGTAGGTTGTTATCCTTTGGTGCATGCTAAGGAGTAGCAAGCCTACACTTGAGCCTTTTGATCCCGAGATCGAGCGAACTTGTCAAAAGAGGCTAAGGGGAGCAAGAGCACTAATGGCTAATAATGAGGAGATTCCAGCACCACTAGTTGCAAGTTCACTCATGGATTACGCCCACCCTTCATTCCATGGATCACTGTCTAGTATCACGGGACCGACTATCCAGGCTAACAACTTTGAGATCAAGCCTGCTATCATACAGATGATCCAACATTCGGTCCAGTTTGGGGGAGCAGCTACTGACAATCCAAATGCCCACATCTCCAACTTCTTGGAGATTTGTGATACATTCAAGCATAATGGCATAACTGACGACGCCATCAGGTTACGTTTGTTTCCCTTTTCTTTAAGTGATAAAGCTAAATCTTAGTTACAATCGTGGCCTGCAAGGTCTATTGCCACATGGGATGGGATGGCACAGTTGTTCTTGTCAAATTCTTTCCACCATCCTAGATGGCCAATATGAGCAATGACATCACAACTTTTATCCAATACGATCCAGAGACATTGTGTGATATCCCCGAAATAATTAATTGCAATTAGGGCATTAATTTTGTTTATGTGATATTATGGCGATAATTAGATTATGTGTTGGGACTAATTATCTTGGTAAAATGCTTGTCACATGGTAGGCGTGACCTGGTAGAGCATTTCCGGGTACATGTTATACATGTTGGGATTTGGGTGTTATAATGGTTTAAATGATATGGGTTGTGTCTATTTGGTAATGCATGATTTTAATAGGGATCTTATTGCATTGTGGTAAAATACTTTTAAAATATCATGTTGGGGTATTCTACATACCATGCTTGTGTCTTGGAATACAATTAAAACCCCATATCATGGCTTGGGAGCCACTTGCATGCTTTATATCCCATCACCCTCTCCATCAACTTTTTGGTCCCTAAACCCCATCCACTCATCCAGAAGCTGCCATTTTCGTTTTTGAAACTAGAGAGGAGGAGAAAGCTTGAAAAAAAGGAGTCTTTGGTGTTTTCTTGCTTGAAACTTGGAGCTCAAGTGGTAAGCTTCCACTATGGTAGAGTTTTATTGAGTTTGGTTGGGTTATAACTTGTTTTTGGGGTTAAAAAGGGGTAGATCTTGTTCCAACATCTTGTTTATGTTTGGGGCTTGTATTTTAAGGTTGTTTTGTGGTTATATGTTGAGCATTGGAGTTGTTCTTGGTTGTATAGGAGTTTAGGTGTTGTTAGAAGCTCATACATGGAAATTTCTCGCAAAAACAGGGCTTCTCGATCGATCGAAATCTGGGTCCGATCGATCGAGCGGGACAGAGCCTAGCCAAGGCTTGTATCGAGCTCACCGATCGATCGGGAAAATATTCCGATCGATCGATGTGTAAAATCTCGATCGATCGAGAGAATGTCTCGATCGATCGGCAGAGGCAGAACCAACATACTTTTTGTTGAACATTGGCGATCGATCGGGGCTTAGATGGCGATCGATCGCAAGGCATAAAATGTGTATTTTGGGATTTTGTTTTAAATGATGTTATTTTTGGTAATGGTTCATTTATTGGCTTCTAATATGGATTCATGTGATTGTGTAGAACCATCCCAGGTAGCCACACATCAAAGGAGATAAAGTCCCACGACATCTCCACTTTTGGAACTAAGGTACGTAGTGAGACGTACGAGCATCGGACGGTAAAACGTATTTATTACGCTTTTGAATTGGCTATGCATTATGGTTGCACATGTGGTCTTATTTATGCATTATGGTTGCATATATAGTTGGAATATGCATTATGGTTGCATGTAATTGTGAGTCGAGGTTATATCACAGTGATGAAGAATACTTGCCGCCTTCATGTCGAGGCGATGATAGAATACTTGCCGTTGTCATATTTAGTGTGAGGGCCTGGTCCTAATCAGAGGTTTAATTAACACACGATTGTTATATTAACGTAAACAGCGGAAGATTTAGTTAAAAACTTATAAAAAGTGACCCTCAAAATTTTTCGCATTTTGTTTCTAAAACATTTCCGAATAGTGAAAATATGTATTTCCAATTTTACATCTAACATGATATTCATCGCATAAGCATTACATATAAATTCTCAGTAAAGTAATACTTAAAAATACAGATACTCGGGGCATACCCCGGTAATTTAAAACATAAGTAAAAATACTAACAACTACTGGGACTCAAAACATAAATCATATACCTGAGCTCGCTCTCAAGGAGCTCTGGTATTTATCGATGCTTCGTCTCGAGCATCCACAGTACGTCCACCTGTACCACCTGTCATGTCCATCCAACAAAGACATGACAGCCCCCGCGAAGGGGGTCAGAACCCCAGTACGAGAAACAGATAAAATCACAGTGTATGACAAATAACATGCGATGTATGCCGTGCATGAATGCAAATGCACATGAAGGGTATCAAATCTCGAATATCCCTGTCTCAAGGGTCCAAAGGAAATCATCAATCACTCATCAGTGCTCGAGCAGGATGTGACACGCTCCGCGCTCCGATCTATCTCTCAGTCGAGCCATTGGCGGTCCATCATCCTCGTGTCTGGGCGACGTCGGCACGCTCGTCGCTCCGGCATCCCTCAGCTCACTCTCACTCCTGCCGAGCCAACGGCTGCCCATCATCCCCAGACACGCATCACTCATACCAAGAAAAGATATAGGTACCAAGAACGAAATCAATAGGCTCAACATGACATGCGCAATGTCCATGCGTGTCAATGCATCATGCAATATCATAATCTCATGTGATGCACCTCAAATCTCATGTCATCATATATCATGCAGTCAATGTACCATGTAATTCACATACTGCAAATCAACTTATCACATAGCCACATAAGGAGCAAGTAATGACAAGTAAATCATACCCGGGAACATCACATGTCTTTGCCAAACATTGTGATAACACCCGTTTTCTACGTACCTCGGACCAATGCTATATCTACCGAGTACTCCTCGAATAAACCTCGGGATCTGTTAACCTGGTCATAATAGTTCCAAATACAACATACTGTCACATACTAGCCTTAACTTATCAAAATAAAACTCAAACTTAGACCCAAAACCAATTCTCTAAATTTCAGCCTGCGCAACCGTAGAGATCGGCTCATAACTTGTCCGATACTTAATAAACTCACATGGGTCCAATTTATTTTCAAAGCTAACTCAAAAATGAACATTTCATCAGTTCAAATCATCTTCAAATTCGTTCATTTAGCCTAGGTAAAATGGCCAAGAACAATCTGCTAGAAAAACAGGATAATTCACCAAATTCCAGCCTGACCCATTTTCGTATAAAAATCATAATAAATTTATATGATGTCCAAAAGACTTGGGGCCAGTGGTAGAATCACGAAAACGTAATTTTCTACAGTTCATATTTGAAGTACAGAAGCTAGTTCGCTCATCTAGAGGCACATGTAAAACAAAGTATGGCAGTGTTGAAAATACCTATACACTCTGTTTTGACAGAGTGAGCAGTTCTCGTAATAAGTGTATATCTTGCACATATAAACTCCAAATCATGTGAGGCCAGTTTCTAATGCAAGATACCTCAAAGTTTTACAACGTTTATTCAGACACCAAGGTCAAAATCGTAGCACATGTTGCCCATATTTACCAAGAACACACTGCTTGTGCAACCCGCCTACATGCATGTTCCAGATTGTGCACCTTGTGGTAAAAACATCATAACTCATTCATTTTAAGTCCAAATACTCTCATATTTTAACCACAGGACTAAAACATATATATCTACAACCTTTATTTGAATACCAACATCAAATTCGGAAAACCATTTACCCAGAAACTCGAAGAACTCGATGCATAAAACTCGCATGCACTAAATTTCCAGATTTTACACATATTGGTAAAATGTTCATTACGTTTTCATCAGAATTCTAAATTAGTCGAATTTACTGTCAAATCGAAGGTATTCCAACAAGCTACAACTTGTATTTGAATCTCAACCTCAAATTCGAAACTTAACTAAACCAAAAATTCGAAACAACAGCGTCCATATGTACTGATTCCAAACAGAGAGAATTTGACAGCAACTTTTTCATCTAATACAGCAACATTTCCATCTAATTGCACAATGATTCGACCATTTCAGTTTATAATCTCAAAATATACATATATACCTTCAATTGGTCGAGATTTGAAGCTACAACACCAACCAAAAACATCCGGCGCTTGCGAAATACGACAAACCGCTGGGGTTTCACTCACTCCTTGAGTTTTCCATCGGTTTTCACTTCTATTGCTCTGTTTGCTGTTTTGCTTATGTTTTCGTTTCATTTCTCAATTCTTGTGTTGGTTGGATGATATTTGATCTATTTGGAGGAAGCAAAACAGAAGGCAAAGCAAGAACAAGGGATGAAAGATGAAGGAACGAGAAGGAAGAGTGAAAGAAAAGAAAATACATCGATGATTACAATGTAGGTGTGCGTGAGTTATTATCCTACAGATATCTATATATGATTTTATATATAATATAATATTTTATATATATATATGTGTGCACATATGGAATATAGTCTCGAACACATTAATTCGTAGGCTACAATTTGATAATCCGGATTTTTTTAGCATCGGGGCCTTACACTTTTTCCCCTCTTAAAAAGATTTCGTCCTCGAAATCGCAAAACTGAGTATAACTCAATAAATCAAAACATATGGGATGTCTCAATCTCATTCATATATACTTAAGGATCATCATGTATCAATGACAACTGCTGTGTTCATCTCAACGATCTACCACTTAATCAAAGTTCTCTATGGTTCCACAAAGTTCAAAATATCGAGTCAACATCAAACCTCACTTAACGAATCATATTGATCATCACAAATGTAATATTTTCATATTTACCTGATTCTCAACTCGAAGTCTAACGATATAATTCTCTTTGGCGTAGCAAATCTGCTCACCTCAAGCCAAATTTCAATGTTTTCGCAGTAATTTTTATCGTTCCTGGCATTTTCTCAAAAATCTTAAGTTATGCCAAAATTCCTTATCAATTTTCTATAATCACATCAGCGATCGGTAATTCTGGCTCTGCAAAACCTGAACCGATGCCATCCCAAAAGTTTTTTGAAACTTAAATTATAGGAAAATTCTACTGGTGAATAGTGATTACTGTCAATTCCCACTAAATTCACCACTATTAATCGAGACATAACTTCCAAGGTCTGGATATTTTCTCAGTGGATCCATCTGTATGGGTATGCTAAGCAATACTCATTGCTAACTTAGTACTCATGACATTCTGAAAATAGTTTTCGAATTCTGATACTATCCTCGGATCTCAATTAGATACATCTGTTACAGAAACTCACTGTAACTAAACCACATTATCCATATCTTAAACATGTCCTCTTCTCATAGACATATAGACTATCATATGAAATCAATATCTTGTATTGAATAGTCAATCAATTCCGATTCAACTTGTTTCACAATCTCTGTTTGTAAATATTTGAGCTATATAACTCAAAACTAGAAATTTCCCAAATTCATTGTGGTACTTACAAATCCTGTACTATCCCATTAGGTCTCGTATTTTTATCTTGACCTACTGGCATGTCAAACAATTTGCCACAAAATTCAAAAATTTCTTTCTTTATAACATTGCATCATAATTATGATCTCAAGAATGATGCATCTCATCATTCCCAGAATAACACTATGTTCTCTATAGTGTGCTTTTTGCTGTAATACGTCTTTCAAATCAGTAAAATTCGATTCTATATACTGATTTTTCAATTCGCAACCACCTCTAAATGGCATACTAATTTTACATGGTTGATACGACAGAACCAATTTCTTAACTCAATATATGCATGGGTCTGTCCTTCGAGTCCTTCCGATCGTCAAAATCAGAGGTTATCAAACTGCAAAGCAAACATCGATGCTACCATTGCACCTTGCACTTTGAGGTTCAGTGCATCTGCTACTAGTTTCATTTTCCTTGATTTATATTGACTATCAAAGTCAAATTCTTTAATAAATCCAGTCATCGCTTATATCTCAAGAATATGCAATCATCTTTTCATGATACATTAGAACATATCTTCAAATCTTTTAACATACATATTTGCACAACTACATATCTCCCTGAACTAGTTAAACCAAAACAACATTGGGGTTGTAGTCCATTTCAGTTTCAGTTATGAAAACCGCTTTCTCATTCATCTGACCAAACGAATATCAAATTTCTTCTTGGTCGATTAGTTCATAAGACAGGCTATCCTAGAATATCCTTCCGTAAAAGCCTGTAGTATCTGCCAAAATTCATAAACCTTTGTATCTTGAGTACAATTATTGGCCTTAGCCAAATTAGTACTATCTTTGCTTTACTGGAATCAACAGGTATCTGGTGAGATGATATCACCTATCCCAAAACAACACTTGATTCAACCAAGATTTACATTTCAATAACTTGGTACACCCTTTGAGCTTCACGAAGCGTCTGAAAAATCAATCACATGTGTTCTGTGTGGTTCTTTCCGGATCTCGTATGCACTAGTATATCACTGATGAATATGATTACATTTCCGCCCAAAAGTTACGGAAAATTTTCTTCATCAAATTCATAACTCTACCGGTATAGTTGTCAGACCACACGACATTTCCAAAAATTCAAAATGTCTATATCTGGTTTGACCAATTGCCTAGAGAACATTTTCTCTTCTGACTCAAACTGATGGTAACCAGAGTAAAAATCGTTCTTCTTATACTTCAAGTTTCTTACAATTGATCATTTACTTCTCGATCTTAGGCAGTGGGTATTTATTTTTGACAATAGCCCGATTCAACTGCCTTTGTTGATACACATCTTCATAATATCATTTTTCTTCTTCACGAACAATGCTGATGTTTCCTCAAGTGACATACTCAGACATATGTATTCATATCAAGGACATTCTGCAACTATTCTTCTGCATTTGTCAAATCTGTTGATGGCATTACGTACGATGCTTTTGATATCAAATCTATTCCTTGGCATCAACGAAGTTAAAATCGTTTTCCTTCTTTAGTGGAAATTCTTTTATTTCTTCAGAAAAATCTTTGTAAGTTTTCTTACCACTAAGATATCAGTCAACATCAATTCTTCCTGATCAGCATTAACTGCTTATGATCAAATATCCTTCATTTTCCAAATATCGCAACAACAATATTTTCATAGCTGATACTATCAATATCTTAACTTGCTATTAGTGGCTATCAACATTTCATTTGTATCCAGAAGACGGTTAAAAATTCATTATACCCTAAAATCAACTTACGATATCCTCAAAATTTATCAGAGTATCCATGCCCTTGATACAATCAAAACCATATTTCGACAACATCATTTAATTCAAATCCACAACACTATCAACAAACTGTAATCTGCAGTTCACTATTACAAGTGTGGATAGTATAATTATCACTGCTGGTGTATTTTCCCAATCATCATTATCAATGCACATTTGATGCAATATATGAAACCAATGATTTTTATCTCAAATCAAACTCGTGCCATGTGACCAATACACAACATGTATCTGTGATCACTAGCATCTCTATCATTGCCAAAATCGAAATGGTTATATATCCTGGAGACATCTCAATCCCATTGTCAAGGTATACTCTCTGGTCTACAGGTAATTTACTGCTGCTGAAACTGAGTGGTCGTAAAGAATAACTACCATGATATCTACCTCTAGCTCAGAGTATTTGTTGTTATGGTTGCATCTATTCCTGAGCACGTAACGGACATGCTCTGACTGGCCACAATCAATAACAGTTCCTTTTATTCTTTCACCAGGATCAGTAAATACTTATATCTACAACGATCTCAACGACCTCGAAAAGATCTGGTATTCTACAATCTCTTAATACCTCTAGAATTACTAGAGTTGAAATAACTGAAATGATACTTCTGAAATCGTTCTAGGACTACTTGGATTATTCCAAATGATAGTCACTTCATTAACATTTAATCCAGCCCTCGCTACTCCGCACCACATCAGTGTCTTATTCTTCAGTCGATTTATAATCTCTTCACTAGTGAATAGCTATCGAGATTAAGCACATACTTCCATTTCTCAAGTCCACAATAATCGATTATCATTTTTCATGTAATGAGCATGGTTTTCTCTCTTTCCCGTGTCAACAAGAGGGAAAACTCGCCATCGCTACAATTTCTCTAGATACTCTCATATAGAAGAGTTCTATTGTAGTATTTATTCATATTTTGGACATATAAACTGGAACTGAATTACGACAGTCCACATATCCAAGTCCTCATTCAAACCAATTCTCGTTGTTTCTCACAACAACTACATTCTATTCTTCAATTGAAATATTGCTAGTTCCAATATTCTCAAGTTCTAAATTATCATCTTAACGTACACAGGTTTTGACGTAAACTCATAAGTATAACCTTGGTCTTTCAGACTTAAATTCCCGATGTCAATGACACAAAGCGTTTTAATTAGTTCTAGTGTCATCCCACTAATCACAAGAATAAGTCCCAAAGTGGAAAAAAAACTTTCAATAACATTAATTTAATTCAATACACAGTTTACAGCGCCTACAGGTTCAAGATGGCTCTTAAAGTCTATATCACTGCTACCTGTCCAAACACTAAATGTTCATCAAATCATCATATACAATCTCAAGTCAGAGATGTTCTCATCACTTAGTCTACATCATCATCTGATAAGCAACTGTCAGTGCTAACAGATAAAATTCTCAAAATTATATGCAACTCAGCATAATATATGCAACTCAGCATTCAAATTCCCTACATTATATGCAACTCAGCATATTCAAATTCAATACATTATATGCAACTCATCATATTAAAATATTCAGAGATATGTCATCTCATTATTCCTGCTTAATAATCCAGTGCATGCATGAAATCTCATTATCGAACATGTAAACATAGCAGGCAAGAGCATATAAATCAGATAGTCAGACACATGCACAAACAATTCATTTGTGTCTATACTCAGTGTCCTAACTCTAGTTCGAGCATATCCCAGATTATGCTCTGATACCAACTGTGAGGGCCTGGTCCTAATCAGAGGTTTAATTAACACACGATTGTTATATTAACGTAAACAGCGGAAGATTTAGTTAAAAACTTATAAAAAGTGACCCTCAAAATTTTTCGCATTTTGTTTCTAAAACATTTCCGAATAGTGAAAATATGTATTTCCAATTTTACATCTAACATGATATTCATCGCATAAGCATTACATATAAATTCTCAGTAAAGTAATACTTAAAAATACAGATACTCGGGGCATACCCCGGTAATTTAAAACATAAGTAAAAATACTAACAACTACTGGGACTCAAAACATAAATCATATACCTGAGCTCGCTCTCAAGGAGCTCTGGTATTTATCGATGCTTCGTCTCGAGCATCCACAGTACGTCCACCTGTACCACCTGTCATGTCCATCCAACAAAGACATGACAGCCCCCGCGAAGGGGGTCAGAACCCCAGTACGAGAAACAGATAAAATCACAGTGTATGACAAATAACATGCGATGTATGCCGTGCATGAATGCAAATGCACATGAAGGGTATCAAATCTCGAATATCCCTGTCTCAAGGGTCCAAAGGAAATCATCAATCACTCATCAGTGCTCGAGCAGGATGTGACACGCTCCGCGCTCCGATCTATCTCTCAGTCGAGCCATTGGCGGTCCATCATCCTCGTGTCTGGGCGACGTCGGCACGCTCGTCGCTCCGGCATCCCTCAGCTCACTCTCACTCCTGCCGAGCCAACGGCTGCCCATCATCCCCAGACACGCATCACTCATACCAAGAAAAGATATAGGTACCAAGAACGAAATCAATAGGCTCAACATGACATGCGCAATGTCCATGCGTGTCAATGCATCATGCAATATCATAATCTCATGTGATGCACCTCAAATCTCATGTCATCATATATCATGCAGTCAATGTACCATGTAATTCACATACTGCAAATCAACTTATCACATAGCCACATAAGGAGCAAGTAATGACAAGTAAATCATACCCGGGAACATCACATGTCTTTGCCAAACATTGTGATAACACCCGTTTTCTACGTACCTCGGACCAATGCTATATCTACCGAGTACTCCTCGAATAAACCTCGGGATCTGTTAACCTGGTCATAATAGTTCCAAATACAACATACTGTCACATACTAGCCTTAACTTATCAAAATAAAACTCAAACTTAGACCCAAAACCAATTCTCTAAATTTCAGCCTGCGCAACCGTAGAGATCGGCTCATAACTTGTCCGATACTTAATAAACTCACATGGGTCCAATTTATTTTCAAAGCTAACTCAAAAATGAACATTTCATCAGTTCAAATCATCTTCAAATTCGTTCATTTAGCCTAGGTAAAATGGCCAAGAACAATCTGCTAGAAAAACAGGATAATTCACCAAATTCCAGCCTGACCCATTTTCGTATAAAAATCATAATAAATTTATATGATGTCCAAAAGACTTGGGGCCAGTGGTAGAATCACGAAAACGTAATTTTCTACAGTTCATATTTGAAGTACAGAAGCTAGTTCGCTCATCTAGAGGCACATGTAAAACAAAGTATGGCAGTGTTGAAAATACCTATACACTCTGTTTTGACAGAGTGAGCAGTTCTCGTAATAAGTGTATATCTTGCACATATAAACTCCAAATCATGTGAGGCCAGTTTCTAATGCAAGATACCTCAAAGTTTTACAACGTTTATTCAGACACCAAGGTCAAAATCGTAGCACATGTTGCCCATATTTACCAAGAACACACTGCTTGTGCAACCCGCCTACATGCATGTTCCAGATTGTGCACCTTGTGGTAAAAACATCATAACTCATTCATTTTAAGTCCAAATACTCTCATATTTTAACCACAGGACTAAAACATATATATCTACAACCTTTATTTGAATACCAACATCAAATTCGGAAAACCATTTACCCAGAAACTCGAAGAACTCGATGCATAAAACTCGCATGCACTAAATTTCCAGATTTTACACATATTGGTAAAATGTTCATTACGTTTTCATCAGAATTCTAAATTAGTCGAATTTACTGTCAAATCGAGGTATTCCAACAAGCTACAACTTGTATTTGAATCTCAACCTCAAATTCGAAACTTAACTAAACCAAAAATTCGAAACAACAGCGTCCATATGTACTGATTCCAAACAGAGAGAATTTGACAGCAACTTTTTCATCTAATACAGCAACATTTCCATCTAATTGCACAATGATTCGACCATTTCAGTTTATAATCTCAAAATATACATATATACCTTCAATTGGTCGAGATTTGAAGCTACAACACCAACCAAAAACATCCGGCGCTTGCGAAATACGACAAACCGCTGGGGTTTCACTCACTCCTTGAGTTTTCCATCGGTTTTCACTTCTATTGCTCTGTTTGCTGTTTTGCTTATGTTTTCGTTTCATTTCTCAATTCTTGTGTTGGTTGGATGATATTTGATCTATTTGGAGGAAGCAAAACAGAAGGCAAAGCAAGAACAAGGGATGAAAGATGAAGGAACGAGAAGGAAGAGTGAAAGAAAAGAAAATACATCGATGATTACAATGTAGGTGTGCGTGAGTTATTATCCTACAGATATCTATATATGATTTTATATATAATATAATATTTTATATATATATATGTGTGCACATATGGAATATAGTCTCGAACACATTAATTCGTAGGCTACAATTTGATAATCCGGATTTTTTTAGCATCGGGGCCTTACATTTAGCGATGAAGAATATTTGCCGCAAACATGTCGAAGCGAAGGAACATGCCGCTGTCATGTTGATGCGAGGGATATTATGCCGCTAATATGTCGAAGCGAGGGGTATTAATGCCGCTGTCATGTAACGCGAGGGGTATTATGCCACTGATATAATAATACTGGGATTGGCCATTGATATACATAGAACGGATGCATGTCATGACATATATTATTGGTATTATAATCAATTAATTGTGATTATGGTACAGGGACAACCGAGGGAACTTTTATATGTGTTAAGTACAGGAAGTGATTTGCATTTTGGTTTATGCATTGAATTATGATCATACTATTGTGAATATGATTTATATACATGCTCATGGTTTGGGGTTGTTCCTGTAGGTACTTTTGGGCGGACGGGCTAAGGCGGGTTGATGCAGTGAGCCAGTGAGGAGTGCTTTTGGCATAGCAGGCTAAATTTTTGTATAGTCTCTACTCTAGAAGTAGTGTAAAACTATAGGATTAGCATTCATTGGTTGAGAATGTAACTAATCCCTTTTGGAACTTTATTTTGGCATTGTAATTTACTAGCTCAGGGCATCAACACAATCTATATACTCTGTTATGCATGGAAATTTTTATTTACGCCTTTAATCCGCACTTAAGGAACTAGGGTCCTTACATTAGTGGTATCAGAGCAGTGGTTAGAGAACCCGGGAACGAGTGAAGGGTAGCCTTAGTATGGTTGGCTAGGTGTTTACACTTGGGGCATGTTTATGCATGTGGTGCATATTTATGTATACAATTGGCATACTAACATGCTTGTCATTCATATTGTCTAACGGTTTAGCATATATATTGTTTGGAATTGTTGTTAACATTTGTGTTACAGCATGGCGGCTATGAATGCGGGAAACCTCAACGAGGAGGTGGGTGATACTGGGAGTGTGAATGCTAGCATCGGGCAGGCAAATCCGTTACCCCCACCTGCTGTGGGCATGGAACCGGTTGCTCAATTTCTGTTACCAGGGGAGCTTAGCCTGACACAATTCCTGACCTTCCACCCACCCATGTTTGAAGGAACAGAGACAGGGGAAGAGACCGAAGAGTGGCTGGAGAGACTAGAACAGATTTTTGTATCTGCACCGTGTGCAAGGACGGCTTGGTTAAGACTGGCAGAATTCCAACTGGCAAAGAAGTCTTCCATGTGGTGGAAGACGACTGTAATGGAATTGAGGGCACAGGGCATGGTAATCGACTGGACTTTATTTCGGACTCGGTTTCTAAACCGATACTTCTATGCCGCGGCTAGGCAAACTAAGGAGGATGAATTTACGAATCTGAAGCAAGGGAACCTGACGGTTTCGGACTACGCCATGCACTACTCATCCTTATTGAGGTATGTTCCACACATTGCTACAAATGGGCATGCCAAAATGAGGCACTTTTTGAAGGGGCTGCGACCGGAGTTATTTGATCGGGTCATTTCTAACAACCCGACATCCTTTGATGAGGCACTGGTTAGAGCGGAGTTAGCGGAGATAGGGGTGAGTGCTTATCCTGAGGCCATACCCTCACCAGCTCCATCACAAAGATCAACATCTAAAATCTGAGGCCCCGAGGAGGATCTTTTAAGTCGCGGGGGACTTCTTCTTCTACTCGGTTTGGCGGAAGGAGGCCGGAGGGCCGGAAGCAAGGGGATCGGAGGAGTGGTACATCTACTTATGGGGGACCGACTCAAGCTAGTAGAGCTGGAGATGTCAAGTGCCACTTTTGTGGAGGGCCACACTTGATGCGAGATTGTTCTGCGTGCTACATTTGTGGCAAGTCGGGCCACATTGCTCGGCGTTGCCCCAACCGGGAAGGACAGACGGATCTCAGGGAAGGTCGAGGGAGGTTTACTAGTGGTACAGTGCAGCAGAGGACCACCGATGGTGCCTCGTCAGATGGGAGGACAGGCGATGGGGCCACCTCAGGGACAGGTCTATGCATTGACTAGGGAGCAGGCCGATGTAGCTCCAGAGGAGGTTATAGCTGGTACGTGCCTACTATTTACATTTTCCGCCTTTATTTTGATAGACACAGGTGCTTCGCACTCCTTCGTGTCTGCGGACTTTGTGGCGAGACATCATATGTGCACGTCTCCGTTACCCACGTCTCTATTGGTCTCGACACCCACCGGGAAGAGAGTTGTTGCTGATCGGTTTCTGATGGACTGCCTCATTTATTTTGAGGGCAACGAGATAAAGGCAGATTTGATTGTTTTGAGTATGTCAGATTTCGACTGCATTGTGGGCATCGACATTCTGAACAGATATCAGGCAGTGGTAGATTGTCGACAGAGGACAGTTCGATTCAGATCTGGTTTGGGAGTTCAGTGGACTTTTTATGGCGACGGGTATCGTGCGAAGATTCCGTTGATTTCGGCAATCAAAATGTCTCAGTTGTTGGAACGTGGTCACACGGGCTACCTCATCTATGTCGTGGACACGTCGGGAAAGAGCAAAGAGTTAAAGGTTAAGGATATACCAGTGGTAGCGGAATTTGCTGACGTATTCCCGGAGGAGATTCCCGGATTTCCTCCGGCAAGGGAAGTCGAGTTTGGGATTGAGTTATTACCGGGGACATCCGCTATCTCCCGTGCACCTTACAGGATGGCACCAGCTGAGCTAAGAGAGTTGAAGGAGCAATTACAGGAACTCCTTGATAAATGATATATACGCCCTAGCGTATCGCCTTGGGGCGCACCAGTTCTTTTTGTGAAGAAGAAGGATGGCTCGATGCGCTTGTGCATCGATTACCGGCAATTGAATAAGGCCACGGTAAAGAACAAGTACCCTCTTCCAAGGATCGACGACTTATTTGACCAATTGCAAGGCACGAAGCTGTATAGTAAGATTGATTCGAGATCCGGATACCACCATATACGGGTCAGGGAGGAGGATGTGCAAAAGACAGCATTTAGGACTCGATATGGGCACTACGAGTTCTTGGTAATGCTGTTCGGTGTGACGAACGCCCCGGCTGTCTTTATGAGCTTGATGAATCGGGTATTCCAACCCTATCTGGATCAGTTTGTCATTGTGTTTATTGACGATATACTCATCTACTCCCGGAGTGAGGAAGAGCATGTGAGACATTTAAGGACAGTACTCCAGATCCTCAGAGATCACCAGTTATATGCCAAACTCAGTAAGTGTGAGTTTTGGTTGAGCAGTGTAGTATTTCTGGGGCACGTCATATCTAGCAGCGGGATTTCAGTGGACCCCAGGAAAATTGAGGCGGTGATGGAGTGGGCTGCACCTACTTCTGTGCCCGAGATTCAGGAGTTTTCTTGGTTTGGCTGGCTATTACCGACGCTTTGTCGAGGGTTTTTCTAAGATTGCTAAGCCACTAACTCAGTTGACTCAAAAGGGAGTGCCCTTCTTTTGGTCAGAGGCTTGTGAGGAGAGCTTTCAAGAGTTGAAGCACCGATTAACGACGACACCGGTATTGGTGATTCCTACGGAGAACAAGAGGTTTGTACTTTATACTGACGCATCACTGCAGGGCTTGGATTGTGTACTGATGCAAGATAAGCATGTGGTAGCTTATGCATCGAGGCAGTTGAAGCCGCATGAGGTTAGGTACCCAGTCCATGACTTGGAGTTGGCTGCTATTATCTTTGCCCTGAAGATTTGGAGGCACTATCTGTATGGTACGTCCTTTACCATATATACGGATCATAAGAGCCTGAAATTCTTATTCACTCAGGCGGAGTTGAATATGCGTCAGAGGAGATGGATGGTTTGCTCAAAGACTATGACTGTGAGATTGAGTACCATCCGGGGAAAGCAAACTTGACGGCAGACGCCTTGAGTCGGAAGGTGAATAGTACTGCTGAGGAGGTCATGCATTTGTCGGCTATGATGACTTCCTGTTGCCATCTGGGCTATGACTTCGACGTAGATACATCGCCTGTGCATGTATCGACCTTATTGGCTAAGCCAGATATCTATGAGCATATCAGGAGAGCTCAGAGGACAGATGATGAGATTCAGAGATGGTCATCATTGGCACTTCAGGGACAGCCATCAAAGTTCAGAGTGGCTGAGGATGGTTCTTTGAGACTCGGTGACCGATGGGTAGTTCCAAGTACGCCGGAGTTGCGTAGAGGAATCTTGGAACGAGCACATAGTAGCCGATTTAGCATCCACCCAGGAGGGAGGAAGATGTATAAGGACTTGTGTGATCAGTTCTGGTGGAAGCGGATGAAGCGTGATGTGATTGCTTTTGTCAAGAGGTGTTTGATCTGTCAACAGGTTAAGGCGGAGAGGCAGAGACCTGGTGGCGAGCTAAGGAGCTTAGAGATACCGGAGTGGAAGTGGGAACACATATCTATGGACTTTGTGACTCACTTACCGAGGACTACTTCGGGTTGTGATGCCATTTGGGTGATCATTGACAGGCTGACGAAAGTGGCTCACTTCATTCCCTACAGTATGACGTACACATACTTGAGGATGGCTCAATTGTATGTCCGGGATGTAGTGAGACTGCATGGGATTCCATTGTCTATTGTGTCTGACAGAGATCCGCGGTTCACATCTCATTTCTGGGGAGGTCTTCAGTCAGCTTTGGGTACTGAGTTGAGGTTGAGTACGGCATATCATCCCCAAACGGACGGTCAGACTGAGCGTACTATACAGACGCTCGAGGACATGCTGCGAGCTTGTGTGTTGGAGTTTGATGCCTCATGGCAGGATTCTTTGGCCTTGGTAGAGTTTTCATACAACAACAGCTATCAGGCGAGTATTCAGATGGCTCCGTTTGAGGCTTTGTATGGTAGGCGTTGTAGGTCGCCGTTGTACTGGGATGACTTGACCAGTAAAGCAGTGGGAGGACCCGAACTGATTCGGGAAATGGAGGATAAGGTAAAGATTATCCGTCAGAAAATGAAGGCAGCCCAGGACAGGCAAGCTGCCTATGCGAATAAACGGCGGAGACCGTTGGAATTTCAGTTGGGAGACAGGGTCTTTTTGAAGATTTCACCTTTCAGGGGTGTGGTTCGGTTCGGTATGCGTGGTAAATTGTCTCCGAGGTATGTGGGACCGTATGAGATTTTACAGCGCATCGGTACCTTGGCTTACCGTTTAGCACTACCACCGTCGTTGTCTGGTATTCACGACGTGTTTCATGTATCTATGCTACGGAAGTATGAGCCGGATCCGTCGCATGTATTGCAGCCTTCCGAGGTTCAGTTAGATTCTGATGTATCTTATGAAGAACGGCCAGTCAGGATTCTTGGTAAAATGCTTGTCACATGGTAGGCGTGACCTGGTAGAGCATTTCCGGGTACATGTTATACATGTTGGGATTTGGGTGTTATAATGGTTTAAATGATATTATTTTTGGTAATGGTTCATTTATTGGCTTCTAATATGGATTCATGTGATTGTGTAGAACCATCCCAGGTAGCCACACATCAAAGGAGATAAAGTCCCACGACATCTCCACTTTCGGAACTAAGGTACGTAGTGAGACGTACGAGCATCGGACGGTAAAACGTATTTATTACGCTTTTGAATTGGCTATGCATTATGGTTGCACATGTGGTCTTATTTATGCATTATGGTTGCATATATAGTTGGAATATGCATTATGGTTGCATGTAATTGTGAGTCGAGGTTATATCACAGTGATGAAGAATACTTGCCGCCTTCATGTCGAGGCGATGATAGAATACTTGCCGTTGTCATATTTAGCGATGAAGAATATTTGCCGCAAACATGTCGAAACGAAGGAACATGCCGTTGTCATGTTGATGCGAGGGATATTATGCCGCTAATATGTCGAAGCGAGGGGTATTAATGCCGCTGTCATGTAACGCGAGGGGTATTATGCCACTGATATAATAAGACTGGGATTGGCCATTGATATACATAGAACGGATGCATGTCATGACATATATTATTGGTATTATAATCAATTAATTGTGATTATGGTACAGGGACAACCGAGGGAGATTTTATATGTGTTAAGTACAGGAAGTGATTTGCATTTTGGTTTATGCATTGAATTATGATCATACTATTGTGAATATGATTTATATACATGCTCATGGTTTGGGGTTGTTCCTGTAGGTACTTTTGGGCGGACGGGCTAAGGCGGGTTGATGCAGTGAGCCAGTGAGGAGTGCTTTTGGCATAGCAGGCTAAATTTTTGTATAGTCTCTACTCTAGAAGTAGTGTAAAACTATAGGATTAGCATTCATTGGTTGAGAATGTAACTAATCCCTTTTGGAACTTTATTTTGGCACTGTAATTTACTAGCTCAGGGCATCAACACAATCTATATACTCTGTTATGCATGAAAATTTTTATTTACGCCTTTAATCCGCACTTAAGGAACTAGGGTCCTTACACATTGTACTAGGCTTGGGAGCGCTTCGAGGATCTACTGCGGAGATGCCCACATCATGGCCTCCCTATCTAGCTGTAGGTACAAACATTTTATAACAGTTTATTTTTTTATAACCGTTCTATGATTGATGCAGAATCAGGAGGAACTGTGATGAGGAAGACGCCCCGAGGAGGCCTATACGCTGTTGGAGGAGATGGCTGCTAATAGCTGTCAATGGCAGTCTGAAAGGAACGTGCCAAAGAAGCAAGTCGGATTGCATCAAGTGAGTGAAGTCACTGCCCTAGCTGCCCAGTTGGAAGCGCTGAACAAGAAGATAGATAGTTTGAGCATGCATGCGATGCAAGTTCAAACTGTTATGTGCGAGCTTTGCCAAGGAGGACATCCAGCACAGAATGCCAAGTAGGTAACCCTTTCGTTACAACTAAAGAAGTTGTTAACTTTGTAGGGAACCGACCACCACATACCTACCCCTATCCAAATACATACAATACTGGGCCGTGGAACTATCCCCAACCACCACCGGGGTATGCACCAAATCCAAGCATGGAGGAGCTGCTAACCAAGTTCATATCGTGTTTTGGTATATAGTTCTATATTTCAGGAATCCAAGTCCAAATGCATATAAGTGAAGAAAATAAGCTTTAATTAATGAAAAAGGACCAAACCGAGCACAACCGGATATTATCGAACAAGGAATGAAATAAAATGGGACCATATCTGATATATATCATTGAGGAAGAATATATTACAAAAGACAAGAGTTTACGTGAGCAAAAACAGAGGTGAATATTTGGTGAGAACAGAAGAGTAAAGAGACATATGAGAATTCAGAAAAAGAAGGAAGCAAAGAGGGAACACCAGGGAGAGTTTCATTGGCTGGAAGAGGAAACGTGCAGCAGCCAAGTTACGTAAATTAGACGTGAGCAGCACCGAGAGAAAGGGAAGAGAGTTTCCTGGAATTCACGTGAGTAGATATAGGAGGAGAGTCATTCACGTACGGGACTTGGAGAAGAGGAGAATCAGATTACGTGAGTGAGATATCAGATAAGATTATAAGAGACATGAGCAACATTAAAAGCCAGGGACTTCACGCACGATATCAGAGGGGAGAACAAAGTTACGTAGGGGACTTCAAGGAGGAAGAGATACATAGAGAGAGAGTTACGTGAAACTCATTCTGTAGAGCAGATATACGAGAAGGAGAAGAGACTGAAACTCATTCTGGAGAGATGATATCAGATTAAACAGAGAAAGACACAGAAGATCAAAGTGAGCAGATAGAAGCGAAGAGGGAGAGTAGATATCAGAATTGAAGAAAAGTTTATGGAGCAGACAGATACAGAAAAGAGTGACGCCAGGAGGAAAGAAACAGACGGGGGGAGAGGACTGAATTAACGTAAATATTTGGTGAGATTTACGTGACCAAAGTGAGCAAGAACAGATTGAAGAATTCACATAAAGTCTGAAGAATTCACGTAAAGTCTGGTACCAAATTCACGTGAAGAGATTCACGTACAGAAAGAAGTTGAAGAACTCACGTACAGCACAACAAAGCGAGAGACGGAGCTACGAATCGACGACGCGATTCAACATCGCTAGTTTATGCGTATTTCTAAACTTTGTTTGATTCTATTTAATTTGCTTATGCTTTTGTTGTTGAAAAACATGGTTTTGCATTTGATTTTAAATATGTTTCTAGGCTAAGTTTGTTATCAATACTTAGGGGATCCCATGTTTTGAACCCATGATTTAAATTGAATTTTTGATTGACTCTTATATATTTAAGTGCATAGATCATTGTTCTTCATGCTTTTAAGGGTTTGGCCTTGAATGATATTAAATTACAATTGAGATCGAGAAATAAAATTGGAATTCGATATAGTGATTTATGTCGTGGATTTCACACTAATAGCAAGAGATAAAGTCAAATACATGTGTGATAGCAATAGATTTACCAAAATCGAAGGCTAGAAGTTTTCATAGATCGATTTACAATATTAATTGTTCAATAAGGATACGAGAGTGACTTATTGTTACGTTAGTATTAGATTTGTTACTGCCGGACCAAGGTTATAACAAGGGAATTAGGAAAACTCGTCACCTTAGATTGTTTGAATTAATTCTTAACTAATAGGTGAATTGTGGGGATTACATAGGTGAACCGAAAGTCTTAATAATTGTCTCTATTGATTTTATTCTCATTCTCTATTGTTTGTTGGATTTATTATTAAGTAAATTAGTTAATTTAGTTAATTAATCACAACCATTTTTCGTAGGCTAAATATAGTTAAACTAGTGGAGTTTGGTACTTATTTCCTAAGCCTCGTGGGTTCGACACTCATACTTATATTATCATTATACTAAAACTTGACACCGTGCACTTGTGGTACATAATCGCTATACTGAAAAATATTGTTTAAAATAATAGCGATCAAGTTTTTTGCGCTGTTGCTGGGGACTAGTTTTAATAATATCAAACGATATTCGTTAACTGTAATTTAGTAATTCGTTTTTCTTCTTTTTTGATTTTTTTTATTCTCTCTACTCTTCTACTGTTTTTGTTTTTTTTGGTTGATTGTTATAGGTTGTTATCTCTTGGTTCATGCTAAGGAGTAATAAGCCTACACTTTAGCCCTTTGATCCCGAGATTAAACGCACTTGTCAAAGGAGGCTAAGGCAAGCAAAGGCACACATGGCTAATACCGAGGAGATTCTGGTACCACCAGTTGACCGCTTTATTTTTAAACAAAAGATATTTCAAAGTGTAGTGTGAAGCGATTCTACCGCAAGTTCACGGTTGTCAAGTTTTAGTATAGTGAAAATTTAAGTAGGGGTTGTCGAATCCACAGGGACTAATGTATAAGTACCAAATAAGATTAGAGAAATTATATTTAGCCTACGATTTAAGAAGTTGATTAACTAAAGCCAAATTAAACTAAAGACCGAAAAATGAAAACAAGAAACAATAAAATGAATGATTCCGGATATGCAAAGGTAAGTCACTCGAGAAATTTATCAAGCTCGTCGTTCAACTATGTTATCTTTAATGATTCAACTGAATTCTCAAATTATCAACCAATTGATTCTAAAGGTGAAAGGTTTTCGCTATTATTCGATACACTCTCTCGAGCTGTAAAGAAACTAACATTAAATTAGAATAAGTCACTCTCGTGCACCTAGTTACTAATTCAATATTGCATAAATCACCAAAACCTTGTTACTCTAAATCTCTCGATTCAAAGTTCTCACGTATGCGATATCATCTCTCGATCTCAATCGTAACATACATCATAAATTAATAGAGCGTTGTTACAACGTTATCTCTCGATCTCGGTTATAACTCTCAGATTCAATCAAAGTTAGCTAGGCTTTGACACAAGCAATTAATTTATGAACAATAGTAATCAATGCACTCAAACACAATTGAATCAATAATCAAACACAACGAAACTAAAACTCGATAGAATAAACTAAAAATATTTCAAATCAAATACAAAAGAGTTTAATCGTCTCTCGACCTCAAAAACATCAATTGGAAATCAAAATGAAATAGATTAGAGTCTAGAAATACGATAAACGGTGGAATAAATCCGTGCGTAGCACCGAAATCTCTTCTCTTGCTCCTTCCTTGCACTCCGGAATGGATTGGCTCGACTTTGGACGAAGAACGGAGACTGAATCTCCTTCGGCTGCGCTAGGCGGCGGCTAGGTTCCTTATTTTCAAGAGGATTGGCGTCTGATATCGTCTATGATATGGTGTCTATCTCTTGTATGGAAATGATTTTTCCTTTTATCCCCCGAAAATCCATTCAAAAATGGAAGATAAGATTTTCCCGGATTTGCGTATCGATCGATCGAGAATTGCGTCCGATCGATCGGTGCACTGTTCACGTCAGCCTTTGAAACTCACTGCCTCGCTCGATCGATCGAGATTTCCTTCCGATCGATCGAGCCTTCGATAAAATTGGCTCTGAAGTTTCTGCCTTGGTCGATCGATCGAGAAATAATCTCGATCGATCGAGACTTCTAATTATTTTCTTCTCAGTACACTGCCTGGCTCGCCTCGATTTCTACTCTTTCTCGCCTCGATTTCGCCATTTTTCTTCAGTTTAGCTCATTTCTTCCATTTCCAACTAATTTTCCTGAAATAGACAAATAAACACCAAAAAGCATAATATCATCCAGGAAAAAGTATGGAAAATGGGAAGAAATTACAGCTAAAAACACTTAAAATCTAAGCCTATCAGTTGTTATCTCTTGGTTCATGCTAAGGAGTAATAAGCCTACACTTGAGCTGTGGGGTCCTCGTTACTTAATCCATTATGTATTTAATTAAGCATACATATGTGAGTCAGAATTAAGTAATTCATACACTGTTTAAGAGTTTCTTACTACTAGGTTGTTACAGATGTACCATAACCCCTCGTACAAAACTCATATAACTTTTTCACATATACAATACATGTATAATTAACAACATAATCCAGTACAACTCCTATGCAGTGGTTCACCTCGCAGCGGAATACGACTCACGATTCCCACGTCTATGAAATCCTACAGAAACATTCACAAAACGTGAGTATAGATAACAACTATCTCAGTGCGATATCAAAAGAATAACAATAATGATAAAGCACAATAAAATCATCAATAGTGAATGTTCTGTATCATGCATCAACAAATGCACTATGTCATGACATGTCTCAACAATCACCCTATTATCACGAGCCCCATATGATATGCCTATTCAGCTCAATATGTCAGTGGAACCACATCACATCTTCATATTAGCAGCACATCTCATAGTACCATACTCATCTGTGATAATAGCCAGAGCATATACCCAAACCAGGCGTATATCTCTCAAGCCAAAGCATATGTAGTATATCTATCGTGGCAACGATCCCATCCAAAGCATATACCACACCAGGCATATCTATCAAGGCACTGATCATACCAAAGCATATACACATATCTATCAAGGCATCCATCTCAATCATATGAAATCCATGTATGTACATGCATATGATACTACCAATCATATGATACAAGCTAACATAAATCATATGATATCAAAACCATAACATCATCATCACATCATATCGATACTCCGTACGTCAACATGTACCTGTAAAGCGACACAAACGAGATAAATCAGTCGTCACTGGCTAATTGCCTCGTTGTCCTGTTCCCTGTGATGATGCTACAACAATGCCAATAATATATCATGTTATAATAGGCATTAAAATCAAACTCAACAAAATATAACATTTTTTTCAAAACCTAACCATGGCGATCGATTTCATACTTTGAGGCGATCGATTGCCTAACATTTTGATCTCGGCGATCGATCTCCTAATTTCAAGCGATCGGTCGCCTCTCCTTTGAAAAACCTACTGCCTCGAGGCGATCGATTGCCTACTTTGAAGCGATCGATCGCTCAAACACCGACTTACCCATGTTTAGCCATAGGCGATCGATTGCCTAAAACGCAGCGATCGATCGCCTCCTCTGTTTCAGAAAATAAACATGGCGATTTTCAACATTCTTCATGGTATTTCTTACACAATGCATTTCCTATCCTTTAACCACAGTTCATGAAAACCTTAGGATCATATAAACATGTTTCTAATATTATAGCATCAATATCTTGGCATAAAAACAAGTTATGATTTGACATATGAATACTTGATATGCCAATGCACATACTTCATTACCAACTACACAATTCAAGTTCAAAACTATAAATTCCTTACCAATATTGTATAAATTCACTTCACTTCACTTCCTATCTCAATTCTCAAATGAATTCCAAGCTTAAACCAAGAGGAACTTCAAAGAGTTGGAGAGAAGCTTGTGTAGGATTTTTGTAGGTGTGATTTGGTGTAGTGTGAGCTTATCAGGCTAATTTTCTTTTTAAAGCAGCTCATCCAAACTCACATGTACATGAAACTCAAACTCTCATGTACATCCCCTCACATCTCCTCAAATGTAGGTTAGCCATATGTTTCATTCATTGACATATAGTATTAATTCATCCTTGGTCAACCCGAACCCAATTCATATCATATCGAAATTAGTCATAATAACGATATAATCATATCACACGTGTATAAAACAAATCGAGGCATTACATGAGCCCTTTGATCCCGAGATTAAACGCACTTGTCAAAGGAGGCTAAGGCAAGCAAGAGCACACATGGCTAATACCGAGGAGATTCCGGTACCACCGGTTGCAAGATCACTCATGGACTATGCCCACCCTGCATTCCATGGATCACTGTCGAGCATCACGAGGCCAACCATACAAGGTAACAATTTTAAGATCAAGCCTGCTATCATATAGATGATCCAACATTCTGTCCAGTTTGGGGGATCCACTATAGATGATCCAAATGATCACGTCTCCAACTTCTTGGACATTTGTGATACATTCAAGCATAATGGCGTTACTGATGACGCCATCAGGTTACGTTTGTTTCCCTTTTCTTTACGGGATAAAGCTATATCTTGGTTACAATCGTTTCCTGCAGGGTCTATTACCACGTGGGATGTAATGGCGCAGTTGTTCTTGTCAAAATTATTTCCACCATCTAAGACGGCTGAGATGCGGAATGATATCACAACATTTTCCCAATATGATCCAGAGACACTGTATGAGGCTTGGGAGCGCTTCAAAGATCTACTGCGGAGATCCACATCATGGCCTCCCTATCTGGCTGCAGGTACAAACGTTTTACAACGGTTTATTTTCTGATAATCGTTCTATGATTGATGCAGCATCAGGAGGATGTGTGATGAGGAAGACGCCAGAGGAGGCTTATACGCTGTTGGAGGATATGGTTGCTAATAGCTGTCAATGGCAGTCTGAAAGGAACGTGCCAAAGAAGCAAGTCGGATTGCATCAGGTGAGTGAAGTCACTGCACTAGCTGCCCAGTTGGAAGCGCTTAACAAGAAGATTGATAGTTTGAGCATTCATGCAATTCAAGTTCAAACTGTTACATGCGAGCATTGCCAAGGAGGACATCCGAGCACTGAATGCCAGGTTGGTAACCCATTCGTTTCAACTAATGAAACTGTTAACTTTGTAGGAAACCGACTACCACAGACCTATCCCTATCAAAATACGTACAATATGGGGCCGATGAACTATTCCCAACCACCACCGGGGTATGCACCAAAGCCAAGCATGGAGGAGTTGTTGACCAAGTTCATCACGGCGACGAAAACAAGATTCCAAAATCACGAGGCGTCGATAAAGAACTTGGAAGTTCAAGTGGGACAGTTAGCAATGATCGTAGCCGAATGAACACAAGGATCACTATCTAGTGACACTGAGACGAAACCTAGGGAGCAAGTCCATGCTACCACATTGAGGAGCGGAAGGAGGTCGCTGAGAAGAATGATGTGCACGTAGAGTTAAGAGGCGAGGCGGACATCAAGCAAGAAGAGGGACAAACACGCGACAAAGGTAAGTATACTAAGACCTCTACACCCATCACACCTACTAAGGTAGATATCCCACCCCCATTCCCCACTGCGTATAAGAGTGCAAAGATTGATGCTAAATTTGCTAAATTTTTAGAATTGATTAAGAATCTTCATATTGAGATGCCTTTCATTGATGCTATTCGGCACATGCCGAATTATGCTAAGTTTTTAAAGGAGATTCTGTCAAAAAAGCGGAAATTCTGAGAGCATGAGATGATAAATTTAACTGAGGAGTGTTCTGTTGTCATTCAAAATGATTCACCTCCAAAGTTAAAGGATCCAGGGAGTTTCACTATACCTTGCAAAATCAATTCTAAATCTTTCAATAAATCTTTATGTGATTTGGGGTCGAGTGTTAATTTAATGTCTTTGTCTGTTTACAGGAAGCTGGGCTTAGGAGAGTTAAAAGCAATCAATGTCTCATTGCAGATGGCAGACAAGTCCATCAAGTACCCGCAAGGGATAGTGGAGGATGTACCGGTCAAGGTTGACAAATTCACCATTCCGGTGGATTTCATGGTTCTAGACATAAAGGAGGAGGCGTACATGCCATTGATATTAGGAAGACCATTCCTAGCTACTGGTAGGGCATTGATAGATGTCCAAGAAGGGAAGTTGACCCCCCGAGTAGGGGGCATCAAGTTACTTATGATATGTTCAAAGTTGTGAACACTACACGCACTGAGCACCGATGTTTTAGTGTCAATATAATTGATACACTATCTGTTGATGCAATGCAGGTTAAGAGTGAGAAGAATGTGGAGGTCACATCGAATGGCCAACCAAGAGGAGGTAAATTTGGTGTAGGAGACTCGGTATTAATGAATAGGAAAAAGATGAGACTTTTTCCATGGAAGTTTGATACCTCGTGGGCTGGACCGTTCAAAGTTGTCGATGTTCTACCATTCGACACCTTCAAATTGAGAGATGACCACGGGGCACTATTTATTGTGAAAGAGAAGTGGTTACAACATTACCACATGGAGGATGGAAAATCGTCCCCTACTGGCCATTGCGGCACTTGAGCGTAAATGGTAAAAAGTCCAGCTTGGGACTATAAATCAAGAACTCTTTCCTATCCCTTTGCTTTGTTTTTAGTTTATTTTGGTTTGTTTTGTTTTTGTTTTTGATTTTGGCGAGACTCCATGTTCGCTGTGATCTGTCCAACAATATGCCCCATGAGCTGATGAGGAATTGGACAACGATCACTGACGGTCGTTGTCAAAGGTAAATACTTTGTCTCATTTTCCTTGCCTAGTACATTGAGGACATTGCATGAATTAAGTTTGGGGGATTGCATTATGTGTCATGCTTCTTATTTGAAAATTGATCGTTTCTGGAGCACCAACAAATTGTTTCTTGAAAATGAGTTCAATTAGTAAGATAAGAATGAATCATAGTAGTGGTCCCTATTCCATGATGATAATAATCTCACTATGCATGTCAACTTGAGTTTTGATGATTGTAAAACTTGTTTGTGAATATCTTGTTTTGAGTAGCATGTCTAAGATGAGGAATATTTTGAGCACATTTGAGTCATAATCTTGTGAATTGCACTTGTAGTAGTGAAATGTTTTTGTGAACTTGATGAATTGTTTTTGAGCATCTTAGATTACCTTAGAAACTATTTGATGATGAGACTTTGAGGCGAAATTTTATAGTTATGAACTTGACTTGGAAATGATTTAGGCGATCTTTGGACAGTTTGAGCCTTTCAAGCTTACCTAGTCTATATCAATCTTTAGTGTTCCATTTTGAGCCTAATTGCAAAAGAATGGAGTATGTTTAATATACTATTAGCCCTCATTCAACATTCTTTGGCAAACTCTTTATACCCACCTAATTTAGCCTAAATTGAATAAATTATCCTTACCTAAATGGAGTATAATGATTCTCATTAGATGCACATAATTTGCTATATGTTGATGAGCTTATTGTTGAAAAAAATGATGTTTTGGTTTGATTGTTAGATTTTTTAATTCAATTTCAATTTGTTTTTTAGATTATGACTATTATGATTGTTGTGCTTGATTGATAGATTGATCACCTAATAATCACATACACTATCTAATGCTAATTAAGAAGCAACTAAGATTGATAATTGCCTGTTGTTGTTGTTATTAAATTCTTAGGAAAAACGATTGGGTGATTAATTCTAACGGCTGTAGTTTTTATTGATTAGATTCATCAGATTTACCAGTTTTTGAAGCTATCATTGATATAATCTTAACGGCTGTAGTTTTGGTTAAAGATTTGATATGAGTCGAATTGAATGTTGTTTTCTATTTGACTACGATTAAGGTGAGGGAGGAATTAAGTTTTCAATTGATGAATAATTGAATGAATTCAAATGTTTAGTGATTTGATGATTAAGTGAATAATTTCCAAAGGTAAAGTCGACCAAAAACCAAGAATAGCTTTTTAATCTTGATAATCTAGTAGTTTGCTTGCTTTAGTTTAATTTAGTTATAGTTAAAGAATTTGGAAAACCCCCCCTATTTTGATACTTATTAGCACAAAATACTCACTTCCCTGTGGGATAGATCCATACTTACGCTGCTACATTAAATTATTGTTAACTGAAAAGGGTTAATTTGGATGTACACGATAAACGTACACCAGTATGAGATGGGCATGAACTGATTATACATTTCAGGGTACATGTAATGAATTAGGTGGAATTAGTAAAATTGGCATGGTGCAATTGAGCTTTGTTCTAGTAATGTAGAAAAGCATGTCTAATAATAATTTTGGTACATTTGGTTGGTTAAATGTTTTAAAATATCAAGGCATGATATCTACTACGTCATGCTAATACTGGGACCTTTTTTTATTAGTTAAACTTACATGCTACCCTTCCCTTTTTCTTACTTTCATTCTCCTCCACATAACTCCCATCACTCAACTCCACTCCCCCATTTCCCTCAAAATCGCCCAACACAAGTGAAGGAGAAAGAAAAACTTGGAAGTTTGATTTGCTTGAGCTTGCTAGGATTTGAAGCTAAAGTGGTAAGAGATCTTGTAATGTTGAATGTTGAGCATGATTTAGTTGAGTTTAAGTTCATGTTTTTGGGAAAAAATAACTTGTATTGATGTATTTGTTGAGCTTTGAATTTTTGGTGTTGTTATGTGTTGTATTATGAAGTCTGTAACATGTTGGGTTATTGAGGGTTGAAGTGTTGTGGTGTATGTTGGTTTGACATGAGTATGATATGCATAAATGGTGTTTTCTCGCTTTTACAGGGCACGCCGATCGATCGGTAAAGAGTCACCGATCGATCACGCGTATAAGAATTTGGGCATGGGCGAAGATGGACTCGGCGGTCGATCGGTGGAAATTCCTGATCGATTGGCGAGTCACAGCGATCGATCTAGAAGGGCGGGAATTTCGTGCCAAATTTTGATTACCTCGCAATCGATCGCGAGCTAGGGCTGATCGATCGCGATGCATAAATAGTGGAAATATTGGATTTTTGATATTTTGTTGGGATTTTGGTGATGTGATATGATATGGCTTCTAAGATTGGATTGTTGCAATCGTGTAGAGCCTTCCCAAGCGGCGGCACAACGCAGGGGATAAATTCTGTAAACACCCACTCTTGGAAGAAAGTGTACGTAGAGAGACGTATGAGCATCGACGGTAAAATGCATTTTTTACATATTGAATTATGCATCGTGGATGCATGAATTGGATGCTGCATATTATTGTGAGTCGTTGTTATATTCGAGATATGATTATAATGCTTCCGGCTGTCATTTCGAAGTGAAGAATAGAAAACTTGCCGCTGTCATATAGTAGCGATGGAACATAATATTTTCCGCTAATATGTTGAAGTGAGGATAATGCCGATGTCATATTGGAGAGAAGGATATTATAATGCTGCTGATAGAAGCGAGGGGTATTATAAATGCCACTATTGTGTCGAAGCGATGAGCATTAGAATGCCACTGTTATAACAAGACTGTGTATTGGTTATTGGTATGATGTATGTATATATGTCATGATGATAGGCTTAGATTTTGAGTGTTTTTAACTGTAATTTCTTCCTACTTTCCGTATTTTTTCCTGGATGATATTATGCTTTTTGGTGTTTATTCGTTTGTTTCAGGAAAATAGATCGGAAGTGGAAGAAATGAGCTAATATGAAGATAACGGGCGAAATCGAGGCGAGAAAGAACTAAAATTGAGGAAATGAGATTTTCGGAATCTCGATCGATCGAGATTTACTCTCGATCGATCGAGCCAGGCAGAAATTTGAGCATCAAAGAATTTCAAGTCTCGATCGATCGGTACAAATTCTCGATCGATCGAGCGAGGCAGTAAGTTTCAAAGGCTGACATGAACAGTGCACCGATCGATCGAGAAAACCTTCCGATCGATCGATACGAAAAATCTGCAGATTTTATTTTCCATGTTTATCGTGATGTGTGGGGGGTTTAAAAGAAAGAAAATCATTCCATTCGAGGGAGGAGCATATCAGACGTGAATTAGACCAAAGAAGAGCCCTAGCCGCCGCCTAGTCGCCGCCAAGGAGATCCGTTCTTCCGGTTTTTCGCCCGAACCAAAGCCAATCAATTCCGGAGTGCAAGGAAGGAGCAAGAGAAGAGATTTCGGTGCTACGCACGGATTCATTCCGCCGTTTATCGTATTTCTAGACTTTAATCTATTTCATATTAATTTTCAATTGATGTTTTTGAGGTCGAGAGACGATTAAACTTCTTTTGTATTTGATTTGAAACAATTCTAGTTTATTTTATTGAGATTTTAGTATCATTGTGTTTGATATATTGATTCAATTGTGTTTGAGTGTATTGATGTCTATTGTTCATGAATTAATCGATTGTTAAGATCAAAGCCTAGCTAACTTTGATTGATTCTGAGAGTTATAACCGAGATCGAGAGATAACGTTGTAACACGCTCTTTTAATTCATGAAGTATGTTATGATTGAGATCGAGAGATGATATCGCATACGTGAGAACTTGGAATCGAGAGATTTATAGTTATAAGGTTTTGATAATTTATGCAACTTTGAATTAGTAAATAAGTGCACGAGAGTGACTTATTCTAATTTATTGTTAGTTTCTTTACAGCTCGAGAGAGCGTATTGAATAATAGCGAAAACCTTTCACCTTTAGAATCAATTGGTTGATAATTTGCTTATTCAAATGAATCATTAAAGATAACACAGTTGAACGAAGAGCTTGATAAATTTCTTGAGCAACTTACCTTCGCATATCCGGAACCATTCATTTTATTGTTTCTTGTTTAAGTTTCATTTCTTAGTTTAAGTTTGCTTTAGATAATCACATTTGTTAATCGTAGGCTAAATATAATCTTATTAATCTTATTTGGTACTTATACGTTAGTCCCTGTGGATTCGACAACCCGTACTTAATTTTCACTATACTAAAACTTGACAACCGTGCACTTGCGGTAGAATCGCTTCACACTATTCTTTGAAATATATTTTGTTTAAAAATAAAGCGGTCACATGACATTTAAATTAACTGTATTATAATCTGATGATTATGAATATGAGTTGTGGAACAGGGACAACCAGGGAGAGCATATTAAATGCATTGAATACATGAAGTATTTTCATATTGACGGTTTATGCATTTTATATTATGATCATATTGTTGTGAATATGAATTATTATATGCTCATGTGTTGGGGTTGTTCCTGTAGGAGCTTTTGGCAAGGAGAGCTAGGGCAAGGTTGACTTGGTGAGCAATGTGAGGACTAGTGATATTGGCCTAGAAGATCAAGGTATTCTTTTGTATAGTCTCTACATATGTGTAGTGTAAATCTATACTGCTTACATTCATTTTATTGGGAACGTAATTATTTTGGAATTGGAATTTTTATTTTGGTACAATAGCCTCTAAGCTCAATACCTCAACTTGTACCTTTCTACTCTAATGAATGAATAACTCTCTTTATGCTCTTAAATAACACCTAAGGTAGTGAGGCCTTACCAACCTCCCGAACACAATCACTTAGGAAATTTTAGGTTTAAATATGGACTAAACATTCTGATCCCATAAGTAAGCTAATAAAATTCTGAACAAGCTCGAACATCCCGAGCACAATAACTTAGGCAATTTTAGGTTTAAACATGAACCAAACATCCCGCTCCCATGAGTAAACTAATAAAATTCCGAACAAGCTCGAACCTTCTAAGCACCATTACTTAGGCAAGTTTTTGTTTAAAGATGAACCAAACATATGTCTCATGAGTAAACTAATAAATTTCTGAATAAACTAAAGCATCCCGAGCACAATAACTTCTAAAGTTTTAGGTTTAACCATGGACCAAAGATTCCAGATGACATGAATAAACTAATAAATTCGAACAAGCTCGAGCATCCCAAACAAAATATCTTAGGCAATTTTTAGGTTTAAACATGAACCAAATATCCCGATCTCATGAGTAAACTAATAAAATTCCGAACAAGCTCGAACATCCCGAGCATAATAACTTAGACAATTTTAGTTTTAAACATAGACCAAACATCCCGATCCCATGAGTAAACTAATAAAATTTCGAACAAGCTCAAACCTCCCGAGCACCAATTTTAGGTTTAAACATGGACCAAACTGTTGGGAAACGATTCCTAAGTTTTGGTGATTACAGACACCTACCGGATAAAGAAATCCATCGGATAAAGACATCCACCGGGTGAAGACATCCACCGGGTGAAGACATCCACCGGATGAAGACATCCACCGGATGAAGACATCCACCGGATGAAGACACCTACCGGATGAAGACATCTACCGGACTGAGATACTCACTGGATAAAAACATCTACTGCGTGAAGTCATTCATCAAGTCTAACCAACATCTACTAAGCTAAAAAGTACGACTGGATACTCATATTACAAAACCAGTAGAAGTGAATCCAGCAGCGAGAGTATAATTTCATTTTACAAAGGTACAACAGAGCGACAAGCACTACAAAATCATCGCCATCAATTCCGTCAGATTGAAAGAGTCGTTGCTGAATAAAAATGGAAGGAAAATAAAATAGAGAAGAAAACAGATTCTACGTTGAACCTTCCACCAAGAAAGTTTACCGTTAGAAATGAAGTCTATAAATACAGATGCTGAATGAATGAAGAAGAAGTTGAATCCACTGACAATCGAATATTCTATACATTCAAACAGAGAAATTTATCAAGTGATAATTATCTGTAGATTCAGCCAGAGCAAGGAACACCTACTGATATATAAAAGATCGAGTTAAACTGGTGTACTGCTCAAAGATCGTTCAAAAACACTCAAAGCTTACAAGTGTAAAAGTCATTCAAAGGAGTGTTAGATAGTTTACTTTGTAAACAAATCATATACATTGTGTTGCTAGGAGTTTAGGCATAGCTGTGTGAAAGCCTAAGGAGGTTGTATACTGTAAAGTGTAAACCAAAGTCTTCTAGTGTATCCTTCCTGCAAATGAAGAAGGGGAGACGTAGAAGCGTTGTGCTTTTAACTTCCAGAAATAATTCCTGTGTTCTTTACTTGTTTTTTATTGTTTGCTTTAATTACTCACAAGTTCAGCAGACGTTTTCCGCACTTCACTTAGTGTCTACTGACTTGCTAAATTGATTGAGAAGCTACTGCATTACTTAACAGTTTGCAGTAATCAGTCGAAGATCAGAATTTGAGGGCAGTGTTTATTCAACCCCCCCTTCTAAACACGCCTCCGATCCTAACAAGTGGTATCAGAGCAGGTTCTTCTCAATCTTGAGATATATTAAAGCTCAAATGGCATCATTTAGCAAGAACCCTATGTTCAAGAAGGATGAGTATGATGACTGGAGAATTCGTATGCAAGCACATCTAAGCGCTCAAGCTGACGATATGTGGTATGTAATTACTGAATACCCATGAAGATCAATACAGTTGCCTCTATCACAATTGGTGAACCACAGATGGTAGAGAAAAAAAGATCTCAGTGGTCAAATGAAGAAAGAAAGAAGGCAAATCTGGACAATGTTGCAAAGGACATTTTGTTCAAAACTTTGGACAAAAATATGTTCAACAAGATCAAAATGTGTCCCACAGCAAAAGACATCTGGGAGAAGATTGCTCAACTTTGCGAAGGAAATGATCAAACAAAAGAGAACAAGCTCACTATGGCATTACAGAAATTTGAGCACATCAAAATGACAAATGGAGAGACTCTCAACGAATATGATGAGAGAGTAACTGGTATAATTAATGAACTTAGCAGTCTGGGTAAAGAGTTACCCAACAGAGAAGTTATTCTCAAGGTGATGAGAGGTCTCCCAAGAGAATGGGATGTCAAGACAATTGCTATGAGAGAATCGAAGGACATAAACAAGATAGATCTACATGATCTATTCGCTGACTTAAAAGCCTATGAATTTGAACTAGGTATACGGGTGGAAGATGAACCCAGTACCAGTCAACCAACCAAAGCTCTCACTGCATCGGAGTCCTTGTCTACTTCCACAGAGATGACCCCAGAAAAAATGTGTAATGACGCTATGGCAATGTTCGTGAAGAAGTTTGGGAAATTCATGAAGAAGAGTCAAAAATCCTATCAATCATATCCTCGAAGGCAGAGTTCCAAGGGAAAGTCAGAAGAAGAAGAGCGAGTGTGCTTCAACTGCCTCAAACCAGGGCACTTCATTGCTGACTGTCCTAAACCCAAGAAGGATGATCACAAAAGAGGAGTCAAAGATTATAGAAAATCAAAGGAAACAAGAAGATCATCCAGAAGGGACAGAGATCAAAAAGTGTTGATGGCTGAAGAAAGCAAGAGCAAATGGGCTGATTCTGAGTCAGAATCAGAAGAATCAATGAGCTCATCAAGCGAGAGTGAATATGAAGAAGTCCACTGCTTGATGGCAAATGATGAGATTGAGGTACAAGAGTCTAACCTATCTGAATTTACACATAGTGAACTTACCAATGCATTGCAGGACATGATCAATGAGTATCGGACGTTATATGAATCCTTTGAAAGCTATAAGACTGAGCACTTAATCCCAACTGAAACGCATAAAAACAAACTTGATTGTGAACAATCAAGGGAGTTGAATTGCTTAAGGGAAACAACCAGTCTTCTAGTAAAAGAAAGAGATGAAGCCAAGCGTGCCTACCAGAAAATTAGCAAACTGGTTAGCACTTGGAATGCGTCTACTACCAGAAAGGATGAAATGCTTGAATCTATAAGGCTTGCTGGTGATTTAACAGGCATAGGCTATAATAGTAATGACGGCAGTTCATCTGGTAATAAACCTCAACTGTGTCTAACAAAAGGCAAAGTTCAAACATTGAACTTTGTAAGATAGTTATTGGTAAAGCGGTAAGCGCTCGATCCTACAATTGGTATCAGAGCCAAGGTCGCGTGTTCGACTCCCATGAGTTGCAGAGAGTGCAATTATTGGGGGAGGGATTGTTGGGGTTCAACAATTGCCTCTGCTTTGTGATCGGTCGAACACGTGGCGCTTGTGCCAGTGTATGGTTGAAAAGATTGATGTTGCGCCATTACCCTTAACTATAGTTATTGGTAAAGCGGTAAGCGCTCGATCCTAGCACAGTATATGACCCTTATGAACTGGTTAAAGAACCTGTTAAAGCAACACTCATCAAGGAACAAGCACAGCACAGGGGTATCGGTTATGTAGAACCACTCAAAGAGGCTAAACCGAGGCAAAAGTTCAGAAATGAACTTAAACCCACTGGTCGAGCAGCTAGAGAGGTTAAACCCAACTGGTACTACAACTGTAAGCCTGTCCAGAAGAGATATATGCTCTATAACAGGAACTACAAACCAAAAGCACATGCATACACATATTATCACACTACAAGTTCTAGACCATCACCATCACTGTTTAATACACGCACATTTCAGAACACACACCGACCTAAGCTACTCAGGGTCATACAAGTGTGGGTTCCGAAAGAACTAATTCCTCCAGGACCCAAGTAGGATTGGGTACCAATTATGTATTTTCGCTTTAATTGCAGATATCAAGAGTCCAGCAAGTTCGAAGCTCAGAGTGGTTTCTGGACAGTGGATGCTCTAGACATATGACAGGGAATGCTACCCTGCTGTCTGAACTGGTTGAAATCTCAGGACCAAAAATAACATTTGGGGACAACGCGAAAGGTAGAACTGTGGGTAAGGGTAAGATTATCCATGGTAACGTTATCATCAAAGACATTTTGCTGGTAGAAAACTTGTGCTACAATTTGATTAGTATCAGTCAATTATGTGACAATGGATATTCTGTAGAATTCAACCAACACACCTGCTTAATTAAAAATGATGTTGGTAATACTCTAATTGTAGGAAAAAGGCATGAGAACACCTATTTGATTGATTGGAACTTTAATCAACCTGCCTCCCCTACTTGCTTTGCTGCTTTGAATTACTCCAAAAATTGGCTTTGGCACAAGCGGTTGAGTCACTTAAATTTTAAAACTATTGCCAGTCTTCGTAAACTTGACCTGGTTGTTGGACTGCCCCAAATCGAGTTCTCAAAAGATAAGATCTGTTCAGCCTGTCAATTGGGTAAGCAAATCAGATCCACCTTTAAGAACAAAGGGAGTAGATCTTCTTCTCGGTGCCTAGAGTTGCTGCACATGGATCTTTTTGGTCCTATACCAGTAACAAGTCTAGGGGGAATGAAGTACACTCTAGTGTTGATAGATGATTACTCTCGTTTTACGTGGGTCTTATTTCTGAGTGGTAAAGATCAGGCTACTCCAAAGCTGATCAAGCTACTCAAGAGACTACAAAATGAGAAATCAAATGGGATAGATAGAATTCGCAGTGACAAGGGTACAGAATTTACCAATCAATTACTCGAATCTTATCTAGATGACCTAGGTATCAAACACGAATACTCTGCTGCAAGAACACCACAGCAAAACGGAGTTGCTGACCGTAGGAACCGCACTTTGAAAGAAGCTGCACGAACTATGCTAGCAGAATCCAATATATCGCAGAGGTTTTGGGCGGAAGCAGTCAACACAGCTTGTTATACGCAAAACAGATCAATGATAAATAAACGAGCAGACAAAACTCCATATGAGATCTGGAATGGCAGTAAGCCAAATATTTCTTATTTCCATGTGTTTGGTTGCAAATGTTTTATTCACAACAATGGAAAAACTCATGTCACCGCTTTTGATGCTAAATCTGATGCTGGAATATTTCTTGGCTATTCTACTGTGAGTAAAGCTTTCAGAGTTTTTAACAACAGGACTCTTACTGTAGAAGAATCCATTCATGTTATATTTGATGAGTCTGCAGACAGCACTGAAAACGACTTACGGATCAACAATTTGAGCAATCGACTGGAAAACACAGTTATTGATGATCCAAGTGATGAAGAAGAAGAGCCAAATAGAAGGATTGACTGCAGCTTAGAGCCAGAAGTTCCAGACGCACAGGTAGAAGAACCTGCTGATCAACAGGAACTGGAACCTACTGACACTGGAATCTGGTTGACTCCTACTGCAGTGGATGGAGACAGTGCACACAATGAACAAGTCGATTCTCCTGAGCAACTATCCAAAATCACTACAACTGAAGAAATCAATCCCCTTGGACCTCCGCTCCGGTGGAAAAGGATCATCCACCCGGGCAGGTCATCGGTAACCCTCTTGCTCCTCTGCGTACCAGAGGACAGATGATTAATGAATTCCTTCATACAGCTTTCATTTCTCACATAGAACCTAAGAAGATGGGTGAAGCTATCCTAGATCCTAGCTGGGTAGAAGCAATGCAAGAAGAACTGAATCAATTTCAAAGGAATAATGTTTGGCATTTAGTTCCACGTCCATCGCATCACACAGTAATTGACACTAAATGGGTTTTCAGAAACAAGTTAGATGAGAATGGTGCTGTAATCAGGAATAAAACAAGATTAGTTGCACAGGGATACAGGCAGGAAGAAGGCATTGATTTCGATGAAACCTTTGCCCCTGTAGCCCGATTAGAAGCCATTCGCATATTTCTTGCCTTTGCTGCATATAAAGACTTCAAAGTCTATCAGATGGATGTAAAGAGTGCTTTTCTTAACGGTAATCTCCAGGAAGAAGTCTATGTTGAACAACCCCCTGGATTTGAAAGCCATCTGCAACCCTCCTATGTTTATCATCTGAACAAAGCTTTGTATGGTCTGAAGCAAGCTCCCCGTGCATGGTATGAAACGTTGTCAAAATACTTGATTGAACACAACTTCACCATTGGCACTGTGGATAAAACTTTATTCAAATTTACGAAGGGTGACCATACTCTGCTAGTTCAGATATATATTGATGACATCATTTTTGGCAGTACTAACTCAAAATTGTGCGAAAGATTTTCTAAAATTATGCAGGATCAATTTGAGATGAGCATGATGGGAGAATTATCATTTTTCATAGGATTGCAAGTCAAACAATCCAGTGAGGGAATTCTGATAAATCAATCCAAGTATACCAAAGAGCTTCTGAAGAAGTATGGGATGAATACCAGCTCAGCTGCTGCTACACCTATGAGCTCATCTGCAAAGCTTGATTTGGATGAATCTGGAATACCAGTAGATGAGAAAATGTATCGTGGTATCATTGGTTCATTACTCTACTTAACAGCTAGTAGACCTGACATCATGTTTGCAGTTTGCATCTGTGCTAGATTTCAAGCCAATCCCAAACAATCTCATTTCACAGCAACTAAACTCATTCTGAAGTACTTAAAAGGGACTGAGAATGTCGGTCTATGGTATCCAAAGAACTCCAATTTAAATCTTATCGGATATTCAGACTTAGACTATGCTGGATGCAAAATTGACAGGAAGAGTACCAGTGGGTACTGTCAGTTTTTAGGAGACAGACTTATTTCATGGGGATGCAAGAAGCAAACTTCCATTGCTACCTCTACAGCTGAAGCAGAATACCTTGCTGCTGGAAGCTGCTGTGCTCAGCTACTCTGGATTCAACAACAATTAAGAGACTATGGCATTGAGTCAACTGAAGCTCCAATCTTCTGTGATAATACATCTGCCATAGCCATCACTTGCAATCCAGTACTTCACTCTCGAACAAAGCATATCGACATACGTCATCACTTCATCAGAGACCATGTAATGAAGAGGGAGATTCGACTGGAGTACATATCTACTGAGCAGCAAGCAGCAGATATTTTTACCAAGCCCCTACCAGATGCAAAATTCTCTTACTTCCGGAATATCCTTGGATTAATTGATACTTCTTCTTAATTCGTTTTTATTTACTGATATTAATTTCAGGGGGAATTGTTTGTATGCTTTTGCATATTTTGAGGGGGAATTTTGGTATAAAATTTCCTATTCTAATGCCTGGCTAGTAACACAATGGTCCACTGCAGTGGATGCTACTATATTAGTAGATGTCTAGATACCAGTGGATGTTACTATTTAAGCCTTGCTGACTTATAGCTTCCCTTTTTAGCAACCAGCTGGGACGTCGGAATTCAAATTATTTATTTTCTTACTTTTAACTTGTTCAAATCCCGCCCTTTTCAGACCCACTGCTTCTGAATATTTACTTTTTTAAATTGTTTAGATGAACGCCACGAACACATGTGTCCGTTCATCTACAGTACGACGTTACATCTACCCATTATCTTTTAACCACCTTATCCTCCGTAGAATCAGTTTACTTCCTTAAACACTTCTGAAAATCTTAAAACCCTAATAGAATTTTTTTCTCACAGGATTTTCAAATCTTTAACATGTCAAAGACAACGCAGCCGAGTTTTCTCACCAAAGCTATTCATGTAGATTTTCACTCTATTTATTCGTCAGACGATGAAGCCATGAAAGCAGTGTTCCAAAAGTTGGACACCTCTGGATTACTGGTGATTTTAAGCCAAACACCTACTTATTATCCGGCGGCTATTCAGGAGTTCTTCGCCAATGCCAGGATAGTTGGCGAAGCCGTTGTGTCCTCTATCACTGGACAACATATCAATATTACTCTGCAAGACTTTGCCACTCAGATGTGTCTTCCAATGTCTGGGATAACAAATGCCCTCTCCGTAACTGTGCCAGTCCTAGAGGCGATGAGAAAGGGTTTTTCTGACTCACATGAACGTCTCCCCAAACCACCCTTCAAAAAGATTTTGATTAAGAGCCACTTTCGCCAACTGGCAGATGTCATATCCAAAGGGCTGCTATGCAAAGCTGGATCTTTCGACGTCATCACACCTGAGAAATTTGCACTGATGAGTGCAATCGTAAATAACGTTGAAGTTAACTGGTCCGTAGTGCTGTTTCAAGTGCTATCAAACTTAGTGCTCTCCGGAAAAGGTCAATCGGGATTTGCTCTCCCTCTTAGTCGTATCTTTGAGAGCAAAAATATTCAGACCGGAGTTTCTTCTCTCCACCCAGGGCGACTCATAACTGCCAGATATATAGAGATCAATAAGAAACGAGTCGGTGGAGAGGCTAAGACCAGCAAACCAGCAGCAGTCAAGAGGAGACAACCTCTGGTAGTCAGTGACTCTGAGCATACAGTCTCAGAATCTGATGAAACTTCACCTATTCCACCAGCGAAAAGGCCAAGAACAAAAAGAGGAGGACCAGCTGCAGCCAAGCTTACAGTATCAGCAGCCATGGTTGAGGCTGTGATCCCGACGTTGGAAGTAGAGCCAGTAAGCTCCGTTGCCCGTTGGCCATGATCCCATTTAACCCAACCTCTTCTGCAGCCAACATATCATCCAACCCCAGTACCCTTCAACAACCAGGCTCAATTTCTTTCAGAACACCCAAATCCCTTTGCCCATATTGCCATCCCAAGACCACCACCACTGAAAGAGGAAAAGCATCCATGATCCCTTCATCCACTCCAGTGGCATATGAGATTGACTTAGTCATGAGCACAGTCGAGGCAAACATGCAGCCTCAACTTGAAGTATTTGATAGATGGGAGGCAAGCACGTTTGAAAACTCGCCTTGATGATTTTCTTCCAATTCTGGAACAGGCTAGGCTCGATGAGAATCAAGTGATGGCCTTCCTCCAAGCTCAAGACGTAAAGAAAGCTCTCCAGCTTCGGGATGTGTTCCGCCTAATGATTTATGTGGGTGAACTCCAGACCCTGATCATATCCCGACAGAATGAATTCAATGCTACAGCTGGGACTGCCAATCATGACCGAGCTGTGCTAAATGCTCTTGGTCCCAAGCTTGAACTGGCAGAGACTGCTCTACATGACTTAAGAATCAGTACTGGTCTACACTCATGCTCAACTGTACCAGGTGATGATGACTCCGCTCCTACTGACTTAAGCTTAGCCTCAAGCATCCCTGATGTTCCTAGTGCTGCAGTGCTGGTTCCACAAGTTGAACCAATAGTGGCTGATCACTTTAATGTGACTGTCTCAAGCTCAGCTCCAACAATCCCACCTATTCCAAGTATAGTGGAAACGGTTCCCGCAGGTGACACCACTTTGGATGATGCTTCACCTCAACCATATATGGACATTGATTCTATAGACGTTGACAGCGTCATTCATAAGGTAACTACCCAGGTTACCCCATCCATATCTATCCCTTCCTCAACTCATACAGAAACACCTATCCATTCCCCTGATACCTCTGCCCATGATGCACTCACTGATGATTGCCAAATCACCCATAAAGTTGAACCCCTTGTACCCCCGACTCACCCTGAAACCCAACTCTCCCCACAAATTGAACCTCCTGCTCTCCCAACAACGTCTGAACTTAACCCTTCAATCTCACAAATTCATCCAGCTGCTACCTCCCCTGGACGCTACGTGTCCTCAACTGCTGCTGATGCTCATACCAGCCCTCAACGTGTTCTTACTGGCTCGCATCCTGCACCTACTGTCACTCCACCTGAGGCATTGGAACAATCAGTAGGAAATGAACCTTCTGCTGATTTTTTTGATTTTGCTGATCCTTTGTCCATTGAAGGCCCCTCCGCTCTAATAGTACAACTTGGCAATATGACAACATTGATCTCCGGGCTAGCAAGTGAGATTAATAAACTCAAGTCTGAAGAATGCAATGCCAGCAATGCTATTGATAGTCATCAGCTTCATACAGATCATCAGTTTGGGCGTATAAATCGAGACCTCGACAGACTTCAAACTGCTGTTGACAGAAATCATCAATTCGTTCTTGATGCCTTTGCCGATGTATTCTCGAGGATAGCCCAAACTAATCTCCAGTTGAAGCAGCAGAATGACTCTCTCCATGCTGCCTCTACTCTTGCCTTGGAGGAGAAAATTGAAGACACCAAGAAGCTTTTATCTGAGCAGCTGGCTACTATGCAGGAGGCCTTTGCCTCACAGCTTCAGGATTTAAGTGCTGGCTTTCCAAAGCCTATCCACTACCAGTCCAAGTCCACTGCATCTGCTCCCCCACCAAGAAGAGAATCAGGTTCAGCTCAGTGCACACCTGCTGTCCCTGAAGGTGGACATCACTCCAGATCTGCCTCCCAGCCAAGGTCTCGAAGTCCGCGCCAACCGACTACCGAAAAACGCGACTATTCCAAACATAGGTTCGGGCGCAAATAGTATCATTTTCTGTTCCCCTATTAATTACTCTTATCTTTTTACTGTTTTCATTAAATTTTCTCCATGTTTATCGTAACGTTTTTTTTTTGTTCACACTTATTGAAATTATTCTATAAATAGAGTCTCTTTTTTACACAACACACATTCACTCATCATGTTTCTTTTCACCTTCTATGCCTTGAAAATTCCTTGGTTTCATCTACGATTATGTTCATGAGTTTATTACTTATCTAAATCAACCCCTCATGGGTTGATTACTTATCTAACCCAGCTCCGTTAAGCTTCAGCGTTTGGATACTGCTCTGATGCTCATCATCAGTCAGGAACTGCAATCGGGAGTTATCTGGGTGCTGATGACAAAAAGGGGGAAGAACGAGATAGAGTACTCTCAACAGAGATAGAGTATTTTCATTAGGTGAATCCATAAACCATGGAGGCCAGATGAATAATAATTTGACTCTTCCCGACTTCCTCTCTGAAACAAGGTGGATCGAGCTCTTCCTCTCTGAAATTAGGTGGATCGAAGCTCTCCGGTCTACATTGATTGTTTAAAAATTTGTCATGTATCAGCTATAATATGTAAAAATAGATTTGTCTAAAGTTTTATCCAGTTATCAGAATTCATCTTAAATAAAGATGAATCTCTCTCAATTGTCCAGTTTGATTACAACTTGTAATCTGCTTATATTTATAACAAATGAAAATTTTCTTTCCATTATGTCTTCAAGTCTTTTCAGGATTCACCGATTATTGCTTAGTTTCGTCATCACCAAAAAGGGGGAAATTGTTGGGAAACGATTTCTAACTTTTGGTGATTACAGACACCTACCGGATAAAGAAATCCACCGGATGAAGACATCCACCGGATGAAGACATCCACCGGGTGAAGACATCCACCTGGTGAAGACATACACCGGGTGAAGACATTCACCGGATGAAGACATCCACCGGATGAAGACATCCACCGGATGAAGACATCCACCGGATGAAGACACCTACCGGATGAAGACATCTACCGGACTGAGATACTCACTGGATAAAAACATCTACTGCGTGAAGTCATTCATCAAGTCTAACCAACATCTACTAAGCTAAAAAGTACGACTGGATACTAATATTACAAAACCAGTAGAAGTGAATCCAGCAGCGAGAGTATAATTCCATTTTACAAAGGTGCAACAGAGCGACAAGCACTACAAAATCATCGTCATCAATTCCGTCAGATTGAAAGAGCCGTTGCTGAATAAAAATGGAAGGAAAATAAAATAGAGAAGAAAACAGATTCTACGCTGAACCTTCCATACCAAGAAAGTTTACCGTTGGAAATGAAGTCTATAAATACAGATGCTGAATGAATGAAGAAGAAGTTGAATCCACTGACAATCGAATATTCTATACATTCAAACAGAGAAATTTATCAAGTGATAATTATCTGTAAATTCAGCCAGAGCAAGGAACACCTACTGATATATAAAAGATCGAGTTAAACTGGTGTACTGCTCAAAGATCGTTCAAAAACACTCAAAGCTTACAAGTGTAAAAGTCATTCAAATGAGTGTTAGATAGTTTACTTTGTAAACAAATCATATACATTGTGTTGCTAGGAGTTTAGGCATAACTGTGTGAAAGCCTAAGGAGGTTGTATACTGTAAAGTGTAAACCAAAGTCTTCTAGTGTATCCTTCCTGCAAAGGAAGAAGGGGAGACGTAGAAGCGTTGTGCTTCGAACTTCCAGAAACAATTCCTGTGTTCTTTACTTGTTTTTTATTGTTTGCTTTAATTACTCACAAGTTCAGCAGACGTTTTCCGCACTTCACTTAGTGTCTACTGACTTGCTAAATTGATTGAGAAGCTACTGCATTACTTAACAGTTTGCAGTAATCAGTCGAAGATCAGAATTTGAGGGCAGTGTTTATTCAACCCCCCTTCTAAACACGCCTCCGATCCTAACACAAACATCCCTATTCCAGGAGTAAACTAATAAAATTTACTTAGGCAATTTTAGGTTTAAAAACGAACCAAACATCCCGATCCCATGAGTAAACTAATAAAGTACAAAACAAGCTTGAACATCCCGAGCACCATCACTTAGGCAATTTTACATTTAAACACGGACCAAATATTTCGATACTCTAATAAAATTCCGAAGAAGCTCGAACATCCCGAGCACAATAACTTAGGAAATTTTAGGTTTAAACATGGACCATAAATCCCGATCCCATGAGTAAATTTTTAAAATTTCGAAAAGCTCGAACATCCTGAGCACCATCACATAGGCAATTTTATGTTAAACATGAACCAAACATCCTGATCCCATGAGTAAACTAATAAAATTCCGAACAATCTCGAACATCCCGAGCATAATAACTTATGCAATTTTATGTTTAAAGATGGGCCAAACATCCCGATCCCGTGAGTAAACTAATCAAATTCTGAACAAGCTCGAACCTCCCGAGCACCATCACTTAGGTAATTTTAGGTTTTAACATAGACCAAACATCCTGATCTCTAAGTAATCTAATAAAATTTCTAACAAGCATAATAATAAAAACATCACTTTATTTATAATGAATTTACAAATAAACATAACAATTAAAGCATCATATAAAATATTTCTTGAGATTATGAACATTCCAAGGCCTCACCAATTCTCGGCCTTGTTGGTTTTCCAGCCTATATGAGCCTCAGCCGAGCACCTCTTTCACCTTGTATGGACCTTCCCATTTTGGTTCTAACTTTTTAACATCACCAGCTAGATTAGCTTTTCGTAACACAAGGTCTCAAACCTTAAAAGCCCTAGGGCAGACCCTTCGATTTTATGCATTGGTGATCCTTATCTTGTACACTTCAATCCACGCGGCTGCTCTTTTTCTCAATAGGTCCACTTCATACAACTCCAACTTTCTTATGTCTTCATTTTTTTCAGGATCATATCAATGTACCCGAAGAGATTCCACATTATCTCAGCTGGAATAAGGACCTCAAAACCATGCACTAGATTGTATGGAGTTTCTCCTGTAGATACACGTGGTGTTGTTCGATATGCCCATAGTAAACTAGTTAGTTCATCAACCCATGCTCCTCCCAAAATGGTTTTAATCACGTGCAGTAAGATCCGATTTATCACCTCAGCTTGTCCATTAGATTGAGGATAAGCTACCGATGTGAATACTTGTTTGATTTTTGTATCCTTGCACCAGTCTTGCACTCTTGCCCCCTGAAATTGCCTCTTATTATCAGAGATCAGTCTCCTCGGTATTCCGAAACGACATATAATGTTCATCCACAAGAAATAAATGACTTCATCCTCGTTTATTTTCGCGAGAGGCTCGGCCACTAACCATGTGGTGAAGTACTCAATCGTGACCAGAAGAATTTTTCTCTGTCCAGTTGCTGGGGGAAAAGGTCCCACAATATCCATTTGACATTGATCTAATGGACAAGAAGTAATGTTGTTATTAAGAACCTCTGTTGGTACATGAGATAAATTAGAATGCCTCTTACAATGTGTTGTAGTTTCTAACAATCCCCTCGGCATCCATCTTCATTGTGGGTCAATAATATCCAGCTCGGTTTGCCTTTTGACACAACATATTTGCACTGAGGTGATTCCCACGAGAACCTTCATGAATTTCTTTCAACAAGTATTCCCCTTCTTGACTGGAAGTGCAGTGTACAAAAGGTACTTAGAAAATCCTTCTTGAACAAATTTCCTTCAATCAACACAAATCGGTTCTCCAATCTTTTCACTAGAGCTTCTTCTTTTGGATCAAAGGGCATAATCTTAGTTTTCAAGAATTTAATCTGTTTTCAACAATCCCCCACAATGCATGGTTCAAGATTCATTATGCTATTGACAAATATATGGGAGATCAAGAGTTCTTATACCAGCACACTCTTATTCTTCCACTCACGAATTGAACTAACTAGTTTAGCCAACTCATTAGCTCGACTATTTTCTTCTCTATACACTTGTGTTAATTTACTTCATAAAATTGACTCATCAGTGATCGAGCAGTTTCAACATACCTATTCAACTTGATAGGGTTGAATATTACGCGTTTTTATGCTATGATATGTATATGTTTTCGTGTTGATTCTTGGATTATTTTACGGTTGATGGTATATATTTCTCTATTTCAGGAATCAATGTTGAAATGTAGGGAAAGGTGAAGAAATCAAGCTAAAATGATGAAAGAATGAATTAAGTTGAAGAAAAGACGAAAAAAACGGAATCCAAGATACATGTTGCTCTTTTCTCCTCAAATTACTATATGTTCGAGCCAGGTTTTGGCAACGTGGTCCATATAAAAGTTGTAGAACTTTCTCTTATCTTCGCGTGGACAGCTGATTCATCAAATTCGGAGTTTGTCTGAGAAAGTTACGGCCAAAATACAAAACTTGCCAGAAGCTGAAAAAGGCGAAGAAAACATTCTGGTCTTGCCGATCGATCGAACAAGCATTGCCGATCGATCGAGCAAGGCTGAAAAGGCCACGAAATTCTTACTGTGAAGCTCGATCGATCGGCCGCTTTGTCCCGATCGATCGGCCAGAGGAGTTTTCAGAAAAATAACTTCCTTGTAGAGTTTGTGTGCAAAAGGGAAGTCCATAATTCTTTCCCCTATATATTATACACGAAAATTACAACCCAATATCAGATTTTAAAACCTTAGGAATAGCCTCCACACCTCCATACTCCATATCACCTTCATCCATCTTCACCTATTCATCCTAGGAATTGGAACAACCCAACAAGGCGATTAAAGAGACGATCGAGAAGGAAGCAAGAGAAGGAGCGAGGATCTACAATCGGAGTCGACGCTGGGAGTTTATTCTTACTTTTAAACTTTAGTTTTGTTTTGTTTTGATTTTATCATGCTTGGATTGTTGCAAGACATGTTTGAGTATTGGTATTTATTTATGAGTATGAACTAAGTTTAGTTATCGAGGCTAGGCGAATCCTTTGTTATGAACCTTCGATTTGATGATTAATGATTGAATTCTTATAGTTCTTTGCGTATGTTTTAGGTTCTTCATGCTTTCAGAGGATTGATCACCTTTGAATGATGTTAGTATCGTAATTGAGATCGAGAGATGATTTTATGATACTGAATTAATAACTCATACCATGGATTTCAGACCGAGATCGAGAAATGACGTCAAATACATGCGTGATAGCCATAGATATCTAGTAATTGAAAGCTAGGAGTTTTCATGGATCTTATGCAACATTGAATTGTTAAATAAGTGAACGAGAGTTACTTACTGCAATTCGGTGTTAGGTTTAATATAGCTCGAGAGAGTGTATTAGATAAATTGGGAGAACTCGTCACCTTAGAAATATTTGAATATTCAATCGAGAATTGTAGGGAATTGCAATGGTGAGCCAAAGTCTCGATAATCTTCTCTAGTGGATTTTTCTCGTTTACTTTTATTGACTTGGTTGGATTAGTAGTTTATATTAATTAATTAGTTGTTAACTATAAATTAATTATCGTAGGTTACATATAGTTAAAAGATATCTTATTTGGTACTTGCTTGTTAGTCCCTGTGGGTTCGACACTCATACTTATATTATCATTATACTAAAACTTGATGATGTGACTAGAAATAGACGCATCTTTAGTGCTTAATTATCTACGATTTGGTAGGTTTTGATAGATAATTTGATACGTATGCTACCTAATCGTATATTTGTGTAATTGTAGGTACAATCGAAGAAAACGAGCTAAAAACGATGTGTAAAGACCAAGGAGAGACATGGACATGACAAGGACTCAAAGTTGATCAAGAAAAGGGCAAAAATGTAATTTTGGAGGTGGCAATCGATCGCCCGGAAGAGGAAATCGATCGCCTATGGACAGAAACTTTTGCATCAAAATTTACGGGTCAGCGATCGATCGCGAAGAAGTGGCGATCGATCGCCAAAGTCTACTGGAGCTCGGCGATCGATCGCCACTTTATAGCGATCGATCGCCTCAAGGGTTTTTCCAAAAAAAATAATGCAGCGATCGATCGCCACATTCAAGGCGATCGATCGCCGAAGAGTCCGAAAATTAGGAAATTAGGTCTTTTACCATGTTTAAAAGATTGTAACCTATTTTATCAGCCACCAACCCCCATAACTCGAGATTATTGAGTTTTTGATAGTTTTTCATACTCTTAGAATATTTGGAGATTTTAGATTAATTTTCTTTCAAGTTTTCTTCAAGAACAACGAAGAATGGAACCGGAATCGACAAGCCGGAATCGTGATTTATATTAGTAATTTCTTTTCCTTTATTTATTTAATGTTTTCCATCGAATTTTTATTGTCTTTAGATTTAATTATGCTAGGCTAAAACCCTTTGATTCTTGGTTGAAGGGATACCTACTTTTGGATTCAAATCTTTTATGAGAATTTGGTTTGATTGTTGAATTAGATTTCGATTTCAATTTGTTTCTCAGATTTCGAATTCCATGATTGTTGTGTTTGTGTATTAGACCGATCACCTAATATTCAATTGCATAATCGATAGTTTGTTAAGAAACAACTGAGATCAATAATTAACCGGCTGTAGGTGTTATTGACTTCTTAGGAGAAACGGTTGAGTAATCAATTTTAACGGCTGTAGTTTTTATTGATTAGATTTGTCGAACTCATTAGTTTTGAAAACTACCATTGACTTAATCATTAACGGCTGTAGTGGTGATTAGAGATTTGGTAAGGGTTGAATTGAATGCTGTTTTCTCTTTGACTACGAATAAGATGAGTAGGAATTGAATTTCCAATCGATAGATAATTGAAAGAATTCGAATGTTTTGATTTAATGACTAAAAGATAATTTTCCAAAAGTACGGTTACCTGGAAACCAAGAATCGCTTCACTCTCATAAGTTTAAATCATCTTAGTTAATCTCGTTAATTAGTTTAATTATAGAATTTGCTTAGTAGTAATCATTCATCCTAAAATCCTCTTGTTACTATTCATTTTTGGCACGAAATAAATTTACCTTCCCTGTGGGATCGATCCCTACTTCCGCTACTACATATTTTTGTTATTAACTGGAGAAGGGTTAATTTGGGCGTACACGATAAACGCTACCAAATTTTGGCGCCGTTGCCGGGGAAGGCAACATTTATTTGTGTCGATTTTTTTATTTTTATCCGGCATTACTACTTTGGTTTGTTAATGAGTACAGATGGATCGTTCAATCACAAAGATAACTTTCACTACGATCCTGAGATTGAGAGGATGCTACATCAGAGAAGGAGAGAAGCAAGGCTGCTTGAAGAAGAAGAGAGATCCATGATGGCTGCAAATCAAAGCTTGAGGCAGTTGGCGAATCCTAACTTGGATCAATAACCGCTCTGCATCAGTTTCCCTGCTCTGCCCAATAACGTAACTTCGAACTTAAATCTGGTTTAATTCACTTATTGCCAGCTTTTCATGGTCTTGCAGGAGAAAACCCACATAAGGATCTGATGGAGTTCCACGTGGTGTGCACTACCATGAAGCCAACCGGAATCACTGAGGATCAAATAAAGCTAAGAGCATTCCCATTTTCTCTAAAGGACGCTGCAAAAGACTGGCCCTTCTACTTACCATCCGGATCGATCACCACATGGACTGACTTACAAAGAGTATTCCTAGAAAAGTACTTCCCAGCTTCAAGGGCAACGAACTTGAGGAAAGAGATATATGGTGTGAAGCAGCTCTACGAGGAATCACTACACGAGTACTGGGAGAGATTCAAGAAGTTGTGCGCAAGTTGTCCACAACACCAGATAAGTGAACACCTTCTCATCCAATACTTTTATGAAGGTTTACTCTCTTCTGACAGGAACTTAGTGGATGCGGCAAGCGGAGGAGCATTCATAGATAAAACAGCGGAGGAAGCTAGAAGGTTGATAGCTAACATGGCGGCCAACTCCCAACAATTCGGATCTGTGCGCCATGGACAACCGCAAAGAAAAGAGGTAAACGTATCAAACTTAGAACAACAACTGATAGACCTCACTTTTCTTGTGCGTGGTATGGCAGGTGGAAATGTAGGAAAGACAAAGCTGTGTGGAATCTGTTTGGCTGCGAACCATTCCACAGACGCATGCCCCTTACTACAAGAGACAACCACGGAGAACGTGAATGCTGCAGGAGGATTCGCAGGCCCACCACAAAGGAATTATGACCATCCACCAAACAACTACAATCAAGGGTGGAGGGACCATCCGAACCAAGGCTATGGGAACCCACATATGCACCAACCTCCACCCTACAGACCGCCATACCAGAGGCCTCCACCACCGCCAGTGCACCCTCCTTCTGACAGGTTAGAACATAGCATTAAAATTATTGCTGAAAATAGCTTACAATTTCAACAGGAGACGAGGGCAAGCATCCAGAGCTTGACGACGCAAATGGGACAATTGGTAACTTCAATCAGCAAGATCGAAGCAAGGATTTCAAATGGACTGCCGTCACAACCAGAGATGAACCCCCGGGAAAATGTGAGTGCTATCACAGTGAATGTGAATGAAGATGCAGCTGAAGAAAAGGTGGTACTGACGCCACCCCAAAAAGAAGAGATGACGGAGACAGAGACAGATGTTGAAGAGCCAATGCAAGGGGAGGAACCACAAGGTAAGTACCCCAAACTTTCTGAATATAGAGAACCACCCCCTTTCCCCCAAGCATTGAAGGACAATAGGAAAGGTGCCCGACTCAAAGGGCTCTACAAGATGAGTACACGCTGCAAAGAGCAAGCCCCATTGCATGAGACCGTGAAAGAGGATCAAAGCAAGGAACACAAAGGGCAGCCCAAGGTCGAGCTCAATGACAATGTTTCGGCGGACAACCGAAGAAGCATCCCCATTAAATGCAAGGACCCTGGTATGTTCTTTATCCCATGTGAGATTAGAGGTATTAGGATTGAGAAGGCTATGCTCGATTTAGGATCGTCCATAAATGTAATGCCTTACTCAATGTACTCTCAACTGAAAATGGGACCTTTAAAAAGAAATAGCGCAGTTATTCACTTAGCTGATAAATCCACGGTCAAACCTAAGGGGATAGTAGAGGACGTAGTTGTGCATGTAAATAACTTGGTCTTCACAGCCGATTTCTATGTCTTAGACATGAGAAATGATGATCCTTCCGGTCTAATTATTTTAGAGAGACCATTCTTGAAAACATCAAAATCAGTAATCAATATGAATAGCGGTATGATCACATTGGAGTCGAATGGTGAATTTGAAAAATTCAACATGTATGAAACCATTAAACTTCTTGAGCATTCTAGCTACGCTATTGATGTACATGATGATTATGATTCTGATTTTGATAATGATGAGTTGTGGGAAATGGGAAAGGCTACTGATGGCCTTGACGAGAAGAGAGGTATGGATCCTCCTCCTGTGCATACTATTCATACTATTGCTGCTTTATCTACTCATGATACTGCTGACCCTCTTATTTCTCAATTGCAGGATCGTACCAGTGGAAAGAAGCACCCTCCGGATCGACCAAAACAAGCAACAAATGCTGGAGGAGTAACAAAGACTGGGGATGACCACTCAAAGAGCAACAAACCGAGATACCGAGGAGTGACGAAGATATTGAGGTGGTTAAGGAAGGATAGAGCAACACTGCATCAACCACCTTGATAGAGGACTGGCGTCGGGCCACCGACGTTAAACAGAGGCGCTGCTTGGGAGGCAACCCAAGCGGAGTTAGTTTCTTTTCTCCCTTTTATTTTTATTGCTTTCATAGTTGAACTTTTCTTTTCTCTTGTCTTTTTGCCTTACATTGGGGACAATGTAAGATTTAAATATGGGGGAGGGATTAATAGTGTGTTATTGTTTTTCTTATTGCAAAAATACAAAAAAAAAATCGAAAAATTTGAAAATTTTGAGCTCATAGCTAGTACTGAACACATGCTTAGAATCACTAGCCCATGATGAAACCTAATTGATATCATGCATGCTTTTGAACATAGGTGAATTGTTAACTTTGGAACACTTTGAACTCTAATGCAAAGTGTACTTTGACTTAGTAAGTTGAATATTTTGAGCACATTATTGTCATGGCTTGTGAAGTGTGCATAGCTTAGTGAAGATTGTGTCAACTTTGTAATAGTCTTAAGAAGTCTCAAATACATGCTAGAACTTAACTACATGCTCTTTGAGGCGTATGTCTAGACTACTTGCAAACATGAAAGTGATATAGGCAATCTTTGATGCGTTTGAGCCTTTCAAGCCTACCATGTAAACAAAATCATTCTCTAGTACCTATTTTGAGCCTTAAATGTAAAAGAATGGTAGTATGCTAAGCATACTAAAGACCCCCATTCAACATTTCTTGACTAGCTTATCATCCTACCCTTTAAGCCTAAATGTGATTTTAATCCATACCTTTTAATGGAGTATGATGTATTTCATTCAAATGCACGTGGGAATCATTGAAGTATATTTGTGAGCTTAATTGTCAAAAGAATGGAATGCATGAAAGAAAAAAGGGATGCCTTGAAAAAAATAGATAAAAATATGACTCCAAGGGGAGCCAAGGCACAAAAGAAGCAAAGTGTTGAAATAAACCTTGTGAAAAAGAACAAAGTTGAAAAATTCATACAAGAAGAGAAGCTTTTAGTGTGCATTTCATCATACTCTCTTGTTTGAATATCCTTACCCTTTCTTTCATAAGCCAATACCTAGGCCAAGCTACAAGCTAATAAAGACCTACTTGATTTGTGTTTGCAAAGTAGCTAAGATAATGGAGAAGAGTGTGCAAGTGAGCTTATACTTGTGTTAGTGTATGACTTGAACTATTATGGCTTAGCATATTTTGGATCTATAATTTGTACACAGCACTTGTTTATGACCACACACACACGTTCACTACTTCGTTGGGTACGAAATATTTAGGGATTGAACTTGTTCCACTGTTAACTTTTCACCGCCGTTCATTATTATGCATGTTAAAATTGTTGAGGCATTAAAGTGAGGACAAGTTGCTTTGTTATGAAACTATGAGCCAACCAAAAATATTGTAGTTTTGTTTGTTTACTCGAGGTCGAGTAAAGAGTTTGATGTGACTAGAAATAGACACATCTTTAGTGCTTAATTATCTACGATTTGGTAGGTTTTGATAGATAATTTGATACGTATGCTACCTAATCGTATATTTGTGTAATTGTAGGTACAATCGAAGAAAACGAGCTAAAAACGATGTGTAAAGACCAAGGAGAGACATGGACATGACAAGGACTCAAAGTTGATCAAGAAAAGGGCAAAAATGTAATTTTGGAGGTGGCAATCGATCGCCCGGAAGAGGAAATCGATCGCCTATGGACAGAAACTTTTGCATCAAAATTTACGGGTCAGCGATCGATCGCGAAGAAGTGGCGATCGATCGCGAAAGTCTACTGGAGCTCGGCGATCGATCGCCACTTTATAGCGATCGATCGCCTCAAGGGTTTTTCCGAAAAAAATAATGCAGCGATCGATCGCCACATTCAAGGCGATGGATCGCCGAAGAGTCCGAAAATTAGGAAATTAGGTCTTTTACCATGTTTAAAATATTGTAACCTATTTTATCAGCCACCAACCCCCATAACTCGAGATTATTGAGTTTTTGATAGTTTTTCATACTCTTAGAATATTTGGAGATTTTAGATTAATTTTCTTTCAAGTTTTCTTCAAGAACAACGAAGAACGGAATCGGAATCGACAAACCGGAATCGTGATTCATATTAGTAATTTCTTTTCCTTTATTTAATTAATATTTTCCATCGAATTTTTATTGTCTTTAGATTTAATTATGCTAGGCTAAAACCCTTTGATTCTTGGTTGAAGGGATACCTACTTTTGGATTCAAATCTTTTATGAGAATTTGGTTTGATTGTTGAATTAGATTTCGATTTCAATTTGTTTCTCAGATTTCGAATTCCATGATTGTTGTGTTTGTGTATTAGACCGATCACCTAATATTCAATTGCATAATCGATAGTTTGTTAAGAAACAACTGAGATCAATAATTAACCGGCTGTAGGTGCTATTGACTTCTTAGAAGAAACGATTGAGTAATCAATTTTAACGGCTGTAGTTTTTATTGATTAGATTTGTCGAACTCATTAGTTTTGAAAACTACCATTGACTTAATCATTAACGGCTGTAGTGGTGATTAGAGATTTGGTAAGGGTTGAATTGAATGTTGTTTTCTCTTTGACTACGAATAAGATGAGTAGGAATTGAATTTCCAATCGATAGATAATTGAAAGAATTCGAATGTTTTGATTTAATGACTAAAAGATAATTTTCCAAAAGTACGGTTACCTGGAAACCAATAATCGCTTCACTCTCATATGTTTAAATCATCTTAGTTAATCTCGTTAATTAGTTTAATTATAGAATTTGCTTAGTAGTAATCATTCATCCTAAAATCCCCTTGTTACTATTCATTTTTGGCACGAAATAAATTTGCCTTCCCTGTGGGATCGATCCCTACTTCCGCTACTACATATTTTTGTTATTAACTGGAGAAGGGTTAATTTGGGCGTACACGATAAACGCTACCACTTGGCACCGTGCACTTGCGGTCTAAAATCGCTACACTGAGAAATTTTCTGTTTAAAATAAAAGCGATCACAACTTTTCCTCTTTCATTTTATATGTGATGCCCGGGAATTAATGGTGTTAATCCCGGGGTGGTAATGATCCTTAATGGATTTTAATTGTGGAAATTATGAATTAATTACGGTTTCGGGACTCCCGAGGATTTTAAATCCGATATTTGGAGTCGTTGGATCCAAGGGATGAGATTGTATTCTCATCATAGTGATAACCTTGGAATTGGTCTTTGGTAGAATCTGGGGTCCGGAGTACTTTGTACTAGGCATGGTAATGGGAATTGAGGTTGGAGAGATAATTATTGAAAACAAATGACTTTTAATGAGTCATGATGTATTTGTTGATGAATCGGGATTTTGGAGTTTTGGTACTATATATACCAAGTGGACTCGGTGTTCGATCATTTGGATCTCATTTCTCTCACTCTCACCAACGCTCCCCCCATTTTCCCCAACCCTTCCCTCTTTTCTCCCTTGATGAAAAATCGATGGGTGCTCGACTTGGGAGCCTAATTTCTCGAAGATAAGTACTATCCATCCCCTCGCATATATCTTCGATTTGGTAGTACTTTTGTGGTGTTTGGTAAGATTTGAGTTGGGTTTAAGAAATTGGTTTTTAAAGATTTTTGGGTTGATTTATAGCCCCTTGTTAAGGATTTATGTTGTATGGGGCGTGAGCATTGTTGTTGGGGAAGATTTTGCAAGAAAAACGCCATTTTTTGCTGTTGCAGGTCGAGGCGATCGACCACCTCGAAGGAAGCGATCAATCGCCATGTGGCAGTAGCCAAAAACACTGAGAGGAGACCGATCGCCTGGAATGGAGCGATCGATCGCCCATGCCATTTGTTTTGCGAGGCTATCGATCGCCTGGGGTGAAGCGATCGATCGCTAGTGCCTATTTTTGTAGTTTAATTTTGTGTTGAGTTTTCGATGCATGCTTCGCCCGGGGTCTTTTAAAATGGTTGATCATCATGGGTGACGATATAATTGGGGTTTGTGAACGTGCTTGGGCACGTTGTTGCATTCTTGATTTTAATTGTGGATTATTAATCGTGTTTAGCACATAATTCATCGGTCACGGGACCAAGGCAAGATTGGAGTCAAACTACGGGATTATAAGGTACATATGACGTACGAGCATAGCCCTTTATTATAATTGTAACTGTGGAGTGCATGATACACTATATTGCAATAAATGTATATGGAAATGCATGGTATATGGTATTAGCAATAAACGGATATTGAAATGCATGGTTTATGGTAATTGCTATAAATGGATATATATGCATTGGGAATTATATGGTGCCACTTTTGAGCTAGCAATGATTGGTATGTTGTCACCTTGAGCGAACATCTGTTATGACGCCACTGCTGTTGAGCATGCGTGAGAATAAAATGCCGCTATTGTAGAGCGAGCGATGAAATAGAACTATGGAACCATAAGTGAGATATATGGAATATCTGTAATCATTGTTTAATGATTTGATATTATTGTTTATGATATCGGTACGTGGCAGTTAATCAAACTAACGATTAACTGACAATTGGGAATGTGACGGTTTTGGTTGTTTTGAGAACAGGGACAGTACAAGGAATCCCGGATGAGGATGATACCATCCAGGGAGTATCTTTTATATTTCATAGCATTTACATTTATATAAACTATGAATTGTATTATTGTGATTATTTGGATTTGGGATATTGGTATGCTTACCCCATGTGGGGACTGTCTCTGTTGGGGCAGGTGATTAGGTACATCGATGGCTTTGGAGTTGAGCTCGAGCTATGGAATGGAGGTGCTTCCAGGGATTGAAGTACCAGTGACGGTATTGAGCACCGTGTTTTATACATTTGATACACACATACTTATTTGATGATCGCATGTGAGCACTATGATGTGTAAATGGCATGTATAAAAAGGTAAGGGCCTTTTCTCTCTTCATTTATGAGTTGCATGCAATTATTTATTGAATTGCTAAATGAACTGAGAACATGTTAGTATATTAAAATGGTGCATGATATGTATGTGGACTTGGTTGGGGGAAATTAGACATTATATGGAATAATGTAAAGAAATTTTATTATTGACATACATGCACTAAATGCTTGGGTTAATACACTAATAACGGAATAAGGGCACGTGGGTCCTTACATTAGTGGTATCAGAGCAGTAGTTTGCTCTTTGGGGCTGTTGAGGGCCTAGGATCATAGTGATGGAAATGAGTAGTACATAATTATGCATGATGGTAGTTAGTGTTGTGTGACACAACTATTTTGCTTATGTGCGTTTATGATATGTGATCATAGTAGAACAATTATATGTCATGACATCTATGGAATCATAATATAATCTGTTGATTATGATTGTGAGTTGTGGTACAGGGACAACCAAATGGAGCATTTTGAAATGCATTGGGATACAAGAAGTACTTTGTACTCATGGCTTATACATTTACTCGTTTTAATCATATTGTGGCGAATATGGATTATTATATGCTCAAAGTTTTGGATTGTTCCTGTAGGGACGCTATGACATGAAGGGCTAAGGCCAGGGTTGAAAGACACGAAACAGTAACCTGCATTTTATATACATCATGGATTATGCATTGTGGTTGCATATATATTGGAGTGATGATTTTAATGCTTTGCCGCTAAATGTTGAAGCGATGGTAAAATTCTGCATGTCACATTTGAAGCGAGGTGCATTAAAATACACTCAAGGTGATGTATATTGGATTATGGATTATGCGTTATGGTTGCACATATATTAGAGTGATGATTTTAATGCTTTGCCGCTAAATGTTGAAGCGAGGGTATTGCCGCATGTCACATTGAGCGATGTGCATTAAAATACACTCATTGTGGTTGTATATATATTGGAGTGATGATTTTAATGTTTGCCGCTAAATATTGAAGCGAGGGTATTGCCGCATGTCACATTTGAAGCGATGTGCATTAAAATACACTCATGGTGATGTATATTGGGATATGGAATATGCATTGTGTTATAGGTATATATGGAACGCTTGGTGAATATCTCATGAGTCGTTGTTATGGATGAGAGATGATTTTAAATGCTTTGCCGCTGTCACTTGACGCGACGATAGAATACTTGCCGCTGTCATATCGTAGCGAGGAAAGAATATTTGCCGCCAAATTGAAGCGAGGGTATTGGCACATGTCGCATTTGAGCGAGGTTATTCGATGCCGCTGATATGTCGAAGCGAGGTTATTCGATGCCGCGGTCATGACAAGCGAGGTGCATAAAAATACACTACTATAACAAGACTAGGGATCGGCTATTCTATTGGCGATGGTTTATGCCGCCGGGTATTCATAGCGATGGTTCATTCCGCTATTCTATTGGCGATGGTTTATGCCGCCGGGTATTCATAGCGATGGTTCATTCCGCTATTCTATTGGCGATGGTTTATGCCGCCGGGTATTCATAGCGATGGTCCATTCCGCTATTCTATTGGCGATGGTTTATGCCGCCAGGTATTATGTAACGATGTGTCATTCCGCTACATCTATTGGCGATGGTCATGCCGCTAGGCATTATATAACGATGGATCATTCCGCTACATCTATCGGCGATGGTTCATACCGCTTGATATCTATAACGATGTTTTATGCCGCTGACTCTATGGCGAGGGATCATGCCGCTGATTCTATAGCGAGGGGTTATACCGCTATGTACGTAGCACTGGATTACGCCACCTACGAGGGATGGGTGCTGATTGCGTACCACTGTTGGACGATGGAGACAGGTATGCCGCTATCTTGTTAGCGATGAGGTATGGTATATTACTGTTTTATTAGCATTATTATGGATGTCGTGCATTGAGATACATGTACCGTCACGAGTTGACGATGTTATTTTGGGTGTCATATGTTGACAGGTACGTCACGAGATGACGATGACATAGTGGATGTCTATGTAGACGCGTAGCGTCGTTTCGATGAATACATTTATGTATACGTATTTAGTCGTATAGTTTGAGTGCCAATGGTGAGCAAAGGGTAGTGTCTAGGTTAGTAGTTGACGAGACCATTATGCTGAGCAGGTTGGTCGATGAATTATTGGTGCGCCGTACAGGAAGTGTACCGCAGCACATATTTGAGGTAAATATTTTACGAGTAGTGGTACCTTTGGGTATACTCGTTGGAATGACTATGGCCAAGTGACTGGTAATAGGTGTAGTTGTTGAGGAAACTACTTGCTTATGTCGAGGTGACATGTGGTGGACATTATCACACCCACCCCTGAGGGTGTGGAATAAATCCTACGGAATTAGGATTGCTTTGTGGTTGAGTAAGGACACCGGGATGTCCGTAGTGCTTGGTGTTTTAGAGAAATATTGGGTGATAACCCACTACTCTAATTGGATGTTGCGGTATGGTATACCGAGTAACATATGATACGTTGGTAGGCTTGGTATAAGCCTATGGAGGCAGTGATTTGCTAGCCAGATATCGTGGCAGTGATATAGTGTGCTTGTTGGAGCCATTATACTGCACGTTGGGACCGAGTTTGGTGAATCGTATGATGATACGATGAGGACTTATGGTAGACTTGGTAGTCGTTTTTTGGCTTAAGGTTCGAGGCAGGGAATACCTCACGGGGACATTTATACGTCAATTGTTTTGAGGGACTTGTACTGGGACAACTCAGTTTTGTTGGGAGTACCAACGTGAGTGTCTGATCGCTTTTATTTTAAACAATTAATTCCAATCTAGCGATTTTAGACCGCAAGTGCACGGTGTCAAGTTTTAGTATAGATAGGAAGATACGGATTGTCGAACCCACAGGGACTAACAAGTAATTACCAAATAAGATGTCTTTTAACTATATTTAACCTACGATAATAAATTGATAATTAAACTAAGCTAAAATATACTACTCTAATCCAACCAAGTCAATAAAAGTAAACGAGAAAAATCCACAAGATAAGATTATCGAGACTTTGGCTCACCAATGTAATTCCCTACAATTCTCGATTGAATATTCAAATATTTCTAAGGTTACGAGTTCTCCCAATTTATCTAATACACTCTCTCGAGCTATATTAAACCTAACACCGAATTGCAGTAAGTAACTCTCGTTCACTTATTTAACAATTCAATGTTGCATAAGATCCATGAAAACTCCTAGCTTTCAATTAATAGAATCTATGGCTATCACGCATGTATTTGACGTCATCTCTCGATCTCGGTCTTAAATCCATGGTATGAGTTATTAATTCAGTATCATAAAATCATCTCTCGATCTCAATTATGATACTAACATCATTCAAATGTGATCAATCCTCTAAAAGCATGAAGAACATAAAGCATACGCAAAGAACTAAAAGAATTCAACCATTAAATCATCAAATCGAAGGTTCATAACAAAGGTTCGCCTAGCCTCGATAAATAAAATTAGTTCAACATAGTAAATCAAAACAAATCAAAACTACGAATTAAAGACAAAGAAAAACTCCCAGCGTCGACTCCGGTTGTAGATCTTCGCTCCTTCTCTTGCTTCCTTCTCGATCGTCTCTTTTTATCGCCTTGTTGGGTTGTTCCAATTCCTAGGATGAATAGGTGAAGATGGATGAAGGTTGAATGGTAGAAGGATGGAGGCTGGACATGAAGTGAAGGAAAGTGAGGGGAGAAGAAGGTGGAGGCTGTGGTGATTGGGTTCCTAGGTTAAAATATGATGATGCCTTTGAGTAGGTCTCCTTCCTGCCTTTTAAAAATCCTGTGCATCAAATAAGGAAAGCAGTCCAAAATTTCCAAAATTCATCAGGCGTAATTACGCCTCTGAAGTGGCGTAGTTACGCCTGTCGATGTGTCAACAAATCTGGCTTCCCGCGTGATAGGCGTAATTACGCCTCCAAAGTGGCGTAATTACGCCACTTAAATTTTCAAAAGCCGTGGGCTAGGCGTAGTTACGCCTCAAAGTAGGCGTAATTACGCCTGTTGAATTAATTCAATGATGTTTCTTCGCCTTTTTTCAGCTTCTGGCGAGTTTCGTATTTTGGCCATAACTTTCTCATATGAACTCCAAATTTGATGAATCAGCTGTCCACGCGAAGATAAGAGAAAGTTCTACAACTTTTATATGGACCATATTTCCAAAACATGGCTCGAACATATAGTAATTTGAGGAGAAAGGAGCAACATGTGTCTTGGATTCTGGTTTTTTCCTCTTTTCTTCAACTTTATTCATTCTTTCATCATTTTTGGTTCATTTCTTCTACTTTTATGCATTTCAACATTGATTCCTGAAATATAGAAATATATACCATAAATCGTAAAATAATCCAAGAATCAACACCAAAACATATACATATCATAGCCTAAAAACGCGTAATATTCAACCCTATCAGTGTCAACAAGTCATTGTTGGTTCTGGTTGAGAATCCTTGCATATGGAATGCAATGGAGGACACAATTGGAATTGTGGGATATAGATAGTGGGGTAACACTACTATATTGATTTTATCTAATGGAGAGATTTTGATTGTACTGTCATGGAGACAGCTGGTATCGGTCGTGGTTGATTGTAAATCAGCCATGGTAAGCATTACTCGTGTTGGAGCGAGTAATGGATTACTTACCTTTCGGTGAGACGTTTGAGGAGACGTCTCCGAGGGAATGCTCGAGATTGTGTAGTACTATGGTATTAGTACAGAGCATTGTTAGAATGAGTATACGTTTTGTATTCGGATTTCGTTTTGGTAATAGTGGCATTGATACACTATACTGGACCAGTTGTGTAATTTATTGGTTCTGGGATATGTTTCGGTATAAATATATCCAGATTTCCGAACGATGGTTCGAGGTTGGAGGGTCATGGATTCATGACACTTTCCTTATGAGGAAAGCAGTATTGATATATCTACCGATTGAGAATCTTTGGGAGATTCAATGAGTAAGTTTGTGTGGTGTTGATGTTGCAATCACACCATTGGTCGTTGGTCTGCCAATCATTATTCTCCGCGAGGTGAGAATAGCTGGGGATTAACAGTTGGTTTGGGACTTTGGGTATGATTGGAGATACCTGAGTCTATTACATTGAGTATGCATGTTGTGTTGGTACTTAGGCATGTATACCAGTGTGTATACGAATGCCAACATTTATTTGGAGCATCGGGTTAGTGTGCTTGGATGAATGAATCTCCGGTGAGAGATTGTATCACCTTGAGATTGGTAATCTCGATGGCACGATTTATTCTGAAGAATGATCGTGAGGTGTTGACTTCCTCCGAGGAGGAATTGCAGTACCTTGGGGTCATGGAAATTCATTTCTGGATAATTCGATAGCCTCCCTGTTTTAGGATTGTTGAATCCTAGGATAAACGAGAGATGGCCAGGATTTGGATTTGTTAAGTGTCGCGATTGACACGTGTGGCGGGAATGCAATTGATTTTCTTGCATGTCCTTTCGAGAACTTGAGACCTTGTGGAGTCTCGATGGGGTATTTGGACCAAGATATGATTCTTGGAACAGCCGGATGTAGTTTAGGTACACTTTTGTGTACTGGTGATCACTTTGGTAACGATGTATGTTTAACATCCTTGGCTATGTCATGGAGATATCATTGGGGCGATATCTATTTTGGAATCACGAATGATTCGTTTGGTTAGCAGTTATGGTTGGCTGACTGCTTTTGAGATGGTTAGCATCGGGGAATGCTGACGTCTTTCTTTGAGTTTGTGATGGTTTGGGAGGCTTACTCCATTCCGGATTTTGGTGCGAGGTCGGTGTCCTCGCGGTTGGAATGTTGTTCAGATTCGACGATGTAGATCCATTCGGATTGTGTGGTCTCGGTGATACATGGAGTAAGCCGTGCAAATTTCGAGGATGAAATTTTATTAGTGGGGGATAATTGTGATGTCCAGGAATTAATGGTGTTAATCCCGGGGTGGTAATGATCCTTAATGGATTTTAATTGTGGCAATTATGAATTAATTGCGGTTTCGGGACTCCCGGGGATTTTAAATCCGATATTTAGAGTCGTTGGATCGAAGGGATGAGATTGTATTCTCATCATAAGGATAACCTTGGAATTTGGTCTTTGGTAGAATCTGGGGTCCGGAGTACTTTGTACTAGGGCTGGTAATGGGAATTGAGGTTGGAGAGATAATTATTGAAAACAGATGATTTTTAATGAGTCATGATGTATTTGTTGATGACTCGGGATTTTGGAGTTTTGGTACTATATATACCAAGTGGACTCGGTGTTCGATCATTTGGATCTCATTTCTCTCACTCTCACCAGCGCTCCCCCCATTTTCCCCAACCCTTCCCTCTTTTCTCCCTTGATGAAAAATCGATGGGTGCTCGACTTGGGAGCCGAATTTCTCGAAGATAATAAGGTATTATCCACCCCCTCGCATTTATCTTCGATTTGGTAGTACTTTTGTGGTGTTTGGGAAGGATTTGAGTTGGGTTTAAGAAATTTATTTTTAAAGATTTTTGGGTTGTTGTATTTTAAGGTTGAATTATAGCTCCTTGTTAAGGATTTATGTTGTATGGGGTGTGAGCATTGTTGTTGGGGAAGATTTTGCAAGAAAAACGCCATTTTTGGCTGTTGCGGGTCGAGGCGATCGATCCCTAGGGCGGGGCAATCGATCGCCGCGACGTTGGTGAAATTTCCAAGAAGATGAATAGTGAGGCGATCGACCGCCTCGAAGGAAGCGATTGATCGCCATGAGGCAGTAGCCAAAAACACTGAGAGGTGATCGATCGCCTGGAATGGAGCGATTGATCGCCCATGCCATTTTTTTTGCGAGGCGATCGATCGCCTGGGGTGAAGCTATCGATCACCAGTGCCTGTTTTTGGAGTTTAATTTAGTGTTGAGTTTTCGATGCATGCTTCGCCCGGGGTCTTTTAAATGGTTGATCGTCATGGGTGATGATATAATTGGGGTTTGTGAACGTGCTTGGGCACATGGTTGCATGCTTGATTTCAATTGTGGATTATTAATCGTGTTTACCACATAATTCATCGGTCACGGGACCAAGGCAAGATTGGATCGAACTACGGTAAGGTACGTATGACGTAAGAGCATAGCCCTTTATTATAATTGCAACTGTTGAGTGCATGGTACACTATATTGTAATAAATGTATATGGAAATGCATGGTATATGATATTAGCAATAAACAGATATTAAAATGCATGGTTTATGGTAATTGCTATAAATGGATATATATGCATTGGGAATTATATGGTGCCGCTTTTGAGCGAGCAATGATTGGGATGTTGTCACCTTGAGCGAACATCGGTTATGACGTCACTGCTGTTGAGCATGCGTGAGAATAAAATGCCGCTATTATAGAGCGAGCGATGAAATAGAACTATTGAACCATAAGTGAGATATATGAAATATCTGTAATCATTGTTTAATGATTTGATATTATTGTTTATTCGTGGCATACGGATTAGTTAATCAACGAAACGATTAACTGACAATTGGGAATGTGACGATTTTGGTTGTTTTGAGAACATGGACAATACAGGGAATCTCGGATGAGGATGATACCATCCAGGGAGCATCTTTTATTTTTCATAGCATTTACATTTTTGTAAACTATGAATTGTATTATTGTGATTATTTGGATTTGGGGATGGCTTTGGAGTTGAGCTCGAGCTATGGAATGGAGGTGCTTCCAGGGATCGAAGTACCGGTGACGGTATTGAGCACCGTGTTTTATACATTTGATACACACATACTTATTTGATGATCGCATGTGAGCACTATGATGTGTAAATGGCATGTATAAAAAGGCAAGGGCATTTCTCTCTTCATTTATGAGTTGCATGCAATCATTTATTGAATTGCTAAATGAACTGAGAACATGTTAGTGTATTAAAATGGTGCATGATATGTATGTGGACTTGGTTGGGGAAATTAGACATTATATGGAATAATGTAAAGAAATTTTATTATTGGCATGGTTTGATATGATGACAAGTGGGTTTTCCCCTACATATATAATTACATGCACTAAATGCTTGGGTTAATACACTAATAACGGAATAAGGGGACGGGGGTCCTTACATTATACATACCATTCACTTCTTGTACCACGAGCACGGGGTCCATGAATGTTAGTATTTTCAGAGCTCCGGCGTCCAGTGGTATTCGAAGGCCCGAAAGAGAGCCTCAAACTCAGCTCATTATTGGAGGAACGAAAACCAAACTGAAATGACTACTTTTATCTCTTCCTCTTCCGGGCTGATAAGAACCACACGTGCACCACTTCCAAGTTGGGTTGAAGACCCATCTACATACAGATTCCATTCCTTCTCTTCAAGGACATTGATCACCTCTATGAAAAAAATACGATAATGCTTGAGTCTTGATGGTAGTTCGGGGTTGGTAAGTAATGTCGAACTCACTATATTCGGTAGCCCATTTTACCATTCGTCCCGAGGTTTCTGCCTTGGACAATAACTTTCCAGCAGGCGTGTTGGTTACCACCATGATAGGATGTGATAGAAAGTATGACGAAGTCTCCTGGCAGTGGTTATGAATTCCAAAGCCAGTTTTTCAATCTCAGGGTATCTCTGTTCGGCTCATTGCAATGCTCGACTTACATAGTACACTGGTAGCAGTTGTCCTGACTTCTCTTTGACTAATACCGAAATGATAACCTCCTCGCTCATAGATAAATAAACGAGGAGGGTCACATTGTGCTCGAGTTTGTTCATCAACGATAATTAAGCTAGATAGTTTTTTAGATCCTCGAAGGCCTTTTGACACTGATCATTCCATTCAAATCGTACTTCTTGCTTTAACACTTTGAAGAAAGGCAAGTTCCTATCAACTGATCGGGATATGAATCGACACAACGCGCTATTCTTTTTACTAATCTATGTACTTCATTCAGGGTCCGATGAGAATTCATCTCCTGGATCGCTATAATCTTCTCAGAGTTGGTTTCCACACCTCTTTGTACCCGAGAAACTTCCCACTGTACCCAAATGTGCACTTACGTAGGATTTAGCCTCATGCCAAATTTACGCAAAGTGCCAAAACTTCCTCCATGTCCTCAGTTAAATCTCATGCCCTCTTACTCTTGATAAGGACATCATCTACATACACTTACGCCATATCCGATCCTTGAATATCTTATCCATCAATGTTTGCTAAGTTGCTCTAGCATTCTTTATTCTGAATGGCATAACCACATAACAGAAAGTTCCTCATGCTGTGACAAAACTGACTTTTGGCTGATCTTCTCATACCATAGGGATTTGATGATACCCTTGATATGCATCCATGAGACAGAGCAGTTCATGTCCAGCAGTGGAATCTACTAGCAGATCAATCCTCTTCAGAGGATAATAATCTGTAGGGCAGGCCTTGTTCACATCTCGTAATTCTACACACATCCGACACTTGTCTCCTGATTTGGGTACAAGACCACGTTCGAAATCCATGTCGGAAAACCGATTTCCCGAATTTGGCCAGGTTTTATCAATCCCCCTACTTGATGAGCGATGATTGCATCATTCTCGGGTCCAAAATGCCTCATCTTTTGTTTAGTTGCCCGAGCATCAAGATCAATGTTGATATGGTGGTCGTCAACGTCTGGACTTACTCTTGTAAGATCAACAGTACTCCATGCGAACAAGTCAACATTTTTGTTCAAGCGTTCAATAACTTTCTTCTTTAATTCCAGATCTAACTGGGAACCAACTTTCGTCATCTTAGTTGGGTGACCCAGCTCGATCGTTAAAAACTCTTCAACTGGAGCCATTCTTTCGCAACTCTTTTAATCTCTCATCTCCTCCTCTTGTTTCAACTCCTGAACATAGCACTTCCTCGATGAACTTTGGTTTCTTTGTACTTGTCCGACTTCCCCACCTACAGGGAATTTCATCGCCAAATGATAGGTGGAAGTCGCTGCTTGAAATGCACCTAGGGCTAGTAGGCCCAAATTTAAGTTGTACGAGGAGGGAGCACCTACCACGAGAAACTTGATCATTTTTTGTCTTCATCCTTGTTTCTTCGCCTAAAGTCACTGGCAAAGAGATATGTCCTACTGGACTTACCACTTCTCCGACAAATCCATGCAAAGAAGAATTCACCATTTGCATGGGCATGCTTCCCAATTTCATTTGAGCCAACGTACTTAAGAAGAACACATTTGTTGAACTTTGTGTATTAATGAAAATTCTTTTTGTAGATTATAGTTGGCAATCGTGCCAGAGATAACCAATGCATAATCGTAAGGAAAATGAACCCCTTGCAAATCTTCGGGCCCGAAGACAATTGATGGTCCTGTTGGCGTGTTTTTTGGTATGATTGACATCACTCATAATCTCTGAGCATGAATTTGTCTTGCTTGGTTAAAATCTCCTCCTGATAGTCCTCCAGAGATCATATGTATTGTAAGGACCCCCGTGCCCTAATCCCGTTATTAGTGTATTAATACATACCATTAGTGCATATAGTCATGCTATCATGGGGAAAAGCCATATGCAAGTGCTACACCATTTTATTGATCCATTAAATTTCTTGCATTCCATCCACATAATATGCAAATCCCCCAACCAATATTACATATATGACATGCACCCTCATAATACACTAACATGCTTGCAGTTCATTTAGCAATTCCACATTTAATTGCATGCAAACCATAAATGAACAGAGAGAAGCTGTAGCCCATTTATACATTCCATATACACGTAAAATGTACTCACATAAGAGCACCCAATGAATAAGCGTGTATCTGATGTATAAAACACTCTACCGCATACCGTTACTGGTACTTCAATCCCGGAAGCACCTCCCAAGCACAGCTCGATCTCAACACTAGATCTGTGTACTTATTCAACCGGCTCTGGTACCTCGATCCTGGAAGTACCTCTATCAATAGCCCGAGCTCAACTCCAAAGCTACTGTTGCACCTGTGTTACCTGATTATCTTCGAGAAAACCGGCTCTCGAGCCAAGCTACCATCAAATTTCCCATCAAGGGAGAAGAGGGAAATGGGGGAGAGGGTTTGGATCGAGAGAGAGAGATAGAGAGGGAGAGAAATGGATTCCGAATGACGGAATCCCGAGTCCAACGGGTATATATAGCAAAAATACCCCAACACACCAATACATCCACAAATACATCATGATTCTTTAAAAATCATCTGTTTTCAAAAACTCTCTCTCCAACACCAAATCCCCACACCAGCCCCAACATAAAGCACCCCGGACTCCAGGTCCCACCGAAAACCCAACTCATAGGTTTTCCACCGAAATGAGAATACAATCTCAACCTTTGGATCCAGCGATCCCAAATGCCCGATTATACAACCTCGGGAGACCCAAAACTGCAATTAATTCCTAATTGACACAATGAAAAATCCATTAAGGATTAATACCACATCGGGATTAACACCATTAATTCCCGGACCTCACAATTATCCCCCACTAAAAAAAATTTCGTCCTCGAAATTGCACCGGTGTACTCCACGTAACACCAGGACTACACCAACAAAACAAAGCCACAACCCCGATTCTGGACCATATTAGAATCGAATTAACAATCGCGAGAACACCCATCTCGCACCAAGCTCTAAAATAGAGCAAACGCTAAAACCAATACAAACCCGAAAGATAGCAACATACCTCGACGTGAAACGTCCCAGAAGTCACACCACGACTGCAAACCAACCAAATCTCCATTGGTTCTGACATAGATATCATCCCGTGACATCCATCACTTGCCCACGATGCTTGACACGCATCGTCATGATGGGGACCACTAGTATACAACAGTATACTCACAGAAAATCCGGCTCTCGCTTCCCAGTCCATCTCCTCCAAAGGAGTAGTTGCACCACTTGCAACCCGGACCGAGTTACCCACGGTCACTGATCCACACAAAACACATCACCACAGAAGTCTAAAACAAGGTGTTCCAAGAAATCCCATCTTGGTCCAAAACACACTATCGAGACTCCACAAGTCTCAAGTTCCACAGGGGACATGCAAGACAATCAATTGCATTCCTACACACGTGTCAACCATGACACTAAACAAACCCGAATCCCGGTCATCCCTCATTTATCCTTGGATCCAACAATCCTAAAACAGGAAGGCTATCGAGTTATTCAACAAGAACTACCATGGTTCCAAAACACGGCGATCCTTCCTCAGGGAAAGTCAAACAACCCTCACGATCATTCATTAGAATGCATCGTGCCATTGAGATTACCAATCTCGAGGTTCCACAGTCTCACACCGGAGATTCACCAAACCAAGCATACAACTCGACGTTCAACAATGAACAAAATAAAATTGGCATTCGTATACACACACGGCATACATGCCCACGCACCAACACAACATGCATACTCAATGCAATAGACTTGGTATCTACAATCATACCCAATCCCAAAACCAACTGACAAACTTGGATTATTCTCACCCCATGGAGAATGATGGTTGACCAACCAAAACCAAAGGGTGTGATTTCAACATCAACACCACAAGAACCAAAACAACGAATCTCCCAAAAGATTCAACCGGTAGGTATCATAATACCGTCTTCCTCTCAAGGAAAATGTCATGAATCCATGATCCTCCAATCATCGAACCACCGTTCGGAAACCTGGATATATCTACCAAAATATATCGCGGAACTAAAAGTACGCAATTTGTTTAAATAGTGCATCAAAGCAACTATTACCAAAACGAAACCCGTATACGCCATGTATACCCAACCTAGTAATGCTCTGTACTAATACCATAGTACTACACGATCTCGAGCATTACCCCAGAGACGTCTCCTCGAACGTCTCACCGGAAGTTCGAAGCCATCACATAGTCCAATACTAGTAGAGCTTACCCCGGTTGATTCACCATCATCCCTCAACCAATGACAGCTGTCTCCATGACAGTGTAACCCAAAGCTTCCCAAGAGGTAGAATCAATATAGTAGTGTCACCCCACTAACTATATCTCACAAACCATTGTGACTCCCGTTCCATTCCACATGCAAGGATGCTCAACCAGAGCTAACCACGAATTGTTGACACTCACGTTGGTATTCCCAACAAAATCGAGTTGTCCCGGTACAAGTCACTCGAAACATTTGACGTATAAACGTTCCCGTGAGGTATTCCATACCTCAAACACCATGCTACATAGAGACTACAAGAGTCTATCATAACCCTCATCGTATCTCCATACAATTCACCCAGCTCGAATCCAACGAGCAGCATAAAGGCTAACACAAGCACACTAAAACATTGCAACCATACCCGGCTAGCGATCCGCTGGCCCCATAAGCTCATACCTACCTACCAACGTGGCACACGTCACAACCCGGTATACCATACCGTACAAACCATTAGAGTTGTGGGTCATCACCCAACCTATCTCTAAAACACCAAAGCACAATGGACATCCAGGTGTCCTTGCTTAACTACCATGCAATCCTAATCCATTAGGACTTATTCCACACCCTCAGGGTGGGTGTGCCCATGCCTAACACATATCACAACAACAAGCGAGTAGTTTCCTCAATGACTACTCTTACCACCAATCACTTGGCCTTAGCCATCCCAACGAGCATACCCAAGGGTATCATTGCTCGACAAATATTTACCTCTATAACATGATGCGGTACACTCACCGGTACAATGCATCCAATGCTCCATCGAGCAAACCTGCTCGGAAAAGGTCTTGTCAACTAGTGACCCAGACTCTACCATGTGCCCACCATCGGCACTCAAACCATACAACCAAATACATAAACGTGAATGCATTATTCACCAAAACGACGCCGCGCGTCCACATAGACATCCCAAATAACATCGTCAAACACATGACGGCTCATGTCGATATACGACATCCATAATCTCATCGTCAAACACATGACGGCACATGTCGATATACGACATCCATAATCTCATCGTCAAACACATGACGGTATAAAACAACACATGGAATTCACAATAATGATATCAAAAGTAATTTGCCATACCTCATCGCTATCAAAATAGCGGAATACCTGTATCCATCGTCCACCAGCGGTACATAAGCAGCATCCATCACTCGTAGGCGGCATAATCCAGTGCTACGCACATAGCGGTATAATCCATCGCTATAGAATCAGTGGCATAAAACATCGCCAAAGAATATCCAGCGGTATGAAGCATCGCCATAGATGTAGCGGAATGTACCATCGCTACATGATACCTGGCGGCATAAACCATCGCCATAGAATACCCAGCGGTATGAACCATCGCCAATAGAATACCCTGCGGCATGAACCATCGCCAATAGAATACCCGGCGGCATGAACCATCGCCAATAGAATACCCGGCGGCATGAACCATCGCCAATAGAATACCCGGCGGCATGAACCATTGCCAAAAGAATACCTGACAGAATGTACCATCGCCAATAGAATACCCGACGGCATAAACCATCGCCAAAAGAATACCTGGCGGAATGTACCATCGCCAATAGAATACCCGGCGGCATAAACCATCGCCAAAAGAATACCTGGCGGAATGTACCATCGCCAATAGAATAGCGGAATAATCGCGGACTCAAGAGGTACTCACACTCATTTAGTACTTTGTTCCCGATCGCATTGCTACGTCATGACAGCGGCATCATCGCTTCGACGTGACAGCGGCATTGACCGCTTTATTTTTAAACAAAAGATATTTCAAAGAATGGTTTGAAGCGATTCTACCGCAAGTGCACGGTTGTCAAGTTTTAGTATAGTGAAAATTAAGTACAGGTTGTCGAATCCACAGGGACTAACGTATAAGTTCCAAATAAGATTAATAAAATTATATTTAGCCTACGATAAAAGGAGTTTGATTAACTAAAGCTAAATTAAACTGAAGAATAAAGATTAAACTAGAAACAAAGAATAGAACGGTTCCGGAAATGCGAAGGTAAGTCACTCGAGAAAATTACCAAGCTCGTCGTTCAATTATATTATCTCTACTGATTCAACGGAATTCTCAAATTATCACTCAATTATTTTAAAGGTGAAAGGTTTTCACTCTTATTCGATACACTCTCTCGAGCTGTAAAGAAACTAACAATAAATTAGAACAAGTCACTCTCGTGCACCTATTTACTAATTCAAAGTTGCTTAAATTATCAAAACCTTATAACTCTAAATCTTTCGATTTCAAGTTCTCACGTATGCGATATCATCTCTCGATCTCAATCGTGACATACATCATAAATTAATGGAGCGTGTTACAACGTTATCTCTCGATCTCGGTTGTAACTCTCAAATTCAATCAAAGCTAGCTAGACTTTGATCTACACATACAATCAATCTATGAACAATAAATATCAATGCGCTCAAATACCAATGAATCAATATATCAAACACAACAAACTAAAACTTCAATAATATAAACCAAATTCAATTCAAATCACATACAGATGAGTTTAATTGTCTCTCGACCTCAAAAACATCAAATGAAAATGAAAATCAAATAAATTAAGGTTCAGAAATACGATAAACGATGGATGAATCCGTGCGTTGCACCGTAATTTCTTCTCTTGTTCCTTCCTTGCACTCCGGAAGAGATTGGCTCGACTTTGGACGAAGAACGGAGATTGGATCTCCTTGGCGGCGTTGGGAGGCGGCTACTTGACCTAGAAAATCGTCTGAAAAATTGGTCTAATATCGTCTCCCCGAAATGGATCAAGCCTCCCGCTTAAAAACCCCACAATCTCGATAAATAAGGAAAATAAAATCTTCAGATTTCGCGTCTCGATCGATCGAGATTTCTCAAAATTTGTTGCTGAAGTTACTGCCTCGCTCGATCGATCGAGATTTCCACCGATCGATCGAGCCTTCAAAAAATCTGATTCTCGCTTCTGGCTGGCTCGATCGATCGAGAATAAATCTCGATCGATCGAGATTTGGGAAATCCATCTTCTTTCATTTTCTCTTCTTTTACGCCTCGATTTCGCCCGTTATCTTCATGTAAGCTCATTTCTTCCACTTCCGGTCTAATTTCCTGAAACAAACGAATAAACACCAAAAAGCATAATATCATCCAGGAAAAAGTACGGAAAATGGGAAGAAATTACAGTTAAAATCACTCAAAATCTAAGCCTATCAGGCATGTATCATCGCTTCGACACGACAGCGACATCATCGCTTCGACATGACGGTGGTACCATCGTTCCGGCATGACAGCGGAAATACCCCACGCTTTACATGACAGCGGAAATACCCCTCGCTTCGACAATACCAGCGAAAAATAATATCCCTCGCTATTAATATGACAGCGGTCGTGTTCTTCACTTCATATTAGCGACAAATATTCTCTCATCGCTACGGTATGACAGCGGCAAGTATTCACATCGCTACGCCATAAAGCGGCAAGTATTCACATCGCTACGCCACGCATGCAACCGTAATGCATATCCCGTGTCCCAATAATTGTTTCGGCACAACAGCGGCATCATCGCTTCGACGTGACAGCGGCATTTACCATCGCTTCGACACGACAGCGACATCATCGCTTCGACGTGCATGCATCCGTAATGCATAACCCGTATTCCCATAAACATCGCCATGAGTGTATTTTAATGAACCTCGCTCCAACATTTAGCGGCAAAGCATTAGAATCATCACTCCGATGTATATCTATTCAACCGTAATGCATAGTCCATGTCTCATAAGACCCTGCAACCACCATGGTTAGCAATAACATATTCCAATTATGAACACATATCATAAACGCACATAAGCAACATAGTTGTGCCACGCAACACTAACTACCATCATGCATAAGTATGTGCTTCTCATTCCCATTATCATTTTCCTAGGCCCTCAACAGCCCCAAAGAGCTAACCACTGCTCTGATACCACTAATGTAAGGACCCCCGTGCCCTAATCCCATTATTAGTGTATTAGTCCATACCATTAGTGCATATAGTCATGCTATCATGTGGAAAAGCCATATGCAAGTGCTACACCATTTTATTGATCCATAAAATTTCTTGCATTCCATCCACATAATATGCAAATCCCCCAACCAATATTACATATATGACATGCACCCTCATAATACACTAACATGCTTGCAGTTCATTTAGCAATTCTACATTTAATTGCATGCAAACCATAAATGAACAGAGAGAAGCCGTAGCCCATTTATACATTCCATATACACGTAAAATGTACTCACATAAGAGCACTCAATGAATAAGCGTGTATCTGATGTATAAAACACTCTACCGGATACCGTTACTGGTACTTCAATCCCGGAAGCACCTCCCAAGCACAGCTCGATCTCAACACTGGATCTGTGTACTTATTCAACCGGCTCTGGTACCTCGATCCTGGAAGTACCTCTATCAATAGCCCGAGCTCAACTCCAAAGCTACTGTTGCACCTGTGTTACCTGATTATCTTCGAGAAAACCGGCTCTCGAGCCAAGCTACCATCAAATTTCCCATCAAGGGAGAATAGGGAAATGGGGGAGAGGGTTTGGATCGATAGAGAGAGAGAGAGGGAGAGAAATGGATTCCGAATGACGGAATCCCGAGTCCAACGGGTATATATAGCAAAAATACCCCAACACACCAATACCTCCACAAATACATCATGATTCTTTAAAAATCATCTGTTTTCAAAAACTCTCTCTCCAACACCAAATCCCCATACCAGCCCCAACATAAAGCACACCGGACTCCAGGTCCCACCGAAAACCCAACTCATAGGTTTTCCACCGAAATGAGAATACAATCTCAACATTTGGATCCAGCGATCCCAAATGCCTGATTATACAACCTCGGGAGACCCAAAACCGCAATTAATTCCTAATTGCCACAATGAAAAATCCATTAAGGATTAATACGACACCGGGATTAACACCATTAATTCCCGGACCTCACATGTATAGTTCCTCGGTTTGAAACAGTACTAGGGGCAGGCTCGCTTAGAGCATGAACATCAATCGCCCATGACACTGGTTGAGGTGCTCTTCTCCATGGATTTGCATTATTTTGAGGAGTTGGATTATTAAGAACTGTTTCAACATTAGGCTCTTGCCAACCCCAAGATCTGTTATGTGGGGCCCTCGACTCTCACTGATAATTATCATGCAATATTAAAATATTGAATACCGATAATCATAATTGTAGCGGAAAACTTCTTTCTTCTTCTTTTTTTTTTATAACATGAGCCCAAATCATACATCCAAGAGTTTTATGCTCGGTTATAATACTAGTTCCAAAATCACCGAGCCTAAATATCCAGTCTGAATATACAAAATATCTCTTGAAGGCCCACCAGACAAATTACGAGTATATATCTAGATATGATGAGCCATATTATATATGCATCATAAGTCAAGCACTGAAAATGGGGTAGTATAGCCTTCAAGTAAGGTGCACCGGTATGGAGAAAATGTGGGGATCAATTCCATCATCGATCAAGACTCCCGGGAATTCATACGTCACTTCTTCAAGAATAACACTGAAATCTCATACGTAAAGACTTATGTAGCTAATCTTTTCGGTTCCGTGTTCTTCTAATAAACCCATCAGTGTCATCTTTACCTGATTACCATCCACATACAAAATGGTAACCGCACCCGAGGGGTATGAAAAGACCAAAATAAATACAATATGTACTGCAATGGATGATATGTGGATGCAATGCATGTTCAGGGTAATATACACATGCACGGGTAATCGGAATAACGGTAACAGCATAATCAGTAAATGCAGCGCAACAGCTCGAGCAATAAGCAAGGCTCGGCTACACTGCCGTAGCGACTACTCCTCTGCCAGTCTACTACCGTGTGCCGGTCACCTCACCATGGACTACGGACATACTGCGCATTGTCAGCCTACAACAACTCTCGGGCTAGTCGCAGCTCCGTACCATCCAACAAACACCTCGAATCTACACACAATATCAAAACGGTCATCAAATAGGATCAAGGCTCAATATGTAATGTAATGTCGTGTAAAACATTGATGCTGCATATATATACAGAAAAATACATGTGTGTAAAATAAATTTTATTTTTCTTGCATCGATGTTTATGTAATGCCAGAATTAAACCATGTAAATAGATAAATGTCACATAAAGCACGTTCAACAATCAAATGATACGGGTACCTGTTGTGTATTATACAGTCGTAACATACCTTTTGAATTTGTAATTCAACAAGGGGACAGATTGATGTAGCACAATTCGTGATTATACTATAAAGTTAACATATAACCACTATTAATTAGGGGTGCTTATTGGCTTGACCCGGTCCGATCCGGACCAGAACCGGCCGGTTCCGGGTCCGTTAAGGACGAAACTGGTCCGATCCGATAAGGAACCGGATCGGGTCCGGTTCCGGTTCCACCGGTTCCGGGTTGGACCGTTTCCAACCCGGAACCGGATTTTTCTTTTTTTCTTTTTTTTTTTTTAAAAAAGGAAAAAACGAAGGGATTTATCGGAAAAAAAAAAATTTAAAAACGGATCCGGTTCCGGTTCAATCCGGAACCGGATCCGTTTGGTCCGGAACCGGTAAGATACCGGATCCGAAACGGTAGAACCGATACTGTCCGGTATCAAACCGGTTCGGGACCAGTTAGTCCGTTTCCGGTTTCGGACCGGACTAACCGGTTCGGGACCGGTTAGTCCGGTCCGGTTTCGGACCGGAAAAACCGGTCCGATTTTGGGCCGGGTCCGGATTGACCCGGCCCGTTAAGCACCCCTACTATTAATACATGATCACTTCAAAAATTCAACTTAAAGATTTTATCATGAAATCTTAAAATTTACTTTTTCAAATTTATTCGAGGCAGTAGTAATTAATACATACATATATATATACATACATATATATATATATATATATATTCAAAGTTGATATACTGTTGATAATTATAAACGTACCTTAGTGAATGTGATATATGTATTCACTAGTAGTGTTAAAATATATACTAAGAAGATAAATAATTTGATGATTAAAATTATTATTTTAAAATAACTTACATTTGCTCTTTGTGAAAGGCAAAACAAAACTAAGTTATATTTGGCTCTTGATAGCACTATCAAATTTAAAACATCTCAAACCTAGGATACACATACCTATGTATGGATTACTTCTAAGACTTGCTAAGAATCAAGATAAATAGACTGAAATTTGAAACTCCAATCTTTCAAACCCAAAATATATTTTTCTAGGTGTTTAAAATTATAAATTAAACTAAGATAACTTCAAGGTGCATACACACGCATACATATTGATTCCTCAAAAATTATACCATTGCCTCCTAGACATACGTTCTTCTTCTAATTATTATTAGTATCATTATTTATTATTATGACTACATTCGTTCAATTAACTATACCCAATTGTATCCTTTCAACATTACATAAACTCGTAACGAAATATCTATTTTGGGAGCTTAAAAATAAACATGAATTAAATTTCTTACATATTATCAACATCATTTTCGTAATCATCTACATATTTTGAGTCCAAAATATCTTATTTATTATTATTAAGAGTTTATCAAGATGAAAGAAATACATATATATATATATATATATATAAATTGAAGTTACATTGAAAAGAGCTTGAGATCGAGATGAATGAGATGATAAATTCATCCTTCTACAATGTCTATTTATAATGGTTATAAGGTAAGGTAATGATAGCCTAAGAGATGTAGGGAAATAATGATACTATTTTTTATTCATTTAGGTTGATGTAAGACCATACGTATGTGAAATATAATATATATAAATATATATATACATATATATACATATCTATATATTAATTAAATGATTATATATTTATCTATATATTATATATACACATATTAGACAAACCAATTTATTTGGTATCTGACAAGTTTTCCGATTATATCCAATATACTCTCTCGAGCTATATTAAACCTAACACTGAATTGCAGTAAGTAACTCTCGTTCACTTATTTAACAATTCAATGTTGCATACGTTCTATGAAAACCCTTAGCCTTCGATTACTAGATATCTATAGCTATCACTCGTGTATTTGACGTCATCTCTCGATCTCAGTCTGAAATCCACGGTTTATGTTATTGGTTCCGTTTCACAAAATCATCTCTCGATCTCAATTGCAAACTAACAACAATTCAAAGAGTAGCTAATTCTTCAAAAGCATTAACAGCATAACATAAACTCAAAAATAACAAAAACTCAATCAAAAACTAGAATTAAAACTGTGGGTTCATACACAAGATCCCCTTGTCTCGATAACAAACTTAGCCTAGCATATTAACGGAAAACAACGTTTTATAATATCTAACAACATTATAAACATTGGAATTCGAAAATAAAACTACACAAAAGTTCAGAAATACTAGTAAACACTCGATGTTGAATCGTGCGTCGATCCGTTGTTCCCGTCTCTAGCTGCGTTCCTTGAATCGTCTTGAATGAATCTTCTCTTCCAAAGGGTGGCTGCCTATCCAGAGGTGAAAGAACCCTTCTAATGACCTAAAAATCTCTTTTTATATGTCTCCTCACGAGCTCCAATAATCTGGTACCAAAAATAGCCCCAAAACTTAATTAAGGAAGTTTTTTATTCTGGGACTCTGCACGCGATCGATTTCTTCGAATTTGGCGATCGATCGCCTTCAGCTTTTTCTCCTCGGCGATCGGTCTCTTCAAGATAGGCGATCGATCGCCTATATGTTCTGCCCCGAGGCGATCGGTCGCCTGATTTGTTGCGATCGATCGCCTCTCGCTTGAAAAATTCCACGAGCTCACTGCCTTCAGGCGATCGATCTCTTCGAAATAGGCGATCGATCGCCTGAAGCTTTTGTCAATTTTTTAAGTCATTTTGACATCTTTTCCCACGAATTGCCTCGTACTGTCATAGTTCCACCTCCTAGTCCATAAAACGGGGTTTTTCCAGTATTTCTTGCACTTCTACTGGATTCCTGGAAATACAACAAAACACAACCAAAAGTATAAAATCTTCCAAGAATCACTATAAAAATCGCAAGAAATATATATAAATATAAGTGTAAAAATGACACTTATCAACTCCCCCAAACTTAGCTCTTGATCGTCCTCGAGCAAGAATAAAATCAAAAACAGTGAATTCACAACAGATAAGTGACATGGATCATTTCGTGCTCGTATGTTTATCTCAGAACCTTTACTCATACTACAACAAAGAATCTTTCAAATTGGTGGACACAAAGTGTTTTCTCTTTAAGTCAAATAACAGTTTCAAATTCGGAACGTGTGTGTGTGCTGTTGTCAATCCCAAGTATCATACAATTATCATAGATCAAAACAGTGTTAATCAATAACAATCAAGATTTTTCATCGAGAATCTCATAAACCTAGTTTTCAAGCACTTCTCCACTAATGCAATCAATTCCTAGACTTGGATCAAAAGGACTTTTAAAGCTTATAATGTTAGGCCTTTTGGTGTCGGGTACAAAGAAAAGATAGGAAGCGCAAAGAAGAGAGTATAATCTTTTATAATTCAATTGTTCGCACACATCGAGCTTCTCTTCTTTTTCTTTTATAGCCTTGGCCACTTTGGGTCTTATATGTTTATTTATTTATTTATTATTTTTTTTTTCTTTTCAAGGCTCTTTGTCTATCCTTTTCTTTTTCTCATTCACAAGCTCTTTTCACAATAAGCTCATCAACTATAAACATCTATGTGCATCTAATGAAATTCATTATACTCCCTTGGGTGAGGATAAGATTTTTTTTTTTTTTTTGGCTAAACAAGGTAGGTATAATGAGTTTATCAACAAATGTCGAATGGTGGCTAATTTCCATTCTTATTCAATCAAGCTCAAAGTTGGACACTAGGGAAAGATGTAAATAAGGTAGGCTTGAAAGGCTCAAACGTTCCAAAGATCGCCTAAATCATATCCAAGTCTAGTTCATAATTATAAAAATTTCGCCTCAAAGTGCCATCATCAAATAAGTTCTATGATTACTCTAAGATGCTCAAGACATGTCATCAAGTTCACACCTATCATCACTACTTCAAAAGTAATCAACAAGTTTATGACTCAATGTGCTCAAATTATTCCTCATTTTCAACATGTCAATTCGACTCAAAATATTCACAACATGTTTACAATCATCCAGATTCAAGTCATAAGTAGAGTAAACTAATATCATCATAGCATGGAGTCACTACTTTTAATCCAATTACACTAAAAACAATTTTTCAGGCTCTTCATCGGACTCATCAATATTATGCTAAAATCAAAGATTCCATAGCAGTAGACATGTTCAAACGCACAATTAAACAAATTCAACTCAGCACAAACACCATTCACTCCTTAAACAAAAGCAAAAACAAAATTCCCATCTCCACATATCATATCATAGTTAACCAATTACCCCCCCAAACTTAAGTAATACATTGTCCTCAATGTAGTGAACAGGAAGAAATAATAGGACAACGTAATACCTGTGGTGACAACCGTCAGTGGTCGTCACCCTCATCCGCATCGGCAGCGCCATCAGCATCATCATCGTCATCAGAGGGTGGCGGGTATGGCTGGAGCGTGGGTGGCAGTGGAAATGCCAAGTCGGGATGGGCCTGGGCTGCGACTGTGTGCCAGTCGTATGAAAAACGTAGAAACTCACGAAGCTCAAGGCGCATGTCATCTTGATTGTGCAACATCTCCTCTTGATTGCGCCGGAGCTCGCGTTGCCCATCACGAACCAATTGCTGTTGCAATTTGAGTGCCCTAAGCTCATCCTCTAAAGATTGAAATCGTTGAGCATTGGTTGTAGGATGAGCTATTGGAGAATGGCCACGAGAAACTCGGCGATGTGAAGATTGGGGCTGGTCCGGATCATTGGAAGGCCCTGGTGCAGACTCGGGCTCCGCCGGTGGTCTAGGAAGGCGAAGTGGCATAAATGGCACACTGGTTTCCTCATAAGCCTCCCAAGGGACTTGTTCCTAGCGGCACAATTCAGTGATTAAAGACGGAAAGGGGAGTCCAATCGTGGTAGAGCCTTCCACCGCTACTTTCATCGAAGAGTATATGATCTCCCCAATATCCACCGAGCGGCGTGTCATGATAGCGAAAACTAACACAACTCTCTCCTTAGTAACCACGGCAGTGTGAGTCGATGGAAGGACTCGATGGGAGATAAAAGTAAACCAGATGTCTGCCTCTGGTTTCAACTGAGTTTTCTTACAATGTTTGATCTGCCCATCCGAATTGAGTATCCATTCTGCCCCTTCCCCACAGATTGTCTCTATCACTTCATTATAGTCAAGGTGGTGATGCAAATAAGTCGAGTATTCATCGTTTCTGAAATCCGGCATCTCATATGTGCGATTGATGCGTTCGCTAAGAAAAAGAAACTTCTTCCGCCGGATAGTCAGATACGGACCGTTCGCTTCGACTTTGAAGTTGGCATAGAACTCCTTGACTAAGGGGATGACTGCATGGCACGGGGGTGATACAAAGCGCAACCATCCGCGGCGTTCCGCCTCGCGGAGGATGGACGAATCGGGTGTGTCCATATCCATTCCCCTCTCCCTCACCAAAGGCCTAGCATGCCATTTTTCATAGAATTCCGATGCGGCATGATTGGCAAAACGAGTAGTGTCATAAATCGGGGTGGGGGCTGAAGAGGACGCCCCTCGTCTTGGTTTCTTTGTAGGTGCCATGCTATGAAATATATGAACACGAACAAGCAATGCCTCAATAAATTCCGACACAGTCCAACTGACCGCACAACACTTCCAAGAAGTTGCTAAACACCACCAAGCCTCAACAATATCAATACTAGCAAGCTTCTAACATAATTCCCCAATTTAACTTCCCTACCAACAAAGAATGCAAATCCTTTCCCACTTTCACCAAATATCTAGGAATTAAGCATGACCCGGTAATCCCAAACCAAGTTACCTCTGAATTTCGAAAATTTGAAGGGGTGTGGTCCTTGGCTTGGAGTACTCTCTCCTTGGTGCTTGAATGGCCACCCGAGCTGGAAATCTGTAGAAGAAAATTGCACCACTTAGCCAATAATAGTGGAGATGAAAGGAATTTGTGATTATATGAAGAATTGAGAAGAGATTGGGAAGGAAATTGGGGATTGGAAGATCTGGGGATTTAGGGATTAGGGATTTGAGAGGAGGAGGTGAGGTGAAATTTTGGTGATGAGTGAATCTGAGGTGTTTTAAAAACAACAAAACGCGACAGGCGATCGATCGCCTCAGATTAGGCGATCGATCGCCTGTGTCCAGTAGCATTTTTTAAATTTTTTTTCGTTGAGGCGATCGATCTCCTAAAAATAGGTGATCGATCGCCTACCTCCAGTAGCATTTTTAAAAAATTTTGCGTTTAGGCGATCGATCGCCTAAAAAGAGGCGATCGATCGCCTACCTCCAGTAGCTGTTTTTGAAAAGTGCATGCTCAAGGCGATCGATCGCCTTGTTAGGCAATCGATCGCCTCCCTCTAGAGTTTTTTTTTTTTCAATCAAAACCTACAAAAATTAAAAAGAAAAACGAAATTCCAAACCAAAATCAATTAACTAATTACTAAATTCAAAACGAAGGAGAAGGGAGAAAAATTAGTTCTTGATTTATAGTCCCAAGCTGGACTTTTTGCATCTGTCGCTTCATTCAACAAAATGGACGGTGGTGCACTCCGGTATACTGAAATCATGCCCGTGGTAGTGCTTCAACCGCTGTGCATTCACTGTGAACGTTCCCTTGGTTGGATCATAGAGTTCGATTGCACCTGATGGAAACACCTTGGAAATACGGAATGGTCCGGACCAACGAGATTTAAGCTTGCCTGGAAACAGCCTTAATTTGGAGTTAAATAATAACACCATATCTTCTTCCTTGAAATCACGTTGACTGATCCTTGCGTCATGCCATTTTTTTGTCTTTTCTTTATAGATCTTGGAATTCTCGTATGATTGGTTCCGAAACTCTTCCATTTCGTTCACTTGGAGGAGACGGTGATCACCTGCAGCAGTTAAATCAAAGTTTAGATTCTTTATTGCCCAAAATGCTCTATGTTCCAGTTCAACCGGAAGATGACATGCTTTTCCAAAAACTAACCGATATGGTGTGGTGCCAATAGGTGTTTTATATGCAGTTCTATAAGCCCATAAAGCGTCATCTAACCGTAAGGACCAGTCTTTTCGAGAAGTATTGACAGTTTTTTCTAAAATGCGTTTTACTTCCCTATTCGACACTTCTACTTGCCCACAAGTTTGTGGATGATAAGGTGTTGCAACTTTGTGGGTGACTCCATATTTGCTTAAGAGTTTGTCAAAAAGTTTGTTGCAAAAATGTGACCCACCGTCACTAATGATTGCCCGAGGCGTGCCAAATCGAGTAAAAATATGTTTTTTCAAAAATTGCACCACCACTCTAGCATCATTAGTGCGAGACGCTGCAGCCTCAACCCACTTTGACACATAATCGACCGCAACTAGAATATAGTAGTGTGAACATGAAACTGGAAATGGTCCCATAAAATCGATGCCCCAAACATCGAACAATTCACATTCAAGAATGTTGTTTAAGGGCATCTCCTGTCTCCTAGAAATGTTACCAGTTCGTTGACACCTATCACAAGCTGAAACATACCTGTATGCATCTTTAAATAATGTAGGCCAATAAAATCCAGATTCCAGTACCTTGGCAGCAGTTTTGGTTGGACCCATGTGTCCCCCTACCTCGCGATCATGACAATGGCTCAATATAGATGACATCTCCTCCTCTGGAACACACCTCCTGATCATGTTATCTGCACAAACTTTGAACAACAATGGTTCCTCCCACATGTAGTGTTTAACGTCAGATAAAAATTTCTTCTTTTGATAAAATGTCATTTGTGGGAGGATACCACTAACCAAATAGTTTGCAAAATCGGCATACCAGGGTAGGGCAAGAACTTGAAAGAGCTGTTCATCGGGGAATTTTTCATTGATCTCTTCCACATCATTATCATGTTTCTCAATCTCAAAATCAATCCTAGATAAATGATCCGCCACTACGTTCTCTACACCCCTCTTATCCTTAATTTCTAAGTCAAATTCTTGCAATAAAAGAATCCATCGGATTAAACGTGGTTTAGCGTCTTTTTTAGCAAGAAGATACTTGAGTGCCGAGTGATCAGTGTACACAATGACTTTTGATAGACAAAGATAAGAGTGAAATTTATCGAAGGCAAATACTACTGCTAGAAGTTCTTTCTCAGTGGTGGCATAGTTCTGTTGTGCCTCATTTAACGTTCTACTAGCATAGTAAATAGTGTGAAATACCTTATTCCTTCTTTGTCCCAATACTGCTCCGACAGCTGTGTCACTTGCATCACACATCAACTCAAATGGTATATCCCAGTCAGGTGCTATCAAAATAGGTGCTGTGACCAATCTCTCCTTTAGTGTCTCAAATGCCTGCAAGCAATCAGCATTAAAATCAAATGGTGCTTCTTTAGTCAACAAGTGAGATAAATGTTTTGAAATTTGAGAAAAATCCTTTATAAATCGTCTATAGAACCCAGCATGGCCTAAGAAACTGCGAATTCCCTTCACTGATACTGGTGGAGGTAGTTCCTGTATCACTTGTACCTTTGCTCGATCCACTTCAATACCCTTTTGGGATATTTTATGGCCCAAGACTATTCCTTCTTTTACCATGAAGTGACACTTCTCCCAGTTTAGTACTAAGATGTTCTCCTCACACCTTGTCAATACGAGATCAAGATTATGCAGACATGCATCAAATGAATTTCCAAACACAGAAAAATCATCCATGAATACTTCTAAAAACATTCCTACCATGTCATGGAATATCGACATCATGCATCTTTGAAACGTAGCCGGTGCATTACATAACCCAAAAGGCATTCTCCTAAATGCAAATGTACCATAAGGACAAGTGAAGGTGGTCTTCTCTTGGTCCTCAGGTGCAATTGCTATCTGATTATATCCCGAATACCCATCTAGGAAGCAATAATAATCATACCCAGCTAGTCTCTCTATCATTTGATCAATGAAGGGGAGGGGGAAGTGATCCTTACGTGTAGCTTCATTAAGTTTTCTATAGTCAATACAAACTCTCCAACCAGTGACTGTCCTAGTAGGTATTAATTCATTCTTTTCATTAGTAATAACAGTCATACCTCCCTTCTTTGGTACACATTGCACCGGACTCACCCATGCACTATCTGAGATAGGATAGATAATACCTGCATCGAGTAGCTTAATCACTTCCGCCTTGACTACTTCTTGCATCTTTGGATTCAAACGGCGTTGTGGTTGCACCAACGGCTTGTAAGTGTCTTCCATCACAATTTTATGCATGCACATCGATGGGCTTATTCCTTTTATGTCCGCCACTTTCCATGCAAAGGCTTGCTTGTGCTCCCTCAAAATCCTAAGGAGCTTCTCTTCGTCAATACCTGTCAAAGATGAAGACACAATTACTGGTAGAGAATTACTATTACCCAAATAAACATACTTGAGGTGAGTTGGTAGTGTCTTGAGTTCAAGATTGGGTGGTTCTTCAATTGAAGATTTCTGTGGCTTGATGTCCCTTTCTCCCAACTCTCCTAAATTATTGCTTTGACGTCTAATGTAAGGAGGGTTAGCTCGCATCTGAGCAACTATCTCTTGTTCTTCTTCATTCTCAAGCATGTCCTCATCATTAGTGAGATAAGCTTCCACTACATCCTTGCATTCTGTTCGAAATATCATGTCAGATAACACATCAACATGGTCAATACTAAAACACATATGCTCGTCATAGGGGTGTTTCATAGCTTTAAAAACATTAAAAGTAACTTGATCCTCCCCTACACGGAGGATCAACTTCCCTTGATGCACATCTATGAGTGCTTTGCCAGTGGCCAAGAATGGTCTTCCCAAGATCAAGGGCATTTCAGCATCTTCTTCCATATCTAACACGAGAAAATCCACCGGAAAAATGAATTTATCCACCTTGACAAGTACATCCTCGATGAGTCCTCGTGGGTAGGTGATAGATCTATCCGCCAGTTGAAGTGACACTGTAGTGGGTTTAGGCTCGCCTAATCCCAACTTCCTGAAAATTGACAGTGGCATTAAATTAATACTCGCACCCAAATCACACAAAGATTTAGTAAATGAAATAGAGCCAATGGTGCAGGGTATAGAGAAACTCCCTGGATCTTTTAACTTAGGAGGCAATTTGTTTTGCACAATTGCTGAACACTCCTCTGTTAAACTTACCGTCTCATGCTCTCCTAATTTTCGCTTATTCGATAAAATTTCCTTCAAAAACTTAGCATAACTAGGCATTTGAAGTAAAGCATCAGCAAATGGTATATTGATATGTAATTTCTTAAAAATTTCAAGAAATTTTGCAAAACTTGCATCTACCTTAGCTCTTTTTAATTCAGCGGGAAAAGGAGGTGGGATTTGTACCTGAATTGGTGGTGTGATGGGTGTCTTGATAGAAGACTTACCTTTAGCTTCAACGTCTGCTTCAGTCTGTTCACTTTCCTCTATTTGTACTTCCTCAACTTCCTCTTTCTCCTCAGTGGGTGATCCAATCTGCTTACCACTTCTCAATGATATAGCATTTACTTGCTCCTTTGGATTTTTCTCGGTATCGCTAGGTAAGGTCCCTTGCATTCTTCCTGACAAAATATTCGCCAACTGTCCCACTTGAGTCTCCAAGTTCTTTATTGATGCATCCTGGTTCTGCATTCTATTCTCCGTTGATGTAATAAACTTGGTCATCAACTCTTCCATACTCGGTTTTGATTGATAACCCGGTGGAGGTTGTGGATTCAAAACATTCTTTTGGTTAGACCAAGAGAAGCTTGGATGATTCCTCCACGGTTGGTTATAATTGTTGGAGTAAGAGTTACCCTGTTGTGGCCTGTTTCCTACAAAGTTAGCATTTTCAGTAGATTGCACAAAAGGATTACCTGCTTGGCATTCTGTACTCTGATGGTTGCCTCCATATAATTCACATATGACTACTTGAGCTTGCATCGCTGTCATGCTCAAGCTATCCATTTTCTTATGCAATGCCTCCAACTGAGCTTGTATAGATGTCACCTCATCAACTTGATGCATCCCAATCGGTCTTTTAGGCACATTCCTTTCGGACTGCCACTGGTAACTGTTGGATGCCATCTCTTCCAAGAGTGTGTAAGCTTCCTCAGGTGACTTTCTCATAATCGTACCTCCTGCTGCTGCATCAATCATAGATCTATTAGCAGAAAATAACCCATTGTAAAATGTTTATACCTGAAGCCAAATCGGAAGGCCATGATGTGGGCATCTTCGAAGTAAATCCTTGAAGCGCTCCCAAGCTTCATATAGAGTTTCCGGATCATGTTGCATGAATGTGGTGATATCATTGCGCATCTTAGCTGTCTTGGAAGGGGGAAAGTATCTTGATAGGAAGGCTTGAGCCATCCCCTCCCAAGTAGTGATCGACCCTGCAGGCAATGAATTCAACCAGCTCTTAGCTTTGTCATTCAAAGAAAAGGGAAAGAGACGTAACCTGATGGCGTCGTCAGTGACGCCATTGTGCTTGAACATGTCGCATATCTCCAAAAAGTTGGAGATATGAGCATTAGGATCATCAGCAGGCGATCCTCCGAATTGCACAGAGTGTTGAATCATCTGAATTATGGCAGGCTTGATCTCGAAGTTATTAGCCTGAATCCTTGGTCTTGTGATGCTAGACATGGTGCCTTGAAAAGATGGTTGTGCATAGTCCATCATGGACCTTATAATTGGCACTTCATCATTATGTTGTTCACCATTCCCTCGATTGTTCTCAGCCATCTCTCTTGTTTCTTTTCGAAGTCTTCTGCAAGTTCGTTCAATCTCTAAGTCGAGTGGCTCTAATATAGGTCTGTCACTTCGTAGCATGCACTACAAAGACAACTCCCTGCAAAATTCAACACAACGAAGGAAGAACAGTAATGAAATTGTATAAACCGTAATATAAATAATTATAAAAGAAAAAATGGCTAAATTATAGTCAACTAATCTCTTATGATATTACTTAAACTAGTCCCCGGCAACGGCGCCAAAAACTTGATCGCTTTTATTCTAAACAGTTATTTCGAGCGATTCTACCGCAAGTGCACGGTGTCAAGTTTTAGTATAATGATCTAGAAGTAAGGATTGTCGAACCCACGAGGACTAGTAGTAATTACCAAATTTAACTAGCGTTATATATTTAACCTACGAAACTGGTTGAAAGATGAACTAATTTAATCAACTCCAATATTCAACGCACCACAGAGAATTAAGATAATAAACAGTAGAGATAAATATCGAGACTTCGGTTCACTTGAGTAATCCCCCACAATTTACCTACTAGTTCTAATTAAAATTAATGCATCTAAGGTGACAAGTTTTCCGATTATATCCAATATACTCTCTCGAGCTATATTAAACCTAACACTGAATTGCAGTAAGTAACTCTCGTTCACTTATTTAACAATTCAATGTTGCATACGTTCTATGAAAACCCTTAGCCTTCGATTACTAGATATCTATAGCTATCACTCGTGTATTTGACGTCATCTCTCGATCTCGGTCTGAAATCCACGGTTTATGTTATTGGTTCAGTTTCACAAAATCATCTCTCGATCTCAATTGCAAACTAACAACATTCAAAGAGTAGCTAATTCTTCAAAAGCATTAACAGCATAACATAAACTCAAAAATTACAAAAACTCAATCAAAAACTAGAATTAAAACTGTGGGTTCATACACAAGATCCCCTTGTCTCGATAACAAACTTAGCCTAGCATATTAACGGAAAAACAACGTTTTATAATATCTAACAACATTATAAAAGAAAATAAAACTACACAAAAGTTCAAAAATACTAGTAAACACTCGATGTTGAATCGTGCGTCGATCCGTTGTTCCCGTCTCTAGCTGCGTTCCTTGAATCGTCTTGAATGAATCTTCTCTTCCAAAGGGTGGCTGCCTATCCAGAGGTGAAAGAACCCTTCTAATGACCTAAAATCTCTTTTTATATGTCTCCTCGTGAGCTCCAATAATCTGGTACCAAAAATAGCCCCAAAACTTAATTAAGGAAGTTTTTTATTCTGGGACTCTGCACGCGGTCGATTTCTTCGAATTGGGCGATCGATCGCCTTCAGCTTTTTCTCCTCGGCGATCGGTCTCTTCAAGATAGGCGATCGATCGCCTATATGTTCTGCCCCGAGGCGATCGGTCGCCTGATTTGTTGCGATCAATCGCCTCTCGCTTGAAAAATTCCACGAGCTCACTGCCTTCAGGCGATCGATCTCTTCGAAATAGGCGATCGATCGCCTGAAGCTTTTGTCAAATTTTTAAGTCATTTTGACATCTTTTCCCACGGATTGCCTCGTACTGTCATAGTTCCACCTCCTAGTCCATAAAACGGGGTTTTTCCAGTATTTCTTGCACTTCTACTGGATTCCTGGAAATACAACAAAACACAACCAAAAGTATAAAATCTTCCAAGAATCACTATAAAAATCGCAAGAAATATATATAAATATAAGTGTAAAAATGACACTTATCAGTATCGTTTATGTTTATTTATATTTCGGGCCCTTACATTCCTCCCCACCTTAAATTGATTTTGTTCCGAAATCTTATTAGTAATAATATTAATGTGCAATAATAAACCAAGAAAACAATACCTAGTTGAAGAGTTGAGGACATAAATGGTGCATTTTGCTTTCCAGCTCCCAAGTAGATTTTTCTACCCCATGACGGGACCATAGAACTCGAACCAAAGGAATTGTTTTGTTTCGTAGAATTTTATCCTTTCGATCCAAATACGTATTGGTTGTTCGACATATGATAGTGTAGGATCTACTTCGACCTCATCTGGTGGTAGTACATGGCTTGGGTCTGGTTCATATTTTCGCAACATGGAGACATGAAATACATCATGAATATTGAATAAGGCTGGTGGCAACGCCAATCGATATGCCAAATTTCCCACACGTTCTAGTATTTCATAAGGAACGATATATGTGGCGACAACTTTCCTCTCATGCCGAATCTGATTGTACCTCTAAAAGGTGAGATTTTTAGAAATACTCGATCTCCCTTTTGAAACTCAAGCGGTCTTCGATGGCGGTTTGCATAACTAGCTTGTCGATCTTGAGCAGCTTTCATTCGTTGTCTAATCAGCTGGATTTTGTCGTTCATCTCCTGGATTATTTCTGGACCAGTCAATTGCTTGTCACCTGTTTCATCCCAAAATAATGGTGATCTGCATTTTTGTCCGTATAGTGCTTCAAAGGGTGCCATTCCTGTACTTCGCTGAAAACTATTATTGTAGGAGAACTCGACTAGTGGTAAAGCATCTTGTCATCCAACATGAAACTCCATTATAACTGCACAAAGCATATCTTCCATAGTTTGGATTGTTCGCTCGGACTGACCATCAGTCTGCGGGTGATATGCTGTACTCATAGCCAATTTTGAACCCAATGCTTCTTGAAAACTGCCCCAAAATTTTGAAGTGAACCTTGGATCCCGGTCAGAAATAATAGTGACAGGAATTCCATTTAATCTCATTACATGCTCGATATATAGACGAGCCATTTTGTTGTAGGTGTACGTCCTCTCGCAAGGAATAAAATGTGCTGATTTGGATAGACGATCCACTATAACCCAAATGGCTTCGCAACCTTTTGAAGAACGAGGCAAATGAGTTACAAAATCCATTGCTATATGTTCCCAGTTCCATTTTGGAATTTCAAGGCTATGCAAAAGTCCTCTTGGTTTCTTTCGTTTAGCTTTAACTTGTTGACAAGTCAAACATTTGGATACAAATTCAGTAATATCTTTCCTCATTCGTTTCCACCAAAATTGGAGTCTTAAACATGAGTACATTTTATTTCCTCCAGGATGAATACTACAACGACTGCAATGGGCTTCCTTTAGGAGTTCTTTTTGCAGTTCCTTGTCATCAGGAACAACTAAACGTCCGTTTAATAATATAAAATCATTATCATTTAGTAGGAATCCTGATTTGTGACCGTCAAGAATCAACTGTCTCAATTTCTGAATTTGGGCATCGGTCTTTTGCGCTTCCTGAATCCGAGAAATTAACTCAGGCACAATTTGGATTGCCACAATACTGACAATCTCATGATTGATATTGAAATTCCATCCTGAAGTATAAATTTCTTCGTGCACTTGCGATATCCGTACAGAAGTCAAGACAATATCTTGAACCTTTCGGCTAAGTGCGTCAGCAGTTACATTCACTTTTTTAGGATGATACTGGATCTCACAACCATAATCTTTGAGAAGATCAATCCATCTGCGCTACCTCATGTTAAAATCAGACTGAGAGAATAAGTGTTGGGATATGCCCTAAGACAAGTCATTAGATGATTGTTTTGACATACAATGTTTATGATTTTATGAATGGCAATACATTATTATATATTATTCTTTTAACTGTGCAATGTGAATAAATATATATGTTAATGTCCTTAGAATAATATTGTATTATTCTTAAACATTGTCCCTAGTCAAGTATTATCATGAATCAGGATAATGATAATACATAGAGACTAGTATGTATTGATTGATGAATTGTTCATTGATATGAGATATCAAATCAATACATGGGTACATGTTAGAGAACAATGTACTGGACAGACCCACCATGAGAATGCAACATGGATAGTTATATGATCGTCATATGCAATTCTCATAGTGATAATAATGTATGTAATCCTTACGACTTGTGATCATCAGAGATCCCAACATAAGGAGTTATGTATCTTGATATTGTCAAACGTTACCCGTAACAGGGTAAACTATAAAGGCGACTATTGGATACACTACGAATTATGTAGAGGGATGTTGACTGATCGAGATAGGATTTGTCCCTCCTATATAACAGGAGATGTGTTTGGCCCTTGATCAAGTGAGAACTAAAATGCATGGCCATGCTCGAATGAGTCGATATGAGATATCGAGCTTAATCGTTTATTCTAGTTCTACTTGGGGATCAAGAAATAGAGATTGAATATACGAGTATAACTATTCCATGACTCGTGTTCAATCTAAACACAAAGGACAAAGGGATTAAGTTACATGGTTAATATTATCACAAGTTCTAAAGGTAATGTCGAGTCATTGACATTCTTGTAATTTGGGTAGCCTTGATGTGTTGCTAGACACCGCTCTTTGCTTGTAACGTAAAATGAGATTTTTTGTCACTGCCAACATTACAAGATCCTATCGGGTCGCACAAAAGATTAAATCGAGAAGGGAAATTAAATTCATGGGATGAATTAAATAATTAAGAGGAGTCTTAATTAATTAATAATTATAAGGATTAATTATAATCATGGGCTTAAGCCCGTGAGGCTTTATGAAAGCTTTTAATTAAATCCTATATAATGATATACAAGGTTATGATTAAAGGGTTGATCATACAATTCATTCCTTGATATCAAAACCTAGCCACAAAAGAAAAGGCTTTCGGCCGCCTCTTGCTCAATCATCACCGCCGCCGCCGCCGCCGTGATCTTCGACAATTCAGGCCATCGTCTAGTGGTTTAGAACCGTGTGACTTTGCTTCGTTTGTAAACAAGTCTAGCAACTTGTTTTAAACATCCCTTTTCGTTTAATCGTGTGGATACCGTTGAGGCAAGACCTTGGAGGTGTTGCTCGAGACTCAGAGATCGTTGGACGAGGTGCTTCGTGGAAACTGCTCAAACACGCTACAAGGGTGAGACTTTTGTAAAACCTTCATCCGATATGAACCCCTATGTATAGATCCGCGGTTATAGTAATCCAAAATTTTATTATTCCACTGCGTTCCATGCTTGTTGGATTACTTACAGTGGTATCAGAGCCGTGTACAAGGCTCATATCGGATTTATGTGGTTAAATAGTTTAATCATATTCAGATTAATATTGCATGCTATTTAAAACTGTATGAACATATATGATATGTTAATATTTAGTTTGTGAAACTATCATGATATAATTTTTGATATAATTGATGTTTGATGTATACGATAAATGAAGCGAATAATCAAATATATTGATCAATGTTTCGGCCACCCCTAGCATATTGACCCACGGCTTAGCCACATGAGGGCTAGGGTTTTCGAACCCTTGGCTCGAGATGTCCTAGTCGTTGTGGCTCATGTTCATGCATGGAGGTTTCGAGACGTGGATGAGTTTTGAACTCTTTGGCTCGATAATGGTTCACGCATGCATGGATTAGTGGCTTCACCACATGAGAGCTAGGGTTTTCGAACCCTTGGCTCGAGATGGTTGAGCCAACCCCGTGCATGGTCTGACCGTGACTCGTGGCTAACAAATTCCATTGTTTCAATCAAGATGGCTCGATGAAAACTCAAGATAGTGCGAGGCGGCTAGGGTTTGGAACCCTAGCGCCGCCGCCGCTCGAGCATGGTTCGGCCATGGGCTAGGGTTTCGAACCCTAGGCCCATAATTGGTCCAGCCGTGTATTTGGTTGGTTCGAACCATGGTGGTTCGTGACTTAGTCGCTTAAGTTCGAGGCATGTGATGTCCCGAGCGTACGATATTTTTTTCAAAAATTATTTTACAGTTTTATTTAGAATTAAATTTAAAATGTTTAGAATTTAATTAATTAAATGTTAAAGCATGCTTTATGTGTTGTTTGAGCATGGTGCATGGTTATAGCCCTTTGACCTATTAGATAGGATTTGTGAATGTTTGTAATTTATAATACGACCTGCGTGTCGTGCCTTCTCTATTTTATTCTAAATGTTGTCCCTCCCCTATGTTCCCCTCGAATGTGAATCGAGAAATTCTATATCTTGTAAATAGTATAGTTTAGTTGTTGATGGTGATCAATGAAGATGGAGCATCGTGTCGGGATGAAGAGGCCATTCACAAATTGGAGCCAAAGGAAGGTGCTTGTGAAGTTACCTTAGGTTGACTCTTAGGTTTTTCTCATTGGCTTGAGAAAATCGTTAGTAGGGGCTATAACCATGTCACGTTTAATTATGTATGTTGATGCATGATTTATCTTATGTTTTAGATTGATAATTGTATTACACATATATGTAGATATGTATACAACTATATGTAGTGGACATATTTTAAATTATCAAACTAATCATGAGATCAATAAATCCCTCTAAAATATTAAGTTTTAGATGCCTTCCAAAATTAAAAGTACTCGTCAAAAACTTCGATTGTACATGTGTGGGTTTGCCAAAGCAAAGCACCGTGGCAATCTTAGTAAGGCGCGAAAGGATAAAAGTGATATCCGTTATACTTTAAATTGGGTACGACTTAACTAGGTTATCTCAATAGGATTGGGAACCTAGAGGCATGGGTTGGATAATAGTTCATTTGATGAGTTGAACAAAGTGTTGTTCGTCCAACTATCCAAGAATTATATGTGATGTAATTGACAAAGTGTTGTCTACCTAAATAACCGAGTCTTGGGCGATTAGCCAAAGCTAACTCAAGATTAGGCGAAATATGGATCTTGGCCCACTAAAGGTTTCGAGGGTTGATATTTTTTAAACAAAATAGTGAGAGTATCATTTAATATAAGACCATGTTAAATGATTAAATCATAAACTTATTTTGCGTATTTATATTGTAGATATCCATGGCAACAAACAACGTAACAAGCACTTTATCACTGCGATCGGTCCTTGAGAAGGACAAATTAAATGGGACAAATTTCCTAGACTGGCATAGGAACTTGAGGATAGTCCTCAAACAAGAAAAGAAACAATATGTCCTAGAACCCTTACCTGCTGAGGAACCTCCCCTAACGGCTACAAGAGCCGATAAAGATGCTTACAAGAAGCATCAAAGTGACGCACTTGATGTTGGGTGCCTTATGCTTGCCACCATGAACTATGAGCTTCAGAAGCAACATGAGGAAATGGAGGCGTTTGATATGATCGAGCACCTTAAGCAACTGTACCAACAACAAGCAAGACAAGAGAGGTATGACGTCTCTAAGGCGTTATTCCAGTGTAGAATGGTGGAAGGAAGTCTGGTTGGTACTCATGTACTCAAGATGATTGGGTATATTGAGAATCTGGAAAAGCTGGGTTTTCCTTTGGACCAAGAGTTGGCCACTGACGTGATCTTGCAATCGTTGCCTGAAAGCTTCAGTCAATTTGTCTTAAATTACAATATGATTGAAATTGAGAAGACACTACCACAGTTACTTGGCATGCTTAGAACTTTTGAAGCAAATAGCAAGAAGTCTAAACCTACAAATGTTCTTATTGTGAATAAGAACAAAGGAAAGACTAAAGCTAAGAACTTCAAGAAGAACAAGAAGGTCTTTGTTAAATCTAAGCCAAAGTCATCTGCACTGAAACCAAAGGGAGGGATAGCGAAGGAAGGGAACTGTTTCCATTGCGGTGAGACCGGCCATTGGAAAAGAAACTGCAAAGTATATCTGGAGGATCTAAAGAAAGGAAGTGTGACTTCCACTTCAGGTATTTTTGTTATAGAAGTCAATTTATCTACTTCTTCATCATGGGTATTAGATACTGGATGTGGATCTCACATTTGTGTAAATGTGCAGGACCTCAAAAAGAGTAGATTGTTGGCGAAAGACGAAGTTGATCTCCGAGTTGGAAATGGAGCAAGAGTTGCTGCATTAGCTATAGGAGATTATTATTTATCTTTGCCTTTTGGTTTATCGTTGATTTTAAAAGACTGTTATTTTGTGTCATCCATTACCAAAAACATAATTTATATTTCTTGTTTAGACAAGTGTGGGTTTTTATTTATGATAAAGGACAACTGTTGTTCTATTTATTTAAATGATATGTTTTCTGCTAGTGCACAAATGGTGAATGGTCTTTATTTATTAAATCTTGATATGCCTATCTATAACATAAATACTAAAAGGATTAAAAATAATGATTGTAATCCGACTTATCTCTGGCACTGTCGCTTGGGCCACATAAACGAGAACCGCATATCTAAACTTCATAAGGATGGAGTATTAGATTCATTTGATTTTGAATCATATGAAACATGCGAATCTTGTTTAATGGGCAAGATGACTAAAGCCCCTTTCAAGGGACATGTTGAAAGGGCAAATGTTTTATTGGGACTAATACATAGTGATGTATGTGGACCAATAAGTACACAAGCTAGAGGTGGTTTTCAATACTTCGTTACATTTACTGATGACCTCAGTAGATATGGGTATGTGTACCTAATGAAGCATAAGCATGAAACCTTTGAAAAGTTCAAAGATTTCAAGAATGAAGTACAAAACCAACTTGGCAAAAGTATCAAAATCCTTCGATCAGATCGAGGAGGTGAATACTTAAGCCAAGAGTTTCATGACTATCTAAAGGAGTGTGGGATAGTCCCACAACTCACTCCTCCATATACTCCACAATGGAATGGTGTATCCGAGAGGAGAAATCGAACCTTGTTGGACATGGTTATATCAATGATGAGTCATGCAGATCTTCCGATATTGTTTTGGGGACACGCTCTAGAAACAGCGATTTTCTTACTGAACCGTGTTCCATCTAAATCAGTGGAAAAGACACCATATGAGATATGGACTGGGAAGCGTCCTAGTATGTCTTTTATGAAGATTTGGGGTTGTGAGGCTTTCGTTAGACGTCACGCCACTAACAAACTTGGACCCAAATCTGATAAGTGTTTATTTGTGGGGTATCCTAAGGAAACGAAATGATACTATTTCTATTATCCCACCGAGAACAAAGTAGTTGTTGCTCGGACTGGTGTATTTCTTGAAAGAGAATTTATTTCTAGAAAAACCAGTGGGAGCAAAATAGAACTTAGTGAAGTTCAACCACAAGAAAACACTGAACCTGAGATTGAGATGGAAACAGAGCAGGCACCGCAAGCTGTTGTGGAAGAAGTACCTGCTCAAGAGACACAAGCCCAGCGTAGGTCTGTAAGAGAACACCGGGAGCCACAGAGATATGGATTTCTTGTGACTCAACAAGGTGACTTACTACTTATTGATGAGGATGAGCCGTCATCTTATCAACAAGCTATAATGGGCACTGATTCTGAGAAATGGCAAGAGGTGATGAAATCTGAGATGGAATCCATGTATGCAAACCAAGTATGGACTTTGGTTGATCCACCTGAAGGGGTACGACCCATAGGGTGCAAATGGATTTTCAAGAAAAGACCGATATGGATGGTAATGTACAAACCTATAAAGGTCGGCTGGTTGCAAAAGGATTCAAACAAATTCATGGTATTGACTATGATTAAACCTTTTCACCAGTGGCCATGGTTAAATCCATAAGGATCTTACTTGCAATAGCTGCATTTCATGATTATGAAATCTGGCAGATGGATGTCAAAACAGCTTTCCTTAATGAAAATCTGCTCGAGGATGTGTACATGACACAGCCCGAGGGTTTTGTCGATCAAAAGGATGCTGGAAAGATATGCAAGCTACAACAATCCATTTATGGATTGAAGCAAGCTTCTCGGAGTTGGAATCTTTGTTTTGATGATGCAATCAAAGAGTTTGGTTTTATCAAAAACGTAGATGAACCTTGTGTCTACAAGAAGGTCAGTGGGAGCATAATCATTTCCTAGTGTTGTATGTAGATGACATACTTCTCATTGAGAATGATATCCCTGCCTTACAATCTGTAAAGATTTGGCTAGGGAACTGCTTTTCGATGAAAGACTTGGGAGAAGCCGCCTATGTATTAGGAATCAAGATCTATAGAGATAGATCGAGAAGGCTTCTTGGCCTAAGTCAAAGTACATACATAGACAAAGTGCTTAAAAGGTTTAGCATGCAAGAATCAAAGAAAGGATTCGTGCCTATGACACATGGTATTTATCTCTCGAAGGAACAGTGTCCTTCAACGCCAGATGAGAGACAACGCATGAGTAAGATTCCATATGCGTCAGCTATTGGATCTATCATGTATGCCATGATATGTACTGGTCCCGATGTATCGTATGCTTTGAGCATGACGAGCAGATATCAAGTTGATCCAGGTGAAGGTCACTGGATTGCTGTCAAGAATATCCTGAAGTTCTTGAGAAGAACTAAGGATACATTCTTGATTTATGGAGGTGAGGAAGAGCTCAATGTAATGGGTTACACTGATGCAAGCTTCCAAACCGACAAAGATGATTATCGATCGCAATCTGGATATGTGTATTGCCTAAATGGAGGTGCTATGAGCTGGAAGAGTTCAAAGCAAGAAACAGTAGCCGATTCTACAACGGAAGCTGAGTATATTGCTGCCTCGGATGCAGCAAAGGAAGCTGTTTGGATTAGGAAGTTCATTTCTGAACTTGGAGTGGTGCCTAGCATTAAAGATCCGATAGAACTCTATTGTGACAATAATGGAGCGATCACATTGGCTAAGGAACCTAGATCTCACCAAAGATCCAAGCACATACTTCGGCGCTTTCATTTCATTCGAGAAATCGTTGAAAGGGGAGATGTTAAAATATGCAAAGTACCAACAGATGATAACGTATCTGACCCATTGACGAAGCCACTGTCACAGCAGAAGCATGATCGTCATACTAGATCTCTAGGCATTAGGTATATGTCTGAGTGGTCTTAGTGCAAGTGGGAGATTTGTTGGGATATGCCCTAAGACAAGTCATTAGATGATTGTTTTGACATACAATGTTTATGATTTTATGAATGGCAATTCATTATTATATATTATTCTTTTAACTGTGCAATGTGAATAAATATATATGTTAATGTCCTTAGAATAATATTGTATTATTCTTAAACATTGTCCTAGTCAAGTATTATCATGAATCAGGATAATGATAATACATAGAGACTAGTATGTATTGATTGATGAATTGTTCATTGATATGAGATATCAAATCAATACATGGGTACATGTTAGAGAACGATGTACTGGACAGACCCACCATGAGAATGCAACATGGATAGTTATATGATCGTCATATGCAATTCTCATAGTGATAATAATGTATGTAATCCTTACGACTTGTGATCATCAGAGATCCCAACATAAGGAGTTATGTATCTTGATATTGTCAAACGTTACCCGTAACAGGGTAAACTATAAAGGCGACTATTGGATACACTACGAATTATGTAGAGGGATGTTGACTGATCGAGATAGGATTTGTCCCTCCTATATAACAGGAGATGTGTTTGGCCCTTGATCAAGTGAGAACTAAAATGCATGGCCGTGCTCGAATGATTCGATATGAGATATCGAGCTTATTCGTTTATTCTAGTTCTACTTGGGAATCAAGAAATAGAGATTGAATATACGAGTATGACTATTCCATGACTCGTGTTCAATCTAAACACAAAGGACAAAGGGATTAAGTTACATGGTTAATATTATCAAAGTTCTAAAGGTTATGTCGAGTCATTGACATTCTTGTAATTTGGGTAGCCTTGATGTGTTGCTAGACACCGCTCTTTGCTTGTAACGTAAAATGAGATTTTATGTCACTGCCAACATTACAAGATCCTATCGGGTCCCACAAAAGATTAAATCGAGAAGGGAAATTAAATTCATGGGATGAATTAAATAATTAAAAGGAGTCTTAATTAATTAATAATTATAAGGATTAAATTATAATCATGGTCTTAAGCCCATGAGGCTTTATGAAAGCTTTTAATTAAATCCTATATAATGATATACAAGGTTATGATTGAAGGGTTGATCATACAATTCATTCCTTGATATCAAAACCTAGCCACAAAAGAAAAGGCTTTCGGCCGCCTCTTGGTCGATCATCACCGCCGCCGCCTCCGCCGTGATCTTCGACAATTCCGGCCATCGTCTAGCGGTTTAGAACCGTGTGACTTTGCTTCGTTTGTAAACAAGTCTAGCAACTTGTTTTAAACATCCCTTTTCGTTTAATCGTGTGGATATCGTTGAGGCAAGACCTTGGAGGTGTTGCTCGAGACTCAGAGATCGTTGGACGAGGTGCTTCGTGGAAACTGCTCAACCACACTACAAGGTGAGACTTTTGTAAAACCTTCATCCGATATGAATCCCTATGTATAGATCCGCGGTTATAGTAATCCAAAATTTTATTATTCCGCTGCGTTCCATGCTTGTTGGATTACTTACAATAAGTACTTCAAGCTTTTATGATCCGAAAGGATCACAAACTTCTCACCGTACAAATAATGACGCCAAATCTTCAAGGCAAAAATAATGGCAGCTAATTCTAAATCATGGACTGGGTATTTGACCTCGTGAGGTTTCAATTGGCGCGATGCATAGGCTATAACCTTACCATGCTGCATTAGTATGCATCCTAGCCCTTTTAATGACGCATCGGTGCAAACTGTGAAACCTCCAGAGCCAGATGGAAGAGTCAGAATGGGTGCAGTAGTCAGTCTTTTCTTTAGCTCAAGAAAACTGGATTCACATTCATTAGACCAGACAAATTTGACATTCTTTAGCGTCAAACGTGTGATAGGCTTAGCTATTTTTGAAAATCCTTCAATGAATCGACGATAGTACCCGGCTAAACCCATGAAACTTCAAATTTCAGGCACATTTGTTGGTCTCTGCCAGTTAATCACAGCTTCGACTTTGCTTGGATCAACAGAAATGCCTGAACGGGATACTACATGGCCTAAGAATATCACGCGATAAAGCCAGAATTCGCATTTGGATAATTTAGCATATAGTTGTTCCTTCCGAAGAATCTGAAGAACAGTCCTCAAGTATTCAGCATCTTCCTCTACAGACTTGGAGTATACAAGGATATCATCGATAAAAACATTAACAAACTGATCAAGGAATTCCCTAAAGATGTGGTTCATTAGATCCATAAATATTGCAGGGGCATTTGTAAGATTGATCGCTTTATTTTTAAACAAAAGATTTTTTCAAAGAATAGTGTGAAGCGATTCTACCGCAAGTGCACGGTTGTCAAGTTTTAGTATAGTGAAAATTAAGTAAGGGTTGTCGAATCCACAGGGACTAACGTATAAGTACCAAATAAGATTAATAAAATTATATTTAGCCTACGATTAAAGAAGTTGATTAACTAAAGCCAAATTAAACTAAAGACCGAAAAATAAAAACAAGAAACAATAAATTTAATGATTCCAGATATGCAAAGGTAAGTCACTCGATAAATCTATCAAGCTCGTTGTTCAACTATGTTATCTTTAATGATTCAACTGAATTCTCAAATTATCAACCAATTGATTCTAAAGGTGAGAGGTTTTCGCTATTATTCGATACACTCTCTCGAGCTGTAAAGAAACTAACATTAAATTAGAATAAGTCACTCTCGTGCACCTATTTACTAATTCAATGTTGCATAAATCATCAAAACCTTGTTACTCTAAATCTCTCGATTCAATGTTCTCACGTATGCGATATCATCTCTCGATCTCAATCGTAACATACATCATAAATTAATAGAGCGTGTTACAACGTTATCTCTCGATCTCGGTTATAACTCTCAGATTCAATCAAAGTTAGCTAGGCTTTGATCTACACAAACAATTAATTTATGAACAATAGTAATCAATGCACTCAAACACAATTGAATCAATAATCAAACACAACGAAACTAAAACTCGATAGAATAAACTAAAAATATTTCAAATCAAATACAAAAGAGTTTAATCGTCTCTCGACCTCAAAAACATCAATTGAAAATCAAAATGAAATAGATTAGAGTCTAGAAATACGATAAACGGCAGAATAAATCCGTGCGTAGCACCGGAATCTTTTCTCTTGCTCCTTCCTTGCACTCCGGAATGGACTGGCTCGACTTTGGACGAAGAACGGAGATTGAATCTCCTTCGGCGGCGCTAGGCGGCGGCTAGGGTTCCTTATTTTCGAGAGAATTGGTCTCTGATATGATGTCTCTCGTATGGAAATGAAAAATTCCTTTTTATCCCCCGAAAATCCATTCAAAAATGGAAGATAAGATTTTCCCGGATTTGCGTCTCGATCGATCGAGAATTGCGTCCGATCGATCAGTGCACTGTTCACGTCAGCCTTTGAAACTCACTGCCTCGCTCGATCTATCGAGATTTCCTTCCGATCGATCGAGACTTCAATAAAATTGGTCTGAAGTTTCTGCCTTGGTCGATCGATCGAGACATAATCTCGATCGATCGAGACTTCAATTCATTTTCTTCTCAGCACACTGTCTGGCTCGATCGATCGAGAAATAATCTCGATCGATCGAGATTCCGAAAATCCCACTTCCTCAATTTCAACTCTTTCTCGCCTCGCTTTCGCCATTTTTCTTCAGTTTAGCTCATTTCTTCCATTTCCAACTAATTTTCCTGAAATAGACAAGTAAACACCAAAAAGCATAATATCATCCAGGAAAAAATATGAAAAATGGGAAGAAATTACAGCTAAAAACACTTAAAATCTAAGCCTATCAAAGACCAAACGGCATCACGAGAAATTCAAAATGACCGTATATAGTTCTGAATGTTGTCTTCGGTATATCTTATTCTCGAACTCTCAACTGATGATAACCAGAACGCAAATCAATCTTTGAATAAACTACAGTACCCTGAAGCTGGTCGAACAAATCATCTATTCGAGGTAATGGATACTTGTTTTCACAGTAGCTCGGTTTAATTGACAATAATTGATGCATAGGCGCATTGATCCGTCCTTTTTGCAAACAAACAGTACAGGGGCTCCCCAAGGTGACACACTGGGTCTAATGTAGCCTTTCTCTAGTAATTCTTGCAATTGTTCTTTCAGCTCTTTCAATTCTAACGGAGCTAGTCGATACGGTTCCTTGGAAATAGGATTTGTACCAGGAGCTAACTCAATTGAAAATTCAATATCTCTTGGTGGGGGAAATCCTGGTATTTCATCAGGAAAAACATCTGGAAATTCCTGCGCCACCGGAATCTCAGACAATTTTGGTACTGCTTTATCTGTATCGACAGCATACACTAAATATCCCTCTTTCCTTTGGAATAATAATCGTGACATTTCTACGGCTGATACTAAGGGAATCTTAGCACGCGAGCCTCTACCGTAGAAATTCCATTTTGACTCACAACTCGGACGAAAACGGACTATGCCATGGAAACAGTCAACAGTGGCTTCATATGTTATCAACGTGTCCATTCCCACGATACAGTCAAAATCATTCATGGGGAGGACAATAAGGTTCAAGCTCAATTAGTTATTCTCATAATCTAACACACAATTTGGTATCACCTGGGTAGATATAATCATCTTTCCCATCAGGGTGGCAACAAATATGGATGTAGATTATACGATGAGTGATGGAATGCAATGTAATGAATGATTCAGAAATAAATGAATGAGATGCTCCAGTATCAAATAATACTCGTGCCGGATAACCGTAAATAAAACAGTTACCTGTAATAATATCTCCGGGGGCTTCTTGAGCTTGTTCTTCTGTGAGAGCGAAAACACGTGCTGAGATTGGTTGGTAAAAGTACGACTCCCTGCTGCTTGCTGTTGTGGTGCATTCGACTGCTGGTATGACCTATCAGGTGCAACACCTCTACCAGTACTATGTCCTCCATGGAATCCACCTCAAATTTGTTGGGGTTCGTTCCTCCTGAATGGACAAGCTCTAGCATAATGACCTTCCTTTCCACATTCATGACATGTGCCACGAACACCAATGCATAGATCACTGGCATGATTGCCGCCACAATGATTGCAATATGGACCAGAATAAATAGTATCATGGGACCTACCTTGCTGGCGATAACTACTAAAACTTGAAGAAGTTGGGCCAGATTTCTTAAAATTCTTTCCTTTGGCTTTCAGGTACTGATGGGTGGACGACCTGCTGCTAGAAGGAACAAATGGTGCACTGCCCCTCTTTAGTCCAGCTTCTTCATTTTTTGCTCTTTCGACAGCTTCTGCATATCCAGTAGGTAAACCAGACACCACATATGTATAGATGTTGTTGTTCAATCCATTCACAAAACGATTATATTTGGCTTTTGGGTTGGCTGCTACATGGGGTGCATATTTCAGCATTGCAGAGAAAATGGAGGCATATTCCGCAACAGACATGTTTCCTTGTTGCAGTCTGTTAAACCCGTTCTCTTTCTCGGTGAAATAAGATGGCGGGGCATACTGTTCAATAAATTGAGTCCTGAACACATTCCAGCTTACTTCAATGCCTTGCTCGTCAAGTCCTATATTTGTTGCTTCCCACCAATCCCTAGCTCGATCTTTCAATTGATATAGAGCAAGTTTGTATTTCTGGTTATCAGAATATTCCATTAGACTGAATAGGTATTGGATATCTTTAAGCCATGATTCAGACTTTTCGGCATCCTCCATGCCAAAGAATTTTGGAGGTCGCATGTTCTGGAAACGAGAAACAATCTCATCCATAGCCATCCTCTCGAATCTATCAGTTACCCGTTCTACAATATTTTCCTCTGTTATAGGAACTTCCACATGTGTACTGGGACGACCACGTCCACGTCCAAGTCCTCTGTTAGCCATCTATAGACAAAAGGCTAGAATAGACACATATATACCAAATATATATCTATGTACTATACTGAAAGATGTCACAAAATTCAGCAATTAGAGCACATAAAGCATGTAGGCATATAAATCAAACATATGCGCAATTAATTCATTTTGTGCAACTCTCGTGTGACCTATAATCCTATTGGGGCACTCCTAGTTGGGCTTCGACACTTTGAGCAATTTCCCAGTTATGCTCTGATACCATACAGTATGGGGCCCTCGACTCTCACTGGTAATTGTCATGCAATATTAAAATATTGAATACCGATAATCATAATTGTAGCGGAAAATTTCTTTATTCTTTTTTTATTTTTTATTTTTTTTAACATGAGCCCAAATCATACATCCAAGAGTTTATGCTCGGTTATAATACAAGTTCCAAAATCACAGAGCCTAAATATCCAGTCTGACTATATAAAATATCTCGTCAAGGCCCACCAGACAAAATTACGAGTATATATCTAGCTATGATGAGCCATATTATATATGCATCATAAGTCAAGCACTGAAAATGGGGTAGTATAGCCTCCAAGTAAGGTGCACCTGTATGGAGAAAATGTGGGGATCAATTCCATCATCGATCAAGACTCCCGGGAATTCATACGTCACTTCTTCAAGAATAACACTGAAATCTCCTATGTAAAGATTTATGTTGCTAATCTTTTCGGTTCCGTGTTCTTCTAATAAAACCTTCAGTGTCATCTTTACCTGATTACCATCAACACACAAAACGGTAACCGCCCCGAGGGGGTGAGTAATAACCCAGTATAAAAAGACCAAAATAAATACAATATGTACTACAATGGATGATATGTGGATGCAATGCATGTTCAGGGTAATATACACATGCACGGGTAATCGGAATAACAGTAACTGCATAATCAGTAAATGCAGCACAACAGCTCGAGCAATAAGCAAGGCTCGGCTACACTGCCAAAGCGACTACTCCTCCGCCAGTCTACTACCGTGTGCCAGTCACCTCACAAGGGACTATGGACATACTGCGCCTTGTCAGCCTACAACAACTCTCGGGCTAGTCGCAGCTCCGTACCATCCCTACAAATACCTCGAATCCATACACAATATCAAAACGGTCATCAAATAGGATCGAGGCTCAATATGTAATGTAATGTCGTGTCAAACATTGATGCTACATATATATACAGAAAAATACATGTGTGTAAAATAAATTTTATTTTTCTTGCATCGATGTTTATGTAATGCCAGAATTAAACCATGTAAACAGATAAATGTCACATAAAGCACGTTCAACAAATATCAAATGATACGGGTACCTGTTGTATATTATCCAGTCGTAACATACCTTTTGAATTGGTAATTCAACAAGGGGACAGATTGATGTAGCACAATTCGTGATTATACTACAAAGTTAACATATAACCACTATTAATACATGATCACTTCAAAAATTCAACTTAAAGGGAAAACAAAACTAAGTTATATTTGGCTCTTGATAACACTATCAAATTTAAAACATCTCAAACCTAGGATCCACTTACCTATGTATGGATTACTTCTAAAACTTGCTAAGAATCAAGATAAGTAGACTGAAATTTGAAACTCCAATCTTTCAAACCTAAAAAATATTTTTCTAGGTGTTTAAAATTATAAAAATAAGATAACTTCAAGGTGCATACACATGCATACATACTGATTCCTCAAAATTTATCAAAACACCATGTTTATCCCTCCTAGACATACGTTCTTCTTCTAATTATTATTAGTATCATTATTTATTATTATTAATACTTTCTTTCAATTAACTATACCCAATTGTATCCTTTCAACATTACATAAACACATAACGAAATATCTATTTTGGGAGCTTAAAAATAAACATGAATTAAATTTCTTACATATTATCAACATCATTTTCGAACTCATCTACATATTTTGAGTCCAAAATATCTTATTTATTATTATTAAGAGTTTATCACGATGAAAGAAATATATATATATATACATAAAAAAATATTTGAACTTATATTGAAAAGAGCTTGAGATCGAGATGAATGAGATGATTAAATTCATCCTTCTACATTGTCTATTTATAATGGTTATAAGATAAGGTAATGATAGCCTAAGAGATGTAGGGAAATGATGATATTATTTTTTATTCATTTAGATTGATGTAAGACCATACGTATGTGAAATATAATATATAAATATATATATATATATACATATCTATATATTAATTAAATGAGTATATATTTATCTATATATTATATATACACACATTAGACAAACCAATTTATTTGGTATCGTTTATGTTTATTTATATGTCGGGCCTTACATGTTAACTCCTCGACCTCTGAAATATCCTCATCGGTCATATACTCATCGGCTCCTCTTGGGACCCCTTTGATTCATAGTCACCTGTCTTGGTGGCCTCATCAGGAGATACTGCTCGAGACTTCTCTTCGGTTGTTCAGGATATTTATCTTTTCGGTTCGACTCCCCTCCATGTGTTACGTCCTTCTTTTGCTTCATTTTCTGGGCTTTTTCCAAATTAATGTATTTGGAAGCCCTCCCCAGCAACTCATCCTAATAGGATGGAGGCTTCTTAGCGAAGGACCTGAAAAGTTCTCCCTCTTGCAGCCCTTGAGTAAATGCGCTAACAAGTATCTCTGATGTAACATGTGGGACATCGAGACATGTCTGATTAAATCTTTTCAGAAAGACCCGAAGTGATTCTTCTCCATTTGTTTAAGACCGAACAAGCTGAGAGATGTTCTCTTGCAATCCTTGCTGCACGCAAATTGTTGCAAGAACAACAAGCTGAATTTTGAGAATTTGTATATGATCCCTGGAGGTAATTGATTGAACCAGGATTGAGCAGCACTGGCCAAAGTGGTTTAGAATACCCTGCATTTCACTCCATCTGTGAGTTGATGGAGGAGTGAAGCGTTCTCAAGCCGTGATAAATATTCCTCGGGATCATCATTGCCATTGTAATTTTCAACATTTAAGGTTCAGAAATTTGATGGTAAAGGATCGCCAAGGACATCGGGTGAAAATGGTGTGCTCCTCGTGACAGAATATATCTGACCTTATATCTTGTTACACATCTGTTGCAGCTCATTCATTTATATTCTCCATTTGATGGTGCAGGGTCCTGTTACTTTTCCCTTCTATTTGACTGGAGAGATCATCAGCCTCTTTACTCTTCCTCATGTTCCTCCGAAGAAGTCAGATCTTGTTCTTTACTTGTTCCTCCTTCTTGAGTTGGGTTATAACTTGCTTTATGACCTCCCACATAGTTTTTGCAATAACCTCAGTAAGTTGCTCCATTGGTATTCCCGTGGTGGGGAATATTTGGGATTCAGTCTGAGGATGACGGTTACGTGATGATTCAACATCATCATCTCCTTCTACACGTGGTGGAGACAAATGTGAAGGAGGATTTGGGGGCATACCCCCTCGAACTCTGTCATCAACCTTTGCTTCTTGTCATTCTTTTTCCTTTGTAAACTACTTTCTTGCTTCAATATCTTAACTCGATATTCCCACACAAGGCGCCAATGATGTTGTCTCAAAATTTCTTAGGTTCGTTAGAATAAGTGTAATAAAAAAATATATGAGAGACACCACCATTGTTTACGTGGAAAATCTTGCAAAATGAAGGGAAAAACCACGGGACTTTGTCCATTATAAATTTTCACTATAAACGTTGATTTGTTACACGACTCTAACACAATATTTGGACAATGAATTTAGCAAAGACACAAGAACAAAACAACCGAACAAACAATAGACTATGCTCTCTTCGGAGTCTTTTCTTGCCCATAAAGGTCAACCCTTGCAATGGCACCACATGCTTGTGTTTATAGTGTTGAATCTGGGAGTTAATGCGCGTCAAATCCCGGACACGATCTCCTATGATCGTGGCACTATTGGCTCAAACGTGTCCGAGAAATCCGTACGTCATCAACACATGTTCATCTACACCATTGATGATCAGTTACTGTAAGACCCTGCTTACGATAAACAAATTGTACTCCAATAATATGAGAATTTTTTAAATTTTTTTTGACAATTATCTCATCGTAATTTGGATCATACAAATTACACGACAAATAATTCAATCCTAAAACAAAGTCTCACGACTAACCGTAATCATAAACGTCTATCCAATAAAATAACACCAAATGATTACAGAATGACATACATATTACAACTCCAAAGGAAATGTAATATACAAAGAAAACACTATAACTAGTGTACTAACCCAACTTGACTTTATTAATCCTCTGACTCAGCAACTCTAACACCTCGAGCTCTCTGACAGCTACCCTGACACATGTTTCCATAGAAACAGCCCCACACGGGGTGAGCATACTAATAAACAGGTAACGACAAACATAATATAAATATAACTTGTGCAATACAGAGTTATAAGTAATAAATAGTTACTCACCAAGTAACTTACAATGCGTAATAATATCAATAGCTCTTCGACTTACACCTGTTTATCATACATCTTACCAAGATACTACGAGCTCATTTACATTTGTCCATTATAGAATATTCCACATCTTCAGTACCAGAATGATCGATGTCTCACAATCCCTGCATATAAATGCTTGATATCAACAATACAATAATATCTCATCAACTCGATCGATCTATAATGATGTATATATGTATATATCCATATGTACATACCAACTCAACCATAATATTTCTCAACAAGTCCTCATGTATTCATATATATATACATATATATATATATATATATATATATATATATATATATATATATATATATATACATATCAATTCCACAATATCAATACATGACACATAATATTTCCATATTTTTGATATGATAGTGGCATGATGTACCATTGCTTGCGACAATGTCTAATAATCATATCATCGATAATTCAAACATATCAATCCCATCACATATTACTACAATGTCTAATAATCATATCAATTCTTATCATAAGATCCATGATATCTCATACACATATCCATGACATACATCACAATGCCCAAAATAATGATTGTATGTCAATACCTACTAATTCAAACACCATAACAATATCTTATTCGATAAACGCAACAATAATGTATTTATTGATGCTCGTACGTCATGCATGCCTTATTGTCCAATAGCAAGAGTCACTCCTTACCTATGCCCCATGATCCGATGAATTATTCACTATACACACAATCAATAATTCACAATTAATTATTTGCACGCAATAACATACTCAAGCATGTATCCAACCCCTAATATATCATCCAATCATGATTATTGAAACATAAAAGATTTGGGCAAAGCATACGTCATCAATCACAACAATAAAATATTTTTCAACATTTCCTGCCTCACGATCGATCGCCCCTAGCCTCGCATCGTTCGCGAGCTTCTCAAAAATCAGGATAAAGTTACGTTCCTCGGCGTTTGATCGCTAAGCCCGCGCAGATCTATCACCAGTCTCGCCGGTCGATTGCCAAGCTTCAAGCAGACGATCGCTCGAACTTATCATCGTCTACAAATTTCCTCGACTTGACGCGATTGATCGGCCCAAGTGCCGCGATCGACCGCGACCTGGAAATTTTTGAAAAACTTTTTCCTTCCATGACAATTTCGAACTCAACTCAAATCCAACACAATCAACACCCAAAAACTTCACAACCTCACCTATAACTCATAAAAATACCTTATTATACAACAATAACAAGGCCAAATCGACAAATCCAAAAACTCAAACCTAACCATTAAACCCATAACAATTAAACCAACTCTACAAAAATATATTCAAAACGAAGATAATCAAGAGGGGAAGAAGATTCCCAACGATTTTCTCAAGAATCTCGCCCAAATCGAGCTCCATCAATTTCTTCTTCAAGAAAAATGTAGAAGAAGAGAATGGAGAGGGGAGAGAAAGGGGAGGCGTGAAGGAGGAGAGGGAGGGAGGTGAGTGGAATGATTGAACACCGAGTCCACTTGGTATATATAGACCAAGGCTCCAGAAACCTGAGGCTCAAATACTCATACCAAAAATCTTTAGTAACAAAAGTGCTCAATAATTTATCTCTCACTCACTCAATTACATCTCATCCTCAATCCAAATCCCCCAAACTCGTAATCCCACCACTAAAACAATTTCAAGGTTCAACACACCAACAATATTAAAATCTCGAACTTGAATCCAACAATCTCAATACCTGATCAAAACCTCGGGAATCTCAATTCCGTAATTATTTAATAATTACCACAATTAATAATCAATTAATGATTATAAATAATCTGGGATTCTTACCATTAATTTCCAAATATCACAATTATCCTCCACTAATAAAATTTCTTCCTCAAAATTTGCAGACACGTACTCAACGTACAACACAAATCATGCAACTCAACTCAATTACACAGCATCAATTCATGAATACATCATGAACGAAACACCAACTGCGAGGACATTGACCTCACACCGAACTCTTGAGTGGAGATATTCTCCCAAAACGAACATTAACCACTGAAGGATTTAAATATACTTCGATGTTAACTAATCAAAAGCAGTCAATTAACCTTAAACTGCTCTCTACTCAAATCATTCCTGATTCAAACATAGATACCACATGTATGACATCTCAATAACTTGAGATCTACGATGTAGAACTCACAACGCTTCGAAGAAACCACCAGTATGCAGTAGTATACTCACACCGAACCTGGTTCCCAATTCTGTAATTCCATTACAAACAATGGAATCTTACTCATCGAAAGGAAAATTACACCGTTTGCAACTCGAATCGGGCAACCCTCGGCCACCGATTAACACAAATGCACATCTTTAGAGATGTCAACATTAGTGTGTTCCAAGAAGTCATATCTTGGCCCCAACACACTACCGAAATTTAATTCATAAAAGTACATGATTCCATAGGGAACATGCAAGACACCCAATTGCATTCTCATAGCAGACGTCGACATCAATTACCAAACGAATTCGAGTCCTGGTCATCCATTGTTCACCCCTTAGAATCAACAATTCTAATACAAGGATAACTATCAAATTACACTCATCAACGAACTCCTTGACATAGACCCAACTAAGTTCATGAAGGGAATTCGGATAGCTCATCGAACAATGTCAACGTTGTTCTCACCACAACCAGTTCATCAACTGAATTGCTAGACATCTCCTCAAACGATGCACGAAGACCTCTTCCCAAGAGATAGTCAACTTAAACCTCACAAATCATTCATCTGGATATATTGCTCCACCAAGACCACAATTCTCGAGGATAACAAATTCTCTTTCAAAAAGTCTACTAATCACAACACATTTTCCAATTGGTCAACAAGCATAAAAATGCTAGTGTGTGTGTGTATATATATAGATATATATATATATGCCCTAACATCACTTACACCACAAACATACTCAATACAAACTCGACCTGGGGTATCTCCAACAATACCCACAAGTCTAAGGCACGACTCTCAATCACTCAGTTATTCTCATGCACTAGATAATAATGATTGACAAACTATCTTCTAATGGTGTGAATCCAACATCTACATCACACACACCGACTCATCAAATCTTCCCAAGATATCAGATAGGTATCCAAATACCTCTTTACTACAAGGAACATTATGCATACACGGACCTCTAAACTCAAACCGTCATTCGAACAATCAAAATATATTTATACCGAAACACATCCCCAAACCAATATATACATATCTAACTCATGATAGTACATCAATGCTACTATCACGAACTACTCTCAAATCCGTATACACGACGTATACAAACTCAATAGATGCTACGTACTAAATTTTTAGTACTTAACAATGACGAACATCTCTCTAACGCTTCACCATTTAACTCAAATCAATTACTAGACTCGTCATACTAATGCTCAAAGAAGTTACTTCACTGACAACACGCAATCGATATCATACCATCTCCACGACATGTATCACCCCAAAACAAAATCAAAATCAACATATGAGATTATCTCTCTAAGAAATATAATCAACATAGTAGTGTTATCGCACCAACTATATTTCACAATTCCGGTTACGGTTCATCATCGCATCCTCAGTGCAAGAACAACCAAATAGAGATAACGATAACTAGTATCGTTGGCATTCCCATTCATAATCCCTAACACTAGTACCATTTGGGTCTTGTTACTCGTCAATTGAGATTACTCTCATTGACAAACACGTTGGTACAACCAACAAAACAAAATTGTCGATAATACAATTTCAGAACGCATAAATACATACAAACGCTCTCGTGAGTCATCTCTCACCTCAAGCTCAAAAGCGTTATAGTGACTGCATTGGGTCCACTATTACCTCAGAATCATATCATCGTACGATTCACCATACTCAATACCAACAATCAATATAGTGGCTACAGTAAGCTCACTATATTAATGCAAAGATACTCATTTACCTGGCTAGTAATCAAAGCCTAGGTTTATACAATACCACCAACATGTCATATGTTCAAACCTGGTATACAATACCCGTACTACTACTATTCACTCACAATTCATGAATCAAATCATGAATTCAATTTCGTAGTACAAACAATTGGTGATAGTAGATTACATTTCTCTAATACATACACACAATCGAACATTCCAATGTCCTCAACCAATCACATCTAAATCCTAACTCATTGGAATTTATCTATATATGCATATGTGTATAATGCGATTACATCCATTATACACAACATCGATATACGTGTGTAGGTTTCTCAACAATTACATACCACTCACGAAATTTTGGTCATAGCATACTCAACGAGTATACCCAAAGGTGTCACTACTCGTAACACATCCACCTCAATACACTATGCAATATCCATAACTGCACTAAACAACCATTTGTCCATCGAGCGAACCTGCTCGGCATAATGGCATCGTGTCAACCTGTGACACACACGCATACAATCTTACGCCAACCAACCTGTGACACACACGCATACAATCTTACGCCAACCATGTATTACTCATCATATTGGCGACACAATTTACCCATCGCCAATCATAATCTTACCCATCGCTTGTTATAATTTAGGAACAATGTACCCATCGAAATTCCTAACAGCGGTATCAATATATCATAACATCTCTAACACCACAACACTCCCATGTCAACCAGTGACAAGTACAATTAACAGGACATCTCACAATTGCCACAATCCCTACTACATTATATCAGAGGCTCAATAATATCTCTCGCTTGGAATTATTGGCGGCTCAATAGATATCCCTCGCCTCGACAAACCAACGACTCATGCTACGATATGACAATGGCAAATATACTGATTCATTGCTCGATAAGACAGCAATAAATATTCTGATCCATCGGTATTCGATATAACGTAATATCCCAAAGATTGCACTATACTCGTACACACAACGACAATATCAAATAAAACAATTTAAAATCCATGCATGAGTCAAACAATAACAACACGTACCCATGTTGGGTTCCTAGACACGTCACTATTATACATAGCCTACTCCTCGGTGCATATGTATCTAAAGCAACTTGACCACAACTGGGTACCTGGTACGTCCCTTTATATGTGGACGACTATGTCCCAACTCCTCAATCTATCACGATGGCTCACGCTAGACCTCAAGCTAGCTCGACACGAGACATCTATTCTCAATACACAGTAGACATAGCCATCTAAAACAATAAGCAGTGTTCAAATCACACTAGACTCTCACTAGCCTAGATACCTAATCATTGCTCTGATACCAAAATGTAAGACTCTGCTTACGATAAACAAATTGTACACCAATAATAAAAGGATTTTAAAAAAAAAACTATTTTGACAATTATCTCAACGTAATTTGGACCATAAAAATTACACGACAAATAATTAAATCCTCAAACAAAGTCTCACGACTAACCGTGATCATAAAATGACACCAAATGATTACAGAATGACATACATATTACAATTCCCAGACGAAATGTAATATACAAAGAAAACACTAAAACTAGTGTACTAACTCAACTTGACTTTGCGAAGCCTCTGACTCAGCAACTCTAACTCCTCGAGCTCTCTGACAGCTACCCTGACACCTGTTTTCATAGAAACTGCCCACAAGTGGTAAGCATACCAATAAACAGGTAACGAAAAACATAATATACATATAACTTGTATAATACAGAGTTGTAAGTGATGAATAGTTACTCCCTGTGTAATTTACAATGCCTAATAATAGCAATAGCTCTTCAAGATACACCTGTTTATAATCATACATCTTAGCAAGATACTACGAGCTCATTTATGTCTTTCTATGACCAAATATTCCACATCATCAGTACCACACTGGTCGATGTCTCACAATCCCTGCATATAAATGCTCGATAACAACAACACAATAATATCTCATCAACTCGATCGATTTATAATGTGTATATATGTATATATCCATATGTACATCCAACTCAACCATAATATTTCTCAACAAGGCCTCGTATATATTCCAAACATGACATATAATATTTATGTCGCTTCGATATGATAGCGACATGTACCATCGCTTCGACGTGACAGCGGCATCGCTTCGACGTGGCAGCGGCATGTATCATCGCTTCGACACGGCAGCGACATTATCATCGCTTCCGACGTGACAATGACATGTATCATCGCTTCGACAAGACAACTGTATTATCATCTCTTTCGATGTGACAACGACATGTATCATCACTTCGACAAGACAACAACATTATCATAAACTCAAGAGGTGACTCACATATATGTAGCACTTTGCTCCTTTCAGACTTAAGAGGTGACTCACATCATATGTAGTACTTTGATCCCTTTTTCACACTTATTCCTCAATGAACAAACATATATAAATCTCATCGATAATTCCAACATACCAATTCCATCACATATTACCACAATGTCTAATAATCATATCAATTCTTATCATTATACCCATGATATCCCATACACATATCCATGGCATAAATCTGGTCTGGTTTTTAAAATTTCGATTAGTACGTCAATACGTACTAATTCAAACACCTTAACAATATCTTATTCAATAAACACGACGATATTGTATTCACTTATGCTCGTACGTCACACGTACATTATTGTCCAATAGCAAGAGTTACTCCTTGCCTACACCCCAAGATCCGGTGAATTATTCGGTATACACACAATCAATAATTCACGGTTAATTACGTGCACGCAACCACATACTCAACCATGTATTCAACCTCTATATATATCATCAAATATAGATGATTAAACACATAAAAGACTCGGCCAAGCATACGTCGTCAATGACAACAATAAAATATTTTTCAACATTTCCTGTCTTGCGATCGATCGCCCCCTGCCTCGCGATCGATCGCGAGCTTCTCAAAAATCAGGATAAAGTTATGTTCCTTGGCGATCGATCACCGGTCTCATCGATCGATCGCTAAGCTTCAAGCAATCGATCGCTTGAACTGATCATCGTCTACAAATTTCCTTGACTTGCCGCGATCGATCAACCCAAGGGTCGCGATCAATCGCGACATGCAAATTTTTGAAAAACTTTTTCCTTCCATGGCGATTTCGAACTCAACTCAAATCCAACACAATCAATACCCAATGAACTTCACAACCTCAACTATAACTCATAAAACACCTTACTATACAACAATAACAAGGCCAAATCGGCAAATCCCAAAACTCAAATCTAACAATTAAAACCTAAACTCTACAAAAATATATTCAAAACGAAGATAATCAAGAGGTGAAGAAGATTACCCAACGATTTGCTCAAGAATCTCGCCCAAAATCGAGCTCCATCAATTTCTTCTTCAAGAAAAATGTAGAAGGAGAGAAGGGAGAGGGGAGAGAAAAGGGAGGCGTGTAGGGGGAGAGAGAGGGGGTGAGTGGAATGATTGATCACCGAGTCCACTTTCTATATATAGTATCAATATTTTAAAAACCCGAGTCTCAAATACTCGTACCAAAAATCTTTAATAACAAAAGTGTTCAGTATTTTATCTCTCACTCACTTAATTACATCCCATCCTCAATCCAAAGCCCCCAAACTCGGAATCCCACCACTAAAACAATTCTAAGGTTCAACATACCAACAATATTAAAATCTCGAACTTGAATCCAACAATCCCGATACCTGATCAAAATCTCAATCCCTTAATTATTTCATAATTACCACAATTAAAAATCAATTAATGATTATAAATAATCATGGATTCTTACCATTAATTTCTGGATATCACAGTTATCTACCGGTCTTCCGTTATAATTTTGACCAATAAGCCGAGCAAGTATTGACAAGGCTCGGGTAACTTGTGTCCGGGGCTATTTGTTCTGGGTATTTCTTGCACGACACTTTTATTGGATTTTACTTGAAGAGACTGATTCATCCTAGGCTTCAGAAATAAAAAATTATGAGGAATGTTTGGATAATGTTATGGCAATGCACTGTATGGTATATTTGTTTGTAAAGAAATTGTATGATTTTTCAAGTATAGACGCTAGAAATTAAAATGTTCGCGGAAATTGTCAAAATAACCTTGTGGTCATTGATTATAGCGGTGCATCTCAAACTTTTTGTTTCTCAGTTAGTGATTAGTTCTGATTAGTTCTTATGCCCAAATGAATGTTTGTGGGGCATTTAATGTATGACGGGATAATGTTTTCGTAAGTAACTGTGGATTAGTGTATTATATTGTTAGACTCTCTCTAATCTACTGTGATTAGGCATGTGATTTGTGGTGACTACTTGTTATATAATTGAGTCATAAGATCCTTGTAGTTCTACTTTTATGGTCAAATACATATTGTACTTTGGTTAAGTTTGAATAAAATACTTTTCTCGCATAAAAAATTTATGGGTAATGATATTGCCAAATCATAAAGTGTTGTTGCCAAAGCAATGTTTTGAAATTTCAATTTTACCCCTTGTGGTCAAGCCTTTAAAAGTTAATTTTCTAAATTTCTACAATTGTCATGCCTCGATTTGTTATGGCGTAATTTGGAATAATTACGGTACGCTGTGGACTCGGGTTCGGGTTGAACCGAGGGTTAATACTCACATACATGAAATGAATAGTAGACATATGGCAATGTATGACTTGATTTAGTAAGCATTTGCATATGCATGTGACTTGAATTTGAGTTGGAGTTACATTTGAATTTGGATTTCATCTTCATGTAATTGTCAAGTAGCATGTCATTGCAATGAATATGTTAAATGATCTATATCAAGTGTATTAGGGGATGAAATCACATAGTACACCACTTTTCACCTAAAATTCTCTACAAAGCTCCTCTCCAACCCTTGGAGATTCTTCTTGGTTTGAGCTTGGATTTCATTAGAGAATTAAGCTAGGAAGTTGAGTGATGTGATTTCCTCACTTCTTGGTAAGAAATTCATGGTTTTATACTTGATTTGTATCATTGGTGTTGATGTATGAGAAGTAGCATATCAAATGTTCATGTGAAGAATCATAACATGTTTATATGCTAGTAATTGGATTGTAAGATGGGGGAAACATGTTGTTATAGTATTAGAGAATGCATGAAACTTATTTACATGTTAAATTTCGAGTTGTAGGAGAAGAGCTAGGAAGATAAGCTCAAAATCGCCATGTTCTAAACTTTCTGGACATCGGCGATCGATCACGAGCTTTGTGGCGATCGATCGCCGAGACAGAGTAAATTTTAAGGCGGTTTATACATGTAGCGATCGATCGGTGAAAATGTGGCGATCGATCGCGAGCAACAGAACATTTTGGCGATCGATCGCGAGGTTTGGCGATCGATCGCGAGGGAGGCAGAACAGTTTGGCGATCGATCGGTGAAATGTCGCGATCGATCGTCAGAGTTAAAATATTGAAAAATGTTATATTTTTGTAGCATTTATTTTTGAAGTCTCTTATAACATGGTATATTGTTCATGTGCTTGTAGCATCATCACATGGGACAGGGCAAAGAGGCAATTAACCATTGACGACTGATTTATCTGGTTTGTGTCGCTTTACAGGTACGTGTTGACGTACGGAGTATATATTATATGATGATGATGTTATAGTTTTGATATCATATGATTTATGTTATCTTGTGTCATATGATTGGTAGTTTCATATGCATGTACATACATGGATTTCATATGATTGGGATGGAGGCCTTGATAGATATGTGTATATGCTTTGGTGAGATCATTGCCTCGATAGATATGCCTGGTGTGGTATATGCTTTGGCTGGGATCGTTGCCACGATAGATATACTACATATGCTTTGGCTTTGAGAGATATACGCCTGGTGTGGGTATATGCTCTGGCTATTGTCACAGATGAGCATGGTACTATGATATGTGCTGTTAATATGAAGATGTGATGTGGTTCCACTGACATACTAAGCTGAATAGGCATATCATATGGGGCTCGTGATAATAGGGTGCTTATTAGACATGTCATGACATAGTGCATTTGTGGATGCATGATACAGAACATTCACGTTAGATGATTTCTTGTGCTTTATCATTGATATTGATATTGTGTTTTGATATTGCACTGAGATACTTGTTCTCTATACTCATTGTGTGAATGTTTCTGTAGGGACTCATAGACGTGGGGAGACGGGATGTGAGTCATTTTCCGCTGCGAGCTGAACCACTGCCTAGGAGTTATTTTGGATTAGGTTGTTGCTTGTACATGTGATGTATAGTTGGTTAGGTTTGTATAACCTTGTAACAACTTCACTAGTTACAAACTCTTAATCAGTGCATGTTTTTACTTAATTCGGACTCACGTATGTATGTTAAGATACTACATAAATGGATTAAGTAACGAGGACCCCACATTACTGGTATTTGAGCAGTGGTTCGAGAACGGGATTAACAAGGGTAGAGGAAGTGAGTTAGGGAGTTACCTAATCACTTACAGGCATGTGATACTGATGATATAGTGTCTGGGAACATGCTTTGTATTTGTATATGTTATTGTTAACCCTTGTTTTGCAGGATGATAGTATGACTTGGTATGAATCCTTATGCGTGGCATAAGTGATATTGTGGGTGTATCCGTGATTGGTATACCGGGTTTCTGTACTATCATTTGGCTGGGGGAAACATGATATGTTTCGTGGGAGCTATTCCACTGATTCCGCGGTCATGGTATGTAGGTCGATACCGAATCGGAAGAGTAAGTTGTACAGTGGTTGGAGCATGAAAAGCAAAGCTTGGTATCAGCTCCATGTGCAAAGTCAGCCTACATGAGATTGTGTATCAGACCTAATGATGGACTGGCCGTTGACAGATGATGTGTGAATGGAAGTGCAGATACAGGTTATTGATCACTGTATCTAGTTCAGGGGCAATTCTTGATATGGCAATCTGTGGTTGCATTGTCAGTTCGACATGTATGGCCTAAATGGGAATGTAATACTTTGCTATTGATCTGTGGATAGTATGGCTAACGCAGTGTGTTTACATTGGGAGATGATGCAGACATGAGTTACTTGTGATACTCCGATGGTACATGTAGCGACTGTGAAATTAGTGTACAATAATAGTATTCTTTATTGTGGTATTTCACAGCGGTAATTGATGATTTGTGAGATCACTGTGGTGATGATTATCTTGTCAGGGTATCATCTGTGGATGGTTCTCCGGTGTATGTGTGTGTTGAACTTTATGTTTGTTGTCATGGAGTTGGCAAAGAACGTGAAATTGGGAGAGTTCACTGATAGTGGCGCTGAGGCGTATTGATGGAGCGGTACAACCGCAGTATGTTCGACTGTTATCAGTTGATGTCGTTCAAGTCACTCGTGTTTGGTGACTGGTTAACGGACTGTGTGATCCTTTCTGTGTAGTAGCTTATTGTGTTCGTTCTTGTTGTATCATATGGATTTGAGCATGGAAATCTTTCAGATTGAAAGAAAATGAGTACCGGCGGAGATTGCAGTGATGCAATATTGTTATGATGCCTGCACATGTGATCTTTGTGATGACTGTACTGGGACATACATTGTGCTATGTGGCCATGTCTTATATCGGGTTAGTGTATAGTACAGATGGGAATGGATATCATTGTTTTGATGTGAACTCCGTCCGAGTTCTAAGGTTGTCCGTATGATATGTGGTATGTGTGGCAGCCATGGGTGTCTTTGAGTGACACGAGTTACCTCAAGTGCATACAGTTGTGTATGGGATGTTGTATTTGAACATCTAGTTCTGTGTTTGTGAACTGCATTGATGAGGCTAAATTTGGTTGGTCTTCTTTGAACAGAGTGTGGGTATCTGTGTTATGGCTGAGAGCATTGGATATTTGTATGACTTCTGGATATAGAGGACATCATGAGAGACATCCGTAAATTGGTTCTTTAGTGGAACTGTGTATGACATTTTGTCATATTTTGGATTGTTGTATGACAAGAGTGATCTGTACACGTAAGACCAACAGAGATTGGTTGGCAATGTGAGTATCCGGGAAGCATTGAATGAGAATTATTATCTGATAGCATAGCTTGGTGGCTATGATGTATGGTTCACAAGTCTGATGTTGAATGTCAAAATTTTCCAGATTAATAAGAACGTTTGCGTTTCCGTCGATTGCTTGTACACTACGACTGTAGTACTGATGCAATCAGAGTTTTCGTTGTGTTGTGATTGTACTATGCATTTGACATGAAATTCATATAGTCTTGAACGAGAGATGTATGACTGATGGGATCGTGATTGTTATATGCCGACCTCGTCATGCGATTGGTTTGCATAGTTGATTGGTTTGCATTTTGTACTCGATAGATGTTGGGTTGATATCTATTGATGGACAGTCTGCGCATATGTTTCATGAGGAAATAGTATGGTTGGTATATTTGGTATGCTAAACCATGTGGTGGTTGATGACTCACAGATGGGTGTGATGGGACTTGATTTGTCCATGAAAGGAATTATCTCTTGAGCTTGTTCGTACACATATGTGTATAGTATTGAAGTATGTGTCATGTTATAGTGGTACGACCACTATGAGACTGATTTGATATATACCAGATAGTGAATGGTATTTTGCTATATGGTATCCTTTGATTGTACACAGAAGGTGTACTAGTCACAAATACGGTTATAGTATTGTGAAGGTATATATGATATTACAATTCTTTTGGGTCCGATTGCAGAGTCATAATGTTATAATGACCATGAGTGGATGGTATTTTGATTGTCATTCATGTCAATAAGAATGTGTGGATTGTGTGATTGCAGTTGAGTTGGAATTTGTTACCATCCATGTATTGTTGAATTGGCTATTCTTTTATGAACCAGAGGTGATAACGATTTGCTGGGAGAAGTCGTGTTTATTATTAGGAATGCATATGCGATCATGTGATATATCTGAGTGATATATTCGATCATGTGATATAGTCGGGTGATATCTTCGATTTTATGATCTATCCGGGTGATATGATAATCCGTATGGAGAAGTTCTTGAAGCAGAACGGAATGAGTTATCAGGTACCTGTGATGTGTGGGATTTGTTGGCGTAATCCATGTAGTAAGTGAATTACACATGCGTGGGAAAACATGTCGGTTGGACAACATGTTGGTTTCCATTGCTACATGATATTTTGTGTTAATCATTACAGGGAACAGTGAATAGAAAGTAAGGACTCATTGTAAAAGCTTGTCATATTCAAGATGGTAGTCTTGTGGGGAAATAGTTGGTACAACAAATGACATTTCCGGTACAGGGGTCAGATGAGACCATAGTCATTGAGTGAGATGACCATATATTCATCTGGACATATGTATTGTACATGGCTTTGGTGTACAGTATGCATTGATGACATATGAGTGTGATGTGGATTGCTTCTTGTGGTTTGGTCAAGTTTGTGTCCAATGTTTGATCTAGACTGGTATCGTGTCCAGTGTTACTGAGAAGTCTGGCGTGGGAGATGAGTATGCAAACGATAGATGGATATGTTGTATCTATCACATGGTGTAATTCCATACTACAATACAACTTTGTGAAATGTGAGAACAGAGATGGCTCTGTGCACATTTGGATGTGTAGAATCTGCATGTGACAAGGATCGAAGTACTTGGTTTAGAGTATCTTGCTGATCTTGATATTATGTGTTGGTTTACACAAGAGTACAGACAAATGGAAACATTCTAAACCGTTATACAATACACAATGCGGGTATATGTGTTGCTGTGTTTATAAAGTGTGGCATAAGGTGTATGGAAAAGGTGTAATACCAGGATTTGAACCATTGACTGTATTACTATATGGTGATTAGTTGTCCAAGGAGGGACGGATGTATTAGACATTAGACGAACAGATGCTCCATTGGGGATCATTTGGAGGCATCTAGCAGGAATGTGAGTGGGCAGTGACTTGGGTATGGGTATTCACCATACAATGAGTTGTATGAGTTCAAGTCAATTGATGGCTACTGTTGTGTATAACAGGATCTGTATATGTGCCAATATTCGGACATGATTTCTGGAGTATTCACTGCTACTAGTGAAATGTTTGTCTGTTGATGGTTTTACAACAAGATATACATACTATCTATGCTGGCTGGTGTAGAGTATTGTGAGCATATGGCTACGTAGACAAAAAGCAAATAGTAACAAGCTGATATACGTGGAATGCGAGAACATGAGTATGCAGTAGAATCCAAAGTGCAATGTCTGGTATGTTTGCATTTGATTTCTTATACTGCTAATTTGGTAAGTATCTGCTAGTTGAGCATGTTGAGTATGTAGCAGATTTACTTTTGATTATTTGTTCCGGCAGGAAAATAATGTTGCATTTATAATGCATGTTTGTGCAAAGCTTAATTGCCACTATGTTATTATTCCTTGTAAGTATTGCTACTAGGGTTGGAGCTTATGACTTTCTGTATGTGATTCATATGATACATGAGATTCATATGTTGTATATGCAATTTCGAGGACGAAATTCAATGAGTGGGGGAGAATTGTCATGCCTCGATTTGTTATGGCGTAATTTGGAATAATTACGGTACGCTGTGGACTCAGGTTCGGGTTGAACCGAGGGTTAATACTCACATACATGAAATGAATAGTAGTCATATGGCAATGTATGACTTGATTTAGTAAGCATTTGCATATGCATGTGACTTGAATTTGAGTTGGAGTTACATTTGAATTTGGATTTCATCTTCATGTAATTGTCAAGTAGCATGTCATTGCAATGAATATGTTAAATGATCTATATCAAGTGTATTAGGGGGTGAAATCACATAGTACACCACTTTTCACCTAAAATTCTCTACAAAGCTCCTCTCCAACCCTTGGAGATTCTTCTTGGTTTGAGCTTGGATTTCATTAGAGAATTAAGCTAGGAAGTTGAGTGATGTGATTTCCTCACTTCTTGGTAAGAAATTCATGGTTTTATACTTGATTTATATCATTGGTGTTGATGTATGAGAAGTAGCATATCAAATGTTCATGTGAAGAATCATAACATGTTTATATGCTAGTAATTGGATTGTAAGATGGGGGAAACATGTTGTTATAGTATTAGAGAATGCATGAAACTTATTTACATGTTAAATTTCGAGTTGTAGGAGAAGAGCTAGGAAGATAAGCTCAAAATCGCCATGTTCTAAACTTTCTGGACATCGGCGATCGATCGCGAGCTTTGTGGCGATCGATCGCCGAGACAGAGTAAATTTTAAGGCGGTTTATACATGTAGCGATCGATCGGTGAAAATGTGGCGATCGATCGCGAGCAACAGAACATTTTGGCTATCGATCGCGAGGTTTGGCGATCGATCGCGAGGGAGGCAGAACAGTTTGGCGATCGATCGGTGAAATGTCGCGATCGATCGCCAGAGTTAAAATATTGAAAAATGTTATATTTTTGTAGCATTTATTTTTGAAGTCTCTTATAACATGGTATATTGTTCATGTGCTTGTAGCATCATCACAGGGGACAGGGCAAAGAGGCAATTAACCATTGACGACTGATTTATCTGGTTTGTGTCGCTTTACAGGTACGTGTTGACGTACGGAGTATATATATTATATGATGATGATGTTATGGTTTTGATATCATATGATTTATGTTATCTTTTGTCATATGATTGGTAGTTTCATATGCATGTACATACATGGATTTCATATGATTGGGATGGAGGCCTTGATAGATATGTGTATATGCTTTGGTGAGATCATTGCCTCGATAGATATGCCTGGTGTGGTATATGCTTTGGCTGGGATCGTTGCCACGATAGATATACTACATATGCTTTGGCTTGAGAGATATACGCCTGGTGTGGTATATGCTCTGGCTATTGTCACAGATGAGCATGGTACTATGATATGTGCTGTTAATATGAAGATGTGATGTGGTTCCACTGACATATTGAGCTGAATAGGCATATCATATGGGGCTCGTGATAATAGGGTGCTTATTAGACATGTCATGACATAGTGCATTTGTGGATGCATGATACAGAACATTCACATTAGATGATTTCTTGTGCTTTATCATTGATATTGATATTGTGTTTTGATATTGCACTGAGATACTTGTTCTCTATACTCATTGTGTGAATGTTTCTGTAGGGATTCATAGACGTGGGAAGACGGGATGTGAGTCATTTTCCGCTGCGAGCTGAACCACTGCCTATGAGCTATTTTGGATTAGGTTGTTACTTGTACATGTGATGTATAGTTGGTTAGGTTTGTATAACCTTGTAACAACTTCACTAGTTACAAACTCTTAATCAGTGCATGTTTTTACTTAATTTAGACTCACGTATGTATGTTAAGATACTACATAAATGGATTAAGTAACGAGGACCCCACAACAATACAATTATTTCTTAATTAATTAATCATCATATTTAAATATAGTAAATCAATATTCTAATCATAATTTTAAAATCGGATCGAGCCTGTAGTTGAACCAAAAAATCCAAATAAACCGCTGATTTTTTATTGAATCGTTACCTGTTGAAATTATTTATAGTTTTTGTGTTGATTGTTTATAAATTGTAATCACCTATCATTTTTTGTACAAATTATACAAAAATTTGTAGTATGTTTAAAATGTTTATATTTTATATGTTCAATGCATCTTAAATTTTGGGTTTGCACAAAACTAAGTTAAATTGTAGAGACTAAAAATTAAAATATTAATAGTTATATGTCTGGTTTATAATAAAATAATAATTTTAATATATTAATTATTTGTTAATATACAAATTATACAACAATTATAGTATGAAATAGCCCGACGAGTTTTTAACAATTAAATTAAGGATCTGCCCTCGCTGGATCTTTTTCCATAACTTTGGTTACTGAGTCGGTTTCTGCCATAGATGATCAAACTGCTTTCGTCGGAGCAGATGATGTCCTAAACAAAAGAAATATATCCACCTACTAAATTCCAATCAGAAGGAAGTCAACCTGATCAGCCTTTACTTTTTAATTCGCCATGGAAGAAAGAACGATTCTTAGTCTCAACAACTAGAACATAATCCCACACACAGATAATAGTTGGAATTTAGATGTTCCGTTGACACAGAAGGGAAGCCAACCTAGGGAGGTGACACATACTCTGAAGCAAAACTCGGCAAGGAGAAGGTTCAATTTACGCCCTACTATAATTTTAACTTATAGTTTTGTATAGTCCAAATTTGAAGCATGTATATTGAACACAGAAAATATAAACAATTTAAATTTAATCAAAAGACTCGAACCAGCTTTCACTCGATTCACGGGTTTTTCTGTTCAATCACAAATATGGCCTGGTTTTTAAATTTCGTTTAGAATATTATTTACTATATTTAAAGATTGTGGTTAATTAATTAAGAAATAATGATATTGTAGGAATTTAAAATTTTAACTTTTAAAGGCTTTGGCTACAAGGGGTAAAATTGAAAAAAAAATTAATTTGTTTTGGCAACAAGACTTTGTGCTTTGAAAATAACACTACCCAAAATTTATATATAATCATATGACTTTGAAGGTGAGTGCAAATTAAATAATTGATCAGTACCACGATTTGATCGATAAAAGCCTATTTTTTAGCTTCATTAATGACTTTGTTGTTATATGATATTGATAAAAGCTTATATTTATGCTTTTGTCTTGGCTACCCTATATATCACTATCTTTATTGGGTAGATTTATAATACACTGAAATATCCCAATGAGAAATATCCCTAATATATGATGGATTTATCCGAGATAATGCCCATGAGATAACTCTTATATTTAAATACCTATTCGGTGAACTGTCATATAATAAAGTCAAACTGATTTAAGATTTGACATGTGTGGGTGAGATATTTGTCAACTCGTCATTGACTTATTGTATTTGTCATTGACTATTGTAACCAAGAGGAACTCCATTATTATAATAACGAAAAAAGATAATTTAAAAAATATTATAAAAATTTACTAGTGTGTATTATATGATAATAGATAATAGGTATAAAATAATTATCTTGTTATTAAAGTATACTCACGAAATATAATCAAACAAAATATTTTACAAATTTATTAGTGTATATTATAAAATAAGATAAGCGGTATAATTTTTTTTTAAAATTTTAATGTGATCTCAAAATCTATAAATAAAAATTTCTGTGTACCAGAAAATAATATACACTAAAGACTACTTTGTTGCCTACAACGCGTGATTACTAGTACATATTAAAATTTAAGATTTAAATCTAAAGTTTTATAAAACTTAAAATTAAAATTAGAAATTAATTCTTTTGGTTAAAGTTCTTGCTCGAACTATACTGAATCTGCCGGGATAACATTAATATGATATACCATAGAAGCCAATATTTAGTCCTCGCTAGTTGCCTTCTTTAGTAAAAACAATTCTGTAAATTTAAAATTCGAGATTAATTTATAGAGATAGTAGTTTTCTTGCTCGATCTAATGTGAGTTTTGGCCACGACCCCAATGTGGTTTTTCAAATAAGCAGTTTACCCACTCTGTTTTTCAAAATAGACAGTTTACAATATTGGTTTTGAAAATAAGTAGTTTATCCTCTTGGTTTGTGAATAAGTTCAGAAAACACCCTCCTCTATGTAAGAGGAAAGTGGTGCTATGTTTTGCAACCACATGTGGTAAACTGTCTATTTTGAAAACTACATGGGATAAATTGTATATTTCAAATTACAATAGTGTAACTGTATGTTTACAAATAATATGGAGTAAAATACTTATTAGCGGTACATAGAGGTGTAAATTGACACTGACTCATCTAATGTCTATACTAGAGCATTGTTTGTTCTATCTTAATCAACATATGCCAATACACCGTGGGAGTCGAGATTTGGTGGTACCTTTATATATTCGTAAGTCAAATATATAGAGACATCAACTTATAAAGGCAATGATCTCCAACAATGTGCCTCTCTCTTTCGGCATAAAGGCAAGTTCTTTTTTGAAGAAAACCCATCTTTACCATAATGCCTATCCCATCTGTTACAAATGGATCAATATTTGGAATTTTTTTTTAAAAATCTATTTAATAAAGGATTAGTCCAAAACTTCTGAAAAATACATAAAAAAAACAGTATGCTATCTCAAAAAAGACAATCCTAATTTGTTTTTTAGAAATATTATATGAAGAAATAAGAAGGCAATTGGACATATGAGCTTCTCAAGTAAAACATCAGCATTTACATTCTCATAAATGTAAGAGATGTATAGCTTATGGGAGCTCAATTTCATACCCTTCTTGATTCGTGAACTACTTACTATACATACCGATCGAAGAATACTTTCTGACAAATAATTTCCTTTAAAATCTTTGCTAATAAACAGTTTGATCACCTCCAAATAGTATCGGAATCTTTCAGCTCGTTATCAGTAGATTTTCCGCGCTCGGTACAATAGTTTTTTTCCAGCCAAACGATGTTGTAAAAAAAGAGAAAAACCCACCTAAAGTTAAGATGTAAAAAGGATTAAACATATGCGCTGGTTGAGGGGATCAGATTGGCTCCCGTCTTCGATATTGTACTCATGTTGCTCTGCACTATCTTCTTGGGTCTATTATTACTAATTTACTGGGGTTTGTGTTGGCTATGCTTGGCCTTTGTTTCTATCGTATGTTCACGTTCATGATTTGTTGTGTTTTTGTTTCTGTATTTTGGTTTACCATATTTTGGTTTGTAAAATCTTGTAAACACCGTTAATTAATATTAAGTCTATTTTATGCTTGAAAAAAAAAGGTGCATGATAGACTCATCATGTCACACCAAGTGGGATGATCTATGCGGAAAATCGGCAGCTGGCCAATAGATGAGGGGAAAAGCAAGTTCAATTTGTTAGTGGCCTTCTTCCACTATAATAATATATATTAACTATTATTATTATAATAACCTCCACGTAACCCATATAATTTTGCGCAGGTAAAATTGTTTTTTTGTCGACAAAGATACGTGATTTTCTAGATATGTAATTTATATTGATATTTGAAAATAGGTAATTTATCACGTAGGATTTTTAAAATAGACAGTTTATTCCATTTGGTTTGAAAATAGACAATTAACTCCTATGATTTATGAATATGTGCAAAACATTCACTCCATGAGGATTGACAGTGTGTTATGTTTTGCAAACCACTTTGGAGTAAAATGCCAAATCATATGAGATAAATCGTTTATTAGCGATACCATATTTAGATAAACTATTTATTTATAAACCAAATGTGGATAAATGTCTATGAATCATAAGAGAGTAAGGTAAAATGCCACTTACATCGTAAAAATGGATTCAATCGAAAAAAAAGATTTTATATAATAATTCATGGAATTTAGTGTAATAAAATATTGACAAAAATAGTGCGCCAACATATATTAAATAAATTCTTTGTGTTCCCTGACAACCGGAACCAAGAGCTATCAATTATAATAAAAAAATCGATTCACGGACTTAGGGAATGATCAGTTTGCTTTCAGTTCAAATAATTAAGCCTCATATAGATCCATGCACTAATGGACTTATATCTCACGGCATTAGTTGTGAAACTATGATGTATGGACCCTGACACGACGATACTGACATGATATGATATGGACACAGCGACACGGATTTTCAAAAATTTTCAGGATACGACGCGGCTGGGACACTCCTGTATATTTTTAAATATATTGTATATGTACTATATTACAAAATACTAAAATTCACATTTTTTAAATTCTAAAACCATGTAAAAGCAACAAAATTATTCTTACCAAATGCAAGAAGCATATAAATTAATGTGTATCACTTATATTAATATAAAGTTTAACAAACATTTCCAAATAAAATATAACACCCAAAATATTCTTACCAAACTCAAAAAGCATATACGTCAATGTGTACCACTAAAATCATCATAGTATCACTAATACTAACACCAAATTTATATTACTTCAATTAACATAAAGTTTAACCAACACGTCCAAATTTCATTTTAGTCAAAAAAAAATTTAAATTGTACAATTAATCCCCAATAGTGTCCTTTCTGTGTCGGGCAATCCTATTTGCCGTGTCCGACACGTGTGTCCGATTTTCATAGAAGTGTCCGACATGGGTGTCCGATTTAATTTTTTTTAAAAAAATTAAGGACACGCCAAGTGGCGTGTACGACACGTGTCCGGGGAGTGTAAGTGTCGGTGTCCTAGAAGTGTCCGACACTACACCGAGAGTTTTAAGAGTGTCATTGCATCATAGTTGTGAAGGAGACACCATTCTTGTCTCTGGCTAAATCATAGTTGCAGATTTTTGCCACTATCCACAAATCGTCAATCTATTAGATCCTCCAACCTAATTAATTTACCTCCAATATTTTATATAAAAAATAAAATATGAATTTAAATTAACATGAAATTCAACATCGTCTCAAAAACACGATCAAGATGATATATGCTAAGAATATATGTTGTTCCAACTCAAAATAAATTCGTAATAAGTGGAGTAACTCGTGTATCTTACAAAGAGCTAACATAACTTGTAAATTGTCAATGTGGGGCGACTCTCAACATATCTCCTGAAGTGTGACATTATACAACCAAACATGTTGATTGATAAAGCGGGTGAAGGTAAGCATGTGGGTGGAATAGCCAATCACATAAAAGTCTGCTCTGATACTATCAGATTCAATATCTTGAATCATCTTGAGAATGAAGAACACGAGAAATTTCATATATGGAACAGTGTGAACGGATTACAGTATGAAAGAAAATGAACTAACTGATTGTATTGTACACCAGGAGAACTATTCATCTTAGTTCTAAGAGATTTTATTGTAATTTATTTATACATTTGGGAGGAAAATAATATAGGATTTTAACTAACTTGGTTAATAACTAATTTAGCTGCAACTGTAACTGATCTTCATCGGTTGTTTGCTTATCTTGCAATGTACCCCGCAAGATGAACGTGGATGTTTTTCATGTTCATCTTGGTAGTGAACATATTAAATAGTTGAATGCCCAGAGGTTTGGTCAATATATCTGATATTTGCTCGTTGGCAGGAATGTGGTTTACCTTTATCAATCCATCTTTGAATCTTTTCCCTTACTAGATGGCAATCGATCTGTATATGCTTCGTCCTACATGAAAAACATGATTGTTAGCAATACAACAAGCAGATTTGCTATCAATGTAAATTAAAACAGGAGATTTATGTGAAATTTTGAAGTAATTTAATAAGTTAGCAGCCATTGCACTTCACATGTTGTTGAAGCTAATGCCCTATGCTCGGCTTCTGCTAAGGATTTGCTCACGGCCGGTTGATTTCCATGATACAAAGGAATCACCTAGGAATACCGTATAACCAGTGACACTCAGTCTAGTGTCTACGTAACTCGCCCAATCACTCACTGTATGCTTTAAGATGTAGGGAAGGTGACTTTGAGAAGAACAAGCCTTGTCCTGGAGTGGTTGTGATGCCCGGGAATTATTGGTGTAAATTTCGGTGTAGTATTAATCCTTAATGGATTAATATGGTGACAATTATGAATTAATTGCGGTATTAAGACTCCCGAGGATTTTAAATCCGGTATTTGGAGTTGTTAGATCCAATGATTGAGATTGTATCTCATCGTGGTGATAAACCTTGGAATTTGGTTTTTCGTGGGATCCGGGGTCCGCAGTGCTTTGAGTTGGAGCTCGTAATGAAAATTGAGATTGAGATGATTTTTAATGAGTCATGATGTATTTGTGGAAGACTTGGGATTTTTGAGCCTTGGTACTATATATACCAAGTTGACTCGGTGTTCAGTCATTGCACGAACTCTTCCCTCTCTCTCCTCTCTCTCGCGCTCAACCCTTCCCCCAACCCTTCCCCTTTTTCTCCCATGAGCAAAAATCGATGGAGGCTCGATTTGGGAGTCGGATTTCTCGAAGATTACTTGGTAATCCCATTCCCCTCATCTTTATCTTCGTATTGATTATGGTTTTGTGGTATTTGGTTAGCTATGGGGTTGGATTTGGTATTTGGGGATTTTTGTTTAAATATTCAAAGTTGTGTCTTTGAAAATTTTTATTGGTTTTAAATGGAGTATTTGATGTGTTGAAGGTGTAAGGGGTGTTGGTTTTTGAGTTTGGGAGTGAAAAACACCATTGAAGCTCGAGTTTTTTTTTAAAATCGCAGGTCGCGATCGATCGCGGCTTGGCGCCGATCGATCGCGACGAGATTCTGGAAATTTAAGAAGATGCACAGTGTTGGCGATCGATCCCTAAATCTCGGCGACCGATCGCGAGGGGTTTGGCGATCGATCGCGGAGACTCGTGATCGATCGCGAGAAGGTTCTGTTTGGCAACGGGTGCGATCGATCGATCAAGACAAAAGCGGCGATCGATCGCGGCTCGAAAGTTTGAGTTTTTGTCAAAACTTTGTTAAAAGTTGGGATTTTGGAAACGGGGTTTAATTAGCCAATTTTCGGGGCAATGTCTACATTCCAATGGGAATGCTACACTTTTAAAACGGACTACTCAATTGTATTTTTGGCTATCACTAAACTTATAAAATGGAATATTATGAGTAGTATGCATGCTTCGCCCTGGGTCTTTAAAAATGGTAAATCGTCATGGATTGACGATATAATTGGAGGTTGTGAACGTGCTTGGGCACGTGGTTGCATGCTTATATTTGATTATGAGTTATTTTATGTGGTAGCACATAATTCACCGGGTCACGGGACTAAGGCAGTGTTGGGTTTGAACTACGGAATTATAAGGTACGTATAACGTACGAGCATAGCCTTTTATTTATTGCAACTGTGAAATGCATGATATATTGTTATTGCCATAAATGGGTATGTATGGTGATCTAAATGGTGCCGCTATGGAGCGAGCAATGTTTGAGATGTTGTCGCTATGGAGCGAACATCGGTTATAATGCCACCACTATTGGGCGTGCGATGTAATGAGACTGTGGAATTAGTGGTTAGATATATGGAATATCTGTAATCATTATTTAATGATTTGGTTTATTGTTTTGGTATTGATATTGGGGAACGGATGAGTAAATCAATGTAATGATTAACTAGCCTTTGGGGAATTGATGATTTTGGTTATTTTGAGAACAAGAACATCACAGGGGATCCCGTATTAGGATGACACTATTCAGGGAGTGTCTTTTAAATTCACCGCTTTACATTCTGTAAATTATGTAATGTAATATTGTGATTATTGGATCGGTGGTATTGGTATGCTCACCCCGTGTGGGGGCTGTCTCTGTTGGTGCAGGTTGAACAGGTACAACGGTAGCTCCGGAGTTGAGATTGAGCTATGGATTGGAGGCGCTTCCAAGACTGAAGTGCCAGTGCCGATATTGTGTTGGGTACTTTATACATTAAATACACATCCATTCATTGGGTGCTAGCATGTGAGCACCGTTATATGTGTATATGGGTTGTATAAAGGTCACGTGCCTTTATCTTTTTGTTTATGGATTGCATGCAATTGAATAAGGAATTGCTAAGTGAATTGAGGTCATGTTATTGTATTATAAGGGTGCATGATATGTATGTGACTTGGTTGGGGAAATTTTGACATTATATGGATTAATGTAAGGAATTTTATTGTTGGTATATTATGCTATGGTAGCATGTGGTTTTTCCCCTGATCACATGATTGTATGCACTAAATACATGTGTTAATACACTAATATAGGTCGGGCCTTGTGATTGTTAGTATAGTAATCTTCCAACCAATCTTCGAAATGAAGTGGGATCTGTTAATAAGTCACTTCCTTGTGAAGTCACATCCTTGTGAAGTCAATTTCGTAGAGGGTTCCATAGGGGTTGAAGAAGGCTTGCATCCTAGATAGCCTGCATTCCAAGGATCGCCTAACTCATATCCAAGTCAAGTTCATAATTATAAAATTTCGCCTCAAAGTGCCATCAAATAGATTCTAGAGTGCTCTAAGATGCTCAAGACAAATCATAGTTAACAGGATTTTTCACTTTCCTATATAAATTTCACTCAATCATGACTCAAACGTGCATCAAAATGTTCCTCAATTTTTGACATATTAACTCAACCCAAGATATTCACCAACAAGTCAAAATTTTCAAAACTCTAATTGAGATGGAGATTATTTTCATCATTTATTACAGTTGCAAGTTTCATTCATGTATTTCTTAATGAAGAACTCATTTTTCACAAACAATTAACTTTAAGATGCTCAAGAACGACTTTGTACCACTCGATAAAATGTCATGCAATAAAAGTAGTAGCAAGAGAACAGCAGTACTCAGTAAAGACCCCCCGAACTTAGTATGTGCATTGCCATCAATGTACAGAAAACAATAAGTGCAGTATCAAAACACCTACCTCGGCGACGATCGTCAGTGATCATCGTCCTCATCGTCCCACTCTGGTGGTGGGTCTGGGTAGTATGATTCCTGTGGCTGGTATGGCTGGTATGGATGGAGAGGCGGAAATGTAGGCTGTGGCGGGAATGGGACGTTAGGGAAACCCTGTGCCAAAGCAGAGTTACATGCAGCTTGGTATTGCATGAACTCCATGTTTTGCTGATACATTTGCTGGTGGCCCCAACGGAATTCCCTTTGTTCATGCCGAATCTCCTGTAGTTCACGGTGGAGGGATTCCAACGTGATCGAAGTAGGCACTGTAGCAGCAGATGATGATGGTTCAGGAAGATGGCTGCTGCTATGTCGTGGTTGTGCCATCCGTCTGACTGTGGCTGGTGCAGGATGATCGACCACGAGTAATGCCTTCGGTGGAATTGCCTCTTCTGCGGAGTCCCATACAACTTCCGCATACTTGCACAAAGATGTGATAGTGGAGGGGCATGGCATGCCAAAAGTGGGAGGTCCACGAGTGTAGTTCCGGATGGCTGCCTCGACAGACGTCTGAGATCTATCGTGAGTCCGATAACTATGGCATAAACAAGTATAGCTCGGTCCTTTGTGACTTTTGATGTGTGAGTCGATGGCATGACTCGAGCTACAATAAATGAAAACCAAGCCTTGGCCTCCTCCTTCAGATCTGATATCAATACCAGCTGTGGTTTTCCGTCGGCGTTCAGTCGCCATTGAGTTTCCTTTATACATATGGTGGACAAAATAGCATCCAAATCAATGTGATTCCGGCAATATATGGAATAGTCATCCTACGAAATGTTCCGCATGTTATATAGCGCATTGATAGCCTATGAATCAAAAAGAACTGGTTGTTGCCGTACAGAGACAATGTTTGCTTCAATGTGGTTCTGTGCCCGGAGGTTGGAGTACAACTCCCCGACTAAAGAAACCACCTCATCTCGTGGTTGGCGGACAGAAGTATACCACTCTCGCCGGAGTGCCTCTTGGATCACAGCACAACCGAGATTGCTCGTGTCCATTCCCCGTTCCCGTATCAGATTCTTCTTTGGGTACACCTCATAAAACTTTGCAGCTTCCTTATTTATGAACTTGTAGGAGTCAAACTCCTCAGGAGCGGAAACTACCTGCTTTTGCTTTCACTTCGGTGCCATACCTAGAATCAAAATTACCAACACCACTACCAACCAACACAATATGTAAATCAAGCACAAATCCTCCAACCAACAATCCAAGTTAAGTTACTAACCAAACCACACAATAATCAATAAGGAGCTCTTCAATTCTCCCCCAAACTTAACAATACCATACAATTCCAACTTCACCAATTCACAATTCAAAATCTTATATATATTTTTTTTCACACCCCAACACTTAATTGACAATCAATTAATGGCCCATGTATAACAAAGCTAAAATAACTCAACAAATTTCAAAAATTTTCCACTTGATAGTCCTTAGATTCCATAGCTTCAACTTGGAGTGTAGGGTGCTCAAAACTTCTTTCCTTTGCTAATTCCTGTGAAAGATTGAAGCTTGATGTTAGAATTGAGGATAACTTTTGGAAAATTGAAGAAAAATTGAAGGATTTATGATGGATTGTGAAAGAGTTTTGGAAAATTGGGGAATTTGGGGGAGGGTTTCGATTTTTTAGTGTGTGTAATGTTTGGAGTCTGATATAAAAAAAACAAAATTTTTGACCTCGCGATTAACCGCGGATGTTTGCCGATTGATCGCGAGAGTTTTCTGGAATGGCGCGATCGATCTTGGTTTATATGCCGATCGATCGCGGAATAAAATATTTTTCTTTTCTGGACACCACGATCGATCACGATGGTATGGCGATCGATCGCCAAAACACACTGCCCGAATTTTTTTTTATCCAACATTTTTTTCTCTCTGGATTCGTTCTTCTCCACCCACTCTGCAAAATTGACACACGGAGTCAATCCTTGGAACTAAATTGCAAATAAAACAAACTCTAACTAAAAATTTAAAACGAAGAAAAGGGAGAAAAATGGTGTTCTTAATTTATAGTCCCTAGATGGACTTATTACCAACATCGCTTTAACGGTTTGGAGTACGTGGATTAGTGCCATCCATGTTGCAGTGCCTTAACCGTTGATCATTTACCACGTAAGTGCCTAGAATAGGATCACTTACCTTAATTGCTCCATGAGCATAGACGGTAGTTACCATGAATGGTCCAACCCATGACGCCTTTCGCTTGCTTTGGAAAATGCGAGGTGGTGGCGCTTTATGCAATTGTACTGTCTCTCCCTTCATGAATGTCCTTTTCTCCTTGAGCTTTTTAGAATTTTTTGACTTTACCATGTCATGGCTCTTGCCTTCTTTAGGCTCTAGGTCGGACTCCACGTCCACCTCATTAGTACCTTGCACCACATCAACAAACAAAGTGTCAATCATGTTAATTTTTAGATAATCATGCTCGTTGTGTGCGTGTGTTGAGGATTTGAACATATTGAATGTAACCCGATCCTCTCCTACACGTAGGATCAACTTCCCTTCTTCAACATCAATGATGGCTTTTCCAATAGCCAAGAATGGGCGTCCCAGGATCAATGACATTCTCACATCCTCCTCCATATCCAACACTAGGAAATCCACCAGGAATGTGAATTGATCTATCTTTACTGGCACATCTTCAATGATTCCTAGTGGGTAGGTGATAGACTTGTCCGCCATTTGCAACACTACCCTTGTGGGCTTCGGCTATCCTAATCCAAGTCTCCTAAAAATAGACGAAGGCATCAAGTTCACACTAGCACCCAAATCACATAATGATTTAATAGAAGAAATAGGCCCAACAGTGCAAGGAATAGAGAAACTCCCTGGATCTTTTAACTTCGTGGCCGATTTCTTTTACACCATAGCACTACATTCCTCAGTCAAAAAGACAGTCTCGTGCTCTCCCATTTCTGCTTCTTAGACAACATTTTCTTTAAGAATTTGGCATAATTAGGCATTTCTCGTAATGCATCAATAAATGGTATATCGATATGCAAATTCTTAAGCATGTCTAAAAATTTGGCAAAGTTTGAATCAACCTTTGCCCTATTAATTGCTGCAGGGAATGGGAGAGGAATGTGTTGTAAGGACCCCCGTGCCCTTAACCCTCTATTAGTGTATTAACCATTGTATTTAGTGCATGTAATCATGCAATCAGGGGAAAAGAACCCATACTACCATAGCATAGTATACCAATAAGAAAACTTCATACATTATTCCACATAATGTCCACTTTTCCCCAACCAAGTCCACGTACATATCATGCACCCTTATAATACACTAACATGTTCTCAGTTCATTTAGCAATTCAATAAGTAATTGCATGCGACCAATAAATGGAAAGAGAAAGGCCAATGCCCTTTATACAACCCATATACACATATAACAGTGCTCACATGCGAGCATCAACAATTGTATGTGTATCAAATGTATAAACCAACGTGCTCAATACCGTCACTTGTACTTCGATCCTGGAAGCACCTCCAATCCATAGCTTGAGTTCAACTCCAAAGCCATCAATGTACCTATTCACCTGCCCCAACAGAGACAGCCCCTACACGGGGTGAGCATACCAATACCACCAATCCAATAATCATAATATTACAGTTCATAATATACAGAATGTAAATGCCATGAATTTAAATGATACTCCCTGGATGGTATCATCCTCATCCGGGATCCCCTGTATTGTCCCTGTTCTCAAAATAACCAAACCATTAAATTCTCAAAAGCCAGTTAATCATCTCATTGATCAACTAAATTCCTTCCTGCCATACCAGTTTCATAATCAAATGTGATTAAACCATTAAATAAATACCCATAGATATCACATATATCTAACCAATTATTTCATAGTTCTAGTTCATTGCTCGCTCCACAATAGCGGTATTTTATCCTTACGCACGCTCATTGATAGCGGCGTCATAAACGATGTTCGCTCCATAGCGACAGCATCCCAATCACTGCTCGCTCAAAAGCGGCACCATGTAATTCCCAATGCATATCAAGTGATCGTAATTCCCATATATTATTCATGCACAACAATTGCATTAATGCATTTAAAGCTATGCTCGTACGTTATACGTACCTTATAATTTCGTAGACCGAATCAAACCTTGCTTGAATTCCATGCCCCGAGAAATATGTGCTAAACACATCAAAGAACTCACAAATTAATCACCAGCATGCAACCACGTGCCCAAGCATGTCTATAACCTCCAATACATTGTCAATCCATGACAATTAACCATTTTTAAAGACCCTCGGGCGAAGCATGCATCGAAGACACGACCCAAAATAATTCACCATCAAAATAACTTAGGCGATCGATCGCCTTGACCTGTTCCAGCCAAAAATGGTGTTTTCCTTGCAAAATCTTCCCATATAACAATCCTGATGTGACTAGAAATAGACACATCTATTGCGTTTAATTATTTACGATTTGGTATGTTTTGATGGATAATTTGATACATATGCTACGTAATCGTATATTTGTGAAGTTGTAAGTGGAATCGAAGAAATCGAGCTAACTAAGGCGAATAAAGGTCAAGAAAAGCTTCGGAGCTAATAGGGACTCAATATAGATCAATAAAAGGCTAAAAATGTAATTTTAGTGGAGGCGATCGACCGCACGGAGGAGGCAATCGATCGCCTATGGACAGAAAGTTGAGCAAGGAAAATTACGAAGCAGCGATCGATCGCGAGGATGAGGCGATCGATCGCCAAAACCCACTGGAGCTAAGCGATCGATCGCGAGAAAAGTGGTGATCGGTCGCCTAAGGAATTTTACCGAAAAAAAAAGAGCTAGCGATCGATCGCCAGCAGTGTTTTGGAAAGATTGGGGACTTGATTTCTTTCCTTCCTACATAGGCTCTAACCTACCCCATCAGCCTCCACACCTCTTGATACTCGAAAATTAGTCTCTTTTAGAGAGAATTCAGACCTTAGTACATAATCATTAATTTTTAGAATAATTTTCTTTCGATTTTTGTAAAGATGCTCGAAGAACGAAGACGGAATCAACAAGCCGGAATCGTGCTTCACTTTAGTAACTTTCTTTTCTATTGATTGTTTGATGTTTTTAATACAATTTAGTTTTAGATTTAGTTATGCAAGGCTAAACACTTTGATTCTTGGTTGAGAGATACTTGCCTTTGGAATAGAAAAACTTGTGAAAATTTTGATTTGATTGTTGAATTTTCAATTCAATTTCAATTTGCTTTTCAGATGATGATTCTTATGATTATTGTGTTTGATTGATAGATTGATCACCTAGTAATAATGTACAATATCTAATGCTAATTGAGAAGCAATTAAGATTGATAATTACCTGCTGTTGGTGTTATTAAATTCTTAGGAAAACGATTGGATAATTAAATATAACGACTGTAGTTCTTATTAATTAGATTCATCAAACTTACTCGTTTTGAAACTATTATTGATTTAATCTTAACGGCTATAGTTTTGGTTAAAGATTTGATAAGAATCGAATTGAATGTTGTTTTCTTTTTTACCATGGTTAAGGTAAGTAAGGAATTAAGTTTTCAATTGATGAATAATTGAATAAATTCATATGTTTAGTAATTTGATGATCAAGTGAATGATTTCCAAAGGTAAAGTTGACCGAAAACCAAGAATTGCTTCTTAATCTTGATAAACTAGTTAATTGTTTGCTTTCGTTTAATTTAGTTATAGTTAAAGATATTTGATAACCCCCTAGTTTGATACTTGTTAGCATAAAAGTATTCACTTCCCTGTGGGATCAATTCCTACTCACGCTACTACATTCATTACTGTTATTAACTTGAGAGGGTTAATTTGGGCGTACGCGACAAACGCTACCAAATTTTGGCGTCGTTGTCAGGGAAGGCAATTACTTTTGTGTTAACATTGTTTTATTTATTTTTGTTTTATACTCGTGTTGTTTGTTCATGAGTACAGGTGATCCCTCTGATCAAGAAGACAATATTCACTACGATCCTGAGATCGAGAGGACACTACATCGGAGAAGGAGAGAAAACCGAAGGCAAGAAGAGGAAGAAAGGGACAACATGGCTGCGAATCAAAGTTTACGACAACTGGCCAATTCCGGATTTGAACCAACAACCTCTTTGCATAACTTTTCCTACTCTTGCAACTAATGTTAATTTTGAACTGAAATATGGACTAATACATTTGTTGCCATCTTTCCATGGACTTGCAGGAGAAGATCCTCATAAGCATTTGATGGAGTTTCATGTGGTTTGCACCACTATGAAACCGACTGGAATTACTGAGGAGCAAATCAAGTTGAGAGCTTTTCCTTTTTCCTTGAAGGACGCTGCAAAGGACTGGTTATTCTACCTACCATCCGGATCGATCACAACATGAATGATCTCAAGAGGACGTTTCTAGAAAAATACTTTCCAGCATCAAGGGCAGCTAATATACGGAAGGAGATTTACTCTATTCGACAGTACACGGGAGAGACATTGCATGAGTACTGAGAGCGCTTCAAGAAGTTGTGTGCAAGCTGTCCACAACACCAGATAAGTGAACATTTACTCATACAATACTTTCATGATGGTTTGTTATCTAGTGACAGGAACATGGTTGACGCTGCGAGCGGTGGAGCTTTTGTGGATAAGACATCGGAAGATGCAAGAAGCTTGATAGCAAACATGGATGCCAATTCACAGCAGTTTGGCAACTTTAGGAATGAGCCTAATCAACGGAAACAAGGAGAGGTAAACGTGTCTAACCTAGAACAACAACTTATTAGCCTCACCTCTCTTGTTCGTCAAATGGCATGAGGAAATAGATAGACAGTGAAGCCATGTGGAATATGGTTGGAGATGAGTCATACTACAGATTCATGCCCATCACTTCAAGAATCATCTGCTGAGCAAGTGAATGCAGCAGGTGGATTTCCGGGGCAACGTCAACGCAAATATGACCCTTACTCCAACACATACAACCCAGGATGGAGAGACCACCCTAACTTGAGCGATGGACCACAATCGATGAATCACGTTCCACCTCAAGCGCCACAACAACCACAACATCCACCACCATACAGGCCACCTTTTCAGAGGACACAACAGTCTAATTACCCTTCTACTAGTGACAGGTTAGAGAATATTATTCAAGATCTTGCTCATAATGTTACAAAATTTCAACAGGAAACAAGATCAAGTATTCAAAGCTTGAACACTCAAGTGAGTCAACTAGCCACCACACTAAATCGTGTTGAAGCCCATGGATCGACCATCCTACCATCCCAAACAGTGGTGAATCCAAGGGAAAATGCAAGTGAAATCACATTTAGGAGTGGTAAAGAACTGGAGATACCGGAGGAGAAGGCGGAAGATCAACCCAAGGGAGATGAAGAAAAGGAAGCTGAAATTGGAGAAAATACCACCATGGGACAAGAGGTCCCAAAAGGTAAGTCTCCTTCCTTTTCTGAATATAAAGCACCGCCCCCTTTCCCTCAAGCATTAAAAGATAATAGAAAGATGTCGGACTTAAAGGTCTATACGAAACCTTTCGACGATGTGAGATAAACATCCCTTTACTTGATGCAATACAACAAGTACCTCGCTATGCAAATTTTTTGAAAGAATTATGCACTGCAAAGAGGAATCATAGGTTGAAGGGATCTCAAAAGATTGAATTGGGAGAAAATGTATCAGTTGTGATCCAAAGAAAAATCCCTACCAAGTGTAAGGACCCATGTATATTCTCTATTCCGTGCACAATTGGTAACACTCGCCTTGAAAAGACCATGTTAGATTTAGGAGCATCAATTAATGCCATGCCATACTCTATATATGCTTCTCTACAACTTGGTACTTTGAACCCTACTGGAGTGGTTATTCAACTAGCGGACATGTCTAGTGCATATCCTAGGGGTGTGATTGAGGATGTGCTTGTGCAAGTGAACGAATTGGTATTCCCTGCGGATTTTTATGTTCAGGATATGGAGAATGGTGATAAGAGTAGTCCCATTTTGTTAGGAAGACCATTCCTCAAAACTTCTAAGACCAAGATAGATGTGCATAGTGGTACCCTTACTATGGAATTTGATGGTAAGATTGTTACTTTTAACATATATGATGCCATGAAATATCCTCGCAATGATGATGACACTGTGTATTCTATTGATGTTATTGACTATCTGTCACATGAAGTTTTTGAGATTGTAGGGAAAGACGAACTGGAAATCACTCTTACCATAGCTATGAAGAAGGAGGATGAGGAGTTGTTCATCATAAATGAGTTGAAAGATACCATAGATGCCTTGGATGATACACCTGAGCTACATCAGTCAGGTAACGTTTCTTTTATATCATTGCCTGTTTCTAACGCTAGAGTTCTTCCATCTGTTTTGCAGGCACCTACCATAGAGTTAAAGCCACTACCTAACCATCTCAAATATGTATTCCTTGGTGAAGGAGATACATTACCAGTGATCGTGTCTAGCAAGTTGGGGGATGAACAAGAGAAGGATCTTATTCATGTGCTCAAGGAGCACAAGATTGCAATCGGTTGGACCATAGCTGACATCAAGGGAATCAGTCTCCCACATGCATGCACTGCATTCTACTTGAAGAAGGAGGAATCCCTACACGTCAACCCCAAAGGAAGCTTAACCCACCTATGATGGATGTGGTGAAAGAGGAGATTTTGAAGCTTTTAGCGGTTGGGGTGATCTACCCTATCTCCGACAGTCAATGGGTCAGTCCCGTCCAAGTTGTACCAAAGAAGACCGGTATCACTGTGATAAAGAACAAAGATGACGAACTTGTGCCCACACGTATTCAAAATGGATGGTGAGTGTGTATAGACTACCGGAAAAAATGCTGTGACTCGAAAGGATCACTTCCCTCCACCCTTCATTGATCAAATGCTTGAGAGGTTAGCTTGCCATTCATACTATTGTTTTCTTGATGGTTATTCGGGTTATTTTCAGATTGCTATTGCACCGGAGGACCAAGAAAAGACTACTTTCACATGCCCTTTTGGCACATTCACCTACCGACGCATGCCCTTTTGGACTGTGCAATGCTCCATCCACGTTTCAACGATGTATGGTTAGCATCTTTTCTGAGTTTATTGAGCATATTCTAGAGGTATTCATGGACGATTTTACTGTCTACGCTAACTCATTTAATGATTGTCTTGCTAGCCTTACACTTGTTTTAAAAAGATGCATAGAGACTAACCTTGTTCTAAATTCTGAAAAATGTCATTTTATGGTAGAACAAGGTATAGTGTTGGGTCATGTCGTTTCTGCTAAAGGTATAGAGGTAGACAAAGCAAAAATTGATGTTATGCAGTCTTTACCTTATCCTACTTGTGTTGCGCTCTTTTCTTGGACATGCAGGTTTTTACAGGAGGTACATCAAGGATTTCGCTAAGATAGCTACACCTTTGTGTAAGGTATTACAAAATGATGTTCCTTTTGAGATGGATGAAGTAAGCAAGAGAGCTTTTGATCGACCGAAGGAGTCATTGACTTCTACCCCCATCATACAACCACCCGACTGGAGTAAGCCTTTCGAGATCATGTGCGATGCCAGTGACTATGCAGTCAGTGCTGTCTTAGGCCAAAAAGAGGGGAAAGCATCACATTCCATCTACTATGCCTCAAAGACCTTGAATGATGCTCAACGGAACTATTCCACTACTGAAAAAGAGCTTTTAGCAGTTGTTTTTGCTGTTGAAAAAAAATTTCGATCTTATCTACTTGGTACTAAAGTCATTGTGTATTCAGATCATGCAACTCTTCGCTATTTGATGATGAATAAGGAGGCAAAACCAAGGTTGATAAGATGGATTTTGCTCTTGAGTGAGTTTGACATACAAATCAAGGATAAGAAGGGCAGCGAGAACAAAGTAGTGGATCACTTAAGTCGTCTACCACACGTGGATGAGGAGCTTTGTTTGAAGGAGGAATTCCCGATGAGCATCTACTCTCCATAAGCGACAATCTTCCATGGTATGCTCATATTGTGAACTTCTTAGCTTCTAATGTACTACCTTCTGAATTATCTAGGTCTCAAAGAGCTAAGATAAGGAGTGATGCCAAGTACTATGTGTGGGATGATCCTTACCTATGGAAGAACTGCGTGGACCAAATCATTAGGAGATGCATACCCGAAACTGAGGTAAATAACATTCTTATGTTCTGCCATTCATATGCTTGTGGGGGACATTTTGGTGCAAAGAGGACGTCTCGGAAGGTGCTAGAGTGTGGATTCTTTTGGCCAACCCTGTTTCGTGATGCCTACTATTTTTGCAAGAATTGTGCGCAATGCCAAATGGCCGGTAATATCTCCCAAAGAAAGGAGATGCCTCAACAACCCATTCTTATTTCTGAAACTTTTTGAAGTATGGGGCATCGACTTTATGGGACCATTCCCTAGCTCTTATGATCATATTTATATACTTCTTGCTGTTGACTATGTTTCAAAATGGGTGGAAGCTATCGCTACCTAGACTGACGATTCCAAAGTTGTTGCAGATTTTATCAAACATAACCTTTTTTCTAGGTTTGGAATCCCAAGAGCTATAATCAGTGATCGAGGTACACACTTTGCAATAGGACGGTGGAAAGTCTTTTCAAGAAGTATCATGTCACCCACAAAGTCTCCACCGCCTACCATCCGCAAACAAATGGTCAAGCCGAGGTCTCTAACCGAGAAATCAAAGCCATATTGGAAAAGACTGTCAACCCCACGAGAAAGGATTGGAGCTTAAGACTGGATGATGTACTTTGAGCTTACCGGACTGCGTATAAGACTCCAATAGGTATGTCACCATATCGACTCATTTTTGGTAAACCATGTCATCTTCCTGTAGAGTTGGAGCATCGAGCATACTGGGCTGTGAAGCATTTCAACATGAATTATGATGAGAGTGGCTTGCATCGAAAGTTGCAATTGCAAGAGCTTGAAGAAATAAGGAATGAGGCGTATGAAAGTGCAAGGATCTATAAGGAAAAGACAAAGGACTTCCATGACCAAATGATATCGAGAAGGAGTTTTGAAGTTGGTCAAAAAGTTCTCCTTTACCATTCACGCCTTCGCCTATTTCCAGGTAAACTTCGTTCTAGATGGCATGGTCCTTATATCATTACTAATGTGTATCCTCATGGTACAGTGGAAATTCAGAGTTTGGACACCACTAAGACATTCAAGGTGAATGGTCACCGATTGAAGCATTACTACGATGGTGTCCAAGACGAGGAAGGTGGACAAGTGAACATCAAGGTGGCTCTAGAGGATCCACCTCACTTCGACTGATCATGAGGACTAGCGTCGGGCCACCGACGTTAAACAGAGGCGCTGCTTGGGAGGCAACCCAAGGGGAGTTAGTTTCATTTCTCCCTTTCATGTATTTTTTTTGCTTTAGTAGTTAGACTATTCTCTTTTCTTGTATTTTTGCCTTACATTGGGGACAATGTAAGATTTAAGTATGGGGGAGGGATTAATGGTGTGTTATTGTTTTTCTTATTTTAAAAAAAATACAAAAAAAATCGAGAAATTTGAAAATTTTGAGCTCATAGTTAGTAATACACACATGCTTAAATCACTAGCCCATGATGAAACCTAATTGATATCATGCATGCTTTTGAACATAGGTGGATTGTTAACCTTGGAACACTTTGAACTCTAATGCAAATTTTACTTTAACTTAGTAGTTGAATATTTTGAGCACATTATTGTCATAACTTGTGAAATGTGCATAGCTTAGTGAAGATTGTTTGAATTTTGTGATAGTCTTAAGAAGTCTCTAATACATGCTAGAACTTAACTACATGATCTTTGAGGCGTATGTCTAGACTACTTGCAAATATGAAAGTGATATAGGCAATCTTTGATGCGTTTGAGCCTTTCAAGCCTACCATGTAAAGAAAATCAATCACTAGTACCCTTTTTGAGCTTTAATGTAAAAGAATGGTTGTATGTTAAGCATACAAACAACCCCCATTCGACATTCTTTGACTAGCTTATCATCCTTCCCTAATAAGCCTAAATATGAATTCTATCCATACCTTTGAAGGGAGTATGATATGTTTCATTCACATGCACTTAAGTATTCAATGATTAAAATGTTTATGAGCTTCATTATGAAAAGAATGAAATGCATGAAAGAAAAGGGATGCCTTGAGAAAATAGATAAAAATATGACTCCAAAGGGAGCCAAGGCACCAAAGAAGAAAAATGTTGAAATAAAAATTGCAAAAATCATGCAAGAAGAGAAGCTTTAGTGTGCATATCATCATACTCTCTTGTTTGATATAACTTTACCCTTTCTTTCATAAGCCAATACCTAGGCCACACTACAAGCTAATAAAGACCTACTTGATTTGTGTTTGCAAAGTGGCTAAGATAGTGGAGAAGAGTGTGCAAGTAAGCTTATACTTGTGTTGGTGTATGACTTGAACTATCGTGGATTTGCATCTTTTGGATCTATAATTGGTACACAACACTTGTTTATGACCACACACACACGTTCCCTACTTGGTTGAGTATGAGATATTTAGGGATTGAACTTGTTCCATTATTAACGTTTCACCGCCTTTCATTACTATGCATGTTTAAAATTGTTGAGGCATTAAAGTGAGAACAAGTTAGTTTGTTATGATGCTATGAGCCAAGAAAAAAATACTATAGTTTTGTCTCATTTACTCGAGGTCGAGTAAAGAGTAAGTATGGGGGAGTTTGATGTGACTAGAAATAGACACATCTATTGTGTTTAATTGTTTACGATTTGGTATGTTTTGATGGATAATTTGATAAATATGCTACCTAATCGTATATTTGTGAAATTGTAAGTGGAATCGAAGAAATCGAGCTAACTAAGGCGAATAAAGGTCAAGAAAAGCTTCAGAGCTAATAGGGACTCAATATAGATCAAGAAAAGGCTAAAAATGTAATTTTAGTGGAGGTATCGACCGCATGGAGGAGGCAATCGATCGCCTATGGACAGAAAGTTGAGCAACAAAAATTACGAAGCAGCGATCGATCGCGAGGATGAGGCGATCGATGGCCAAAACCCACTGGAGCTAAGAGATCGATCGCGAGAAAAGTTGTGATCGATCGCCTAAGGAATTTCCCCGAAAAAAAAAGAGCTAGAGATCGATCGCCACCTTAGGGCGATCGATCGTCAGCAGTGTTTTGGAAAGATTGGGGACTTGATTTCTTTCTTTCCTACATAGGCTCTAACCTACCCCATCAGTCTCCACACCTCTTGATACTCGAAAATTAGTCTCTTTTAGAGAGAATTCAGACCTTAGAACATAATCTTTAATTTTTAGAATAATTTTCTTTCGATTTTTGTAAAGACGCTCGAAGAACGAAGACGGAATCAACAAGCCGGAATCGTGCTTCACTTTAGTAACTTTCTTTTCTATTGATTGTTTGATGTTTTTAATACATATTTTGCTAGATTTAGATTTAGTTAGGGGTCAGCAAAAGTTCGGTTAAATCGAACAAACCGAGAAAACCGAAATATTTTGGAAAATCGGTTCGGTTATTTCGGAAATTTGGTTTTGATTTTTTAAAACATCGGTTTATTCGGTTCGGTTTCAGTTTTCATTTTAAAAATATCGGTTAACCGAATAAACCGAATAAACCGAAATTTTAATTTTTTAATTTTTTTTTTAAAATCAATTAATATCATTCTTTATTTAAATTTTACTTTTTAATTTTTAAAATCAAATGATCTAATTATTTTCATTTTTAAAATCACATTATCTAATTTTTAAAATTTATTTTATTTTTTTTAAAAAATATCGGTTAATTCTGTTACCGACCGAAATAACAGATTTTTTATCTGTTCGGTCGGTTTGGTTTTGAGAATAAAATTCGGTCGGTTCTGTTAGACAAAAAAAATTCGGTCGGTTCAGTTTTTCGACAATTCGGTTTGGTCGGTTCGGTTTGCACTGATTGCTCACCCCTAGATTTAGTTATGCAAGGCTAAACACTTTGATTCTTGGTTGATGGATACTTGTCTTTGGAATAGAAAAACTTGTGAAAATTTCTATTTGATTGTTGAATTTTAAATTCAATTTCAATTTGTTTTTCAGGTTATGATTCTTATGATTATTGTGTTTGATTGATAGATTGGTCACCTAGTAATCACATACAATATCTAATGCTAATTGAGAAGCAATTAAGATTGATAATTACCTGCTGTTGGTGTTATTAAATTCTTAGGAAAAACGATTGGATAATTAATTCTAACGGCTGTAGTTCTTATTAATTAAATTCATCAAACTTACTCGTTTTGAAACTATCATTGATTTAATCTTAACGGCTGTAGTTTTGGTTAAAGATTTGATAAGAGTCGAATTGAATGCTGTTTTCTTTTTTACCACGATTAAGGTAAGTAAGGAATTAAGTTTTCAATTGATGAATAATTGAATAAATTTTGTTTAGTAATTTGATGATCAAGTAAATGATTTCCAAAGGTAAAGTTGACCGAAAACCAAGAATTGCTTCTTAATCTTGATAAACTAGTTAATTGTTTGCTTTCGTTTAATTTAGTTATAGTTAAAGAAATTCGATAACCCCCTAGTTTGATACTTGTTAGCATAAAAGTATCCACTTCCCTGTGGGATCGATCCTTACTCACGTTACTACATTCATTACTGTTGTTAACTTGAGAGGGTTAATTTGGGTGTACGCGATAACCGCTACCAAATCCTCACACCCCATACAACATTAAACCTCAAAATAAACACCATAAAAACTCCTCAAACCAACCAACCCAAAATTCTTTAAAATTCCAAAACTCAAACCCAACTCAAATCACAACCAAACCACACAATACCATAATCAAATCGAAGCTAAAAGTGAGGAGAAGAAAATTACCAACTTATCTTCGAGAAATCCGGCTCCTAGGATGAGCCTCCATCTATTTTGCTCATCAAAGGGAAAGGGGGAATGGTTTGGGGCGAGAGAGTGGTGTGAGGGAGAGGAGAGAGAAAAGAGATTCGGTATAATGACGGAATACCGAGTCCATTTGGTATATATAGCACCAAGGCTCCAAAATACCAATACCTCCACAATTACATCATGATTCATTAAAAATCATCTGTTTTCAATAATTATCTCTCCAATCTCCATTTCCCATACCAGCCCCAATACAAGGTACCCCGGACCCCAGATACCACCAAAAACCCAATTCCGAGGTTTTTCACCACTAGTGAGAATACAATCTCAACCTTTTGATCCAACGATCCCAAATACCCGATTTAACAATCCTCGGGTATTCAAACGCCGCAATTAATTCAAAATTGCCACAAATAAAATCCATTAAGGATCATTACCACTCCGGGATTAACACCATTAATTCCCGGGCATCACATGTGTACCTTTTTCTTGTGGTGAGATCGGTATAGTGGCTCCAATGGCCTTACCCTTGTTGCATGGTTGCTCCTTCTCTTCTTGCTTCATTGAAATATTTTCCGTTTCCTTCTCGGCACCAAGTTCCTTTCCACTCCTCAAGGTCACGGCATTGGCTTGCTCCCTTGGATTCTTCTCGGTGTCACTCGGCAGAGTTCCTTGTGCTCTTCCGGCCAAGATGGTTGCCAATTGGTCCGACTTGAGTTTCCAAATTCTTGATAGATGCATCTTGGTTATTCATCCTGGTCTCAGTAGATGATATAAACTTGATAAGTAATTCCTCCATGCTCGGCTTTGGTTGGTAACCCGGTTGTGGTTGGAGGTTCAACACATTCTTTTGGTCGGACCAAGAGAAGTTTGGATGATTCCTCCACGGTTGGTTATAGTTGTTGGAGTAAGAATTACCCGGTTGTGGCCTGTTTCCTACAAAGTTAGCATTTTCAATAGATTTCACAAAAGGATTACTTGCCTGGCATTCCGTGCTCTGATGATTGCCTCCACATAAATCACATATGGCCATTTGAGCTTGCATCGCTGTCATGCTCAAATTGTCCATCTTCTTGTTCAAAGCCTCCAATTGAGCTTTTATTGATGTTACCTCATCAACTTGATGCACCCCAATCGGTCTCATGGGCACATTCCTTTCGGACTGCCACTGGTAACTGTTGGATGCCATCTCTTCCAAGAGTGTGTAAGCTTCCTCAGGTGACTTTCTCATAATGGTACCTCCTGCTGCTTCATCAATAATGGATCTCAGAAAATAAACCATTGTAAAATGTTTGTACCTGAAGCCAAATCGAAAGGCCATGATGTGGGCATCTTCGAAGTAGATCCTTGAAGCGTTCCCAAGCTTCATATAGTGTCTCCGGATCATGTTGCATGAATGTGGTGATATCATTGCACATCTTAGCTGTCTTGGAAGGGGGAAAGTATTTGATAGGAAGGCTTGAGCCATCCCCTCTCAAGTAGTGATCGACCCTGCAGGCAATGAATTCAACCAGCTCTTAGCTTTATCATTTAAAGAAAAGGGAAAGAGTCATAATCTGATGGTGTCGTCAGTGACGCCGTTGTGCTTGAACGTGTCACATATCTCCAAAAAGTTGGAGATATGAGCATTAGGATCATCAGTAGGCGATCCTCCGAATTGCACAGAATGTTGAATAATCTGAATTATGGCAGGCTTGATCTCGAAGTTATTAGCCTGAATCCTTGGTCTAGTGATGCTAGACTTGGTGCCTTGAAAAGATGGTTGTGCATAGTCCATCATGGATCTTGTAATTGGCACTTCTTCGTTGTTTCCAGTACCATTCCCTCGATTATTCTCATCCATCTCTCTAGTTCTTTTCCGAAGTCTTCTGCAAGTTCGTTCAATCTCTAAGTCAAGTGGCTCTAGTATAGGTCTGTCACTTCGTAGCATGCACTACAAAGATAACTCCCTGCAAAATTCAACACAACGAAGGAACAACAGTAGTGAAATCGTATAAACCGTAATAGAAGTAAAAATAAAATTATGGCTAAATTATAGTCAACTATCTCCTATGGTATTACTTAAACTAGTCCCTGGCAACGGCGCCAAAAACTTGATCGCTTTTATTTTAAACAGTTATTTCCAGTGTAGCGATTTATGTACCGCAAGTGTACGGTGTCAAGTTTTAGTATAATGGTTTAAAGTGATTGTCGTACCCACAGGGACTAGTAGTACCACGTTCGATTAAAATTACTATATTTAACCTACGATTATGTAATGATTATCAAACTAAATTGACTTAAGCACAATAATTAATCTAAAAGTAGTGATGGATAATTGAAGAGAAATTATAAACGAATTATCAAGACGTCGGTTCACCCATGTAATCGCCCAAAAGTTGTCTATTAATTAAGGTTCAAAATTCTATGTTCTAGGTTGATGAGTTATCCTATTTCATTCGTTATACCTTGGTCCGGTTATAACAAGTTTAGCATTAATCTACAATAAACCACTCCCGTGTCTTTATTGAATGATTAATACCGAAAAATGCTTTGTGAAAACTGCTAGCCTTCGATTTTGGTAAATCTATTGTTATCACACGTGTGCTACATTTTACTTGGTCTGTCTCAACCTAAAACCCACGGCCTAATTTACTACGTCATATCGTAATCTCCTATGGTCAATTCAATTACGATTACCAATATCATGCAAAAGGAAGCTAATCTTTTACAAACATTAAAAACATAAATTATGCCCAAAGATCATAGAAATCAAATCAAAACCGTTAATTAACCCAAGGGTTCAAACATGGGATCCCCTATGTCTTGATAAACAAAGTTTAGCCAACAACCATAATCAAATTATAATGCAAAAATATGTCTTTAAACCATCAAATCTGAAATAAAAATTAATTAAGTTCAGAAATACTAAAATAACGAGGAAGTGGCTCTGAGCGTCGCTCCATGCGTCGCTCCGTTCTTTCGTTCCTTGCGTTGCTCTTACTCTTCAACGATTTATGGTATGGTTCTTTGGATGGAGGAGTGGCTGCTCTTAGGGTTCAGAAAAGTGTGTCAAAGTCCTCCAAATTTCGTCCCTAGGTCTAATAATTAGAGTAACACAAAGTAGGAAGGAGTCCACCTTGAACCAAACATGGAAAGTCTTTATTTTTCTCAAAACTCTTCTCGGCGATCGATCTTCAATCCATGCTAATCGATTGCGAGTCTCTACTGGACGTGATAGCCAAAATTAACATTTCCGCGATCGATCTTCGTTCCCTGCCGATCGATCGCGAGTCTTCACTGTATATTGGCGATCGATCGTGAATTATTACCGATCGATCGCCAATGTAATCTGTTCAGCATCTCATTATATAGCTCCGCGATCGATCGCGATGTTGATGCCGATTGATCGCCGAGCTGTATAAATTTAAATCTTCGAGAATTCAGTCCACTTTTTAACGTCTTCGCTCGGTTCGGTCCTTTTTCAACATTTTTAGCTTAGTTCCTCCACTTTTATCCCCTTGGACCTAGATTCCTGAAATACACAAATATATACCAAAAAGCATAAAATCATCCAGGAATCAATACGAAAATCAATACAAAAACACAACAAAATAAGTGTAAATTTCACACTTATCATCTACTAAGGAAGGAAAATATGTGTGTCCACTATACGAGGAAATAGAGAAAGGCCCCATATGTCATAGTGTATCATTTCAAAAGTACAATATGTAACATATGTGCTAATAGGAAATGAAAGCTCTTTTTCTTCGAAAAATATTATACATCACAAGGAAGATTGTCTTGATTATTATGACAAGAAATGTTTAATTAGAGACAATCAACGAAAAGATAAGTGTCCTAGTCTAAGGTGCCACATATTATTCATATCAGAAGAATGAAAAGAGTTTGAAGCAGCTATACAATGTTTCCAGACAAAGTAAGATGATATAATCCTTTATGAATTTCAGCAAAGCTAGCCACTTTCTAGTCTGAGATCTTGAGTGAGTTGCACATCTCCTATGTGCGTTTCTTGAGTAACTTCACCATTAGGAAGATGAACATTTACCAAGGTGGGAGATACATTATATTTAAAAAAATGAGGTGTCACAGATCATGTGATCCATTGCTCCTGTATCAAGAATCCAAGATTCTTGATTATGAGCTTTTAGCATTACAAAATGCAATTCGAATACTACCTATGGTGTTGCCTTTGACCACTGTAGCAGCAGTATGTTGTGTATATCCAGAAGATGTTTGAGTATGATTGTGAGATATTGAGACCTAGTGAATGCCAAGAACTGGTTGTATAGGTCTTGAGAGAATTCAGTGGTTTGCCAGTAGAAGAATTGACAGAAATGGCATTTGTTGTTGCATGATGTAGACGGATTCTTTGTCCTTTAAGGCCTTTCCATCTAGGTGGATACCTTATGAGTTGATAGCACTTACCAACGGTGTGACCGTTGTATCCACAATGAGTGCATTGTAGTCTCTTCTTGTCTTTATTACATGTATGTTTAGCCATCAAGGCAATAGAATCAGTAGCAGGAAGAGACTGAGAAGGAGTCTTGCCCATCTGTAGCCATCATAGCTATAAAGTCAAATGAAACATTGGATTGAGTGTTCAAGGATCCCTGACTTTCTTCTTGTAACAATAAGGGGTATACTTTGGGAACAGATGGCAGAGGCGGTATAAGAAGTAAACGCGCTCCTGAAGTTGGGTGAAAACCCTTGAGCCTGGAGTAACTAGGGTTGGGGTGAACCCATCGTAACGTGCTCCTGAGGTCGGGTGAAACAATTGAGCCTAGTGTAACCAGGGCTGAGGTGAGCTCCTCGTAAACGTGCTCCTGAGGTCGGGTGAAAACCCTTGAGCCTGGCGTAACCAGGGCTGAGGTGCGCTCGTCGTAAACGTGCTCCTGTGGTCGAGTGAAAAATCTTGACCCTGGTGTAACCTCGGATAGGGTGAGCTCGTCGTAAACGTTCTCCTGAGGTCGGGTGAAAACCCTTGAGCTGGCGTAACCATAGCTGAGGTGAGCTCGTCATAAACGTGCTCCTGAGGTCGAGTGAATACCCTTGAGCCTGGCGTAACTAGGGGTGAGGTGAGCTCATTATAAACATGCTCCTGACTCTTGAGCCTGGCGTAATCAGGGCTGAGGTGAGCTCGTCGTAAACGTGCTCCTGAGGTGAGCTCGTCGTAAACCTGCTCCTAAGATCGGGCGAAAACCCTCGAGCCTGGCTTAACCAGGGCTGAGGTGAGCTCGTCGTAAACGTGCTCCTGAGGTCGGGTGAAAACCCTTGAGCCTGGCGTAACCAGAGCTTAGGTGATCTCGTCGTAACTATAGCTCCTGAAGTGAACTCGTTGTAAACGTCGTTCAAGCCTGACATAATCAAGGCCGAGGTGACCTCGTTGTAAACGTGCTCCTGAGGTCGGGTGAAAACCCTTGAGCCTGGCGTAACCAGGGCTGAAACAAGCTCGTCATAAACATAGGTCCTAAAGTGAACTCGTCGTAACCGTAGTTTCCGAGGTCTGGTGAAAACCCTTAAAGCCTGACGTAATCAAGGCCGAGGTGAGCTCGTTGTAAACGTAGCTCCTGAAGTGAACTCGTCGTAAACGTAGTTCCTGAGGCCGGGTGATAACCCTTGAGCATGGCGTAACCAGGGCTGAGGTGAGATTGTCGTAAACGTGTTCCTGAGGTCGGATGAAAATCCTTGAGATTGGCGTAACCATGGCTGAGGTGAGCTCGTCGTAAACGTGCTCCTGAGGTCGGGTAAAACCCTTGAGCCTGGCGTAACTAGGGTTGAGGTGAGCTCGTCGTAAACGTAGATCCTGAAGTGAACTCATCGTAAACGTAGTTCCCAGTCGGGCGAAAAGCCTTAAAGCCTGACGTAATCAAGGCCGATGTGAGCTCGTTGTAAACGTAGCTTCTGAAGTGAACTTGTCATAAATGTAGTTCCCATGGTCGGGTGAAAACCCTTAAAGTCTAACGTAATCAAGACCGAGGTGAGCTCGTCGTGAACGTAGCTCCTAAAGTGGGGTGAAAACCCTAATGATGGTCACTTTTTGTTTGAAATCCCTTTTAGTTTGACTGATGAACTCCAATTGTTTGTGAGGTCGGCCTTAGTCTGAAGTTGAAGATATGGCTGAGAAATAGGTCATTGATGACATGAAGCTAATGGCCGGGGATATCTAACTGAAGAGCTTCCAATGTTCTTTGGCTGAAGAGGGCTGAAGAGCTGGTCGAGGATGACCTAAAGCTGATGAGTTGGCTGATCATGAAGGACTAAGAGGCGATGACCTGGAGTTGAATAGCTATTGAATCATGATCCAAAGTTGGTCGAAGCATGACCTGAAGCGAAAACCAAAGGAAACTTATGGCTGAAGAGCTAGCGGAACATTACTTGAACCTATGGTTGAAGAGCTATGCAGGACCTATAACTTAAGAGCTAAAGTTGAATAGATGGTTGAACTGGTAGAGGATGACCTGAAACTGAAGAGCTAGTGATGACATCCTTCTGAAGAATTGAGGATGTGGTCTAATTGAGCTGAGGATGACCTTCTGAAGGTTGATGATGACCTCGAGATGAAGAGCTCGGGATGACCTCTGACAGAATAGCTGCGGATGAGCTTGTTGAGGATGACCTCGTGATGAAGAGCTCGGAATGACCTCCGAGTGAAGAGCTAAGGATGACCTCCGTCTGAAGAGCTGAGATGAGCTCTACTAAAAAAGGTGATGATGAGCTTTATATGATGAGCTCTTCGGGGTATATAACCATCTGAAGAGCTGGGGATGAGCTATAACGAATAGTTGATAATAAACTCGACATGAATAGCAAAGAATGAGTTCCGTGAAATATGTCTTTTTCTGAAGAGCTGAGGTTGAGCTCTAATGCGTGGTTGATCTTCATTTGAAGAGCTGTCAGATTAGCTCTCACCAATAGTGGATGAAGGCCTCCATATGAAGAGCAGGCGGATGAACTTTTGAGGTAGATCTTCATCTGATGAGCTTACGGATGAGCTCTCTGCCTATTTGATTATGACTTCCATATGATGAGTTGATGACGAGATATATGATGTAAATCTTCTTTTCTATGGCCAAGGATAAGCCCTATGAGGTAGACTCCATCTGAAAAGCCGATGGATGAACTCTCTGAGGTAGATATCCATCTGATGAGCTCTACTGAATAAGTGATGATGAGCTCTGTATGATGAGCACTCCGAGGTAGATCACCATCTGAAGAGCTGATAATGAGCTCTACTGAAGAGCTGAGATGCTCTCCATCTGCTGAGCTGATGATGAGCTCTACTGAATAGGTGATGATGACCTGCATCATATGAGGTGTGGGTGATGTGATGCCCGGGGATTAATGGTGTTAATCCCGGCGTGGTAATGATCCTTAATGGACTTTAATTGTGGCAATTATGGATTAATTGCGGTATTGGACTCCATGAGATTTTAAATCCGGTATTTGGAGTCGTTGGATCCAAGGGATGAGATTGTATTCTCATCGTGGTGATAACCTTGGAATTTGGTTTTTGGTGGGATTTGGGGTCCGGAGTACTTTGTATTGGGGCTGGTAATGGAAATAGAGATTGGGAGGTAATTATTGAAAACAAATGATTTTTAATGAGTCATGATGTATGATAGGGTTGAATATTACGCATTTTTAGGCTATGATATGTACATGTTTTCGTGTTGATTCTTGGAATATTTTACGGTTTATGGTATATATTTCTCTATTTCAGGAATCAATGTTGAAATGTAGGGAAAGGTGAGAAATCAAGCTAAAATGATGAAAAAATGAATAAAGTTGAAGAAAAGAGGAAAAAACCAGAATCAAAAACACATGTTGCTCCTTTCTCCTCCAATTACTATATGTTCGAGCCATGTTTTGGAAATGTGGTCCATATAAAATTTGTAGAACTTTCTCTTATCTTTGCGTGGACAGCTGATTCATCAAATTTGGAGTTTGTATGAGAATGTTACGGCCAAAATACGAAACTAGCCAGAAGCTGAAAAAGGCAAAGAAACTTACTGTGAAGGGCGATCGATCGAGAAAGGATTTCCGATCGATCGAAAAGGGCAGAAAAAGCCACGAAATTCTTACTGGAAGGCTCGATCGATCGGCCACTTCGTCCAGATCGATCGGTGGAAGGAATTTTCATTAAAATAACTTCCTTATAGAGTTTGTTTCCAACAAGGAAGTCCTTGATTCCCTTCCCCTATATATTACAAACGATTTTTACAACCCAAATATCAGATTTTAACCCTAGACCGCTCACATCACAGCCTCCATCTCAGCCCCCCCTTTCCTTCAATTCCACAAAATCCATAATACACGCCTCCACCTTCTTCTCCCCTCACTTTCCTTCACTTCATGTCCAGCCTCCATCCTTCTACCATTCAACCTTCACCCATCTTCACCTATTCATCCTAGGATTTGGAACAACCCAACAAGGCGATAAAAAGAGACGATCGAGAAGGAAGCAAGAGAAGGAGCGAGGATCTACAACCGGAGTCGACGCTGGGAGTTTTTCTTTGTCTTTAAATTCTTAGTTTTGTTTTGTTTTGATTTATTATGAGGAACTAAAATCATTTATCGAGACTAGGCGAATCCTTTGTTATGAACCTTCGATTTGATGATTTAATTGAATTCTTATAGTTCTTTGCGTATGTTTTATGTTCTTCATGCTTTTAGAGGATTGATCACCTTTGAATGATGTTAGTATCGTAATTGAGATCGAGAGATGATTTTATGATACTGAATTAATAACTCATACCATGGATTTAAGACCGAGATCGAGAGATGACGTCAAATACATGCGTGATAGCCATAGATTTTAGTAATTGAAAGCTAGGAGTTTTCATGGATCTTATGCAACATTGAATTGTTAAATAAGTGAACGAGAGTTACTTACTACAATTCGGTGTTAGGTTTAATATAGCTCGAGAGAGTGTATTAGATAAATTTAGAGAACTCGTCACCTTAGAAATATTTTGATATTCAATCGAGAATTGTAGGGGATTACATTGGTGAGCCAAAGTCTCGATAATCTTCTCTAGTGGATTTTTCTCGTTTATTTTTATTGACTTGGTTGGATTAGTAGTTTATATTAATTAAATTAGTTGTTAATTATAAATTAATTATCGTAGGTTAAATATAGTTAAAAGGAATCTTATTTGGTACTTGCTTGTTAGTCTCTGTGAGTTCGACAATCTGTATCTTCCTATCTATACTAAAACTTGACACCGTGCACTTGCGGTCTAAAATCGCTAAATTGGAAATAATTGTTTAAAATAAAAGCGATCAATGTATTTGTGGAGGGATTGGTATTTTGGAGTTTTGGTACTATATATATACCAAGTAGACTCGGTATTCCGTCATTTTACGGATTCCCTCTCTCTCCCCCTCTCTCTCTCTCTGCGCCCAACCCTTTCCCTCATTTCCCCTCTTTTCTCCCTTGGAGGAGAAATCGCTCGTAGCTTGGCTCGGGAGCTGGATTTCTCAAAGATAATCAGGTATTAATCTTCCCCTCGTCCTTCTCTTTGTTTTTATAGTAGTATTGTTGATTTTGGTTGGGTATTATGTTGGATTTGGATTTGGGGATTTTTGGGTAAAAATCTTAAAGTTTGTTATTGGAGTTTTTATTGGTTTTAAATGGAGTATTTGAGGTGTTGAAGGTGTATGGAGTGTTGGTTTTGTGTTTGGGTGTGAAAAACACCATTGAAACTCGAGTTTTTCGAAAAAAAGCAGGTCACGATCGATCGCGGATTACTTGCTGATCGATCGTGACGAGCAACTGAAATTTTGAGGAAGACGCACAGTGCGGCGATTGATCGCTAAGTCTCAGCGATCGATCGCGAAGCGTTTGGCGATCGATTGCGGAGACTCGCGATCGATCGCGAGAGGCACAGGTTGGCCATTGGATTGCGCGATCGATCGTGATGAAAGCAGCGATCGATCGCGGCTCGAAGGATGGAGTTTTTTTCGAAAATTTTGGAAAATGTCGGGATTTAGGAATCGGGTTTAATTAGCCGATTTTCGGGGCAATGTCTACATTCCAATGGGAATGCTATACTTTTAAAATGGAGTGGTTGGAGCCAAATTTTAATAATTTAATGGAATACTCGATTGAGTAATTGTCTAACCTTTGACCATTTGAAATGGATTATTTTGGGTATTATGCATGCTTAGCCGGAGTCTTTTAAAATGGTTAATCGTCATGGATTGACGATGGGCTTAGAGGTTGTGAACGTGCTTGGGCATGTGGTTGCATGCTTATGTTTGATTGTGAGTTATTTATGTGTTAGCATATAATTCATCGGGTCGTGGGATACAGGCAAGGTTGGACTCGAACTACGGAATTATAAGGTACGTATAATGTACGAGCATAGCCTTTTATATTATTGCAACTGTGAAATGCATGGTTATTTGTATTTGCAATAAATGGATATATATATATCTATATATATCGGGAATTATATGGTACCGCTTTTGAGCGAGCAATGATTGGTATGTTGTCGCTATGGAGCGAACATCGGTTATACGCCACTGCTGTTGAGCATACGTGAGGTTAAATGCCGCTATTATGGAACGAGCAATGCAATAGAACTATGGAATCATTGGTTAGAGATGTATAGATATCTATGGTTATTTGTTAAATGGTTTAATCATATTCGATCATGGAACTGGTATGGCAGGAATGGTTTTAGTTAACCAATGTGGTGATTAACTGGCTTTGGGAATTTGATGGTTTTGGTTATTTTGAGAACAGGAACAGCATAGGGGATCCCGGATGAGGATGATGCCATCCAGGGAGTATCCTTTAAAATTCATGGCATTTACATTGTGTAAATTATGAATTGTTATATTGTGCTTATTGGATTGGTGGTTGATAGGGTTGATTATTACGCGTATTTGGGCTTTGATTTATATATATTTTCGTGTAGATTCCGTGAAGATGTTATGTTTTTTGGTATTTATTTGATTGTTTCAGGAATCTAGGTGGAATGTGGAAGAATTGAGCTACAAGGAAGAAAACGGATCAAATCAAGCCAATAAATGAAGAATTTGAGTTCTGACATTCTCGATCAATTGGAACAGGAGGTCGATCGATCGACAAAGGCAGAAGTTTTGGCCAACATTAAATTTCAGAGCTCGATCGATCGGAATCACCAGCTCGATCGATCGAGAGAGGCAGAGAGTTGGCAAGAAATTTGAAGAAAGCTCGATCGATCGGAAGCTTCAACTCGATCGATCGAGCGAGGCAGAGACTCTCATACTCGGAAGCTGAGGGCGCTCGATCGATCGAGACATATCAACTGATCGATCGAGACAGAGAATTTTCTGAAAATAAAAGTCTTGATTTGGTTTGATTTTTGGAACACTTCCATATCTCCCCTCCTCTATAAATAAGGAAAAGAGGCACGAAAATTGGATCAATAATTCTGAATAGAGTCAGACTTAAATATTCTTGAGCCGCCTTTCATCTACCGGGAACAAGAGAAGGTTGAAGAATCCTTTGAAGTGCAAGGAAGGAAGCGAGAGAAGAAGCATCGGTCAACGCACCGAATCGCTCCTACGTTTATCGTATTTCTAAACTCTAGATTAATTTGTTTTCATATATATTTGATGTTTGAGGTTGAGAGACGATTAAGCATCTTATTAATTTGATTTGAATTTAATTGAGTTTATTCTATCAAATTTGAGGAATTTTGTGTTTGAATCTTTGATTTGGTTGTGTTTGAGTGAATCATGATCTTTTGTTCATGAGTTATATGCTTCATGCTATCAAAGTCTAGCTACCTTTGATTGGAATTGTGAATTATAATTGAGATCGAGAGATAAAATTATAATACGCTAAAATAATTCATGTTGTATGTTTAAGATTTAGATCGAGAGATTAAATCACATACGTGGTCACTTTAAATTGAAAGATTTAAAGATCAACGGTTTTCATAGAGATTTATTCGGTATTAAATTGGTTTAAGTGAACGAGAGTTACTTGTGTCAATTTATTACTAGTTTCAATACAGCTCGAGAGAGTGTATTGATTATATTCGGAAATCCGTCACATTAAGAATTGATTGATAAGTAATTGTGTTAACAAACAAATCATTGACGATACACAATTGAACGAACATCGTGATAGATTTCTTTAGCGGAATTCCTTCGCATCTTCAAAGGAGTTGTTTTATTTTAGAGTTTTTAATTCTCTAGTTTATTAGTTAATTAATCATATTTTTCGTAAGCTAAATATAATTTTGCTAATTTATTTGGTAATTATACGTTAGTCCCTGTGGGTTCGATCCTTTCTTATATATCACTATACTAAAACTTGACACCGTGCACTTGCGGTAGAATCGCTACACTGAGAAATAATTGTTTAAAAAAAAGCGATCAAGTTTTTGGCGCCGTTGCCGTGAACTAGTTTGTATAATATCATACGAGATTAGTTAATTGTAATTTAGCCATTAATTTTTTATTTTTGTTTTATTTGTTTGTCACTCTTGACCATTGGGTTTACTACATTTGTGTTTTTACTTTTGATTAATTTTACAGGTAGTCATCTTATCGGTGCATGCTAAGGAGTAGCAACTCTACACTCGAGCCGTTTGACCCAGAAATCGAGCGTACGTTTGACAACAATCAAGTAGGGGGCGCTTACAATGAAGCACTGAATCCAAGATCGATGATGGATTATGCTCAACCAGCTTTTCATGGATCATTGTCAAGTATTACGAGGCCAACCATTCAAGCCAATAATTTTGAAATAAAGCCGGCGATAATACAGATGATCCAACATTCAGTGATGTTTGGAGGAGTAGCCACTGATGATCCGAACGCTCACATCTCCAACTTCTTGGAGATTTGTGACACTTTTTCAAACATAATGGCGTTTCTGATGACGCCATCAGGTTAAGGTTATTTCCTTTCTCATTAAAAGATAAAGTTAAAGCTTGGTTGAACTCTTTACCTGCAGGATCGATAACAACTTGGGAGGGGATGACGCAAGTGTTTTTGTCCAAATACTTTCCCCCTTCCAAAACGGCAAAGACGAGGAACGATATCACCACGTTCGGGCAATTCGATCCTGAAACACTATATGAGACTTGGGATCGTTTCAAGGATTTGCTTAGGAGATGCCCACACCATGGTATTCCTATTTGGCTCCAGGTACAGACTTTTTATAACGGTTTATTTTCATCTAGCCGTTCTATGATAGATGCAGCCTCAGGAGGATCCATTATGCGCAAGACACCGGAAGCAGCGTATGAACTCTTAGAAAAGATGGCTTCTAACAGCTATTAATGGCAATCGGAGAGGAATGTGCCAAAGAAACCGGCTGGAGTTCATCAAGTTGACGACATCACTGCTCTTTTGGCACAGTTGGAAGCGCTGAACAAAAAGATAGATAGCATGAGCATGACAGCAATGCAAGCTCAAGTTATCACTTGCGAATTGTGTGGAAGCAATCATCCAAGCACTGAGTGCCAAGCAGGTAATCCATTCATACAGTCTAACGAGTCCGTGGATTATCTAGGAAACATGCATCCCAACAACCCATACTCCAATACTTACAACCCAGGGTGGAGAAATCATCCGAACTTGCAATGGTCCAACCAAAACAACGTGTTGAACCCACAACAACCATCGGGATATGCACCAAAGCCGAGTATGGAGGAGCTAATGACCAAGTTCATATCATCAACTGAAACTAGGATGCAAAATTAGGAGGCATCTATAAAGAACTTGGAAAGACAAGTGGGGCAACTAGCAGCTATAATTCATGGACGAGCTCAAGGGACACTACCTACTGATACGGTGAAAAACCCAAAGGAGCAAGCGAAAACGGACCACTGAGACGGAGGTAACAGTCCAGCTTGGGACTATAAATTAAGAAATTTCCTCTATCCCTTGATTGTTTTTCATTTTTTTAGTCTAATTGTTTTTATTTTATTTTTATTATTTTTAGAGCCTAACTCCGTGCGTTAATTTTTAAATGCAGGAAAATGAAATTAGTCAAATCGGTGGGGCGGATCGAAGTTGAAAGGTGAAAAAATTGGAAAAATTGGTCTGAAAGGCTCGATCGATCGAGATTAAAGCTCGATCGATCGACCATGGGTTGAAAAAAATAAAATTTTTCTGGTGTCACCGATCGATCGAGATTTCACTCTCGATCGCCGAAGGTCATAGAGATAAGAAATTTTTTCTGTCTCGCTCGATCGATCAAGCGGAAACTCTCGATCAATCGAGCAACAAAAAAATTCTTTTTTAACATCAGATATCAGCACTATCAAAACGCAAAACTCAATCCTTCTAAATTTTCCAAGAAAAAAATCTCCCCTTTTAACCTAATCCCCAAATTTCTTCCTATAATCTTCCCATACACTCACAAATCTTGCAATTTAAGCTTCCAAGCTTCATCTAATCACACGTTTTGCAACAGATTTGAAGATTTACAACTGAAATTGGGAGATTTCATCAACAAGGAGGAACTCAAGGAAGATTCCAAACCATCACCTCGATTTTCATGGTATATGGTTTCAACTCTTCTCTATATCCATAATTTAGTGAATATTGTTGTTTGGATGTATAAGGTTGAAGTTTTTGGTGAATTTTGAAATTAAGTAGTTGAATTTTGGGGAAGTTAAAGGTTGGTAGGTAAGATTTGTACATTCTTGCTGTGGTTTGTGATATTGGTGATTTTTGTTGTGGTTGGGAGTGACAAAGTAAGAATTGTTAATTGATCAATGGCGCCAAAGAGAAAGCAAAAGCAAGTCGAAGCCACCACTTCGGCTGCAAAGTATGATGAGAAGCGCTTTGTGAATTCCGTAGCGGCGGAATTGTACCCTAGCTTCACCGTAAACCCCTCAGTCGCGAAAGGGGAATGAGTTTGGATAAGCTTGAATGCCCGGTCATTCAAGAAGCTAGGCGACGGGAGTGGTTTGAATTCATCCAACAACCTATTGATGCGGTGGTCCCGGTAGTAAGGGAATTCTATGCTAATTTGAGGACGGTCCACCCAAATTCAAGGGAGGTTGTATTTGTCAGGGGTAAGGATATTGAATATGATCGATTCAAGTTGAATGCAATTTTTAGGATGCCATCTATAAAGAACAGTGATTACCAAGCGTTCAAAACAAGCCAAATCAACTATGACGAGGTAATTTCTGTAATCGGTATCGAGGGGGTTGATTGGCAAAGAAACAACAATGGAGAGCCCCAATTGGTCCTCAAGAAATATCTGAAACCAGAGGCACAATCTTGGTTCTCTTTCATAGCCGCCCGGGTCATGCCATCGACCCATACTTCTGAGGTTACTAAGAAGAGAGCTGCCCTGGTATATGCCATACTTATATGGGAAAAGGCTGGATTTGGGGCATATTATCAATGAACATATCTGTGACATCGGTAGGAGTCCACCCACCTGCATTGCCTTTTCCATCGACTATCACAGCCCTTTGCAAGAGAGGTGGTGTGAAGTGGGACACCGATGAGAAACTCCTACCATCTAAAGGACCAATTGTGGTTGATGGCCCAGCGCCTCCTACAGGCCGACGAAGGGCCGAGCCAAGGCCCTCGAGCAGCAGACATGCTGGGCCATCCTTCTCTTCCGCTGCAGATCATACATCGATTACCTTGGACTCCCTTCACAGGATCTCCAAGACCTCCGCCTGGAGCAGCAGGGCATCCAAAATATGCAACGGGAACTATAGTGGGGCCAAGCACAGATAAGCCAGCACCTACAATACCAATGTGCGTGGAACAATGCCTTGGCCAAGGTTTCCCATATATTCAGTTCCCGCCTGAGCCGCAATTTCGACCATTCCCGCCATACCATCAACCACCACCACCAGATTATCCGCCACACCCACCATACCAGCCTGAGGAGCCATATTACCCAGTACCACCTCCGGAGCATGATGAGGACGACGATCACTGACGATCGTCGTCAAGGTATGTGCTTTGCCTTTGCATTTATTATTCACCATACATTGAAGGCAATGCATGTACTAAGTTTTGGGGGGGGGGGGGGGTGTTTACTGTTTCTGCTGTTGACTTGTGTTACTTCCTTGCATGACTAATCTAGCATGAGATTAGGTCGATTTTTGGCATATAAAAATTTTTTTCTAATGAGTTCATCATTTAGAAATAATGAATTAGACTTGCAATGGTATTACATGATGATATTAATCCCCATCTTAACTTAAGTCTTGAAGATTTTGACTTGTTTGTGAATATCTTAAGTTGAGTTAATATGTCAAAAATTGAGGAATATTTTGAGCACTTTTGGCTCATGATTGAGTGAATTATATATTGGAACAATTTTGTTAAATATGATTTGTCTTGAGGACCTTGAAACACTTTAGAACCTATTTGAGAGCATTTTGAGGCGAAATTTTATAGTTAGGAACTAGACTTGGAAATGATTTAGGCGATCTTTGAACCGCTTGAGCCTTTCAAGCTTACCATGTTTATATCAATCTCTAGTTCCCTAATTTGAGCCTAAATGATAAAAGAATTGAGTATGTTTGACATACTATTAGCCTCATTCAACATTTTTTTTGGCAACCTCATTATACCCACCTACTTGAGCCTAAATGGAAGATTTTTATCTTGACCTTAAGGGAGTATAATGATTCTCATTAGATGCACTTGAAATGCTAAACTTTGATGAGCTTATTGTTAAAAAATTTGATGAATGAGAAAAGAAAAAGATAGAAAAAGCCGTGAGAAAAAAGTGAATAAATAAGACCCAGAGTGGCCAATGCTAGAAAAAAGAAGAAAAGCTCAAAGTACACTAAAAAGAAAAAATTGAATTTTCTATGATTATACTCTTCTTTGTATTTCCCTATCTTTTCTTTGAAGCCAAACACCTAGACCAAACATTACAAGCTTTAAAAGACCTATTAATCCAAGTCTAGGGAATAACTACACTAATGGAGAAGTGTTTGAAAAGTAGGCTTATGAAGTGTTTAAAAGTAAATCTTGATTTTGAGTTTAATAGCATTATTTGATCCTAAAAGTATATATGAAACTCATTATTGACATGAACACACACGCACGTTCCGCTTTTGCGATTTATTGCTTGGCTTAGGAGAAAACACTTCTTGTTAGTTTTTGGATATACTTATGATTGAAGTGTTAGTGGGATTTCTGAGCTTCTACGTTTGAGTTGCTAAGTTAATTCATTCAAAGTATTGATGATGAACTTTGCATTTTGATATTAATGTTTGCTCGAGGACGATCAAAACTAAGTTTGGGGGAGTTGATAGGGTTGATTATTACGCGTATTTGGGCTTTGATTTATATATATTTTCGTGTAGATTCCATGAAGATGTTATGATTTTTGGTATTTATTTGATTGTTTCAGGAATCTAGGTGGAATGTGGAAGAATTGAGAGGAAGAAAACGGATCAAATCAAGCCAATAAATGAAGAATTTGAGTTCTGACATTCTCGATCAATCGGAACAGGAGGTCGATCGATCGACAAAGGCAGAAGTTTTGGCCAACATTAAATTTTAGAGCTCGATCGATCGGAATCACCAGCTCGATCGATCGAGAGAGGCTGAGAGTTGGCAAGAAATTTGAAGAAAGCTCAATCAAAGGAAGCTTCAACTCGATCGATCGAGCGAGGCAGAGAAACTCATACTCGGAAGCTGAAGGCGCTCTATCGATCGAGACATATCAACCGATCGATCGAGACGGAGAATTTTCTGAAAATAAAAGTCTTGATTTGGTTTGATTTTTGGAAACACTTCCATATCTCCCCTCCTCTATAAATAAGGAAAAGAGGCACGAAAATTGGATCCATAATTCTGAATAGAGTCAGACCTAAATATTCTTGAGCCGCCTTTCATCTACCTGGAACAAGAGAAGGTTGAAGAATCCTTTGAAGTGCAAGGAAGGAAGCGAGATAAGAAGCATCGGTCAACGCACGGAGTCGCTCCTACGTTTATCGTATTTCTAAACTCTAGATTAATTTGATTTTCATATTTATTTGATGTTTTTGAGGTTGAGAGACGATTAAGCATCTTATTAATTTGATTTAAATTTAATTGAGTTTATTCTATCAAGTTTAAGGATTTTGTGTTTGAATCTTTGATTTGGTTGTGTTTGAGTGAATCAATATCTTTTGTTCATGAATTATATGCTTCATGCTATCAAAGCCAAGCTACCTTTGATTGAAATTGTGAATTATAATTGAGATCGAGAGATAAAATTATAATACGCTAAAATAATTCATGTTGTATGTTTAAGATTTAGATCGAGAGATTAAATCACATACGTGGTCACTTTAAATTGAAAAATTTAAAGATCAACGGTTTTCATAGAGATTTATTCGGTATTAAATTGGTTTAAGTGAACGAGAGTTACTTGTGTCAATTTATTACTAGTTTCAACGCAGCTCGAGAGAGTGTATTAATTATAATCGGAAATCCGTCACCTTAAGAATTGATTGATAAGTAATTGTGTTAACAAACAAATCATTGACGATACACAATTGAACGAACATCTTGATAGATTTCTTGAGCGGAATTCCTTCGCATCTTCAAAGGAGTTGTTTTATTTTTGAGTTTTTAATTCTTTAGTTTAATTAGTTAATTAATCATATTTTTTGTAGGCTAAATATAATTTTGCTAATTTTATTTGGTACTTATACGTTAGTCCATGTGGGTTCGACATCCTTTCTTATATATCACCATACTAAAACTTGACACCGTGCACTTGCGGTAGAATCGCTACACTGAGAAATAATTGTTTAAAATAAAAGCGATCAGTGGTATTGGCATGCTCACACGTGTGGGGGCTGTCTCTGTTGGGGCAGGTGGTACAGATGCAACAATGGCTTGAGAGTTGAGCTCGGACTGTTGATTGGAGGTATTTACAGGATTGAAGTACCAGAGCTGGTTGAATAAGTATAACGATAGATCCAGAGTTGAGATCGAGCTATGCATGGGAGGTGCTTTCAGGATCGAAGTACCAGTAATGGTATTTGGTAGAGTATCTTATACATTAGATACACGTCCATTCATTGGGTGCTCTCATATGAGCACGTTTTTTACGTGTATATGGAATGTATAAAAGGGCATGGCTTTTCTCTCTTCATTTATTGTTTGCATGCAATTAAATAACGAATTGCTAAATGAACTGAGAGCATGTTAGTGTATTATGAGGGTGCATGCTATGTAAGTGGTCTTGGTTGGGGAATTTGAATATTACGTGGTTCTAATGCAAGAAATTTTCTGGATGGTATATGATGCTATACTTGCATATGGTTTTTCCCCCATGATAATATGATTATATGCACAAATGGTATGGATTAATACAGTAATAACGGGATAAGGGCATGGGGGTCCTTACAGGTGATCTCCGTCTGATGAGCTTAGGATGAGCTCTACTGAATAGCTAAGATGATCTCCATGTGATGAGCTGAGGATGAGCTCTACTGAATAGGTGATGATGAGCTCTCCAAGGTAGACCACCATCTGAAGAGTTGAGGATGAGCTCCACTGAAGAGCTGAGATGATCCGTCTGATGAGCTTAGGATGAGCTCTACTGAAGAGCTGAGATGATCTCTATATGATGAGCTGAGGATATTCTCTACTGAATAGATGATTATGAGCTCTATATGATGAGGACTCCGAGGTAGATCATCGTCTGAAGAGTTGAGGATGAGCTCTACTGAAGAGCTGAGATGATCTCCGTCTGATGAGCTTAGGATGAGCTCTACTGAAGAGCTGAGATGATCTCCATCTGATGAGCTGAGGATGAGATCTACTGAATAGGTGATGATGAGCTCTTCAAGGTAGAACACCATCTGAAGAGCTGAGGATGAGGTCTACTGAAGAGCTGAGATGATCTCCGTCTGATGAGCTTAGGATGAGCTCTACTGAAGAGCTGAGATGATCTCCGTCTGATGAGCTTAGGATAAGCTCTTGATGACATCTAATTGCAAAACAAATGATGAGCTCATGTTGACTAAGATGAAGAGCTCATGATGACCTCTGATTGAAGAGCTAAGGATGATCTCTTGATGACCAGGATGAAGAGCTCTTGATGACATCTAATTGCGAAGCGAAGGATGAGCTCATGTTGACCAAGATGAAGAGCTCATGACGACCTCTGATTGAAGAGCTAAGGATGATCTCTTGATGGCCAGGATGAAGAGCTCTTGATGACATCTAATTGCAAAGCGAAGGAAGAGCTCATGCTGACCAAATTGAAGAGCTCATGATGACCTCTGATTGAAGAGCTAAGGATGATCTCTTGATGGCCAGGATGAAGAGCTCTTGATGACATCTAATTGCAAAGCGAAGGATGAGCTCATGTTGACCAAGATGAAGAGCTCATGATGATCTCTGATTGAAGAGCTAAGGATGATCTCTTGATGGCAAGATGAAGAGCTCTTGATGACATCTAATTGCAAAGCGAAGGATGAGCTCATGTTGACCAAGATGAAGAGCTCATGATGACTTCTGATTGAAGAGCTAAGGATGATCTCTTGATGGTCAGGATGAAGAGCTCTTGATGACATCTAATTGCAAAGCTAATTGCAAAGCGAAGGATGAGCTCATGTTGACCAAGATGAAGAGCTCATGATGACCTCTGATTGAAGAGCTAAGGATGATCTCTTGATGGCTAGGACGAAGAGCTCATGATGACCTCTGATTGAAGAGTAAAGGCTGAACTCTGGTTGAGGAGTTGGGGATGACCTCCAAGCAGCTGGGGCATCTGATTAGTCTTTGTGGTCCCCTTAATAGTCATGACAATGAACTAGTCAACTTTTCTAAGCTTATATCCACGTTTGTCAATGGAGGTTAGATCCCTCGCGTTCACGATATGTGATTATATCTTCCAAGTTCTTCTAGGATGTTAGATCTCCCATGTACGTCTCTGGAAGTTGTTACTCATCTTCCTGCTATGAACCTCTGGAGGTCAACATAGTATTCGATCTTCTTCTTTTTCTATTGTCAATCTCTATGTCTTTGCTCATGTTTCCCACAGACGGCGCCAATTGATATCACCAAAAATTGCGATGACCCGCTGAGATCAATAGTGAGGGGGCTCACCTATCCTTTCTTCTCCAATACTCAAAATAATGACGATAGTGGCAGCAAGTAGACGCTAAGATGACCTGAAAGCATGAAGCAACAGTGAGAAGGGGGCCGGAAGGTTTTTCGGCATATCCCCTATGACGGTCAAGTCAGGCGATTGAATAAGGGAAAATTATGTTGTAAAGTAAGCGAGAGCATTATGAATGATCAAACATGCAGATTGAACTTGGTATTTATAGGCAGAGGACTAAGAGTTACCCTATATCAAGGACTCATTCCATGTTTACCCAAATCTTTTCAGGATATTATAAGATCTTGTGAATACAATCAAATACCATATATTGCTCCGCATATCTCACACTTGCCTAATTTAGGAGATACAATTCCCTTGTTGTGTTCACGTATTAAGCAAGTTATGAGAAGAGTTCAGCCAAGGAGGTCGGACCCGAAAAGAGGTCGCCATAACGTTCGGAGGAGGGCGAATAGGTGAGGTAAAACATGTCGGCCAAACAGGTGGGTATCCAACAAAGAGGTCGGAGAAAGAGGCGAGGTCTTCTGAAGTAAGATCAACATGACGCAAAGGTAACATGTCGGCAAAACAGGTGGTGACTGATAAGTGTGATTTTTACACTTAATATGATGTATGATTATGGGTGTTTTTATAGTGATTCCTGGAAAATATTACGCATTTTGGGTATATATTTGTATATTTCAGGAATCTAGGTCTAAATGCATAAAAGTGGAGGAAATAAGCTATAAATGATGAAAAATGACCAAACAGAGCTAATAAGGAAAATGAGGGACGAAAGTGCAAACTATTGAAAATCAGTGGCAGCGATCGATCGGTAAAAACCAGTGATTGGTCGCCGCGGACCAGAAGTTTCTCGCAATCGATCGGTAATCCTTGGCGATCGATTGCCACTATGCAGATTTTGAAAAATAAAAACCCAAATAGTATGGCGATCGATCGGAACTTCTACATATCGATCTCCAAACCCGGAAAAATCGAGATTTTGTTTCTTGCTTGGTGATTTTGTGTCCAAACTTTGAAAAACTCCTCCATACTATTTATAGAAGATTTTTCAGACGTTTTGGTGGACTCTTGACTCATAATAGACCCTACAAACTCGGGCACCATCACTTTCCTTCATCCCCAACAATTCATACACTACCATAACCATTGAAGAAGAAGCGGGAATATGGAGCAACGCAATGAGTCAAAGCCTATCGTTACTTTAGTATTTCTAAACTTTGTTTGATTCTATATGATTTCTTTATGCTTTGGATGTTGAAAAACACGTTGATGCATTTGATTTTGAATATGTTTCTAGGCTAAGTTTATTTTCAAGACTTAGGGAATCTTTTGTATGAACCCATGATTTAAATTGAATGTTTTTGATTGATTCTTATTATCTAAGTGCATAGAGCATTGTTCTTCATGCTTTTAAGGGTTTGACCATCCTTGAATGATAGTAAATTACAATTGAGAGCGAGAGATAAAATTGTGATTCGATATAGTGATTTATGCCGTGGATTTCAGACTGATATCGAGAGATGAAGTCAAATACACGTATGATAGCTATAGATATCTAGTAATCAAAAGCTAGAAGTTTTTGCGGATCTTAATACAATATTGTGTTGTTAAATAAGTACACGAGAGTGACTTACTGCAATTTGATGTAAGGTTTAATATAACTCGAGAGAGTGTATTAGATAAATTTGGAAAACTCGTCACCTTAGATTGTTTGAATTCGATTATTAACTAATAGACGAATTATGGGGGATTACATAGGTGAATCGAAAGTCTTGATAATTGTTTCTTTTGATTATTAATCATATTTACCATTGATTGTTTGGGTTACATATTGAGTTAATTAGTAAATTAGTTAATTAATCTAACCAATTTTCGTAGGCTAAATATAGTTAAACTAGTTGAATTTGGTAATTATTTCCTAGTCCTCGTGGGTTCGACACTCATACTTTTAAAATCATTATACTAAAACTTGACACCGTGCACTTGCGGTACGCAATCGCTACACTGAAAAATACTTTTTAAAATAATAGATATCAAGTTTTTGGCGCCGTTGCCGGTGACTAGTTTTAATAATATCAAACGAGATTAGTTGACTGTAGTTTAGTCATTTATTTGTTCTTATTTTTTGATTTTTTTCCATTCTCTCTACTCTTCTACTGTTTGTGTTCTTTTTGGTTGATTGTTACATGTTGTTATCTCTTGGTGCATGCTAAGGAGTAGCAAGCCTACACTTGAGCCCTTTGATCCCGAGATTGAACGCACTTGTCAAAGGAAGCTAAGGCAAGCAAGAGCACATATGGCTAATACCAGGAGATACTGGTACCACCAGTTGCAAGATCACTCATGGGCTACGCCTGCCCTGCAGTCCATGGATCATTGTCGAGTATCACGAGACCAAATCTCCTACTTTTTGGAGATTTGTGATACATTCAAGCATAATGGCGTTACTGACGATGCCATCAGGTTACGTTTGTTTCCCTTTTCTTTAAAGGATAAAGCAAAATCCTGGTTACAATCGTTGCTTGCAAGGGTCTATTACCACGTGGGATGGAATGGCGCAGTTGTTCATGTCAAAATTCTTTCCACCATCCAAGATGGCTAATATGTAGAATGATATCACAATCTTTGCCCAATATGATCCAGAGACATTGTATGAGGCTTGGGAGCGCTTCAAAGATATACTGCGGAGATGCCCACATCATGGCCTCCCTATCTGGCTGTAGGTACAGACATTTTATAACTGTTTATTTTCTGATAACCGTTCTATGATTGATGCAGCGTCAGGAGTAACTGTGATGAGGAAGACGCCCGAGGAAGCTTATACGCTGTTGGAGGAGATGGCTGCTAATAGTTGTCAATGGCAATCCGACAGGAACGTGCCAAAGAAGCAAGCTGGAGTGCATCAAGTAAGTGAAGTCACTGCCCTAGCTGCCCAGTTGGAAGCGCTTAACAAGAAGATCGATAGTTTGAGCATGCATGCAATGCAAGATCAAACCGTTACATGAGAGCTTTGCCAAGGAGGACATCGGAGCACTGAATGCCAAGTAGGTAACCTTTCGTTTCAACTAATGAAGCTGTTAATTTTGTAGGAAACCGACCACCACAGACCTATCCCTATTCAAATACATACAATAATGGGCCGAGGAACTATCCCGAACCACCATCAGGGTATGCACCAAAGCAAGCATGGAGGAGCTGCTAACCAAGTTCATATCGTCAGCTGAAACAAGGATGAACAATCACGAGGCATCGATAAAGAACTTGGAAGTCCAAGTGGGATAGATCGTAGCTGGACGACCACAAGGAGCACTTCCTAGTGACACCGAGACAAATCCTAGGGAGCAAGTCCATGATATCATGTTGAGGAGTGGAAAAGAGGTCGCTGAGAAGAAGGATGTACAAGTTGAGTTAAAAGGCGAGGCGGACATCAAGCAAGAAGAGGAACAAACACGCGACAAAGATAAGTCTACTAAGACCCCTACACCCATCACACCTGCTAAGGTAGATATCCCACCCCCATTCCCTACTGCATATAAGAGAGCAAAAATAGATTCTAAGTTTGCTAAGTTTTTAGAATTGATAAAGAATCTCCATATTGAGATGCCTTTCATTGATGTTATTCAGCACATGCCGAATTATGCTAAGTTTTTAAAGGAAATTCTGTCAGAAAAGCGGTAACTGGGAGAGCATGAGATGATAAACTTAACTGAGGAGTGTTCTGCTGTCATTCAAAATGATTCACCTCCAAAGTTAAAGGATCCAGGGAGTTTCACTATACCTTGCAAAATAAATTCTAAATCTTTTAATAACTCTTTATGGGGTCAAGTGTCAACTTAATACCTTTATCTGTGTACATGAAGTTGGGCTTAGGAGAGCACAAAGCAATCAATGTTTCACTGCAGATGGCGGACAAGTCCATCAAGTACCCTCATGGGATAGTGTTGGATGTAACCAAGGTTGATAAATTCACCATTCCGGTGGATTTAATGGTGTTAGACATAAAGGAGGAGGCGGACATGCCATTAATACTAGGAAGACCGTTCCTAGCTACTGGAAGGGCATTGATTGACGTCCAAGAAGGGAAGTTGATCCGCCGAGTAGGGGGGATCAAGTTACTTATGATATGTTCAAAGTTGTGAACACTACATGCACTGAGCACCGATGTTTTAGTGTCAATATAATTGATACACTATCTTTTGATGCGATGCAGGTTAAGAGTGAGAAGAAGGTAGAGGTCACATCGAATGGCCAACAAAGAGGAGGTAATTTTTGTGAGACTTGGTATTAATGAATAGGAAAAAGATGAGACTTTTTCCATGGAAGTCTGACACACCATGGGCTGGACCGTTCAAAGTTGTCGATGTTCTACCATTCGACACCTTCAAATTGAGAGATGACCACGGGGCAAAGTGGGTATGACATTACCACATGGAGGATGGAAAATCGTCCCCTACTGGCCCTTGCGGCACTTGAGCTAAATGGTAAAAAGTCCAGCTTGGGACTTAAATCAAGAACTCTTTCATATCCCTTTGTTGTGTTTTTAGTTTATTTTGGTTTGTTTTGTTTTTGTTTTTTATTTTAGCGAGACTCCATGTTTGCTGTGATCTGTCCAACAATATGCCCCACTAGCTGACGAGGAATGGACAATGATCACTGACGGTCGTTGACAACGGTAACTGCTTTGTCTTACTTTCCATGCTTATTACATTGAGGATAATGCATGAATTAAGTTTGGGGGAGTGCATTACTGTGTCATGTTTTTTATTTGGAAATTGATCGTTTCTTGAGCCCCAACAATATTTTTTCTTGAAAATGAGTTCAGTTAGTAAGATAAGAATGAATCATAGTAGTGGCCTCTACTCCATGATGATATTAATCACACTATGCATGTCAACTTGAGTTTTGATGATTGTAAGACTTGTTTGTGAATATCTTATTTGAGTAGCATGTCAAAGATGAGGAATATTTTGAGCACATTGGAGTCATAATCTTGTGAAGTGCATTTGTAGTAGTGAATTTTTTTGGTGAAAGTGATGAATTATTTTTTAGCATCTTAGAGTACCTTAGAAACTATTTGATGATGACTCTTTGAGGAGAAATTTTATAGTTATGAACTTGACTTGGAAATGATTTAGGCGATCTTTGGACCGTTTGAGCCTTTCAAGCTTACCATGTAAACATCAATCTCTAGTATCCCATTTTGAGCCTAATTGAAAGAGAATGGAGTATGTTTAACATACTATTAGCCCCCATTCAACATTTTTTTGGCAACTCATTATACCCACCTATATGAGCCTAAATTGAAAAAAAGAATTATCCTTACCTAAGGGAGTATAATGATTCTCATTAGATGCACATAAATTGCTATATTTGGATGAGCTCATTGTTGAAAAAAATTGATGAATGAGAAAAGAAAAAGATAGATAAAGCCTTGTGAAAAACAAAAGACTAAATAAGACCGAAAGTGGCCAAGGCTAAAATAAAAAGACCAGAAGCTCAAGTTGTGCTTAAAAAAAAAAAATTGAACTTTACATGATTATACTATTTTCTTTATGCTATCCTATCTTTTCCTTTGAAGCCAAACACCTAGGCCTAAAGTTACAAGCTTAAAAAGACCTATTGATCCAAGTCTTGGAGTGACTACATTAGTGGAGAAGTTGTTTGAAAATAGGTATATGGAATGCTCAACGATAATCTTAACTTTCATTGCCTAGCATGATTTGATCTATGAAAATTGCATGAAACTTGAAAGTGACAATAGCACACACACACGTTCTGATTTTGAGACATGTTGATCGATATAGGAGAAACACGATATAGGAGAAACACAACGTGTTGAACATTCTGAGTGACTCTTGTTGTCTGTATGTCTGAGCTACATGATTGACTGACGAATTGATTTATTTTAATCTTTAATATTGAACTCTACTGTGTGATCTTATTTCTTGATCGAGACGATCAAGCTTAAGTTTGGGGGAGTTGATAAGTGTGATTTTTACACTTAATTTGATATATGATTAGGGGCCTTTTTGTAGTGATTCCTGGAAAATGTTACTCGTTTTGGGTATATATTTGTATATTTCAGGAATATAGGTCCAAATGCATAAAAGTTGAAGAAATCAGCTATAAATTATGAAAAAGGACAAAACCGAGCATATACGGAAAAGGAGGGACGAAAATGAAAAATGTTGAAAATCAACCACAGCGATCGATCGGTAATATCAAGCGATCGATCGCCACCAAACAGTGCACATTCGTGATCGAGCGGTAAAAACCAGCGATCGATTGCCGCGGCCCAGAAGTTTCTCACGATCGATCGGTAATCCTTGGCGATCGATCGCCGCTATGCAGATTTTGAAAAATAAAAACAAGAATAGTATGGGGATCGATCGGGAACTTCTACCGATCGATCCCAAACCCGGAAAAATCAAGATTTTGGTTCCTACTTGGTGATTTGTGTCCAAACTTTGCAAAACTCCTCCACACTATTTATAGAAGATTTTCAGACGTTTTGGTGGACTCTTGGCTCATAATAGACCCTACAAACTCAGCCACCATCACTTTCCTTCATCCCCAACAATTCATACACTACCATAACCATTGAAGAAGAGACGGGGCGACGGAGCAACGCAAGAAGTCAAAGCTTATCATTACTTTAGTATTTCTAAACTTTGTTTGATTCTATTTGATTTCTTTATGCTTTGGATGTTGAAAAACACGCTGTTGCATTTGATTTTGAATATGTTTATAGGCTAAGTTTATTGTCAAGACTTAGGGGATATTTTTTATGAACCCATGATTTAAATTGAATGTTTTTGATTGATTCTTATTATCTAAGTGCATAGCGCATTGTTTTCATGCTTTTAAGGGTTTGGCCATCCGTGAATGATAGTAAATTTCAATTGAGTCCGAGAGATAAAATTATGATTCGATATAGTGATTTATGCCGTGGATTTCAGACTGATATCAAGAGATGAAGTCAAATACACGTGTGATAGCTATAGATATCTAGTAATCGAAAGCTAGAAGTTTTCACGGATCTTAATACAATATTGTGTTGTTAAATAAGTACACGAGAGTGACTTACTGCAATTTGATGTTAGGTTTAATATAACTCGAGAGAGTATATTAGATAAATTTGAAAAACTCGTCACCTTAGATTGTTTGAATTCGATTATTAACTAATAGGCGAATTATGGGGGATTACATAGGTGAACTGAAAGTCTTGATAATTGTTTCTTTTGATTATTAGTCATTCACCATTGATTGTTTGGGTTAAATATTGAGTTAATTAGTCAAATTAGTTAATTAATCATAACCAATTTTCGTAGGCTAAATATAGTTAAACTAGTTGAATTTGGTAATTATTTCCTAGTCTTCGTGGGTTCGACACTCAATACTTTTAAAATCATTATACTAAAACTTGACACCGTGCACTTGCGATACACAATCGCTACACTGAAAAATACTGTGATGCCCGGGGATTAATGGTGTTAATCCCGGTGTAGTAATAATCCTTAATGGATTTTAGTAGTGGCAATTATGAATTAATTGCGGTTTTGGGACTCCCGGGGATTTTACATCCTGTTTTTGGAGTCGTTGGATCCAATGGATGAGATTGTATTCTCATCGTGGTGATAACCTTGGAATTTGGTTCTTGGTGGGACCTGGGGTCCGGAGTACTTTGTACTGGGGCTGGTAATGAGAATTGAGGTTAGAGAGATGATTTTTGAAAACAGATGATATTTAATGAATCATGATGTATTTGTGGAGGAGTCGGTATTTTGGAGCTTTGGAGCTATATATACCAAATAGACTCGGTATTCCGTCATTATACGGAATCACTTCCCTCTCTCCTCTCCCTCACGCCTCTTTCCCTCACCCCAAACCCTTCCTTCTTCTCCTCTTGGAACAAAACGATGGGGGCTCGTCTTGGGAGCCCGATTTCTTGAAGAAAGGCTGGTAATCTTCATCTCCACACCTTTAGCTTCGATTTGATTATAGTTTTGTGCTAAATGGTTGGGTTTTGGTATGGATTTGAGATTTGGGGGTTTTGGTTAAAAATCTAAAATGTTGATTTTAGTGTTTTTATTGAGTTTAAATGGTGTATTGGGGGTGTTGAGGAAGTTGGGGGTGTTGGTTTTAAGTTTGGGTGTCAAAAACACCATGGAAGCTCGAATTTCTCGGAAAATCGCAGGTCGCGATCGATCGTTGAGGAGGGCCAATTGATCGCGACGAGTAGCTATTTTTTTGTGGAAGATAAACAGTGCGCCGATCGATCGCGACTTCTTGGTGATCGATCGCGTGGTGTTTGGTGATCGATCGCCAAGACATGGCGATCGATTGCGAGCCATTTCTGCCAGGCACTGAGGAGCGGCGATCGATCGCTCGTAAATGGCGATCGATCGCGGCTTGCTGAATATTGATTTTTCACTATTTATTTTAAAACTTGGAATTTTGGTAGCGGGGTTTAATTAGCCGATTTTCGGGGCAACGTCTACATTCCAATGGGAATGCTACACTTTTAAAAGGGAATGATTGGAGCAAAATTTTATTAATAAAATGGAATGCTCGGTTGAGTTTTTGGCTATCTTTTAAACATATAAAATGGATATTTTGGGTATTATGCATGCTTAGCCGGGGGCTTTTATTTTGGTAATCGTCATGGGTAGACGATAGGTTTGGAAGTTGTGAACGTGCTTGGACATGTGACTGCAAGCCTATGTTTAATTGTGAGTTATTTGCATGTTAGCACTTAACTCATCGGGTCGTGGGACTCAGGCGAGGTCGGACTCAAGCTACGGAACTATAAGGTACGTATGACGTACGAGCATAGCCTATTGTAATGTTGCAACTGTAAAATGCATGGTATGTGGTAATTTGCAATAAATGGACATTGAAATGCATGGTATGTTGTGTTTGCAATAAATGGATATTGAAATGCATGGTATATGGTACTTGCTATAAATGGATAGTGATATGCATGGTAGATGGTAATTGCGTTAAATGGACATACATTGGGAACCATACGGTGCCGCTATTGAGCGAGCAATGATTTGGGATGTTGTCGCCGTTGAGCGACCATCGGTTATGATGCCGCTATTGTTGAGCATGCGTGGGGTTAAAATGCCACTATTGTGGAGCGAGCTATGAAATAGAAATATGGAATAATTGGCTAGATACATGTGATATCTGTAGTACCCTATTTGATGATTTAATCATATTTGATTATGGAACTAGTATAGCAGGGATGGTTTTAGTTGATCAATGAGATGATCAACTGGCTTTTGAGAATTTAATTGTTTGGATATTTTGAGAACATGGACAATATAGGGGATCCCGGATGAATACCATCCAGGGAGTATCATTTAAATTCATGGCATTTACATTCTGCAAATTATGAACTGTAATATTATGATTATTGGATTGGTGGTATTGGTATGCTCACTCCGTGTGGGGGCTGTCTCTGTTGGGGCAGGTGATACAGGTGTAGCAACAGCTTTGGAGTTGAGCTCGGGCTGTTGATTAGAGGTACTTCCAGGATCGAGGTACTAGAGCTGGTTGATTAAGTACATAGATCCAGAGTTGGGATCGAGTTGAGCTTGGGAGGTGCTTCCAGGATTGAAGTAACGGTAACGGTATCTGGTAGAGTATTTTATACATTAGATACACGCTTATTCATTGGGTGCTCATGTGTGAGTACGATCTTACGTATATATGGAATGTATAAATGGGCTATGGCTTTTCTCTCTTCATTTATAGTTTGTATGCAATTAAATATGGAATTGCTAAATGAACTGAGAGCATGTTAGTGTATTATAAGGGTGCATGCTGTTGGGTTTTGGAAAACCGAATAATCTTAGTTTTGATGTTAACAAAACTTGTTATTGTGTTGCTAACATATTTCATCAAGTGTGCAGTTCATAGATGATATTTTATAGCTTGATGATCTGCTAAGAAATGGCCTTGAGTTTGGTTGCTGAAACGAGAATTCAGCATCCAGTAGACCCCGAGCGCTGCTGACTAAATTGATCATATCTCATAGCTCAGATATTGAAACGACCTGACTTCAAAGAGGTTGGGTAGAAAACTCAATTCTCTACAAGTCGTATTGCAGGCCAGAAGACCAAATTCGAAGGTTTACTTGACGAAAAGACGTCTGCAAGAGCCTGCTGGTGCAAAGCTGAAACACCTACCGGATCACACCTACCGGATTGCACCTACCGGATCACCCTACCATCACACCTATCGGATCACACCTACCGGATCACACCAACCGGATTGCACCTACCAAATTGCACCTACCGGATCACACCTACCGGATTGCACCTACCGGATCACACCTACTGGATTGCACCTACCGGATCACACCTACCGGACCCGACCAGTTGGCCTTCCAGAAATAGCCCAGAAACCAGAATATGACCGTTGCAAGCTCGGGAATGATGCAGAACCTTTTCCAACGGGCATATTCTTGTGTCTAACGTATATATTATTACTTGGGGCTATATATACATGATTTGGAAGCTCAATAACAGCTGATTGAAGATCAATCCAAGCCTTCCAAAGCAAACCCACTTGGAATTCAATTGAGGAACTTCAAAGACAAAAGATGCTAAATAAAGAGCACTCCTCAAACCTTTGGCACTTCTTACCTTGCTGTATCAGATTCATTATGGAATCATTTGTGCCTTTGTATTCACTCTATTCATTGTATTTGTGAGCTAAAATAGAAGAGTGAATACCATTGTAACAGTTGGTGATTCATCCCAACTGAGTGAAGTCTTTACATGTGAGACGTTAAAGAACATGAACTTATGTGTGCTAGGAGTTTAGGCTATATGTGTGGTATTAGCCTAAGTAGGTTGTATGTTGTAAAGTGTAAACCAAATTCTTCTAGTGTATCCTTCCATGAGATGGAAGAAGGGGAGACGTAGAAGCGTTGTGCTTCGAACTTCCAGAAACAAATGCTTGTGTGATTTAATTTATTGTATTTATTTACCTTACTATTTTTACATACTTTCTTGCATATCTTTAAAATGTCTTTCAAATGAGTAATCGGTTTTAGAGCGGGTTATGTCGAGTGTCTTCCACTCGGTTTTGTAACCGAACTTGATATAATCTCACGGTGCAATTATTTCAAGAACACGAGCTATTGGAGCTCAAGTTTGTTGAACTCGGGTGTGGAATGGCAACACACCCCCGAAATCGATCCTAACAAGTGGTATCAGAGCCTGGTCGTTCTTGGAAAGCATTTTAACCGATTTTAGATGGAAATCTTTTAAAAGTAAATTTCTCATGAGCATGAAATTATTTTCATAGCATAATTTTCTAAAACTTGGTGTTTGAAAATTTTTACCATAAAAATCAATTTCATTGCATTCATTTTGCACGAAAATAATTTTAAAATCTATTTTAAATGTTCAAATTCTCGTTCAATATGTTATAAACTCATTTTTAAGATTAAAATTTTTATTTTGAGATTTTATCTAACAATTTTTGAAGCATTCAGTTTTTCTGACATCTTGCAGCGACTTTGGAAAAATTGGCATAACTTCTTGCTCGGATGTCCAAATGACAAACCGTTTTTTGCGTTGCAAACTAGACTCATAGAGAATCACAACGGTATAGTCTTGCAGCCTAATTCATCATGAGTAAAAGAAGTTTATTCTGCAAAGTTGATTATGTGCTGCCACCACAGAAAGATGAAATGGACATTGTTGAGTTTTGTCAAGAAATTCAAACTTGTTGCCAAGTATGCTTCATCCATCATCAAAAGAGGTTATCATTGTTCAAAAATTAATGTATTTTTTAAAAATTTGTTTTAGCCTACCCCATTTGCCCCTCACTTGCTCAAATTTTCAAACCTTTTAAAATTAAGGGGGAGAGTTTAATCTTAATCCTTGAGGGGGAGTAAATTTTATTTGTCTTCCTTTTTGATTCACACAAAAAGGGGGAGAAAAATATTGTTTAAAAAAATGATTCTTCTTGTTATGCAACATTGTGCTTTAATGTTCATATTTTTATTCAAGTTTTATGATCATCAAAAAGGGGGAGATTGTTGGGTTTTGGAAAACCTAATAATCTTAGTTTTGATGTTAACAAAACTTTTTATTGTGTTGCTAACATATTTCATCAAGTGTGCAGTTCATAGATGATACTTTATAGCTTGATGATCTGCTAAGAAATGGCCTTGAGTTTGGTTGCTGAAATGAGAATTCAGCATCCAGTAGACCCCGAGCGCTGCTAACTAAATTAATCATATCTCATAGCTCAGATATTGACACTACCTGATTCCAAAGGGGTTAGATAGAAAACTCAATTCTCTACAAGTCGTATTTCAGGCCATAAGACCAAATTCGAAGGTTTACTTGACGAAAAGACGTCTGTAAGAGACTACTGGTGCAAAGCTGAAACACCTACCAGGTCACACCTACCGGATTGCACCTACCGGATCACACCTATCGGATGGCACCTACCGAATCACACCTACCGGATTGCACCTACCGGATCACACCAACAGGATTGCACCTACCGGATCACACCTACAGGATTGCACCTACCGGATCACATCTACTGGATTGCACCTACCTGATCACACCTACCGGACCCAACCAGCGGGCCTTCCAGAAATAGCCCAGAAACCAGAATATGACCGTTGCAAGCTCGGGAATGATGCAGAACCTTTTCCAACGGGCATATTTTTGTGTCTAACGTATATATCATTTCTTGGGGCTATATATACATGATTTGGAAGCTCAATAACAGCTGATTGAAGATCAATCCAAGCCTTCCAAAGCAAACCCACTTGGGATTCAATTGAGGAACTTCAAAGACAAAAGCTGCTAAATAAAGAGCACTCCTCAAACCTTTGGCACTTCTTACCTTGCTGTATCAGATTCATTATGGAATCATTTGTGCCTTTGTATACACTCTATTCATTGTATTTGTGAGCTAAAATAGAAGAGTGAATATCATTGTAACAGTTGGTGATTCATCACAACTGAGTGAGGTCTTTATATGTGAGACGTTAAAGAACATGAACTTGTGTGTGGTAGGAGTTTAGGCTATCTGTGTGGTATTAGCCTAAGTAGGTTGTATGCTGTAAAGTGTAAACTAAATTCTTCTAGTGTATCCTTCCATGAGATGGAAGAAGGGGAGACGTAGAAGCGTTGTGATTCGAACTTCCAGAAACAAATGCTTGTGTGATTTACTTTACTGTATTTATTTATCTTACTGTTTTTACATACTTTCTTGCATATCTTTAAAATGTCTTTCAAATGAGTAATCGGTTTTAGAGCGGGTTATGTCGAGTGTCTTCCTCTCGGTTTTGTAACCAAACTCGATATAATCTCTCGGTGTAATTATTTCAAGAACACGAGCTATTGAAGCTCAAGTTTGTTGAACTCAGGTGTGGAATGGCAACCCACCCCCGAAATCGATCCTAACACATGCTATGTAAGTGGTCTTGGTTGGGGAATTTGAATATTATGTTGATCAAATTCAAGAAATTTTCTGGATAGTATATGGTGTTACACTTGCATATGGCTTTTTTCCATGATAGTATGATTATATACACTAATGGTATGTATTAATATACTAATAACGGGTTAAGGGCACTGGGGTCCTTACATTAGTGGTATCAGAGCCAGGTTTGCTCCTTGGGGCTGTTGAGGGCCTATGAACATGTTAATGATAATGAGAAGCACATACTTATGCATGATGATAGTTAGTGTTGTGTGGCACAACTATATTGCTTATGTGCGTTTATGATTTGTATTCATAATTGGAATATGTTGTTGCTAACCATGGTGGTTGCAGGGTCATATGAGACATGGATTTTACATTACGGTTGCATATATATCGGAGTGATGATTTTAGTGCTTTGCCACTAAATGTTGAAGAGATGGTAAAATTCAGCAAGTCACATTTGAAGTGAGGTGCATTAAAATACACTCATGGCGATGTTTATTGGAATATGGGTTATGCATTACGGTTGCATGCATGGCGTAGCGATGTGAATACTTGCCGCTGTCATATTATAGCGATGAAGAATATTTGCCGCAAATATGTCGAAGCGAAGGATAATTCCGCTGTCATATTACTATTGCGAGGGATATTATGCCGCTAATATGTCGAAGCGAGGGGTATTTTCGCTGTCATGATAAAACGATGAGTAGTGGCGCCTCTGTCATACCACCGTGATGAAGAATATTTGCAGCTTAAGCGAGGGATATTATACTGCTAATATGGCGTAGCGATGAGCTTTCCGCTGTCATATGATAACGATGGAGGATATTTGCCGCTTAAGCGAGGGATATTATGCCGCTGGTATGTCGAAGCAAAGTAGCGAAGAGGGATATTTGCCGCTTCTTAGCGAGGGATATGATGACGCTAGTTTATTGGCGATGGTACATGCCACCGGGTATCTATATAGCTCATGCCGCCGGGTATTACATAGCGACGGGTCATTCCGCTACATCTATTGGCGATGGTTCATGCCGCCAGGTATCATATAGCGATGGTACATTCCGCTGTATGGCGAGGGTTCGTACCGCCGGATATCTATAGCGATGTTTTATGCCGCTGACTCTATGACGGGGGATCATGCCGCTGATTCTATAGTGATGGGTTATACTGCTATGTGCGAGCACTGGATTATGCCGCCTACGAGCGATGGGTGCTGCTTGTATACCGCTGGTGGACGATGGATACAGGTATGCTGCTATCTTGATAGCGATGAGGTATGATATATTACTGTTTTGTTAGCATTATTGTGAATACCATGTGTTGTTATATACCGTCATGTGTTTGACGATGAGATTATGTATCGACAAATACCGTCAAGAGTTGACGATGTTATTTGGATGTCATATGTTGGCATATACCGTCACATGATGACGATGACATAGCGGATGTTCTATGTAGACGTGTAGCGTCATTTTATGGTTTGAGTGCCGATGGTGAGTACAAGGTGATGTCTACGTCACTGGTTGACGAGATTGTTTCGTCGAGCAGGTTTGCTCGAAGGATTATTGGATGCATTGTACCAGTGAGTGTACCGCATCATGTAATAGGGGTAAATATTTGTCGAGTAGTGATGCCTTTGGGTATACTCGCTGGAATGGCTTAGACCAAGTGATTGGTGGTAAGAGTAGTCATTGAGGAAACTACTCGCTTGTCATTGTGATGTGTGGTAGACATGGTCACACCCACCCTGAGAGTGTGGAATAAGTCCCAATGGATCAGGATTGCATCGTGATTGAACAAGGACAACGAGATGTCCATTATGCTTGGGTGTTTTAGAGATATATTGGGTGATGACCCACAACTCTAATTGTTTGTACGGTATCGTATACCGGGATGGGACGTGCGATACGTTGGTAGGTTTGGTATAAGCCTATGGAGGCAGCGCTTTGCTAGCCAGGTATTGTTGCAGTGATATAGTGTGCTTGTTGTAGCCATTACATTGCTCGTTGGAACTAAGTTTGGTGAATCGTATGGTGATACGATGAGGGTTTATGGTAGACTCTTGTAGTCTCTATGTGGCATGGTGATTGAGGTAGGAAATACCTCATGGGGACGTTTATACGTCAAATGGTTTGAAGGACTTGTACTGGGACAACTGTATTTTGTTGGGAATACCAATGTGAGTGTCGACAAGTCGTTGTTAGCTCTGGTTGGGCATCTTTGCATGTGAAATGCAACAGGAGTCACAATTGGAATTGTGGGATATAGTTAGTGGGTAACACTACTATATTGATTTTATCTCTTGGAGAGATTTGGATTGTACTGTCATGGAGACAGCTGGTATCAGTCGTGAGTTGATTGTGAATCAGCCATGATCATCATTACTGGTGTTGGACCGAGTAATGTACTTCTTACTTTTCGATGAGACGTTCGAGGAGACGTCTCCGGGGAAATGCTCAGTTTTGGGGAGTACTATGGTATTACTACAGATCATCTTTAGGATGAGTATACATGGAGTATACCGATTTCAGACTGGTAATAGTTGCAGGGATGCACTATTCTGAACCAGTCATCTTTTGTTGGTTCCGGGATATGTTTTGGTATAAATATATCCAAGTTTTCCGAATGGTAGTTCGAGGTTGGAGGGTCATGAGTACATGACATTTTCCTTGTGATGAAGGTGGTATTGATATACCTACCGATTGAGAATCTTTGGGAGATTCAATGAGTCGAGTTATGTGGTGTTGATGTTGGAATCACACCATCGGTCATCGGTCTGTTATTCTCCGCGAGGTGAGAATAGCTGGGGATGGGCAGTTGGTTATGGGCTTTGGGTATGATTGGGGATACCCAAGCCTATTGCATTGAGTTGGTACTTGGGCATGTATGTGTGTACGAATGCCCGCGTTTCGGTACTTGTTGAGTATCGGATTAGTACGCTTGGTTTGGTGAATCTCTGGTGAGAGATTGTGGCACCTTGAGATTGGTAATCTCGATGGCATGATGTGTTCTGAGGAATAATCGTGAGGTCCGATTGACCCCCCTGAGGAGGGATTGTCGCGTTTTGGGACCATGGTAATCCTTGTTGGTCAATTCGATAGCCTCCCTGTGTTAGGATTGTTGAATCCTAGGGTAAACGAGGGATGGCCAGAATTCAGATTGGTTCAGTGTCGTGGTTGACACGTGGGGCGGAATGCGATTGATTGTTTTGCATGTCCTTTCGGAAATTTGAGGCCTTGTGGAGTCTCGATGGTGTGATCGGATCAAGATGTGATTTCTTGGAACACACGGATGTAGACATCTTTGGAGATGTGTTTATGTTGATCGGTGGCCGTGAGTGGCCCGATCCTTGTTGCAAAGTGGTACAACTTCTCCTTTGGTGGAGGTGGAATTGGAAAATGGGAACCGGATTGGTATAAGTACATTGTAGTGTACTGGTGGTTTCCTTGGTAACGATGTATGGTTAACATCGTAGGCTAAATCGTAGAGATATCGTCGAGGCGATATCTATTTTGGAATCACGAATGATTCATATGATTTGCAGTTATGTTTGGCTGACTGCTTTGAGATGGTTAGCATTGGGATATGCTGACGTTCTGTTGAGGTTGCAATGGTTTGGGAGGTTTATCCCATTCCAGGTTTTGGTGCGAGGTCGGTATCCTCGCGGTGGGTGTGTCATTCATGACATGTTCATGATTCGACGATGTAAATCCGTTTGGATTTTGTAATCTCGGTAATACGTGGAGTACGCCGTGCAAATTTTGAGGATGAAAATTTATTAGTGGGGGATGATTGTGATGCCCGGGGATTAATGGTGTTAATCCCGGTGTAGTGACCGCTTTATTTTTAAACAAAAGATATTTCAAAGAACAGTGTGAAGCGATTCTACCGCAAGTGCACGGTTGTCAAGTTTTAGTATAGTGAAAATTAAGTACGGGATGTCGAATCCATAGGGACTAACGTATAAGTACCAAATAAGATTAATAAAATTATATTTAGCCTACGATTAACAAAGGTGATTAACTAATGCTAATTTAAACTAAAGACTGAAAAATAAACAAGAAACAATAAGATGAATGTTTCCGGATATGCGAAGGCAAGTCACTCGAGAAAATTACCAAGTTCGTCGTTCAATTATGTTATCTTTAATGATTCAACTGAATTATCAAATTATCAACCAATTGATTCTAAAGTGAAAGGTTTTCGCTATTATTCGATACACTCTCTCGAGCTGTAAAGAAACTAACACTAAATTAGAATAAGTCACTCTCGTGCACCTATTTACTAATTCAATATTGCATAAATCGTCAAAACCTTATAACTCTAAATCTCTCGAATCCAAGTTCTCAAGTATGCGATCTCATCTCTCGATCTCAATCGTAACATACATCATAAATTAATGGAGCGTGTTACAACGTTATCTCTCGATCTCGGTTATAACTCTCAAATTCAATCAAAGCTAGCTAGACTTTGATCTACACAAACAATTAATTTATGAACAATAACAATCAATGCGCTCAAACACAATTGAATCAATAATCAAACACAACGAAACTAGAACTCGAATAAAATAAACTAGATTTAATTCAAATCAAATACATAAGAGTTTAATTGTCTCTCGACCTCAAAAACATCAAATGAAATTGAAAATCAAATAAATTAAAGTTTAGAAATACGATAAACGGTGGATGAATCCGTGCGTTGCACCGTGATTTCTTCTCTTGTTCCTTCCTTGCACTCCGAAATGGATTGGCTCAACATTGGACGAAGAACGGAGATTGAATCTCCTTTGGCGGCGTTAGGCGGCGGCTAGGGCAGCTTCTCCTCGACCTAATTCACGTATGGTATGGTATATCTTGATTTGGAAGTGATTTACCCTTTTATACCTCAAAAAATCATTTCAAAAATGGAAGATAAGATTTTCCCGGATTTGCGTCTCGATCGATCGAGATTTGCGTCCGATCGATCGGGGTACTGTTCATGTCAGCCTTTGAAACTCACTGCCTCGCTCGATCGATCGAGATTTTCTTCCGATCGATCGAGACTTTGAAAAAATCAGCTCTGAAGTTACTGCCTCGCTCGATCGATCAAGATTTTCCACCGATCGATCGAGACTTGAAATTCTTTTCTACTCAGCGCACTGTCTGGCTCGATCGATCGAGAAATAATCTCGATCGATCGAGATTCCGAAAATCTCACTTCCTCAATTTCAACTCTTTCTCGCCTCGATTTCGCCCGTTCTCTTCATATTAGCTCATTTCTTCCACTTCCGATCTAATTTCCTGAAACAAACGAATAAACACCAAAAAGCACAATATCATCCAGGAAAAAGTACGGAAAATGGGAAGAAAGTACAGTTAAAAACACTTAAAATCTAAGCCTATCAACTCCCCCAAACTTAGACTTGATCATCCTCGAGCAAGCAATAAGCTCAAAAAGAAAAGTTAAACTCGATACTAAGCATGAATCATCTTTACAACAGACGTAAAAACTCAGAAATCCTACTTACACATCAATAGAAGTCATTCAACACTTAACAAGAAGCAATTTCTCCTAAGTTAAACAATACATCGCAACATCGGAACGTGCGTGTGTGCTATTGTCAAACATGAGTTACATACATATCTTTAAGATCAACATGTGCCATATCAACTCCTAGTCAAGATTACTTTGAATTACTCTACAAATTTACTATCCAGCACTTCTCCACTAATGTAATTATTCCCTAGACTTGGATCAAAAGGTCTTTAAAGCTTATAACGTTAGGCCTTTTGGCGTCGGCTTCAAAGAAAAGGTAGGATGAATTCAAAGAAGAGAGTATAATAAAATCAGTTCAACTATTTTAAGCTTCTCTTCAACTTTTTCTAGCCTTGGCCACTTTGGGTCTTCTTTGAATTTTTCTTTTCAAGGCTTTTCTCTACAACATATCTTTTTCTTTGCTCATTCTTTCGTTTTTTTTCAATAAGCTCATCAAGATATAACAATTCAAGTGCATCGAATGATATTCATTATACTCCCTTAGGGTAAGGATAACTTTTTTCATTTAGGCTCAAATAAGGGTAAGTATAATGAGTTTGCCAAGAATGTCGAATGGGGGTCTAATCATATGCAATGCATATACCATTCTTTTTCAATAAGGCTCAAAAGGGGACACTAAGGAATAATATATAACAGGTAGGCTTGAAAGGCTCAAACGGTCCAAAGATCGCCTAAATCATCTCCAAGTCTAGTTCCTAATTATAAATTTCGCCTCAAAGTGCTTCCAACTAAACTGTAAAGTTATCTAAGATACTCAAGACTCATCATAGTTAACACAAATTTTCAATTTAATCAATACATACTTCACTCAATCATGACTCAATAAGTGCTCAAATAATTCCTCAGTTTTTACATATGGTTAACAACGGATATATGCAAACAAGTTAAACATTTCCACGACTCCTATCTAGATGAGGATTAATTTCATCATGTATTACCGTTGCAATTCCAACTCATCAATTCTCAAGAATAACTCAATCAATAAAAAAAAATTTGTTGGTAATGCTCAAGGATGAATCAGTCTCAAAATCATGCAGTCATACTAGGAAAAGAAACAAGACAAGTAGCAGAATGTGCAAAAGCAAGATATATACAAATACTCAAAAACCCCCCCCAAACTTAGCATGTGAATTGCCCTCAATGAACAAGAAAAATAAATGCAAAGGCAAAGACACATACCATGACGACGATCATCACTGATCGTCGTCCTCATCATGCTCCGGAGGGGGGACTGGGTAGTTGTGCTCCTCGCCCTGATATGGCGGAAATGGTGGGTACTCAGAAGGTGGAGGTGCATGCGGATGATAAGGTGCAAAGTGTGGCTCCGGCGGGAACTGGAAATTTGGAAAGCCCTGGGCCATGGCAGTGTTCCATGCACTCTGATAGTGCATGAACTCCATCTGTCGCTGAGCTACCTGCTCATGGTCCATCTGCAATGCTCTCTGCATGCTATGAATGTCCCGCTGCATGCTGTGAATGCTCTGCTGCTCCAGGCGAATATCTTGGAGATCCCTATGAAGAGAGTCCAAAGTAACACGTGTATGTTCTGCAGCAGAGGATGATGCTCCAGCTTGTGTAGTGTCTGAAGGTCTTCGTCGGCCCGTAGGAGGTGGTGGAGCGTCCACAATGATCGGTGTCTTCGGCGGAAGTAGCTCCTCGTCTTCCCCCCATGTCACTCCGTACCGCTGACATAAAGCAGTGATCGTGGATGGAAACGGTAGTGTGGAGGTCGGTGGGCTGCTCCCAATCTCTTGAATGTGATCACTGATGATCTCGCCGAAGTCCACTTCCTTCCCTGAGAGGATGGCATATACCAGGACCGCTCTGTCTTTTGTCACCTCAGAAGTGTGGGTCGATGGCATGACCCGCGAGGCGACAAATGAAAACCATGCTTGGGTCTCTGGCTTCAAATGTTTCTTTAGAACCAACTGTGGCTCTGCTTTATCATTCCTTTGCCAATCCACTCCCGGCTTGCCAATAACTGTCAATATCTCATCGTAATCAATCATGCTATTCTTGAAAGATTGGTATGCACAATTGTGAATTAAAGGCATCCGGTGAATATTGTTGATTGCGGCTCGATCCACCAACACATCCTTCCCTCGAACATAAACACTTACTTGGTGCCCTGGTCGAACAGCTCGAAGATTTGTGTAAAACTCCCTTACCAGTGGCACCACAACATCAATCGGTGTCTGAACAAATTGAAACCACCCTTTTCGGCGTACTGTCCTAATGACAGGACACTCCAATTTATCCATGCTCATTCCCCTTTCACGGCTCCGGGGTTTCTTATGATAGGTGGGATATAACTCAGCAATTGTGGCATTGATAAACTTCTGTTCGTCATACCCTGGCTCGGAAACAGTGGCCTCCTTCTGCTTTTGCTTTTGGGAAGCCTCCGCCTGCTTTGACCTCTTTCTAGAAGACATTTTCTTGCTAAATTATTCCCAACTAACTCAATTAACTTCAACTAACCACCACCTCAAAGATACAGCAGTGCCAATACCCCTCAACACAACAATACTTCCCCCAAACGTTGATGCTTATCTACCCAATTCAATTCAACAAAGTAATTGCACCAACGGATGAAAATAAATGAATTATGAAAGCAATTACCAAGTAAAAATCTGATCTTTAATGACTCTTTGTGCTTGACTTGGAATTTCCTTTCGTCTGCAATTCTACCCAATTCGGAGCGTAATATTTCAGATCTGCAAAAAATTTCTCATTAGAATCAATTCTTACTTCAAGAATTTGAGATAATTGGACAATTGATGGAACAAGGATGAGAGATTAGATGGAAGAATTGAAAGAGGCGATTAGGGTTCTGCTGTGGAGTAGGAGAGAAGGTGTTTTGTAAAGTGCAGCTTTGTCTTCGGTGCCCTATATTTTTTTAAAATTTTCTCTCGCTCGATCGATCGGAAAAAATTTTCGATCGATCGAGCGAGGCAGTGTTCAAACCCCAATTTAACAGCTTTGGACGATCGATCGAGATTTTGTCTCGATCGATCGCCCACACCAGAAGACAGAAATTTAATTTTTCTCTCAACACTTTCTCTCGGGTTGCCTCGCCTACATCCTTATTGCTCTTACTTTCACACCTGCAATAAAAACACACGGACTTATTCACGGATAAAATAGAAACACAACTAACAACAAAACAAACTAACACAAGGAATTAAAACAAAATACGAGGAATGAAGAGAAAGTTCTTAATTTATAGTCCCAAGCTGGACTGTCACCTCCTTGTCTTCTCAATTTGATGGCTCCTTTGGATTCTTTACAGAATCACTTGGGAGTGTACCTTGCGTTCTCCCCGATATCAACGTGGCCAACTGCCCTATCTGCACTTCCAAATTTTTAATAGATGCATCCTGATTCTGCATCCTTACCTCCGTCGATGAAATCAACTTTGCCATAAGTTCCTCCATACTCGGCTTTTGTGTGAACCCTGCCTGCGGTTGTGGGTTCAACACATTCTCTTGATTCGACCATCTCAAATTCGGGTGGTTCCTCCATGGTTGATTGTAATTCGAGTATGAATTGTTGGGTGGCCTGTTACCTACAAAATTCACAGCCTCAACAGATTGGTTAAACTGGTTACCTGCCTGACACTCGATGCTAGGATGACCGCCTCCACACAGCTCACAGAAGATAGCTTGGGCTTGCATTGCTGCCGCTCCCATGCTGTCTATCTTCCGGTTCATGGCTTCTAATTGAGCCGAAAGAGCAGTGATCTCGTCCACTTGATGGACTCCCATTGGCTTTTGTGGCGTGCTCCTCTCTGACTGCCACTGGTAACTGTTGCACGCCATTTCCTCCAACGAGCTATATGCCTCTTCCGGCGTCTTCCTCATTATTGATCCCCCAGATGCTGCATCAATCATTGAACGGTTAGAAGAAAATAAACCGTTATAGAAGGTTTGTACCTGCAACCAAATGGGTAGACCATGGTGTGGGCATCTCCTCAACAATTCCTTAAAACGATCCCACGCTTCATATAATGTCTCGGGGTCAAACTGCCCAAAAGTTGTGATATCGTTCCGCATCTTCGCCGTCTTGGAAGGGGGAAAGTACTTTGATAAAAACGCCTTCGTCATCCCCTCCCATGTTGTTATAGAACCTGCAGGTAGTGAATTCAACCATGCCTTAGCTTTGTCTCGTAATGAAAAGGGGAAAAGTCTTAACCTGATGGCGTCGTCGGAGACGCCATTATGTTTGAAAGTGTCACAAATCTCCAAAAAATTGGAGATGTGATTATTTGGGTCGTCCGTGGCCGCTCCCCCAAACATAACCGAGTGCTGTATCATTTGTATGATCGCCGGCTTGATCTCAAAGTTGTTCGCTTGAATCGTCGGCCTCGTAATACTTGACAACGATCCATGAAAGGCCGGTTGCGCAAAGTCCATCATTGACCTTGGGTTCTGTGCTTCATTATTATCTGCCATCGCTCGAGCTTCTCGTAATCGCCTAAGTAGGGTTCTTTCTATTTCCGGATCGAAAGGCTCGAGAATGGGCTCCTCTCTTCTGAGCATGCACTAGAGAAACGATTCCTGTACAAAACAGACAAAAGGAGACAACAAAATACACAAATCAAAAATCAAAACAATCAACTAACAAAAACAAAGAAATAAAACAAACCGAAATAAGAAAGAATTGGCTAAATTACAATTAACTAATCTCGTATGATATTATACAGATTAGTCCCCGGCAACGGCGCCAAAAACTTGACCGCTTTATTTTTAAACAAAAGATATTTCAAAGAACAGTGTGAAGCGATTCTACCGCAAGTGCACGGTTGTCAAGTTTTAGTATAGTGAAAATTAAGTACGGGATGTCGAATCCATAGGGACTAACGTATAAGTACCAAATAAGATTAATAAAATTATATTTAGCCTACGATTAACAAAGGTGATTAACTAATGCTAATTTAAACTAAAGACTGAAAAATAAACAAGAAACAATAAGATGAATGTTTCCGGATATGCGAAGGCAAGTCACTCGAGAAAATTACCAAGTTCGTCGTTCACTTATGTTATCTTTAATGATTCAACTGAATTATCAAATTATCAACCAATTGATTCTAAAGGTGAAAGGTTTTCGCTATTATTCGATACACTCTCTCGAGCTGTAAAGAAACTAACACTAAATTAGAATAAGTCACTCTCGTGCACCTATTTACTAATTCAATATTGCATAAATCGTCAAAACCTTATAACTCTAAATCTCTCGAATCCAAGTTCTCACGTATGCGATCTCATCTCTCGATCTCAATCGTAACATACATCATAAATTAATGGAGCGTGTTACAACGTTATCTCTCGATCTCGGTTATAACTCTCAAATTCAATCAAAGCTAGCTAGACTTTGATCTACACAAACAATTAATTTATGAACAATAACAATCAATGCGCTCAAACACAATTGAATCAATAATCAAACACAACGAAACTAAAACTCGAATAAAATAAACTAGATTTAATTCAAATCAAATACATAAGAGTTTAATTGTCTCTCGACCTCAAAAACATCAAATGAAATTGAAAATCAAATAAATTAAAGTTTAGAAATACGATAAACGGTGGATGAATCCGTGCGTTGCACCGTGATTTCTTCTCTTGTTCCTTCCTTGCACTCCGGAATGGATTGGCTCAACTTTGGACGAAGAACGGAGATTGAATCTCCTTTGGCGGCGTTAGGCGGCGGCTAGGGCAGCTTCTCCTCGACCTAATTCACGTCTGGTATGGTATATCTTGATTTGGAAGTGATTTACCCTTTTATACCTCAAAAAATCATTTAAAAAATGGAAGATAAGATTTTCCCGGATTTGCGTCTCGATCGATCGAGATTTGCGTCCGATCGATCGGGGTACTGTTCATGTCAGCCTTTGAAACTCACTGCCTCGCTCGATCGATCGAGATTTTCTTCCGATCGATCGAGACTTTGAAAAAATTAGCTCTGAAGTTACTGCCTCGCTCGATCGATCGAGATTTTCCACCGATCGATCTAGACTTGAAATTCTTTTCTTCTCATCGCACTGTCTGGCTCGATCGATCGAGACATAATCTCGATCGATTGAGATTCCGAAAATCTCACTTCCTCAATTTCAACTCTTTCTCGCCTCGATTTCGCCCATTCTCTTCATATTAGCTCATTTCTTCCACTTCCGATCTAATTTCCTGAAACAAACGAATAAACACCAAAAAGCATAATATCATCCAGGAAAAAGTACGGAAAATGGGAAAAAAGTACAGTTAAAAACACTTAAAATCTACGCCTATCATGTAGTAATAATCCTTAATGGATTTTAGTGGTGGCAGTTATGAATTAATGACGATTTTGGGACTCCCAGGGATTTTAAATCCTGTTTTTGGAGTCGTTGGATCCAAGGGATGAGATTGTATTCTCATCGTGCTGATAACCTTGGAATTTGGTTCTTGGTGGGACCTGGGGTCCGGAGTACTTTGTACTGGGGCTGGTAATGAGAATTGAGGTTAGAGAGATGATTTTTGAAAACAGATGATATTTAATGAATCATGGTGTATTTGTGGAGGAGTGGTATTTTGGAGCTTTGGAGCTATATATATGATAGGCTTAGTTTTACGTGTTTTTAGCTGTAATTTCTTCCCGTTTTTCGTACTTTTTCCTGGATGATATTATGCTTTTTGGTGTTTATTTGTTTGTTTCAGGAAAATAGGTCGGAAATGGAAGAAATGAGCTAGAATGAAGAAAACGGGTGAAATCGAGGCGAAAAAGAGATCAAATGAAGAAGTTGGATTTTTCGGAGCTTCGATCGATCGAGATTATTTCTCGATCGATCGAGCCAGGCAGAGTGTTGAGAAGCAAAGTTTTCAAAGCACCGATCGATCGAGATTTTTTCTCGATCGATCGATCGAGGCAGAGACATCATAACCAATTTTATCAAAGGATCGATCGATCGGAAGGATAATCTCGATCGATCGAGTGAGGCAGTGATTTTCAAAGACTGAAGTGAACAGTTCACCGATCGATCGGACAAAATTCTCGATCGATCGATACGCAAATTCTGGAAAATCTTATCTTCCATTTTTGAATTGATTTTCGGTGGCTACAAATATGGATCATTTCCATATCATAAGAGATCAGATCTGAGAGGGAAAAACCACCAAAAAACACACACCCAAACCCTAGCCGCCGCTTGGAAGAGCCGAGAGGAAGCCATCTTCTTCCTTCTTCATCCAAGCTTAAGCGTACCATTTTTCGGAGTGCAAGGAAGGAGCAAGAGAAGAAATCACGGTGCAACGAACGGATTCATTCCAGCCGTTTATCGTATTTCTAAACTTTGATTTATTTTATTTTCATTTTCATTTGATGTTTTTGAGGTCGAGAGATGATTAAACTTCTTATGTAATTGACTTGAATTGAATCTAGTTTATTTTATTGAGTTTTAGTGAAATTGTGTTTCATTTATTGATTCGTTCGTGTTTGAGTGGATTGAGTTCTTATGTTCATGAATTAAACGCTTATTAAGATCAAAGCCTAGCTAACTTTGGTTGAAATCTGTGAGTTATAACCGAGATCGAAAGATAACGTTATAATACGCTAAATTAATTCATGGTGTATGTTAAGATTGAGATCGAGAGATGAAATCGCATACATGAGAACTTTGAATCGAGAGATTTAGAGTAACGAGGTTTTGAAGATTTATGCAATATTGGATTAGTAAATAGGTGCACGAGAGTGACTTGTTCTAATTTGATATTAGTTTCTTTACAGCTCGAGAGAGTGTATTGAATATCATTGAAAACCTTTCACCTTAAGAATCAATTGTTTGGTACATGCCTATTCAAACGAATCTTTGGGGAGAACATAGTTGAACGAAAAGCGAGATAAATTTCTCGAGCGAATTACCTTTCGCATATCCGGAACCCGATCAATTTTATTTCATTCTTGTGCTTTAGTTCTAGTTCCGTTTAAATTAATCTACCACCGTTTCAATCGTAAGCTAAATATAATTTTGCTAGTCTTATTTGGTACTTATACATTAGTCCATGTGGATTCGACAACCTTTACTTCCATTTCACTATACTAAAACTTGACAACCGTGCACTTGCGGTAGAATCGCTTCACACTACACTTTTCTGTTTAAAAATAAAGCGGTCAATATACCAAATAGACTCGGTATTCCATCATTATACGGAATCACTTCCCTCTCTCATCTCCCTCACGCCTCTTTCCCTCACCCCCAACCCTTCCCTCTTCTCCTCTTGGAACAAATCGATGGGGGCTCGTCTTGGGAGCCCGATTTCTTGAAGAAAGGCTGGTAATCTTCTTCTCCTCACCTTTAGCTTCGATTTGATTATAGTTTTGTGCTAAATGGTTGGGTTTTGGTTTGGATTTGAGATTTGGGGGTTTTGGTTAAAAATCAAAAATGTTGATTTTAGTGTTTTTATTGAGTTAAAATGGTGTATTGGGGGTGTTGAGGAAGTTGGGGGTGTTGGTTTTGAGTTTGGGTGTCAAAAACACCATGGAAGCTCGAATTTCTCGGAAAATCGCAGGTCGCGATCGATCGCCGAGGAGGGCAGATCGATCGCGACGAGCAGCTGTTTTTTTGTGGAAGATAAACAGTGCACCAATCGATTGCGATGTCTTGGCGATCGATCATGAGGTGTTTGGCGATCGATTGCCAAGACATGGCGATCGATCGCGAGCCATTTCTGCCAGGCAGTGAGGAGCGGCGATCGATCGCGCGTAAATGGCGATCGATCGCGGCTTGCTGAATAGTGATTTTTCACTATTTATTTTAAAACTTGGAATTTTGGTAGCGGGGTTTAGTTAGCCGATTTCCGGGGCAATGTCTACATTCCAATGGGAATGCTACACTCTTAAAAGGGAATGATTGGAGCCAAATTTTATTAATAAAATGGAATGCTCGGTTGAGTTTTTGACTATCTTTTAAACATATAAAATGGATATTTTGGGTATTATGCATGCTTAGCTGTGGGGCTTTTATTTTGGTAATCGTCATGGATAGACGATAGGTTTGGAAGTTGTGAACGTGCTTGGACACGTGACTGCATGCCTATGTTTAATTGGGAGTTATTTGCATGTTAGCACTTAACTCATCGGGTCGTGGGACTCAGGCGAGATCGGACTCGAGCTACGGAATTATAAGGTACGTATGACGTACGAGCATAGCCTATTGTAATGTTGCAACTGTAAAATGCATGGTATGTGGTAATTGCAATAAATGGACATTGAAATGCATGGTATGCGGTGTTTGCAATAAATGGATATTGAAATGCATGGTATATGGTACTTGCTATAAATGGATAGTGATATGCATGGTAGATGGTAATTGCGTTAAATGGACATACATTGGGAACCATACGGTGCCGCTATTGAGCGAGCAATGATTTGGGATGTTGTCGCCGTTGAGCGACCATCGGTTATGGTGCCGCTATTGTTGAGCGTGCGTGGGGTTAAAATGCCGCTATTGTGGAGCGAGCTATGAAATAGAAATATGGAATAATTGGCTAGATACATGTGATATCTGTAGTACCCTATTTGATGATTTAATCATATTTGATTATGGAACTGGTATAGCAGGGATGGTTTTAGTTGATCAATGAGATGATCAACTGGCTTTTGAGAATTTAATTGTTTGGATATTTTGAGAACATGGACAATACAGGGGATCCCGGATGAGGATGATATCATCAAAGGAGTATCATTTAAATTCATGGCATTTACATTCTGCAAATTATGAACTGTAATATTATGATTATTGGATTGGTGGTATTGGTATGCTCACCCCGTGTGGGGGCTGTCTCTGTTGGGGTAGGTGATACAGGTGTAGCAGCAGCTTGGAGTTGAGCTCGGGCTGTTGATTAGAGGTACTTCAAGGATCGAGGTACCAGAGCTGGTTGAATAAGTACATAGATCCAGAGTTGGGATCGAGTTGAGCTTGGGAGGTGCTTCCAGGATTGAGTACCAGTAACGGTATCTGGTAGAGTATTTTATACATTAGATACACGCTTATTCATTGGGTGCTCATTTGTGAGTACGTTTTTACGTGTATATGGAATGTATAAATGGGCTATGTCTTTTTTCTCTTGATTTATAGTTTGCATGCAATTAAATATGGAATTGCTAAATGAACTGAGAGTGTGTTAGTGTATTATGAGGGTGCATGCTATGTAAGTGGTCTTGGTTGGGGAATTTGAATATTATGTGGATCAAATGCAAGAAATTTTCTGGATAGTATATGGTGTTACACTTGCATATGGCTTTTTCCCCATGATAGTATGATTTTATGCACTAATGGTATGGATTAATACACTAATAACGGGTTAAGGGCACGGGGTCCTTACAAATACTGTTTAAAATAATAGCTATCAGTGACTACATTTAAGGGGTATCAATATCTTTAACTACTTGTGAGGATATATATATATATATATATATATATATATATATATATATATATATATATTTAGCATCATTCACAACATATTTAGCACATATGTTGTGTATATAAATAGTGGATAAGAGCTTTCATGCATACCCTGTCGGCAAAAAGCTCAGTACCAATTTTGAGTAGAATCGAGTTTGAGTCACGCTTGACGCAAAATATATTGCCTCTCCGCCGGTGGAAAAAAATAAATAGTGGATAAAATATAAATTTATATATTCTTTAATTCTTGATTTTTATTTGTAACAATCTAAACTAAATCGAAGAAAAATTATTAATAGAAAATATACAATAGAAAGAAATGAAATAAAATTATAAATGAAGGATTTTTTTTTTACATAACTTCGAAAAACTATATTAATCTTAACTCAATAAGAGTGTTAGGTTAAAGTAATGGAGTTATTTTAGGCTAAATACACCAAAATTAGTTCATGTAAGTATCTCAATTAATCAAGAGTAATAAATGTTTTAAGCACTCTTATCTCTTTGTCATAAACTAATAAAAAAAATTTAAATTTTAATAAACCCTATAACAAATGATCTAGTGTATGGCTGTCACATGGGTATTTACAAAATGCACAATTATTTTTACTTTTGATAAACTAAGTGGTGGGGGTGCCTTAACATTTTTGTTTTATGTATATTTTACAATTTTGATTTAAGCGCGATTGCTTAAAAAAATCAAAACGTGTACCACATTCTCGAATCGGTTCACAATTTGAGTATTCAAAACTTAGGAAACTCGAATTTCTTAAATACGACATCTTCCGCCTTACACTTGTTCAATAATCCATAGTTCCTTTTTGGAACTTAGTTGACAATACAATTTGTACAATGCACATCAAATCCATTCAAGATGTAGCTGTTGCACAGAAAATCGTTTTTTCACGTATCTACTACAACACTGTTTTGATGATCATTTTCATCCTCGAAGACGAATGGAGGATCACATTTCACAAACCTCGCCAAACTCAATGTTTTAAGGTAGGACATTTTTTCCACCTTTTTATTTCGATGCCAATGATCTTTTGTGATGTTTTTCCTTGTGTCCTTCGAATCTACATTATTGTGGATGTTTATGTCATCTTCAAATTCTCCGTTAACAAAAATATCCTTAAAATAGTTGGTAAAAAAATCTTCTTAGACTTGTTGGTTGGCTTTTGTCTAGGGCCTTCACCGAATGAATACAGTGGCGATGGAAATATGATGATGACAGAGAACAAATCGAGGCAAGTGCTGAACACTTTATCTTTAAGAAAATTTTACCTACTCATGGTTCTTGTAGAATTTGTAGGATCAAGTGCTTACCGCTTTATCAATAACTATAGTTAAGAGTAATGGCACAACATCAACCTTTTCAACCATACACTGGCACAAGCGCCATGTGTTCGACCGATCACAAAATAGAGGCAATTGTTGAACCCCAACAATCCCTCCCCCAATAATTACACTCTCTGCAACTCACAGGAATCAAACGCAATACTTTACCAATAAATATAGTTAAGAGTAATGGCGCAACATCAATCTTTTCAACCATACACTGGCACAAGAGACATGTGTTCTACCGATCACAAAGCAGACGCAATTGTTGACCCCAACATAATTTGACAATCTACTCCCATGATACAATGACTTACACTTTGATAATATCACAACATATCACAAGCACCACAACTACGGAATATTGCAGACTCTCTTTGAAAAATGATATCAGGATATGAATGTAATTGCACTACTTAATCTCAGATTTTTTGTCGTTAATCTTGCAGAAAAGTGTGTTTAATTTCAAATGAAAGAGTTTTTTAATATATTAGATCATGAAAAAAAGCCAATTGAAATGGAATCATTTCATGGGTGCTGGGGTGCCTCCCAGGCAGAAGCTTGGGCTCCCCAGGTCTCCTAGTCTGCTTATGATGTCGCGTTATGAATGAAGGGTGTTTGTGATATCCTTATCTCACAATGGCTAAAATAAAAGTTTGAAATGGTTTGTAATGAACTATTATAGCGATTCGAGTTAAACATTTTCGTAAAACAAGGACGAATATGAAATAGTTACTAAATGAATCCATTATACAGTTGCACTTGCATCCGCCTGGGCCCTAGGCGCGATTTGAAGATCTTGCCTAAGTCTTCCTCCAAACTTTTGTTTTGTTTGACAAATCTTCTCTGTTTTATGGTTTTTTTTTTTTGAAGAAAGTCAATCAAGGAGACAAAAGTGGAAGCAATTACTGTTCGCACCAAACCGATTAAAACTTTTATGCATAATAATGTATATATTATAACAGAAAATATGTTGGCCGAGAGTTGACTATCTTCCCAAATTAAATATCTTTAACTACTTGTGAGGATATGTAAATATTTAGCACAAATATATATATATATATAAAAGCATCATTCACAACATATTTAGCACATGTGTTGTGTATATAAATAGTGGATAAGGGCTTTCATGCATAGCCTGGCGACAAAAAACTCAGTATCCATTTTGACTACTTGAGTTTGAGCAAAATATTTAGCCTCTCTGTCAGTGTAAGAAAATAAATAATGAATAAAATATAAATTTATATATTCTTTAATTCTTGATTTTTATCTGTTACAATCTAAACTAAATCGAAGAAAAATTATTAATAGAAAATATACAATAGAAAGAAATGAAATAAAATTATAAATGAAGGATTTTTTTACATAGCTTCAAAAAACTATATTAATCTTACTCAATAAGAGTGTTAGGTTAAGTGATGGAGTTATTTTAGGCTAAATACACCAAAATTAGTTCATGTAAGTATCTCAATTAATTAGTAGTAATAAATGTTTTAAGCACTCTTATCTCTTTGTTATAAACTAATAAGAATAATTAAATTTTAATAAACCCTATGACTAATGATCTAGTGTATGGCTGTCACATGGGTATTCACAAAATGCACAATTATTTTTACTTTTGATAAACTAAGTGGTGGGGGTGCCTTTAACATTTCTGTTTTATGTATATTTTACAATTGATGGACCACATTGGAAAATTGCATTTATACATACTTGCATATTTGCATTGCATTTATTTTGATTTCTTTAGCAAAGCATTTGTATATAACTTTTACGTAAATACAATACATATCTAATAATATTAAACAAATTAAATTTGGAAGATTATATCTCATCACGAGTACAAGGGGTACACTAAACCTTTTACATACACATTTTATAAATTATCGTCCTGAATTACAAGATCCATCTTACCCAACCAATAGTTATATTGAATCTCATCTTTATCCCCATTACATTTAATAGATATTCAAAAAACACCAAGGGTTCTGAATCCAGTCAGACACTCGAAATGAAAATTGATATTTTGCTTTGAACCATGACTATACCTTGAGTTTAATCAATCCCATTACTTTTGCAGTTAAATTTCTTTTCATTTGAAGATTACATCATTCCTACATTTCCAAATGAACTAGGTTGCCTCATGCCAAATAACAAGCCAAGCTTTACATTTATTTTGGACCTTGAATCAAGATAAATGATGCATCAGATGGTCTTGTGGGTTGATATTTTCATTGGTAATGACTGACAATATTCATCCACACTGAGTAAGAAAATTGACTAGAAAAGAAGATGTAGTTTAGGTCTTCCTGCATATTTTCACACCATACACAGATTAACTGATTCTCTCTCCTCTTCTCGGCAAGTTCATTTTGGGTGGCAATTTATCTTGGATAAGTCTCCGCACCAATATTGCAATTTTGCTTGGTACTTGGACCATACCAGCTTGTTCAATTGTATCCACGTCGCTTCGATTGTCCCTTAATTTGTCTGATCTCTCTTTTGTATATATATATTTTTTAATTTAGATCCTAAAATACCGATTATTTTAATTATGAAAGACAAAAATACCATTATAGTAAGTAAAAAGACAAATTTGGTAATGTAATTTCGTATATATTTTGGTCACCTAGTTAGCTAAAATTTGGTTTTCGAACAACAAATTGGTTTTTTATATATCTAGTTCAATTTTTATGGAGTGTGTATATATCATCGGGTATCGTTGATGTGATGTCGAATATTATTTACATTTGGAAATTTTTATAACTCGGAAGAAAATTGAATTAAATTAAAGAATTTATTGTATTATAACCAAATTATTAGTCAACTCGGGATAACAAAATGATTTTTTAGATTGAAAATAAAATTGAGAACAGTCGAAGTATCAACTAGTTTCATCACTCATTTAAGAGCTTAAAAAATACGCTATTGTGTCGACTTCCTGGCTAGTTGTCAATGCACTCATTATTAACTTAACATGGACCATGAATATCACTAGCTGGTAACTTTCTCCATTTCGCCGGCTTCCCAGAAACAAATTCTTTGGGGGGACGACGATTGTTTTTAGAAAAATATTTAAGGGTTAAAAAATTTTGGGTGTGCAAGAAAATTATAAATTTGCGAGGAAGAATAACGAAATTTAATCGCGTAGAATGTAGATATTAAAGAAAGGTCAATATAATTAAAAGGTTATATATGAGCCCGGAAGACTAATTTAATTTACATTTAAAGAAACACACAATCGATCAAATTTGATAATTTTACATCTTTAGATTAACATCTATTTAGGTAGTTATTGGGAATGATATGGTATATCCTATCTGCACTTGTAAACAAAGCGTTTCTCACTATCGATGGCATAACAAACTTGACTTATTGGCATTCACGTGGTGCAACCCCTCATGTTAATCTGTCGCTTAATACGAGGTTTTGCTCTCATTATATAATGGAATAAAGTTGCAGTTCTGCTAATACCTATAGCTTTTAACATAGCGGTAAGAGTTTGGTCCTAACTGTAGTCATTTATACTATTTATTAAGTGTGGATCACTTGGAGGCTTCACCAATATTTTTTTACATACTTAATCTCATCAAAGTGCAAAAGCCATGACCCATAAATAAGGGTGCTTTAACGGGCCGGGTCAATCCGGTCCCGACCCAAAATCGGACCGGTTAGTCCGGTCCGGAATCGAAACCCGACTAACTGGTTCTGAACCGGTTCGAAACAGGTTTGATACCGGACAGGATCGATTTTACCGTTCTGGATCCGATATCTTACCGGTTCCGGACCAACGGATCCAGTTCCTTATTGAACCAATCCGGAACCGGATCCGGTTCCTTATTGAACCAATCCGGAACCGGATCCGTTTTTTAAAAAAATAAATAAAAAATTTTCGATAAAATCCCTTCGTTTTTTACTTTTTTTAAAAAGAAAAATCCGGTTCTGGATTGGAACCGATCCAACCTGAAACCGGATCCAATCCGGTTTCTTAATGGATCGGACCGATTCCAGGATTATCGGATCCGGAACCGGCCGGTTCCGGACCGGACCGATCCGTTAAGCACCCCTACCCATAAACCAACAAAAAAAAGATGTTAAAAACACAAATTAAACTTTATTTAAAAAATTAAATTAAAAACACAAAACTACTATCCAATCATATCAAATAAGGACAAAAAAACAATTCTAAAATATGTTTATGTTTAAATATTTAATATGCAGAAAAAATATACTGTTGAGTACATGTGAGACGTAATTTAATATATTAACTGACATTATTTATGAGTGTGATACAGAACTATTCTGTGCATAGTAAACTAATGGCATAGTTATACATAGGTGGTCCCATTTTAGGGTGGTTCCCGGCTTTTAAAATAATGGAAAGCATGCCATAGTGGACAATTTAGACAAAAAATTAAATATTCTAGTGTTTGGGAGGAATTTTCAATGCTACAATCAGATATTACTGTTATGTAGCGTCGAGAACTCAAAATAATTTATTTGAGGCTGTATCCGTTGCCTCAAATCATATTGGACTTTGGATCAAAACCCTAAGGGTGGCACCAAAATTCCAGTTTGGGATGTTGCGTGGAGATGCACGCAACGGCAGGACCATGTACTCGGACGCCGTAGCGTGACACATGACGCAGATAGAGCACACTTATACACTGATAGGATGTCACAAGCACTCGGACCAAGTTCAACCATGTCAAGTACATGACTAGCACATTGCTGGGAAATGCCTGAGCCGTGGAGAAGAAACTCTAAGATGTTGGGAATCCACGGAAAAGAAAAAACCATAAATGAAACTTGTAGAACGACGAATCTTTTTGCTGAATGCCCCTAAAAAGTTGATGCTAGCATTCAAGATGTTGAACCTAAGATCTTTGATATAAATAGGTCGCATTCCCACTAATATCTTTCACTATCATTTTCTTTGTCCTTTATATTTCTCAAGCACTCGGACCAAGTCTTGTCTAGTTCCATGAGAACAACCAAAATGCTTGGATTATGGCAATAATTATTGAATTTCTGCCCAACCCGAGCCATAAATTATTGGCATGGCAGTTTTATAGAACATAATTTTTTTATCGGTAAAAAATTTCAAATAACGAATCACCAAGGGTACTTCAACTCATAATCTAGTTCCAAAGTTATATAAAATCCACAAAACATGATTCTACAAATTATATGTTACAAATAAAAGCAATCGATCTACATTACCAAAATAATGATTGCTAAGAACCAATAATATTTAGATGATTTATAAGAAAACCTGTAATATTAAGAAGAATGTCAAAATTATATCATTACTAGACCTCCAATTTTTTTTTTTGGTTGGACAAAATTTTTTAAGAAAAATACAAGAGGTACTCAACCTATTACAGAAAAAAAAAAAATGCAATCCAAGACAAAGACATGGTAACCCATTATAAGCAATTTTAAACATTTATTTTTAATCAATATGAGATGGGATATTACAATCTTCCCTCCGTTAGAACACGATGTCCTTGTTGCGGCCTAACTGATTGATACATCGATGCCGAGAATGTAGAGGTGACTACTACAAGTTCAAGAGGTGGTTCTATTGGATATGTCATGTTTCATCAGGTTCAAGAGATGGCTCTCATAGACATAATATTTGTCCATGTATAACATTTATCTCCCGATATTTCGGTTGTCAACCAATTTATGATACCAATATGTCACACGCTAAGACCAAGCTTCCGCAAGTGTGACCAGAAAATGAGCTCTTGTAGTAACTATTTAGTTTCTATCCTCGCCTCACCGACAATGTTTAACCTAAATTACTATAAGATCTATTGTAGCCTCTTATAAACCATTTTAAATATTATTTTTAATCAATGTGAGAGGAGGTACTACATATAAGAACCACTAGGCATTAACGAATGAAATTCTAACCGACCTGAGTTATAGCTAAATTATGGGGGTGGAGGTTTTGTTGATCTTTGAGTCAAGGGTAGGACCAGAATTTTGAGTTTAGGAGGCTAATCTTTTGGGACTAGACATTCTCTATATTATATTAGTCTATTAGTCACTCAAATTTGACGTTTTTTTGTTTGTTTTTTGTTTGCTTTTTGGTATAACTCCTATAATGATACAAACACTAAATTCTGTTATATTAATATACTTAAGTTTTATAATATTAATCCCTATAAATCTAATAAAGAATTTTATATTATATTTTGATAATTAAAATTTTTTTCAAAAATATTTGCATAAAACTATGATAGGATAACCGATTAAACCTTTTATTTATAAGTACTTTGAATAGTTAACTTACAATATTATCATAATATACATTATAATTTTTAAAATTTAATGTATCTTAATATTACTCTATATGTCAAAAATATGATCATCATCTATTATTTAAATCATAAGGACTGAGATTTAACTGGAATGCCACGTATATGGATAATTGTTACTACGGTTACGATTCAATTTATATTTGTTATGATGATACATAGTTGATGTCATATGATATATAAATCCCCTCAAAAGCCGAACAGTCGTATACTGAACAGAAGAACGCCGAACAGGTAGCACCGAGCAGGGTTTTACCGAACAGCTGCTAAACCCTCCTCGATTTTCTGGTCAAAGACTAGGGGAAGACCCGGAGATAACTAACAAGTCAACCGGCGTAATTAAATGTGCAGTAATGGGGCACGGATTTCCCGGACACGTTTGGCCCCAATTAAGCCACGATCAGAGGACATCGTGTTTCGGATCTCCCGCGAATTAATCACTGGAAATAGCCCTATAAATACCCACGGATGGTCTCATTGAAAGGGGTTTTGGATTTTTCTATGCAAAAAAAGACTCCGAGGAGAGCATATTTACTTCTGTTCGGTCATTTTCGTCATTTTCTATAATATTTTATAGAGTCATTTTGCAATTATAAGTGGTGTCCCAAGAGTCCTGTAATCAATCAAAAGTTTGATAGTGAAAATTATACTGGACTAGGTCCCGTGGTCTTTTTCTCAATTTGAGGGTTTTCCACGTAAAAATTTTGGTGTCTTTCCTTTGCTTTTCATAAACACTAAATTCTACCATAAATTGAAAAATAACGGATCACATCATTGGCGCCGTCTGTGGGAACTCAGAGTAAAGACGTTGAAGTAAGAAGATTTTATCAAGAATCCAAGGCGAGATGGTTAGAAGCAAAGGTCGAGGGCCAACTTCGGGGAGGGATAAACCAAGTCCCCCCCTATAAATATCCACGGATGGTCTCATTGAGCTGGAATCATGTAGTCGTGTTGGGGATGGTCTTCCTCATGAGCTTCGGCTAACTCGAACTAAAATTTGAGGTTTACCAGATAAAGCCTCCTAGCCATATTCTCAAGTTTTTTTATTTCTGGTTGAAGCGTTGAGCTTGGCTAGCACTAGCTCCTCGTAGAATTTTTCATCTCTGGTTGAAGCGTTGAGCTTCGGCCAGGTGTTCCTGGTTTAGATTTTTAATTTCTGGAAGTACCACCTGTAAAAGTGACATCTCGACCATTCGTCTGGATCCATACTATTTTCTTGAATCGTCTCTTCCGATTAGGATATTACTAATATTCAAAATATTATTATAATATTTTAAAAATAAACCTAGGCTCTGATACCAATTTTAAAGAGGATCATATGGCAAACGACTAGATTGCACAGAAAATAATTCATCAGGAGTATCTTAGTCCAACAAAAGTCCTATTTTAATTTAAATTTTAAATTCGAGTAGTGACCCGAACCCGACTTTTTGGCTATACTACCAGACTGTCGGGTACTCAAGTTAGTCGGGTGGTATCGGGTACTCAAAAATAATTTTGGGTACTTATTTAACAACCCAACACCAACCCAAAAAAGTATTGTCGGGTTCAGGTAAACCGGACATCCGAATTTTTTTTGAAAACTATCGGATCTGTTCGTTTGGGTATTACATGATTGGGTTGGTTCTGATACCTCGTACTCGAAAATATTTGCCCACCCTAGCCAAAAGCATATACACAGAGGTACTAATTTTTATAAGACATTTTAAGTTTCCAAAATTAGATTCTCGTTTCAGTAGCCTTCAATTCATGTAATCAAAGAAATCTGTTGGAGACACCATTATAAAGTCAACGGCCCCGCGGCAATGACGTCATCATCCACGTCATCCCCCAGCATACTTGAGTGAACCCCTATAAATAGAGCGGCGCATTCTTCGTCATATCATATCATACACTAATCGATTCACGCCATACACTGAAAACTCACCAAAACCTAAGTCAAGCATGTTCAACCACAGCACCAGAAACCCACTTCTAGACGACTATTCATCCATCTTCACCGCCACCACCTTTCCGCCACCACCCACAAATCAACCACAACCCATATTCCTCCCCCCTATAGCGATTCCGGCTGGCAATGACCACGACTTGATATCTGCCTTGAAGCCCGAGTTGGGGTACACCAGCAGCGGCTGCAGCAGCTATGGCGGCTCTCCTAGCTCAGCAACTAGCTATAATACTACATATAGTCCAACTTTAACGCAGAGCAGTTTCAGTAGCCAGTCCCTGCAGATGAACCAAGTGGAAGGCTACTCTGCCATGAATTCGCCGCATGAGTTCTATGAACTCGAGACTGGTCCTTTCAGGAAAGCTTTGAGCACCGGTGATCTGCAGGTGTAACACATTTCTTCTGTTTAAAATAATGAAAATTTTTGAAATAAAATGCTCTGTTATATCTTTTTATAGAGCAAGATGGAGCAATATAAATAACTTTTACTTGGATTTATACATTTTGAAAAATAACTTTAATCTTCATTTAAAAAAACTAAGGTGATGGGTGATTTGGAAATTCTCTCTTCGGTTTTTATTTATTAAGGGAGAATACCTTATCTTGAACTCAACCAAAAAAGAGAGAATTTGGGAAACTATCAATATACAAAAGTTATCAGTAAAACAATAAAATTAATGTACAAAATACTACCTAATTTTTTAATCATATTATGTATAAAAATGGGAAAATTTCAAAAATCATTATTTTCAATCATTATTTTGGAAAATTACAGTTTATATCCTCTAAATTTCAGAAATTTGTAACATTTTGCTTCCTCTTGGCTTGGTTTGATGTTTTTATCGAAGATTTATTTCCACATTGCAATTTCGACATACATCGTTAAACTCAGAGTCCCTTAAGCTAGATAATACAAATTTTTTAAAAAAGTTCAAAATAATTTTTTGGGGTGTCAAAATACTATATTTTGAACAACTAGATTATTTTGATACCTAAAATATTTTTTATTTTTTAAAAATTTGCAATAGTTACATTAAGGGGTCTATGCTCGATGATGTTATGTGATGATTGTATGCGGTGATGAATCTTCGATGAAAATATAAACCGAGTCAAGATGATGCAAATTGTTACAATTTATGAAAGTGAAAGATGCTAATTTTCCAAAAAATGATTGCAAAGTAAAATTTGAAACTACGCCGATATTTGTTATTTTCCCGAATAAAAAGTTATCATTTACAAATAGTTTAAATATATAAATTAAAATTTTATATATTTTAACAGGGCGTAAACTTGGCACCAGAAAGCCTGCAACATTGGAACGAGAGCAGTATAATAGAGAGTATGAATAAAGCGAGTCCCTACAGTCCAGAGGAGAAAAAAGAAAGAATTGAGAGGTACAGAAGCAAGAAGAATCTCAGGAATTTCAACAAGAAGATTAAGGTTTATATTTATCCAAATACATAATAATTTTTGAGATGTCGTGTGTATATATATATATTTAATTTCTAGAGTTAAATCTTCTGTTCACTGATTAATCTACACATGAATTGAACAGTACGAATGTAGGAAGACTTTAGCAGATAGTCGCCCACGCATCAGAGGAAGATTTGCGAGGAATGATGAGTTAGAGAAGACAGCACAAGAAGTTCATGAGGAGGAAGATGATAATTGGATCGGTTTTATTGATGCATTTTCGGCAAATCTAGCGCCTTAAATTTTACTAGGCTCGCGAAATGGCACAAGTATTGACGCATTGGGATCATTCTAAAATCAAATGAGGCAAATTTTAAATTTTGAAAGATCTTTTGTGGTATCAGGTTTGGACGAAAATATAGTGGTATGTGGGTAGAAATAGATCAACGAACAAACTCGTGTTTTAATTTGTTGAGAGTTGTTGTCCTATATTGGGAACTTGAAAGTTATATATGCTCCTTATAAAAGATTTTGGGTTACTCCCCTCATAAGCAAGCAGTTGGTTATGAGTTAAAACCACGTGAACTCTTCACATGGTATCAGAAAATGCTTTCTATTCCGCCCATATGCTTACCGACAAATGTGTTGTCAATCCACATATTTAACTTATATAATATCACATGTGAGCGTGTTGAGAGTTGTATCTCATATTGGGAACTTGAAAGTTACATAAGTTCCTTATAAAAGATTATGGGTTACTCCCGTTATAACCAAATGATTATATGGTTTTTTTTTAACCAATTAGTTATATGTTGGAACATCATGAATTCTTAACATAATTCAATCTAGATGTCTTAATTTGTTATAAGATATAGTCATCATTCACAATGGTATTAAACATTTTTTAATCCATAAAATGTGTGCTTTTGATTAATCTAATGTTAAAGTCATTAGAAAGGAGTTGACACGATGAATAGTTGATGCATGCAATGGTGTATATCTTCGCTATCATTGTGTCAAATTGAACCCACAAAGTAGTAAAGTGGTACTTAGTCTACTTCTTTGTGGGCACCAATCTACAGCTCTATAATGGAAGTTTTGTGACTTTATATCACATGTTCAATTGGACAGTGCCTTCACCACAAAACATCACTTCACAATGAGAAAAAGATAAAAATTATTTCATATTCTGATACAAAATTATACCTATTATATAAGTGACTAAGAGTCACTATTCCCATGAATAGTGTAATAGTTACTTTTTTTAATTTCTTAATAAATAATTTTTTTTTAAATTTTAAATTATTTTTTATTTTTTAACAGTGACTTTTTTAAATTTCTTAATAAATAAAATATTTTTTTATTTTAAATTTTAAATCATTTTTTATTTTTTACCTATTATTATAATTTCTTAATAAATAAAATATTTTTTTATTTTAAATTTTTAATTATTTTTTATTTTTTTTACCTATTATAAGTGTCTAAGAGTTCAGTATTCCCATAAATAGTGTAACAGTTACTTTTTTAATTTCTTAATAAATATTTTTTTATTTTTGATTATTTTTTATTTTTTTATTTATTAATATTATTTTTAATATTTATTTACAACCTATTATATAAGTGTGTAAGAGTTCACTAAATGTGCAAGGTTTGTAATAGTACTATTGCAAGGAATAGTAATGAATAGTAATTCACTATTTATTATAATTTTTTTTCTTAAAAAAATGTTTTTTTTCAAAAAATTATTTTTTGTTGATGCGCGGGTTTAACCTGAACCGACTAGAAAAAAAATATATTAATCGATTGTTGATGCGCGCAACTTCAATTTATAGTAAGATGAACATCATGTTTTTTTTAAAAAAGTTAGAGTCGGTCATTTGGTTATTTTGTTTCCATTCAATTACAGTAGCATGCTCGCTTTAATTTTTTTTTATTGATGATCGGGTTTGGCCTAAACCGACTAGGAGAAAATATATCTTGATTAGTTAATCATGCTCACAAATGTTATTTTTTTTCCAGTTTTTAGTGAGAGATGAGCATCATTTTTTTTAAAAAAAGTTAGAGCAAGTCCTTTGTTATTTTTCCAATTCAATTACATTAGCATGGTCGTTTTTTTAAAAAATGTTTGTTAAAATAAGTTATTTATTTTTGATCAACTTAAGAAAAAATTGACCAACATGCTGGTACCGGGCACCGCACCTTAAGAAAAAATTGACCAACATGCTGGTACCTGGCACCGCACCTTGTGCGGTGCCAATAAACTAGTAAATATAATAAGGTCAATGCCAAGTTTTTTTTAATATGCCACGCATGTTAATATGAAGCAATTATTGCCCATACGAACACAATAATGTTTTCCTTAAACCGATTTCCAAATGTTCTCATTTGTTTAGAAAAGGCAAACCCTGGTTCAATTTTACAAATTCAAACCCAAATACACGCTTGGTTTTTGAAGACAGTCAGTCACCGAATATGATGTCAAGTTGGAATTAGCATAGTCGTTCAAAAACTTTTTGGTGTGGGACCAAAATATTAATTTATGGATCATCAAAGTGTTATTCCTAAATATCATATTATTCCTATGGCTCAAATTGCCCCCACACAATACTCATACATAGTGCTTTCTAAGCTTCCTATTTTTTGTTCTAATCGTACCCAAATGATTCAACAGGGTGGTACATTGGTTCATTATGCCCCACATACATGAGTCTGAACTATTCATAACAACATGCCCATATTATGTATTCGACATTTGAAGGAAAAATGATGTATACCTTCCTCTGCTTCGTTGTAAAAGATGCATAGGAGAGAGTCACTTGTCAGAAATCCTCCTCTGTGTTGATTAAGCTTTGATGTGATCCACTCTTGAATCAGCTTCCATGCAAATGTCGCAAGTTTGCTCGGTGTCGCTTTTCCCCCAAAACATGTTAGGTGTCTCACATACCATTAATTTGGATTTCAGCTTTCTGAATTGTGTTTTAAGTTGACTTTGTTGAGAAGAATACATTTGCCTCATGTCCCCAAGTCCACAAATCCTCCACGCCAGGTGCCAGATTGAACCTGTCAAGGATTGTTAGTAAGTTTATAAATAAAGCCTCTTCCCACAAAACATGTCTCTTTTCCACTTCCAATCCCAAACTCAAACACCTGCTCCCAATGCCCTTTATCTAGCACCAAACAATCCTTATCTAAAGCAATGTCTTGGGAACAAGGTTCTCAACTACCCCTCTCCCACTCAAAAATCTTTTCAAAATCTGCAGTCTCTTCCACTTCCCAGCCTCTGTATAAACCTGATATTAAACCATTCACAACACAACACCCACTTTCTCAAACCCTTCCACCAAATAGACCCCTCTCCCTCTTCCCTAAATCCCAAGAACCTCTCTTCTTCCCTCCATCTTACCCCATATTTCGAATTAATTACCCTCACCCACCACCGATCTTTCTCAACGGTCATCCTCCACCCCCTTTGTGAGACCCCGTTATCACATCAAGATATTAGGGTGCAATTTAGAGAACTAAATATACATGTGATTATATCAGAGTAATGTGCCGTGTTGATTAACCTGAGCTTTAGAGATTACAGTACCAAAATGTTCCAAAAGGAAAGACATACTTCCTACAAAGGTACTACATCATAGTCTTACTCTACTCAGTAGAAGCTATACAAAACTCTAACATGCTAATCCTGTAGCACTCCTTACAGCTCAGCATATCAACCCCGGCCCTGGTTCTCGTCAACAAAAGCACCTACAAAGACAACCCCCAACACATGAGCATAACACAATTCATATTTAACATAATATGAAAGTAAGGCATAAATGCAAATCTTAAACACAAGCCCTTCCTGTATTTCCAGCATTTATATCGCCCATTGGTTGTCCCTGTACCATAATTCATAATAGAAACACATTATATGAATGTATGGATATGCAATGTCATGACATTCCTTTTCCCTTAAATCCTTATTTCATCCTGAGCCCTTATCATTAGTACATTTTAATGCTTCTTGCTACTCCATGTAAGCGGAATTCTTCCTCGCTTCCAATGGACTTTAGCGTTGCTACTCCATGTAAGCGGAATTCTTCATCGCTTCCAATGGACTTTAGCGTAAGCCATTAAAATCCTTACTAAGATAACTTTGACTCGTGAAATACACCTCTTATATTTCACAACATACGTATGCAAAACAATGCATAAAAACATGTATCATAATCTTAATGCACCATATTGCATTCATCATGTGTCATAAAGACAAACATAAAGTACATGTTACCGTTGGGATGCCCGTACGTCGCTTACGTACCTTTCCAAAAGATAGAGGAGTCAATTGACTTTATCTCCTCGGTTGTGCTGGCACCTGGGATGGTTCTACATAGCCACACAACACAATATTAGGCACCTCATAATAATCCGGAAGCAAAACCAAATTAAAAACCAAATTAATCCTACAATATCATCTCGCGATCGATCGCCCATGAGCCCCGATCGATCGCGAGATGCTACTGCCTCGCATACCAAAAAAAAACATTCAGCGATCGATCGCCCCAATATTGGCGATCGATCGCCAAAACCTACTGGAACGTCGCGATCGATCGCGCCTCCTTGGCGATCGATCGCCAACCTTGTTCCTTTGGCGATTTTCCAGAATTGCTTAACACCGATAATCATACCCTTAAATCTAACATGTAGGACATAATACATACCAAGACCATCATGCTAGCATTTGAACTACACTACCCTGAGTGTATTCAAACCAAATATACACCCTGAGCATAAACCTACATGCATAAACATCGATCATTTAAACAAGTACTGGATCAACTTTTTCTGGAAACAGGGCACATTTTCATTTCCAGAATTCTTGAGCACCTCTTTACATGCTATTAAAACTAACACATATAACATAAACCGTGCTCAACTAAACATGCCATGGGTTTCACAAAACTACCAAGCATATTTTTACATCAAAGTTTTTCCAAAACTTAAGTTTATCATGCATGATAACACCTTCATAAAAGTACTCTTCGCACATATATTTCCAGAAAACAGGGCACTTGAACCTTGCCCAGAATTTTCGAACACTACCTTTCACATGATTAAATCTTTCACATAACACATGCAACATGCTCAAGGAAATATACTGATACCTTCAACAAGTTACCATACATAAAAACACATCAAAGGTTCAACCAAATCCTAAGTTAGCATGCTTCGAAACATCATGGTAAAACCCTTCCTAACATGGAAAACAGAGTACTTCTCTGCTCGGATGTTCGAGGAGCCCTTTTCTCTACCACAAATCTAGCACATAAAGCATGCAAGTTTCTTAACTAAATATGCTAAGGGCTTCACAAACATCACATAAAGGTATTCATAACAAGATAACATCATACCCTAAACTAGCATGCCAAATCTGCTACAAAGAACAAGCATAAACTGAAAACTGGGAAAAAATGTGACTCCTCACCACTTTTGCCCTTCGATTTTCTATATGAAAAGAAGCATGAAACCCGATCACTTTTCTCCTGGAACTCGACCAAGTTGCAGAGAGATGAAGGGAAAAAGAAGGAAGCTTTTGGAAGAGGCAAGATCCAAAATATCTAAGTCCAAACATGCCTACAAGTCAATCTGCTTTCCCAGAAAACAGGGGTGGGCGTGGGTTTGGCTGCAAGTGGGGGTTGGGTGGTTGCATGTGGGGTGGTTTGGGGTGTTTAATTGTGTCCCGGTATTTCATACGATGTATAAAAATATCCCTCCTCGATATTTTATTATTCTACCCCATCAACACAACAATTAAAAACACCTAACATGCTTCCTAAACCACATCATCAAATTAAATAAATTAATCCCACATACAAACGCTTTAAACATATAGGTTCATAATTAACCACCCTTAAATGCATGATTACCCACATAATCTTTTCGGGGATATCACAATACTCCCCTACTTATAAGATTTCGTCCCGAAATCAAACATGCTGCTAACTAGAAATAAAACAATACATAAACGCATACCAGAAAACAGTTCTGGATAGTACTGCACCATGTGTCGCTCTGTCTCCCACGTGGCCTCCTCGACACCCCTACGATCCCACTGTACCTTGATCATAGGAATAACCTTGTTCCGAAGTCTGCGGTCTGCCCTATCCAAAATCCTGATAGGCCGCTCCACATAAGAAACATCGGACTCAATCTGCACCTCTGAAGGCTGCAACACATGTGAGGGATCTGGCTCATACTTCCTCAGCATAGACACATGAAAAACGTCGTGTATGCCAGACAGAGAGGGCGGTAAAGCCAACCGGTACGCCAGAGTACCAATACGCTGTAAGATCTCATACGGCCCTACGTACCTCGGGGATAACTTCCCTCGCATCCCAAACCGTACTACGCCTCTGAAGGGTGAGATCTTTAAAAACACTCTGTCGCCTAACTGAAACTCCAACGGTCTACGCCGCTGATTGGCATATGCTGCCTGTCTATCCTGAGCTGCCTTCATCTTTGTTCTGATAACCTTAACTTTCTCTTCCATTTCCTGAACCAACTCAGGTCCTCCAACCGACTTACGGTCCATGTCATCCCAACACAAGGGTGACCTACAACGCCTACCGTAGAGGGCCTCGAAAGGAGCCATCTGAATACTTGCCTGGTAGCTGTTGTTGTAAGAAAATTCCACCAAGGCTATCGAGTCCTGCCATGAAGTGTCGAACTCCAGCACACAAGCCCTCAACATATCTTCGAGCGTCTGTATCGTACGCTCGGTCTGTCCGTCCGTCTGGGGATGATAGGCTGTGCTCAACCTCAACTCTGTACCTAGAGCTGTCTGCAGACCCTCCCAAAAGTGAGATGTAAACCGCGGATCTCGATCTGACACAATCGAAACAGGGATCCCGTGCAATCTCACCACATCTCTGACATATAACTGCGCCATTCTTAAGTGCGTGAAGGTCATACAGTAGGGAATGAAATGAGCACTCTTAGTCAATCTGTCCACGACTACCCAGATGGCATCAAAACCCGAAACAGTCCTCGGCAAGTGGGTCACGAAATCCATAGATACGTGCTGCCACTTCCACTCGGGTACCTCTAAACTTCTTAGTTCACCTCCAGGCCTTTGTCTCTCAGCTTTCACTTGCTGACAAATCAAACAACGCTTGACAAAAGAGGTGACATCCTGTTTCATACGCCTCCACCAGAACTGGCTGCGTAGATCCTTATACATCTTCTTCCCACCTGGATGTATACTCATTCTGCTGCAATGAGCTCGCTGTAATATACCTTGGCGCAACTCGGGTGTATCTGGAACCACCCATCTGTCGCCGAGCCTCAGAGAACCGTCCTCAGCCACTCTGAATCTCGATGGCTGTCCTGAATGAACCACTAACATCCATCTCTGAACCTCTACATCGGTCCCCTGAGCCTTCCTGATGTGATCAAATATAACAGGCTCAGCTAGCAAGGTCAAAACCTGTACTGGTGAAGAAGATACATCATAATCGAATCCCAAATGGCAGTAGGAGCCAAACATAGCTGACAGAGACATAGCATCCTCTGCTGTGCTCCTCACCTTCCGACTCAAAGCGTCGGCTGTCAAATTTGCTTTTCCCGGGTGATATTCGATTTCACAATCGTAGTCCTTCAGCAGGTCCATCCATCTCCTCTGCCTCATGTTCAGCTCAGCCTGTGTAAACAAGAACTTCAGGCTCTTGTGATCAGTGAAGATGGTAAATGAGGTACCGTATAAGTAGTGGCGCCATATCTTCAAGGCGAACACTATAGCTGCCAACTCCAGATCATGGACTGGATACCTCGTCTCATGTGGCTTCAACTGTCTTGAAGCGTAAGCCACTACATGTCTGTCCTGCATCAGCACGCACCCTAATCCCTGTAGAGATGCATCGGTATAAAGATCAAATCCTTTGTTCTCCTTGGGTATCACTAGAACTGGCGCAGTAGTCAGTCTGTGCTTTAATTCCCGGAAGCTCTGCTCACAAGCCTCTGACCAACAAAATGGGACTCCCTTCTGAGTCAGCTGTGTAAGTGGCTTGGCGATCTTTGAGAAACCCTCGACGAAACGTCGATAATAGCCAGCCAGACCAAGAAAACTTCGAATCTCACTGACTGAAGTAGGGGTAGACCAATCCATAACTGCCTCTATCTTCCTCGGGTCTACTGATATCCCCTCTCGTGATATGATATGGCCCAAAAATGCAACACTGTTCAGCCAAAACTCACACTTGCTGAGTTTGGCGTACAACTGATGATCTCTGAGGATCTGGAGTACTATCCTCAGATGATCGGCATGATCCTCCTCATTCCTCAAATAGACTAGGATGTAATCAATAAACACGATCACAAACTGATCGAGGTACTCCTGAAATACTCTGTTCATCAGGCTCATAAAGACTGCAGGTGCATTTGTCACACCGAACGGCATCACCAAGAACTCATAGTGTCCATACCGAGTTCTAAAAGCCGTCTTTTGGACATCACCAGCTCTAACCCGTACCTGGTGATAGCCTGACCTCAAATCTATCTTGGAGTACACCTCCGTACCCTGAAGCTGGTCGAACAGATCATCAATCCTCGGAAGCGGATATCTGTTCTGCACTGTAGCCTTGTTCAGTTGCCTGTAGTCAATGCACAGACGCATTGATCCATCCTTCTTTTTCACGAACAAGACTGGCGCACCCCAAGGCGATACACTAGGACGGATGTATCCCTTGTCGTGGAGCTCCTGTAACTGTACCTTCAGCTCCCTCAGCTCTGCCGGCGCCATCCTGTATGGGGCACGAGAAATGGCTGATGTCCCTGGCAGCAGCTCAATAGCAAACTCCACATCCCTGACAGGCGGAAATCCCGGAATCTCATCTGGAAACACATCACTGAACTCCGCCACAACTGGAATGTCTTCGGCTCTCACTTCCTTCTCCTCTGAAGCATCCATAGCATAAATAAGGTACCCAGTATGGCCACGTTCCAATAACCGCGACATCTTAACCGCCGAGATTACTGGTATCCTTGGACGAGAGCCGTCCCCATAAAAAGTCCATTGGAACCCCTGATCAGACATAAAACGAACCATCCTCTTTTGGCAATCTACCATAGCTCGGTATCTGCTCAACACATCAATGCCGATAATGCAGTCAAAGTCTGCCATCTCTAACTGAATCAAATCGGCCCTCAGATCATTGCCCTCAAAATAAATGAGGCAATCAGATAACTGTCGATCCGCAATCACATGCTTCCCCGTGGGTGTCGAGACTATGAGAGGCGTGGGTAACAGAGACGAACACAAATGGTGTCCTTCCACAAAGGCAGTAGATACAAAGGAATGGGAAGCACCTGTATCTATCAATATAAGTGCAGGGTACGTAAGTAAATGACACGTACCAGCAATGACCTCCTCTGGGGCTGCCTCGGCCTGCTCCCTGGTCAGTGCATACACCTGTCCCTGCGGCGGTCCTGTCATCTGACCTCACAGGGGTCGTGGTGCAAACTGCTGCCTCTGTGGTGCCCTCCCAGCATCAAACCTTGGCCTATTCGGCCCTGAATCTGTCTGAACTGCCCGATTGGGGCAACCCCGAGCTATGTGGCCCATCTTGCCACAGATATAGCAACCTCGACAGTCACGTAACAAATGCCTTCCTCCACAGTTGGTACACCTGGTTACCTCTGTCCTGCTTCCCTGTGTGTGCCCCCGGGTGTTCTGCTTCTGTCCATGAGACTTCTTCCCACTAAACCTGGAAGATGATGAGGCCCCACGAGCCTTAAACTGATCCCCTCGTGGCCTCAGACTATCAGTAGTAGGCCTCTGTGATGGTACAAAAGGGGGTACAACATCCTTGTATGCGTCTACGGCAATCTCTGCCAACTCTGCCCGTGTCAGGGCGTCGTCAAACGAGCTGGGGTTGTTAGAGATAACCCTATCGAATAGCTCCGGCCTCAGACCTTTCAGAAAGTTCCTCATCTTGGCATGGCTGCTGACAGCAATATGAGGTACATACCTCAGCAGTGAGGAATACTGCATAGCGTAGTCTGCTACGGACATGCTACCCTGCTTCAAACTGTTGAACTCATCCTCCTTCAATTGTCTGGCAGCTGCAGAGAAATACCGGTTAAGGAACCGGGTCCGGAATACAGTCCAGTCAACTGCCATACCTAGAGCTCTCAGCTCCATCACGGTGGTCTTCCACCACATAGCAGGCTTCTTAGCCAGCTGAAACTCTGCTAACCTCAGCCATGCCGTGAGTGCACAAGGTGCAGTCACAAGTATCTGCTCTATACGTTCCAACCACTCCTCAGCTACTTCACCAGACTCAGTCCCCTCAAACATGGGCGGATGGAAACTCAGAAACTGCTTCAAACTGAGCTCCCCTGGCAGTAATATCTGTACACTGGGCTCCACGCCCACAGCAGGTGGTGGTAAAGGGTTCGGCTGAGCAATACTTGCATTTCTACTGTCCACATCTCCTACCTCTTCATTGAGGTTCGCCATGCTGCAACACAATAGTTAACAACAATACCAAAAGCAGTTCATAATATAAGCCGTTAGATAACAAGAGTAAAATATTCAAAGCATGTTAGTATATCACGTATACAACCATATGCATCACATGCATAAGCATGCCTAAATGAATACCTAGCCAACTTGTCTCTAAAGGCTACCCTTCACTCTTCCCTGGTTATCTAACCACTGCTCTGATACCACTAAATGTGAGACCCCGTTATCACATCAAGATATTAGGGTGCAATTTAGAGAACTAAATATACATGTGATTATATCAGAGTAATGTGCCGTGTTGATTAACCTGGGCTTTAGAGATTACAGTACCAAAATGTTCCAAAAGGAAAGACATACTTCCTACAAAGGTACTACATCATAGTCTTACTCTACTCAGTAGAAGCTATACAAAACTCTAACATGCTAATCCTGTAGCACTCCTTACAGCTCAGCATATCAACCCCGGCCCTGGTTCTCGTCAACAAAAGCACCTACAAAGACAACCCCCAACACATGAGCATAACACAATTCATATTTAACATTATATGAAAGTAAGGCATAAATGCAAATCTTAAACACAAGCCCTTCCTGTATTTCCAGCATTTATATCGCCCATTGGTTGTCCCTGTACCATAATTCATAATAGAAACACATTATATGAATGTATGGATATGCAATGTCATGACATTCCTTTTCCCTTAAATCCTTATTTCATCCTGAGCCCTTATCATTAGTACATTTTAATGCTTCTTGCTACTCCATGTAAGCGGAATTCTTCCTCGCTTCCAATGGACTTTAGCGTTGCTACTCCATGTAAGCGGAATTCTTCATCGCTTCCAATGGACTTTAGCGTAAGCCATTAAAATCCTTACTAAGATAACTTTGACTCGTGAAATACACCTCTTATATTTCACAACATACGTATGCAAAACAATGCATAAAAACATGTATCATAATCTTAATGCACCATATTGCATTCATCATGTGTCATAAAGACAAACATAAAGTACATGTTACCGTTGGGATGCCCGTACGTCGCTTACGTACCTTTCCAAAAGATAGAGGAGTCAATTGACTTTATCTCCTCGGTTGTGCTGGCACCTGGGATGGTTCTACATAGCCACACAACACAATATTAGGCACCTCATAATAATCCGGAAGCAAAACCAAATTAAAAACCAAATTAATCCTACAATATCATCTCGCGATCGATCGCCCATGAGCCCCGATCGATCGCGAGATGCTACTGCCTCGCATACCAAAAAAAAACATTCAGCGATCGATCGCCCCAATATTGGCGATCGATCGCCAAAACCTACTGGAACGTCGCGATCGATCGCGCCTCCTTGGCGATCGATCGCCAACCTTGTTCCTTTGGCGATTTTCCAGAATTGCTTAACACCGATAATCATACCCTTAAATCTAACATGTAGGACATAATACATACCAAGACCATCATGCTAGCATTTGAACTACACTACCCTGAGTGTATTCAAACCAAATATACACCCTGAGCATAAACCTACATGCATAAACATCGATCATTTAAACAAGTACTGGATCAACTTTTTCTGGAAACAGGGCACATTTTCATTTCCAGAATTCTTGAGCACCTCTTTACATGCTATTAAAACTAACACATATAACATAAACCGTGCTCAACTAAACATGCCATGGGTTTCACAAAACTACCAAGCATATTTTTACATCAAAGTTTTTCCAAAACTTAAGTTTATCATGCATGATAACACCTTCATAAAAGTACTCTTCGCACATATATTTCCAGAAAACAGGGCACTTGAACCTTGCCCAGAATTTTCGAACACTACCTTTCACATGATTAAATCTTTCACATAACACATGCAACATGCTCAAGGAAATATACTGATACCTTCAACAAGTTACCATACATAAAAACACATCAAAGGTTCAACCAAATCCTAAGTTAGCATGCTTCGAAACATCATGGTAAAACCCTTCCTAACATGGAAAACATAGTACTTCTCTGCTCGGATGTTCGAGGAGCCCTTTTCTCTACCACAAATCTAGCACATAAAGCATGCAAGTTTCTTAACTAAATATGCTAAGGGCTTCACAAACATCACATAAAGGTATTCATAACAAGATAACATCATACCCTAAACTAGCATGCCAAATCTGCTACAAAGAACAAGCATGCCAGGAAACTGAAAACTGGGAAAAAATGTGACTCCTCACCACTTTTGCCCTTCGATTTTCTATATGAAAAGAAGCATGAAACCCGATCACTTTTCTCCTGGAACTCGACCAAGTTGCAGAGAGATGAAGGGAAAAAGAAGGAAGCTTTTGGAAGAGGCAAGATCCAAAATATCTAAGTCCAAACATGCCTACAAGTCAATCTGCTTTCCCAGAAAACAGGGGTGGGCGTGGGTTTGGCTGCAAGTGGGGGTTGGGTGGTTGCATGTGGGGTGGTTTGGGGTGTTTAATTGTGTCCCGGTATTTCATACGATGTATAAAAATATCCCTCCTCGATATTTTATTATTCTACCCCATCAACACAACAATTAAAAACACCTAACATGCTTCCTAAACCACATCATCAAATTAAATAAATTAATCCCACATACAAACGCTTTAAACATATAGGTTCATAATTAACCACCCTTAAATGCATGATTACCCACATAATCTTTTCGGGGATATCACACCCTTGTCCAAGAAGAGCCCTATTAAATCCATCTAATCCCTCACCCCGACCCCTTCTTCTCCAACGTATATGGCACTTCTTTCAAAATCTTTTTTTGGTGCATGAACGAAGAAAATATATATGGACCGATATGTGCGTGTTATTGTTGGGAAAATAACGCCAAAACCACAAGGTTTACGTGGTTCGGCAAACTAAGCCTACGTCCACGGGGCTGCTGTAGATCTTTTATTGAAGAAAAATTATACAAGTGTTCACTGACAACACTCAATCTGAAATTCACTCCGAAAATTATACAACAATTTTCTCTCAGTAGTATTTTTTCTCTGTATATTTTGCTGAATGAATTACACCTCTATTTATAGAGTTTCTTCACGTGATTACGCATTAAAATTCTTCACACATTTTTGACTGGCCAAAATTCTTCACACACAATTCAAATTTGGCCGGCAGCAAAATTTTCTTCGTTTGCTTTTCTTTTTGTCAAACTTTTGCTTTTCTTTAGTTTCTTCCGTGGGGACCATATGCTTTTGACTACCAATCTCTCATTTGAAGACTGATCTCAATCTGTCTTCACACCTAGATCAATGCAGCTGCCTCTTCTGGTCTGTTAATCTAGCAAGCCAACTGAAGTTGAGCACAACTTCAGTTTATCAATGGTCACCACCTTTGTTAATATATCTGCTGGGCACTTCCTTGGATCTTCACTAATGTTAGCACATCATCCTCAAAACGGAGATCAATGTGTTTTGTTCTAGTGGAATGTTGAATTCTTTGCCAGATGTATTGCACTCTGACTATCACTATAAAAAACATTCTTCTTCTGGTTGAATCCCAGCTCTGTTAACAAACCTTGAAGCCATATCAACTCTTTACTGGCTTCTGCCACTACAACATACTCAGCCTCTGTAATAGATAAAGTTACAATCGTTTGTATCTGCGACATCCAACTAACAATTGTAGTTCCAACAGTGAATATATAACCTGTGGTGCTTCTTCAATATTTTCCAGTGTAGCAATTGCGTACCGAAAGTGCATGGTGTCAAGTTTTAGTATAATGATATTAAAAGTACGAGTGTTGATCCCACGAGGACAAGGAAATAATTGCTAAACTCAATTAATTTAATTATATTTAGTCTACGAAAATTGGATGTGATATATTAACTAAATTGACTAATTAACTCAATAATCAACCCAACAAACAAGAACTAATAAGATTAGAATCAATAGAGACAATTATCAAGACTTTTGGTTCACCCATGTAATCCCCCATAATTTGCCTATTAGTTAAGAATTGATTTCAAAAGTTCTAAGGTGACGTGTTTTTCTAATGCACTTGTTTTACCTTGGTTCGGCCATAACAAATCTAATACTAACGTTACAATAAGCCACTCTCATATTTATTGATCAATTAATATTGTATGTCGATCTATGAAAACTTCTAGCCTTCGATTACTAGATATCTATAGCTATCACACGTGTATTTGACTACATATCTCGATCTCAATTATAATTAATTATCATTCAAGGATGGCCAAACCCTCAAAAGCATGAAGAACAACAATCTATGCACTTAGAAATATAAGAATCAATCAAAAACATTAAAATCGAATTAGGGTTCATACAAAGGATCCCCTTAGTCTTGACAACAAGCCTAGCCAACAATCTCCATCAAATTATAATGCTTAAACTTGTTTTGCAACATTCTAAAACATCAAAATCAATGGAAATATTGAACTAGAGTTAGAAATACAGAAATAACGAGAGGCGTTGACTCCTTGCATTGCTCCGTCGTCCTGCCTCTTCTGATGCGTCTCCTCTTCAATGGAATTGTGGTGTATGGATGGTTGGGGAAGATGAAGAGTGATGGCGGCTGAGTATGTAGGGTTTAATTATGAGCCAAATGCTCCCAAAAACGTCCAAGGCAATCCTTATTTATAGTAGGAGGTGTTTCACCAAGTTAGAACACAAAATAACCAATTTGAAAATAAAATCCCGAATTTTTCGAGCACTTTCGATCGATCGCTTCGTGGGTGGTGATCGATCGCTTCACTATTCTGGACAAAGGTGATCGATCTCCTAAATAATGCGATCGATCTCAAAAAACTACTGGTCTGAGGCGATTGATCGCTTCAATGATGCGATCGATCGCTTCCTCTGAATTTTAGCAAATTGCGATTTCGTAGAGTTCAATATTGAAGTTTCAAATAAACCAATTCACAGTCATGCATATAGGTCAAACATCTCACTTACAGACAAACAAAAATCAATCAGAAAGTTTAACAAGTCATGGTTCTCCTAGATCAAACAACATGTCTCCAAATCAGAACGTGTGTGTGTGGTATTATCACTTTCAAGTTTCATGCAATTTTCATAGATCAAATCATTATAGGCAATGACAGTTAAGAGTATCCTTGAGCACCCCATAGTCCTATTTTCAAACACTTCTCCACTAATGTAGTCACTCCCTAGACTTGGATCAATAGGTCATTCAAAGCTTGTAATGTTAGGCCTAGATGTTTGGCTTCAAAGAAAAGATAGGATAGCACAAAGAAGAGAGTATAAGCATGTAATGTTCATATTTTTAGCACAAAATTGAGGTTCTCTTCTTTTTCTTCTAGCCTTGGCCACTTTGGGTCTTATCATTTTTTTCACAAGGCTTTATCTATCTTTTTCTTTTATCATTCATCAACTTTTTCAACAATGAGCTCATCAAAATATAGCAATTCAAGTGCATCTAATGAGATTCAATATACTCCCTTTATGTAAGGATAAAATTTTTCAATTTAAGCTCGAATAGAAAGTTATAATGAGTTGCAAAAAAAATGTTGAATGGAGGCTAATAGTATGTTAAACAAATTAACACTCGATTTTTTTCATTAAAGCTCAAAATTGGATATTAGGGATTGATGTATACATGGTAACCTTGAAAGACTCAAACGGTCCGAAGATCGCTTATATCATATCATAATCGAGTTCATGACTATAAAATTTTGCTTTGAAGTGTCATCATCAAATAAGTTCTAAGGTACTCTAAGATGCTAAAAAATAATTCATCAAGTTCACAAAGATTTTCACTAATACAAGTGCAATTCACCAGATTATGACTCAAAAAGTGCTCAATATATTCCTAATCTTTGACATGCTAACTCAAAACAAGATATTCACAAACAAGTCTTACAATCATCAAAACTCAAGTTGACATGCATATCGATATTAATATCATCATGGAATAGAGACCACTACTATGATTCATTCTTATATCATTTTAAAGAAATTTTTTTTGTTGGTGCTCAAGAAACGATACAATTCCAATGAAAAAGCATGACACAGTAATGCACCCCCTCAAACTTAATTCATGCATTGTCCTCAATGTAATAGGCATGAAAAATAAGACAAAGTAGTTACCGTTGACAACGACCATCAGTGATCGTCGTCCAATTCCTTGTCAGCTCATGGGCAAAGTGGTGGAACTCATGACAGCACGCATGGAGTCTCTCCACAATAAAAAAACAAACCAAAACAAAGCAAAAACAAAGCAAAAAGATAATAAAAAGTTCTTGATTTATAGTCTCAAGCTGGACTTTTTACCATGTAAGCTCAAGTGCCGCAAGGGCCAGTGGGGGAAGATTTTCCATCCTCCATGTGGTAATGTCGTAACCACTTCTCTTTCACTGTGAACAGCGCCCCGTGGTCATCTCTCAGATTGATGGTGTCGAATGCTAGAACATTAACAACTTTGAGCGGTCCAGCCCATAGCGAGTCCGCCTTCCATGGAAAAAGTCTCATTTTTTTTTCTATTCATTTGCACCAAATCACCCTCACGGAATTTGCCTCCTCTTTGATGGCCATTCGATGCGACCTCCACCTTCTTCTCGCTCGTAACCTGCATCGCATCAACAAATAATGTATCAATTATATTGACATGAAAACATCGGTGCTCAGTGCGTGTAGTGTTCAAGGCTTTGAACATATAAAAAACAACTTGATCTCCCCCTACTCAGAGGATAAACTTCCCTTCTTGGACATCAATCAATGCCCTTCCATTAGCTAGGAATGGTCTTCCTAGAATCAAGGGCATGTCCGCGTTGTCCTTTATGTCCAACACGATAAAATCCACCGGAATGATGAATTTATCAACCTTGACTGGTACATCATCAACTATCCCATGAGGGTACTTGATGGACTTGTCCGTCATCTGCACTGAAATACTTATCGGTTTTAGCTCTCCTAGGCCCAGCTTCCTGTACACAGACAAAAGCATTACACTTGACCCCAAATCACATAAATATTTCTTAAAATAAGTAGAGTTGATCTTGTAATGTATAGTGAAACTCCCTGGATCCTGTAACTTTGGAGGTGAATCATTTTGAATGACAACATAACACTCTCAGTTAAGTTTATCATCTCATGCTCTTCCAATTTCCGCTGTTTTGACAGAATCTCCTTTAAAAACTTAGCATAATTCGGCATGTGCCATATAACATCAATTAAAGGCATCTCAATATGGGATTCTTTATCAAATCTAAAAACTTAGCAAATTTAGCATCTAACTTTACTCTCTTACATGAAGCGGGGAATGAGGGTGGGATATCTACCTTAGCATGTGTGATGGGTGTAGGGGTCTTAGTAGACTTACCTTTGTCACATGTTTGTTCCTCTTCTTGCTTGATGCCTACCTCGCCTTTTAACTCAACGTGTACATCATTCTTCTCAGCGACCTCCTTTCCGCTCCTCAACGTGATTGCATGGACTTGCTCCCCAGGGTTTGTCTCAGTGTCACTAGATAGTGATCATGGTGCTTGTCCGGTTACAATGTTTGCTAGCTGTCCCACTTGGACTTCCAAGTTCTTTATCGATGCCTCGTGATTGTTCATCCTTGTTTCAGCTGACGAGACGATATGAACTTGGTTAGTAGCTCCTCTTTGATTGGATTTGATGCATACCCCAGTGGTGGTTGGGGATAGTTCCTCAGCGAGGTATTGTGCGTATTCGAGTAAGGGTAGGTATGTGGTGGTCGGTTCCCTACAAAATTAACAACTTCATTAGTTGTAAAGAAAGGGTTACCTTGTGAGGGCCCAATCCTAATGTGGTGTTTAATTAGCACACAATGATAATTTGCGTAAACAACGGAAGATTTATTTCAAAAATGTCTTGTCAAATGGCTCTAATTGTTTTTCGCTTTTACGTGATACATATATAATGATACTGAAAATATGTAATTCTAGTTTCCCAATTCAACATGTTGCTCATAACATAAGCAAGTATATAACTAACCAGTAATAGAATACTTAAAATACAGATATTCGGGGCATACCCCGGTAATTTAAAATGTAATTAAAAAGTACTCTAACAATTATTGGGACTCAGACTCAACATACCAAAGCTGAACTAAAGTATTCTAAGATGCTTCCTCACAACCATCAAACATTTGTCTACCTGTAACACCCGTCATGCTCAAACAACAAAAGACATGACAGCTCCCTATACGAGGGTCAGAACCCAATACGAGAAATAAATAGATCATGTCAAGAATGACAGTATCATGCAATGCATACCATGTATGAATGCGATGTATGATGTGTATAAAGAATCAAATCTCAAGATACCAATATCGGAGTCCAAAGGAAGGTATCATCAATCAATATCAGCTCGAGCATAGGGTGACATCACACACTTTGCGCTAGGGGAATCATCCTGTGTTGTGCTCGTCATCCCTCGTGTCTAGGTCCGGTAGCAACGCGCGTGACTACAATTGCTACATAAACTGCTTGTCATCATCGTGCCTGTCTTCCCCGACACTCAGAGTAAATCAACCCAGACATCATCAAGGATATCAAAGAAATGGATAGATCAATATGATATGCCCATGAATCATCTATGCATCATATGACATATAAAACTCAATATGTCATGCAATCTCATGTGAAAATCAATACATATCATGTACTACAATGTATCTCAACACGTCATATAGTCACATAAGAATCACATAGTGACAATTAAATCATATAAATCAATTAATGACATGTAAAATCATGCAATAGCATAATTACACGTCTTCGTCAGACGTAATGATAAAACTCATTTCAACGTACCTCCACCAGGCTATCAAAATACTCGTAAGCTATGGATTTCCTCAAGTTTGACCTTGGGATATCCCAACATGGTCAGATATCATACAAATCATCCAAATCTATTAATACACTAAACAAGGCTATGTCTTAATTCATTAGTTTAACATTTCAGCAGACATACACCTAATAATAAGTCCATAAGTCTTTCCAAACCAAACCAAATGACTTAAGCGCAGTTTTACCTGAAAGACAACTCAAATGGGGACATTTCATATGTTCAACACTTTCCCAAAATGTTCATTTAATGGTTCTAAGTATTAGCCCAATCTGGGCATAAAATTTCCCTTGTTCTATTTACAAAAACTATTCGACCAGTTTCAGTATAAAATTCACCGTAAATTCATAAGACCTCCAATTGACTTCAAAGCAGTAGGAAACGTTCGACAACAACAAGTTTCATTTCATATTTTATGATTTTTAGCTAATTCATAGGTCTAGAGGTCGATTCATAGCATATTTCATCGAATCTAATATGCTCTGTTAGTGCAGATTGAGCAGTGATAGGGAAAATAACATAACTCATTCATATGGACTCCAAATCATGTGAGGCCAGTTTCTAATGCAAGCGAACTCAAAATTCTACAATAATTCTCTTATGAGCTTTAAGCTAATTTGTTCATCTTGATGTACATTCTTTGAAAAACGTATAAGCCTAAAAACTCGTATGTAATCCTTTCCCAGATTGAGCACCATGTCGTAAAATTAGCATAACTTTTGCATATCAACTCCAAATTGAGTGAGGTCAATTCCAAATACAAGCTAACACCAAATAGTACAACTCTTATTATAGCCTAAAACTTCAAGTTCATAGCCATGTCTTCACAGAAAATCAAGGAACACAATGCATAAAAAACTCGCATGCACTGAAATTCCAGATTGTACACATTATGGTAAAATGACCATAACCTTTTTTTCATTTTAAATCCAAATTAGCTGATTTTGGTGGCCAATTAAAGATAACTTAGAGATATACAACATTTATTAGAGGAACCATTTAAAAATTCAAACTCTAAGCAAATCAAAAAGTCGAACTCATCTACCGCATGCACCATCAAATACCGTTGATTCATTTGACAGCAAGTTGTAACCAAATTTCTCATGTAGATACATCAAATTTCGACCCTTAAACCTAAATCAAAGTTAATAAAAATCAAGATTCATGTTATACCTCATTATATCTTGAAGATCGAGTCAACCAAGCTCCTTTCTCCTTCCAAACTCTTCTTTCCTCCCTCAAGAATGCTCCAAACTCAAAAATTCTTGTTGAGTTCTTCTTCCCTAACCTTGTAGCTTCTAAATCCTTAATTGCATGTAGCATGCACTCACAAAATCAAGAGAAACTGAGAGAAAAGGAGGTGAAAATTTTGAATTGCTTAGAGAGAAGGAGTGTTTTTGTTTAAGGGAGAGAAATGATTTTTCATGCATAGAAATTCCAAGTCTGAAAAATGGGGTAGTGGCTTGGCATGCTATGCAAATTTGCATGATTTTTTTAACTATTTGATGTATTGTGGAATCCATGTGTCAATACATCATTATCTTACAAGATTAATGGTCCAAAATCATGTACTAAACATGAGTTAATATAATTTGTTGCATGTGTTCTCAAAGTGCCATGTGATCATGCACATGCACAAGCACTAAAAACATGTTCCACTAGTTGCTTGACTCATCGTAGTCAGGAATACCTTAATTCGAAATATCAACATTTAATCACCTGGGTTTGCTTAAACATCGTTAATCCGGATTAATCATAATTAACTAGCAACGAGCCTTACACTTCTTCCCCTCTTAAAATGATTTCGTCCTCGAAATCGCAAAACTGAGTATAACTCAACAAATTAAATCATATGAGATGTCTCAATCTCATTCATAGATACATAAGAATCATCATGTATCAGTGACAACTGCTGTGATAGTGTCAACGATATACAACTTAACCAAACTTCTCTATGACTCCACAAGGTTCAAAATATCGAGGCAACATAGTACCTCACTTAACGAATCATATCGATCATCATAAAGGTAATATCTTCTGATTTACATGATTCTCAACTTGAAATTTCTAACGATATATTTCTCTTGTTGGCATAGCAGACCTGCTTACTTTAACACAATTTCATTTGTTTTCGCAGAAAACTTATCATTCCTGGCATTTCTTCGACAATATCAAGTTGTGCCAAATATTCATTATCAATCTCATCTTAGCATATCAGCGATCGGTATTGTGGCTCTACAAAACCTCAACCGATGCCATCCCGATAGTTGTCTGGAACTTAAATTATAGGAAAATTCTACTAGTGAATAGTGATATCTATAAATTCCCACTAAATTCATCATTAATAATCAGGACATAGCTTCCAAAGTCTGGATAATTCTCTCAGTTTGTCAATCAGTATGGGTATGATAAGCAATACTCATTGCTAACTTAGTATCCATGACATTCTGAAAACAATTTTCGAATTCGGATATTATCCTCGGATCTTTATCAGATACAATTGCTACATAAACTCACTGCAATTAAACCACATTATCCACATCTTAAACATGTCATTTTCTCATAGCCATACAGACAATTATATGAAATCAATATCTTGTATTGAATAGTCAATCAACTCTGATTCAACTTGTTTCACAATCTCTGTTTGATATAAACAATTGAGTTATAAAATTTCAAAATTTCTTTCTTCATACCATCCCATGATAATCGGATCTCAAGAATGATACATCTCATCATTCCTATAATAACACTATGTCATCTATAGTGTACTTTCTGCAGTAATATTTCTTTCGAACTGGTATGATTCGATGCTATTTACTGATTGTTCAATCACAATCCACCACTAAGTGGCATACTAAAATCTAGTTGGTTGATGAGACAGAACGAATTATTCAATCAATATCTGTGTGGGTCTGTCCTTCGAGTATTTCTGATCTTGAAAATCATAGGTGACTCAAACTGCAAAGCATATATTGATGCTACCATTGCAGCTTGCACTTGTTCACCGCATCTGCTACTAGTTTCATTTTTCTTGATTGATATTGACTATCAGAGTCAAACTTTAATAAACCTAGTCATCGCTTCTATCTCTTGTTTAACTATGATTGAGTAATAGATATTTTAAACTCCTAAAATCAGAGTATATCATGATTTGTTCGTCATACAGATAACGTTGACACATCTTCAAGGCAAAAATAATGGCTACAAGCTCGAGTTAATGAATAGGTTATCATGATTCTTTCAGCTTCAACAATCTCAAAGCATATGCAATCATCTCCTCATGATGCATCAGAACGTATCTCATCTGTTTCAGTTTATAAAACCTGCTTTCACATTCATCTGACCAAACGAAACTCAAATTTCTTCTTGGTCAACTGGTTAATAGATCAGACTATCATAGAATATCCTTCCGTAAAGACTGTAATAGCTGGTCATACTCATAAAACTTTGTATCTCGAGTACACTGATTGGTCTTAGCCAAATTATTATTACCTCTACTTTTTTGGGATCAACAGGTATCCGGTGAGCTGGTATCACCTATCCCAAAATAAGACTCGATTCAACCAAGATTTACATTTCGATAAAGCGTATGAAGAACCAATCGTAAATGTTCTGTGTGGTTCCTTCTGGATCTATACACTAGTATACCACTGAATATTATTACACTTCTGCCCAAACAGTTACGGAATACTCTATTCATCAAATTAATAAACTCTACTGGTATAGTTGTCAGACCATACGGCATTACCAAAAATTCAACCTGCCTATCTCTGGTTTGACCAATTGCCTAGAGAACATTTTCTCTTCTGACTCAAACTGATGGTAACCAGATTTAAAATCATTCTTCTTATACATAGAAGTTCTTTACAACTGATCAAATACTTCTCGATCTTAGGCAGTGGGTGATTATTCTTGACAGTAGCCCGGTTCAACTGCCTTTAGTCGATACACATCTTCATAATAATATATTTTTTCTATATCTGTCAACTCTGCTGATGCCATTCCGTACAGTGCATTCGATATTGAATCTATTCATTGGCATCAACGAACAGTTAAAATCAAATTCCTTCTCTAGTGGAGATTCTATTATTTCATCAGGAAAATCTTGGTAAGTTTTCTTACCACTAGGATATCAGTCAACCTCGACTCTTCCTGATTAGCATTAACTGCTTATTATCAAATATCCCTCATTTTCCAAGTATCGCAACCATAATATTTTCATAGCTAATACTATCAGTATCTTAGCTTGTTATTCATGGCTGTAAACATTTTATTTAGAGCCACAATACAGTCGAAAATTCACTACACCATAAAAAATCATCTCTAATATTCCGAAACTTATCAAAGTATCTATACCTCGATACAATCAAACTTCTATCTCGGCAACACCATTAAATTCAAATCCACAATACTATTATCAAACTGTAAGATAAAATTCACTATTACATGTATGGATCGTATAATAATCACTGCTGGTGTCTTTTCCAAATCATCATTATCAATGCAATGTATGAAAACAATATTTTTTTCTCAATAAATTTTGTGCAGTGTGATCAAATACATGACATGTATTTGCGATCACCAGTACTGAACCTTATCCTCTATCAAGGTATACATTCTGGCCTGTTGCGAAACCAAAAATAACTACCAGGTAATACATCTGGTCTGCAGTAACTAACTGCTGCTAGAACTGGGTGGTCGAAAAGATTAACCACTCTGGTATATACCTCTAGCTCAGGGTATTTGTTGTTATGGCTGCATCTGTTCCGAGCACGTAACAGATTTGCTCTGACTGGCCACAATCGATATTAGTTCCTCTTATTCTTTCACATGGATCAGTAGATATTTACATCCAGAGTGAACTCGAAAAGATCTGGTAGTACCTCTAGAATTACTAGAGCTGAATGAACTGGAGTGATACTTCTGAAACTTTTCTAAGACTACTTGTATTATTCCAAATGATAGTCACTTCATTAACACTTAACCCAGTTCTAGCTCATCGATGTCTTATCCTTCAGCCAAAACACTTCTAATTCTATTCTCTTTGCTAGTGCATAGCTATCGAGATTAAGCACATACTTCCATTTCTCAAGTCCACGATAATCGATTATCATTTTTCATGTAATCAACATGACCTTCTCATAAACATTCTTTCACGTGTCAACAAGAAGGAAAAGCCATCTTCCATCACTACCATTACTCTAGATATTCTCATCTAGAAAAGTTCATATTGTAGTTTTTATTCATAGTTCAGACACATAAACTGGAACTGAATTACGACAGTCCCATACCCAAGTCGTCATTCAAACTAATTCTCGTTGTTTCTCACAACAACTATACTCTATTCTTCAATTGAAATATCACTAATTTCAAAATCCTCAAGTTCTAAATTATCATCTCGACGTGCGCAGGTTTTGATGTAAACTCATACATATTACCCTGGTCTTTCGGACTCAAATCCCAATGTCAATCAACAAAACGTATGAGTGTCATCCCACTAATCACAAGGATTAAGTCCCAAAGTGATAAATAAAATACTCAATAATTATCACTAAGTTATAATTCAATTAACAGTTTACAGTGCCTACAGGTATGATAGATAGCTATTAAAGTCCAGATCACTGCTACTTGTCCAAACACTAACTTTTCATCATAAAATCAAAACATCATATAAAAATCTCAAGTCATAGATGTTCTCATCACTTACTCCACATCATCATCCGATCAGCAACTGTCAGTGCTAACAGATAAATTTCTCAAATTCTCTAGATTATATGCAACTCAGCATTCAAATTCTCTAGAATATATGCAACTCAGCTTATTAAAATATTCAGAGATATGACATCTAGTTATCCCTGCTTAGTAATCCATTACATGTCCAAAATCTCATTATCTAACTTGTAAACATAGAGCATATAAAACACGTAGTCAATTACATGCACAAACAATTATATTTGTGACTAGACCCAGTGTTCTAACTCAAGTTCGAACATTCCCAGATTATGCTCTGATACCATAATGTGAGGGCCCGATCCTCATGTGGTGTTTAATTATCACCCAATGATAATTTGCATAAACAACGGAAGATTATTTCAAATGTCTTATCAAATGGCCCTAAAATATTTTTTCGTTTTTAGATGATACATATATAATGATACTGAAAATATGTAATTCCAGTTTCTCAATTCAACATGTTGCTCATCACATAAGCAAGTATATAACCAACCAGTAATGTAATACTTAAAATACAGATACTCGGGCATACCAAGGTAATTTAAAATGTAATTAAAAAGTACTCCAACAATTACTGGGACTCAGACTCAACATACCAAAGCTGAACTCATGTATTTTAAGATGCTTCCTCATGAATCGTCTATCCATCATATGACATATGCAACTCAATATGTCATGATATCTCATGTGAAATCAATACATATCATGTAATTCACATATCATGTACTACAATGTATCTCAACATGTCATATAGTAACATAAGAATCACATAGTGACAATTAAATCATATAAATCAATTAATGACATGTAAAATCAGACAATAGCATCATTACACGTCTTCGTTAGACGTAATGATAAAACTCATGTATACGTACCTCCACTAGGCTATCAAAATACTCGTAAGCTCTGGATTCCCTCAAGTTTGACCTCGGGATATCACAACCTGGTCAGATATCATTCAAATCATCCAAATCTATCAATTCACTAAACAATGCTATGTCTTATTTCATTAGTTTAGCATTTCAGCAGACATACACCTAGTAATAAGTCCGTAAGTCTTTCAACAATAAACCAAATGACTTAAGCTCATTTTTACCTGAATGATAACTCAAATGGGGACATTTCATATGTCCAAAATCATTCATTTAATGGGTCTAAGTATTAGCCCAATCTAGGCATACAATTTCCCTTGTTCTATTTACAAAAACTAGTTCGACCAGTTTCAGTATAAAATTCACCATAAATTCATAAGACCTTCAATTGACTTCAAACCAGTGGGAAACGTTCGACAACAACAAGCTTCCTTTCATATGTTATGATTTTTAGCTAATTCATAGGTCTAGAGGTTGATTCATAGCATATTTCATCGAATTCTAATATGCTCTGTTAGTGCAGATTGAGCAGTGATAAGGAAAACGACATAACTCACTCATTAGGACTCCAAATCATGTGAGGTCAGTTTCTAATGCAAGCGAACTCAAAATTCTACAATACATCTCTTATGAGCTTTAAGATAATTTGTTCATCTTGATGTACATTCTTTGAAAATCGTATAAGCCTAAAAACTCGTATGTAATCCTTTCACAGATTGAGCACCATGTGGTAAAATTAGCATAACGTTTGCATACCAACACCAAATTGAGTGAGGTCAATTCAAAATACAAGCTAACAACAAATAGTACAATCTTATTCTAAAACTTCAAATTCATAGCCATGTATTCCCAGAAAATCAAAGAACACAATGCATAAAAAACTCGCATGCACTGAAACTCCCGATTGTACACATTGTGATAAAACGACCATAACTTTTTTTCATTTTAAATCCAAATTAGCTGATTTTGGTGGCCAATTAAAGATAACTTAGAGATATACAACATTTATTAGAGGAAACATTTACAAATTTGAACTCTAAGCAAATTAAAAAGTCGAAATCATCTACCGCATGCACCATCAAATGCTGCTGATTCATTTGACAGCAAGTTGTAACAAAATTTCTCATGTAGCTACATCAAATTTCGACCCTTAAACCTAAATCAAAGTTAATAAAACTCAAGATTCATGTTATACCTCACTATATATTGACGATTTGAAGCACAATCCAAACCCTTGAGTCAACCAAGCTCATTTCTCCTCCCAAACTCTTCTTTCCTCCCTCAAGAATGCTCCAAACTCAAAAATTCTTGTTGGGTTCTTCTTCCATAACCTTGTAGCTTCTAAATCCTTAATTGCATGTAGCATTCACTCACAAAATCAAGAGAATCTGAGAGAAAAGGAGTTGAAAATTTCAAATTGCTTAGAGAGAAGAATGAGTGTTTTTGTTTAAGAGAGAGGATTTTTCATGCATAGAAATTCCAAGTCTGAAAAACGGTGTAGTGGCTTGGCATGCTATGCAAATTTGCATGATTTTTTTAACTATTTGATATATTATGGAATCCATGTGTCAATACATCATTATCTTACAAGATTAATGATCCAAAATCATGTACTAAACATGAGTTAATTTAATTTGTGGCATGTGGTTTCAAAGTGCCATGTGATCATGCACATGAACAAGCAATAAAAACATGTTCCACTAGTTGCTTGACTCATCGTAGTCCGGAATACCTTAATTCGAAATCTCAACTTTTATTCACCGGGGTTTGCTTAAACATTGTTAATCCGGATTAATCATAATTAATAGCATCAGGGCCTTACATACCTAATTGGTATTCCGTGCTCGGATGTCCTCCTTGGCAAAGCTCGGATGTAACAGTTCTTGCATTTCATGCATGCTCAAACTATCAATCTTCTTGTTCAACGCTTCCAACTGGGCTGCTAGGGCAGTGATTTTACTCAATTGATGCAATCCAGCTTGCTTCTTTGACACGTTCCTTTCGAACTACCATTGTGTGATATCCATGAAATTAATCCAGTGTTTTATGGATTTTAATAATAATTATGGTGTTATGATTATTATTATGGTTGGGAAATGTATAGTTATGCGGTGGGCATGAACTGGTAGTACATTTCAGGGTGCATGTGTTGCATAGTGGGGGATGGGTGCTTTGGCATGATTTATTTGAGATTGATTCTCATTAATCTGGAAAGCATGTAAATTGTCATTATGGTGCATAATTGAGTAAATGGTTTAAAATATCAAATGGAGATATTTTACTACATCATGCTAATTAGTTGGAGACCATTTTAATTAACCCCCCCTGATAAGTACCATTTTTGCACTCATATTTCGGTGTTTTCTCGATATATTTTCATGTGATTCTTGAACAATATTTCATTTATTGGTATTAATTTGTATGTTTCAGGAATCTTTGTGAAAATGCGATGGAGTGCATAAAAGAGCCGAGAAGAGAACAAATCACACTCCGAGCAGAATAAGTGGTGCCCTGGCGCCCATATTTCTGATGTTGCTTCAAAAATTGAAGTATGAAGATTCAGCAGTGCATATTCATTTTTTTTTTATGAGAAATGATTTCAAGAGCAGCACACGCAATATGGAATATGATATGCAACACAAGAACTCACGCAAGAAAAGAGTCAGCACCATCATCTCACGTAACATGAAGGGCCGTGATTTTAATATTAGGAAAGAAGAGTAGACAACATCAATGAGAGGATCAAGCAGCAGATATACACAATCGAACACCATTCACGTGCAAGGAAAGATTCAAGTGATTTATTCAGTAGCTTACTTACGTGAGATGAGGGGTAGCAAAGGAAAATAACAACAGAATTAATTATGGGAAATTCATTAGCTGAGAAGGAAACTTATACACGCAGCATGGAGATTCGTGTGACAACATATTTTAAGGAAAGAATCCATCTCATACGTCACTGATAATTAAGCAGATTCATGGACAACATATAGATGAGGATTTTTGGGAATATTTTATTAGATTTGGAGGGACCTTTCTGATGGAGAGAAATAATATATTAGATTTCATAAGTGGGTCAAGAATGGCCACTATATATAAGAAGAACCACGAGGCCCTTTCCTCACGAGATCACCCGCCTCACCACACGTATTTCACCACCTCACGCCTTCACCCAAAACGGATCTTCACGCCTTCCTTCACTCCCAAAAACGTCCAGAATATAGGCCTCCATCATTCTTCCACTCACCGTACACACATCCAACCCTTCTTCACCTTTCTGTCATCCTCCAACCTTTTAACCCTATGATTTTGGAACAACTCTAACAAGACGATTAAAGAGACGATCGAGAAGGAAGCAAGAGAAGGAGTGAGGATCTACAACCGGAGTCGACGCTGGGAGTTTATTCTTACTTTTAAACTTTAGTTTAGTTTTATTTTGATTATATCATGCTTGGATTGTTGCAAGACATGTTTGAGTATTGGTATTTATTTATGAGTATGAACTAAGTTTATTTATCGAGGCTAGGCGAACCTTTGTTATGAACCTTCGATTTGATGATTTAATGATTGAATTCTTATAGTTCTTTGCGTATGTTTTATGTTCTTCATGCTTTTAGAGGTTTGATCACCTTTTAATGATGTTAGTATCGTAATTGAGATCGAGAGATGATTTTATGATACTGAATTAATAACTCATACCATGGATTTCAGACCGAGATCGAGAGATGACGTCAAATACATGCGTGATAGCCATAGATATCTAGTAATTGAAAGCTATGAGTTTTCATGGATCTTATGCAATATTGAGTTGTTAAATAAGTACACGAGAGTGGCTTACTGCAATTTGATATTAGGTTTAATATAGCTCGAGAGAGTATATTAGATAAATTCGGAGAACTCGTCACCTTAGGAATATTTGAATTTTCAATCGAGAATTGTAGGGAATTGCATTGGTGAGCCGACGCCTTGATAATCGTTTCTTGTGGATTTTTCTCGTTTATTTTGATTGACTTGGTTGGATTAGTAGTTAATTTTAATTAATTAGTAGTTTAATTATTTAATTAATTTTCGTAGGTTAAATATAGTTAAAAGTTTCTTATTTGGTACTTACTTGTTAGTCCCTGTGGGTTCGACAATCCGTATCTTCCTATCTATACTAAAACTTGACACCGTGCACTTGCGGTCTAAAATCGCAAGATTGGAATTAATTGTTTAAAATAAAAGCGATCAAGTTTTTGGCGCCGTTGCCGGGGACTAACTTTAGTAATATCATACGAGAAGCTTTGACTGTAATTTAACCATTTTTTTTTCTTCTTCTTTGTATATATTTATAAAAAAAAATTTATTTAATTGTTTTATTTGTTTTTATTGCGAGGTACTTGTGATGCTTCATCAACAAGTCTTCAAAAGATTTGCCCAACAATATTCAGAGCCGTTTTATGCAGCGTGGGGAAGATTCAATGAATTGGCAGACATATTCCGGTATCACAACTTTTCGAACTACACTCTTCTACAATATTTCTTCAAAGGTTTGGATGCACAGACACGAGAATGGGTATTTAGCGGAGCACTGGTGACTGGGAGTCCCCTGGTTGATAGAGCTGAGGACAGTGTGTTGCACCTGTTCAATGATATGGCGGACTTCGATTATCACTGGTATTGTGATCCTTCACTACAAGGTTGGAGTCACCAATACCCACCGGAGCCTCACTACCCTAATGATACGCCCCAACCATTTGAACATCACGAAGAGAGGAGAGATAGTTCTGCAGATGTCACAACTCAGTTAGAGGATACCTTAGTGAGATTCATGGCATCAACTGAGAACAGTTTGGAGTGCCAAACCAACTCTATGCGTCACCTGGAGCAGCAAATGGCGCCAAGAGGAAGAGATGAGGGCTACAAATCAAGAGGCGATGAATCGAGTTTGGTTATACGTTGACGATCACTCAACCAACCAAGTTTGGAGGAGTGATCCTACTAGTGTGGAAGAGTCAAGGGAACTTGAGCCTCTTCAAGAGATTGAGACTACTTCAGAGATGTCATCCGAGGAGTTCCCGTGTGAAGATGAGTCGAGTGTGATGTTGGAAGAGGAAGAGACTTTCAAAGATTCCGATTTGAGCCCATCGATGGAGACATGTTCTATGCCATATGTGGATCCGTATTTTCCATCGATGCCAACTTCACCACACTACATCTTCCAAGATATGAAGCCAAGCCAAGAATCCTTCTCCCATGCCTACCAATTCAAGAATGTTGTTGGAGCGACGAGCTTACATTGTTACAATCTTGCCAATCTTGAGGGCATATTGAATGAAGACCCATTAGTGGTATCATAAGATACTTACTATGGGCGGCAGCCGCTCTTTGATGGTTGCTTCTGATGGTCAAGCCGACGACTAAAAATCAGCGCTTCTTGGGAAGCAACCCAAGCGTATCCTTTTGCTATTTAGTTTTGTTTATTTTTAGTTTTTGCATTTAGTTTGTTTATCTCTCGTGTCGATTATTTTATTTGAATTCTTCTCTTGCTAGGTACTCAGTTGGAGCGATGAACCCTACAACAGTGGAGCTTTCAAAAGCGAATCTTCCTCAACCCTCATGCAAGCGTCTTGATCAGGGGAGTTCACTTTTTCCCTTTTGATTCTTTTAAACATTGAGGGCAATGTTTGATTTAAGTTTGGGGGAGTAGTAGCTTGCATATTTTACTTGTTTTAACCACATGTTGTGTGCTTAAATGACACTTGAATCGTCCGATTATTATGAGCTAAAAAAAATTTTATGAGTTCAAACTTGAGAAAAGAATGATGTAAGGACCCTAATCCTTAAATGCGGAACCAAGGCATAATAGAGCCAAATAAATAATCAGAGTGAGAAATAACGTGTTGAGTTTATGAGCTTAAGCATTACATGCCAAAAATAAGGACTTCCAAACATGGATTAATTACATTCCCCATCAAATGAATGTTATCAACTAGTTTCACACTACTCCTAGAGTAGACACTAGGCAAAAATAATCCTGTCCTTCAATTCACAAAAGCATCCTCAAGCTCACTGTCTCAACCCGTCTAGCCCTTCTATCATGCCAAACGTGTACCTACAAGGACAACCCCCAACATGAGCAATAATAATCATTCATATTCAACACAATATGAAGATAAAGCGTAAATGCATAAACATAATAAAACACTTCCTGTTTTCCCATGCATTTCAAACGCTTCCCGTTTAGTTGTCCCTGTACCATAACGCATGAGTATAATCAACAGATTATTTTTAATGGTCAAAACATGTCATGACATATACCAGCTCATCAATACCAAATACTGATCACCAATCCCTAGTCTGTCCATCACAATGTATTTTAATGCCCCTCGCTTATTTACATATAGGCGGCATAGGATAACCTCGCTTCAATGGACATGCGGGACTCCCACCCCTCGCCTCACATTGAGCGGCAAATACCCTTTCCTCGCCCTATATGATAACCACGCTCAAATGTGACATGCGGCGCTCCCACCCCTCGCTTCACATTTAGCGGAACCAAAACAAATAGCGGCAAGCATTAAAATCATCAAGGGATGACCACGACTCATGGGATGTGCACCAATAATCATATGCATCTATGCATCTATAAACATCATGCATAACATGTATTTGCATCCACAATGCAATACCACATATATACTTGCATCCACAATGCATAAACAATGAGTATATAAGATACATGTACCGTTGGGGTGCCCGTACGTCCACTACGTACCTTTCCAAAAGTGGAATTGATCTGGCTTCAGTTCCTCGGTTGCGTTGCTACCTGGGATGGTTCTACACAATCACACAACCCCATATTAGAAGCCAAATAATAGCCAAACACCAAAAATTTGACAAAAGAAACCATTTGCCAAAATTCCACAGGCGGCGATCGATCGCTTCCCTCAGGCGATCGGTCGCCTCAAAATTTTCATCGCGGCGATCGGTCGCCTCAAACATGGCGATCGATCGCCATTCCTTTGATTTGGCTACTGCCTCTCGGCGATCGGTCGCCTCATTTTAGGCGATCGATCGCCTAACCCGCAAAAAGTCTACTGCCTCTTGGCGATCGGTCGCCTCTTTTCAGGCGATCGATCGCCTCGCGCAGAGTCGCGATTTCTGCCATTTTTGCACCCAAAAATCCTTCCAACCCATTCCAACACTTAACCCAACAAACCAACAACATATAATACAACATAAACCACCAAAATATACTTCAAAACAAGTATAAATCCAACATATAACCAAACCCACAACAACCCAACACAAACCCATTTCAAAACCATTCAAAATCATTCCAAACTTAAACAAAACACAACAAAATTAACCATGAGGTATCCATACCTCTTGGGGACCTCAAATCACCCAATATACTCCACAAATCAAGATTTTTGAAAGGTTCCTCTTCACCCCAAGGCTTGAGTTCGAAAATGGAAGGAAGAAGGGTTTGTGGATTTGATTTTGGTAAAGTGAATGAATTGGTAAAGGTGTGGGGTTATAAGGGCTGGGTTTAATTAAAATGCAATCCACAACCCATGGTGTATAAAACACCCCAACATGATATTTTCCAAAGCATTAAACCAAATGTACCAAAATATCAATTAAATGCATGATTTCTAATTAATTGCTAACCAAGGCAAATAAATCATGCTTCCAACCATAATTTCCAACATGCTCAACATGCACCCGGAAATGCAACCCGATCACATCTACCATGTGACTAAACATTTCCACATAATAATTCCAACACATAATTAATTACCACCATAATTAATCATATAACACAATTAATGCACCAAATTGCAATTAATCATTTCAGGGATATCACAATACTCCCCTACTTATAAGATTTCGTCCTCGAAATCACATGCACTTACCCCAAAAGGAAACTAAACATAAACACATACCAGAGAATAGTTCCGGGTAGTGCTGCACCATATGCCGCTCCGTCTCCCACGTAGCCTCCTCGACACCCCTGCGATCCCACTGAACCTTGATCATAGGTATCACTTTGTTCCAAAGTCTACGGTCTGCTCGATCCAGAATTCTGACAGGCCGTTCCACATAAGACACATCAGACTCTAACTGAACCTCGGAAGGCTGTAACACATGAGACGGATCCGGCTCATGCTTCCGCAGCATCGATACATGAAACACATCATGTATCCCAGATAAAGAAGGCGGCAAAGCCAGTCGGTAAGCTAAGGTGCCAATGCGCTGCAAAATCTCGTACGGTCCAACATACCTCGGAGACAGTTTCCCGCGCATCCCAAATCGCACAACGCCTCTGAAAGGCGAGATCTTCAAAAAGACCTTATCTCCCAACTGAAATTCCAACGGTCTCCGCCGTTTGTTTGCATAAGCTGCCTGTCTGTCCTGGGCCGCTTTCATTTTCTGCCTTATCGTCTTTATCTTTTCTTCCATCTCCCGAATCAACTCCGGTCCTCCGACCGATTTGCGGTCCAAATCATCCCAACACAAGGGTGATCTACACCGTCTGCCATAAAGAGCTTCAAACGGAGCCATCTGAATACTCGCCTGGTAGCTATTGTTATAAGAAAACTCTACCAAAGGCACTGAATCCTGCCAAGAGGCATCGAACTCCAAAACACAAGCTCTCAACATGTCCTCGAGCGTCTGAATAGTGCGCTCGGTCTGGTCATCCGTCTGAGGATGATAAGCAGTGCTCAATATGACTTCAGTTCCCAAAGCTGACTGAAGACCTTCCCAGAAATGAGATGTGAATCGCGGATCTCGATCTGACACAATGGAAACGGGGATCCCATGCAATCTCACCACATCTCGAATGTCCAACTGCGCCATCCTCAAAAAGGTGAAAGTCATGCTATAGGGGATGAAATGAGCTACCTTAGTCAATCGATCCACAATCACCCAAATAGCATCAAAGCCTGAAGCACTCCTCGGCAGGTGAGTCACGTAAGTCCATGGAAATGTGCTCCCACTTCCACTTCGGTATCTCCAAGCTTCTCAACTCGCCGCCAGGTCTCTGTCTCTCTGCCTTAACCTGCTGGCAGATCAAACACCTCTTTACAAAAGCGACGACATCAGATTTCATTCTCTTCCACCAAAACTGACCACGGAGATCTTTATACATCTTTTTCCCGCCTGGGTGGATGCTCAGTCTGCTACTATGAGCTCGCTCTAAGATCCCTTTACGCAGCTCCGGCGTACTCGGAACCACCCAACGGTTACCCAATCTCAAGGACCCGTCGTCGGCCACTCTGAACTTCGTTGGCTGACCAAGATGTACTAAAGATAACCACCTCTGAACCTCATCATCTGACCTCTGAGCTCTCCTGATGTTCTCATAGATATCTGGCTCAGCTAGCAAAGTTGATACATACACAGGTGATGCATCAATGTCGAAGTCATAGCCCAAATGGCAATAGGAGGTCATCATAGCTGACAAATGGATGACGTCCTCAGCAGAACTCCTCACTTTCCGGCTCAAAGCATCTGCTGTCAAATTAGCTTTTCCGGGATGGTACTCTATCTCGCAATCATAGTCCTTGAGTAGGTCCATCCACCTCCTCTGCCTCATGTTCAGCTCTGCCTGAGTGAATAAAAACTTGAGGCTCTTGTGATCCGTGTATATGGTAAATGAAGTACCATACAAATAATGCCTCCAAATCTTCAGGGCGAAGATGATAGCCGCCAATTCGAAGTCATGAACTGGATATCTGGTCTCATGCGGCTTCAACTGCCTCGATGCATAAGCTACCACATGCTTATCTTGCATCAGAACACACCCAAGGCCCTGAAGTGATGCGTCAGTATACAGAAGAAATCTGGAGTTCTCCGTAGGGATTACTAACACTGGCGCCGTCGTCAACCGGTGCTTTAACTCCTGGAAGCTCTCCTCACAAGCTTCTGACCAAAAGAAGGGCACTCCCTTCTGAGGCAACTGCGTCAGCGGCTTGGCAATCTTCGAAAAGCCCTCGACAAAGCGTCGATACCCGGCCAAACCAAGAAAACTCCGGATCTCAGGTACAGAAGTGGGGGCAGCCCACTCCATCACAGCCTCAATCTTCTTGGGATCCACAGATATCCCGCTGCTCGATATGACATGCCCCAGAAACACTACACTGCTCAGCCAAAATTCACACTTACTGAGCTTAGCATACAACTGATGCTCTCTGAGAATCTGAAGCACAGTCCTCAAGTGTTTCACATGCTCTTCCTCACTCCGGGAGTAGATGAATGTCGTCAATAAACACAATGACGAACTGATCAAGATACGGCTGAAACACTCTGTTCATCAGACTCATAAAGACTGCTGGAGCATTCGTCACGCCGAACGGCATCACTAGGAACTCATAATGTCCATATCGGGTCCGGAATGCTGTCTTCTGCACATCTTCCTCTCTGACTCGAATCTGATGATACCCGGATCTCAAATCAATCTTGCTATACACCCTGGTACCTTGCAACTGATCAAACAAGTCATCTATCCTTGGGAAAGGATATTTGTTCTTCACTGTAGCCTTATTCAGTTGCCGGTAATCGATGCACAACCGCATCGAGCCGTCCTTCTTCTTCACAAAGAGAACTGGTGCGCCCCATGGCGACACGCTCGGGCGTATATATCCCTTGTCCAGGAGATCCTGCAACTGTTCTTTCAACGCTCTCAACTCAGCCGGTGCCATCCTATAAGGTGCACGAGAGATAGCGGATGTCCCTGGCAACAACTCGATCCCAAACTCAACTTCCCTAGCCGGTGGGAATCCTGGGATCTCTTCTGGGAATACATCAGTAAACTCTGCTACCACTGGTACATCCTCAAATCTTAGTTCTTTACTCTTCCCAGACGTGTCCACGGCATAGATGAGATAGCCCGTGTGTCCACGTTCCAACAACTGAGTCATCTTGATCGCTGAAATCAACGGAATCTTCGCACGAGAACCGTTGCCATAGAAGGTCCACTGACTGCCCAACTCAGGTCTGAACTTCACTGTCCTCTGTCGGCAATCTACCACTGCCTGATATCTGTTCAGAACATCAATACCCAAGTTGCAGTCGAAGTCTGACATACCCAGCACAATCAAGTCTGACCTCAATTCGTTGCCCTCAAAATAAATGAGGCAGTCTGCCATAAACTGATCAGCAACGACATTTCTTCCAGTGGGTGTCGAGACAAGGAGAGGCGTGGGTAAAGAAGACGTGCGCATATGGTGTCTTTCCACAAAACCCACCGATACAAAAGAGTGGGAGGCACCTGTATCGATCAAAATAAAAGCAGAGTACGTAAATAAATGACACGTACCGGCGATCACCTCCTCTGGGGCTGCCTGGGCCTGCTCTCTGGTCAGTGCATACACCTGTCCCTGGGGCGGTCCCACTGTCTGACCTCCCGATGGTCGAGGCCCAAACTGCTGCCTCTGCTGCACTGTCCTATCCTCAAATCTCGGCCGGTTGCCCTGTAACTCAGACTGTCCTCCCCGGGTGGGGCAATACCGAGCGATGTGGCCAATCTTGCCACAGATATAACAGGCAGGACACTTGTTTGAAGAATGTGGCCCTCCACAATTGTCGCATCTAGGCTCTCCCGGCCTATTTCCTTGCGTGGATCCTCGGTTGGCTGACCAATTGCCCTTCTTGCCCTCCTGCTTCTGTCCAAAGAATTTCTTTCCACCAAATCGCGAAGATGAAGAGGCACCACGAGGTTTAAATGGCTCTCCTCGGGGCCTCAAGCTGTCATTGGTCTGCCTCTGTTGCGGTACCGGTGGTGGCATAGCACTAGAATAAGCTCCCACCCCAAGCTCGGCAAGCTCCGCCCTTGTGAGAGCATCATCAAAAGAGGTTGGGTTATTGGTGATAACCCGGTCATAGAGCTCCGGTCGCAACCCCTTCATAAAATTCCTCATCTTTGCGTGCCCATTGGTGGCAATGTGGGGAACGTACCTCAGCAACGAAGAGTACCGTGTGGCATAGTCTGCCACTGTCATGTTCCCCTGCTTCAAACTTGTAAATTCGTCCTCCTTCGTCTGTCTCGCCGCTGCGGAGAAGTACCAGTTCAGAAACCTAGTCCTGAAGAGTGTCCAATCAATCACAGCACCCTGCTCTCATTTCCATTACTGTGCTCCTCCACCACATCAGAGGTTTCTTGGCTAATTGAAACTCCGCCAGCCTCAGCCAAGATGTCACAGCACAAGGAGCCGATATAAAGATCTGCTCAAGTCTTTCCAACCACTCTTCAGCCTCTTCTCCGGACTCTGTCCCCTCAAACCGGGGCGGATGGTAAGACAGAAATTGAGTCAAACTGATCTCACCCGGTAGTAATAACTGAGCTACGGGTTCCATGCCTACGGCCGGTGGAGGTAGAGGGTTCACTTGTCCAACACTAGCGTTCACACTACCAACATCTCCAACCTCCTCATTAGCAGCCATGCTGTAACACAAATGTTAACAACAATTCCAAAGCAATATATATGTTATGCCGTTAGATAACAGGAATGATATAAGCACGTTAGTATAACAGGATATACATTAATATGCACCACATGCATAAACATGCTTCAAATGTAAGCACCTAGCCAATCATGCTAAGGCTACCCTTCACTCGTTCCCGGGTTCTCTAACCACTGCTCTGATACCACTAATGTAAGGACCCTAATCCTTAAATGCGGAACCAAGGCATAATAGAGCTAAATAAATAATCAGAGTGAGAAATAACGTGTTGAGTTTATGAGCTTAAGCATTACATGCCAAAAATAAGGACTTCCAAACATGGACTAATTACATTCCCCATCAAATGAATGTTATCAACTAGTTTCACACTACTCCTAGAGTAGACACTAGGCAAAAATAATCATGTCCTTCAATTCACAAAAGCATCCTCAAGCTCACTGTCTCAACCCGTCTAGCCTTCTATCATGCCAAACGTGTACCTACAAGGACAACCCCCAACATGAGCAATAATAATCATTCATATTCAACACAATATGAAGATAAAGCGTAAATGCATAAACATAATAAAACACTTCCTGTTTTCCCATGCATTTCAAACGCTTCCCGTTTAGTTGTCCCTGTACCATAACTCATGAGTATAATCAACAGATTATTTTTAATGGTCAAAACATGTCATGACATATACCAGCTCATCAATACCAAATACTGATCACCAATCCCTAGTCTGTCCATCACAATGTATTTTAATGCCCCTCGCTTAGTTACATATATGCGGCATAGGATAACCTCGCTTCAATGGACATGCGGGACTCCCACCCCTCGCCTCACATTGAGCGGCAAATACCCTTTCCTCGCCCTATATGATAACCACGCTCAAATGTGACATGCGGCGCTCCCACCCCTCGCTTCACATTTAGCGGAACCAAAACAAATAGCGGCAAGCATTAAAATCATCAAGGGATGACCACGACTCATGGGATGTGCACCAATAATCATATGCATCTATGCATCTATAAACATCATGCATAACATGTATTTGCATCCACAATGCAATACCACATATATACTTGCATCCACAATGCATAAACAATGAGTATATAAGATACATGTACCGTTGGGGTGCCCGTACGTCCACTACGTACCTTTCCAAAAGTGGAATTGATCTGGCTTCAGTTCCTCGGTTGCGTTGCTACCTGGGATGGTTCTACACAATCACACAACCCCATATTAGAAGCCAAATAATAGCCAAACACCAAAAATTTGACAAAAGAAACCATTTTCCAAAATTCCACAGGCGGCGATCGATCGCTTCCCTCAGGCGATCGGTCGCCTCAAAATTTTCATCGCGGCGATCGGTCGCCTCAAACATGGCGATCGATCGCCATTCCTTTGATTTGGCTACTGCCTCTCGGCGATCGGTCGCCTCATTTTAGGCGATCGATCGCCTAACCCGCAAAAAGTCTACTGCCTCTTGGCGATCGGTCGCCTCTTTTCAGGCGATCGATCGCCTCGCGCAGAGTCGCGATTTCTGCCATTTTTGCACCCAAAAATCCTTCCAACCCATTCCAACACTTAACCCAACAAACCAACAACATATAATACAACATAAACCACCAAAATATACTTCAAAACAAGTATAAATCCAACATATAACCAAACCCACAACAACCCAACACAAACCCATTTCAAAACCATTCAAAATCATTCCAAACTTAAACAAAACACAACAAAATTAACCATGAGGTATCCATACCTCTTGGGGACCTCAAATCACCCAATATACTCCACAAATCAAGATTTTTGAAAGGTTCCTCTTCACCCCAAGGCTTGAGTTCGAAAATGGAAGGAAGAAGGGTTTGTGGATTTGATTTTGGTAAAGTGAATGAATTGGTAAAGGTGTGGGGTTATAAGGGTTGGGTTTAATTAAAATGCAATCCACAACCCATGGTGTATAAAACACCCCAACATGATATTTTCCAAAGCATTAAACCAAATGCACCAAAATATCAATTAAATGCATGATTTCTAATTAATTGCTAACCAAGGCAAATAAATCATGCTTCCAACCATAATTCCCAACATGCTCAACATGCACCCGGAAATGCAACCCGATCACATCTACCATGTGACTAAACATTTCCACATAATAATTCCAACACATAATTAATTACCACCATAATTAATCATATAACACAATTAATGCACCAAATTGCAATTAATCATTTCAGGGATATCACAAATGAATTATAGTAGTGACTATTCAATGAGGATTTTGATCTCACTATGCATATGAACATTTGAGTTAGCATGTCAAGATTGAGGAATATATTGAGCACAATGAGTCATGAACTTGTGGATTGCATGTTGAATAGTGATAATTTTGTGAACTTGACGATTTGTCTTGAGCATCCTAGAGTTATCCTAGAACTTATTTGATGATAACACTTTGAGGCGAAATTTTATAGTTACAAACTCGACTTGGAAATGATCTAGGCGATCTTTGAAACGTTTGAGCCTTTCAAGCTTACCATGATTCATATCAATCCCTAGTGTCCCATTTGAGCTTTACTGAAAAAAGAATGGTATATGCATTGCATATAATTAGACCCCATTCGACATTCTTGGCAAACTCATTATACTTACCCTTATTTGAGCCTAAATGAAAAAGTTATCCTTAAAGGGAGTATAATGAATATCATTCGATGCACTTGAATTATTATATCCTGATGAGCTTATTGAAAAATATTGATGAATGAGAAAAGAAAAAGATAGACAAAAAGCCTTGAGAAAAAGATTGACTAAATAAGACCCAAAGTGGCCAAGGCTATAAAAGAAAAAGAAGAGAAGCTCGATGTGTGTGAAACATTTGAAATGTAAATGATTATACTCTTTTCTTTGCGCTTATCCTATCTTTTCTTTGAAGCCAACACCAAAGGCCTTACATTACAAGCTTAAAAAGTCCTCTTGATCCAAGTCTAGGGAGTAACTATTATTAGTGGAGAAGTTGTTTGAAAATAGGCCTATGAGATGCTTGATGATAATCTTGACTTTGAGTTGATTAACATGATTTGATCTTGAATATGTGCGTAAAACTTGAGATTGACATTAGCACACACATGTTCCGAGTTTGAGATGTGCTGCTTGACTTAGGAGAAAACATGTCTTGTTCAACTTTTGTATATATGTATGAGATTTCTGAGAATAATGTAAGTCATGAAATAACTATTTCAAGTATCGGGAATGAACTATATCTTGTGATTTTAATGCTTAATCGAGGACGATCAAGTGATAAGTTTGGGGGAGTTGATAAGTACCATTTTTGCACTCATATTTCGGTGTTTTCTCGATATATTTTCATGTGATTCTTGAACAATATTTCATTTATTGGTATTAATTTGTATGTTTCAGGAATCTTTGTGAAAATGCGATGGAGTGCGTAAAAGAGCCGAGAAGAGAACAAATCACACTCCGAGCAGAATAAGTGGTGCCCTGGCGCCCATATTTCTGATGTTGCTTAAACAAATCAGAAATTGAAGTATGAAGATTCAGCAGTGCATATTCATATTTTTTTTTTATGAGAAATGATTTCAAGAGCAGCACACGCAATATGGAATATGATATGCAACACAAGGAAACTCACGCAAGAAAAGAGTCAGCACCATCATCTCACGTAACATGAAGGGCCGGGATTTTAATATTAGGAAAGAAGAGTAGACAACATCAATGAGAGGATCAAGTAGCAGATATACACAATCGAACACCATTCACGTGCAAGGAAAGATTCAAGTGATTTATTCAGTAGCTTACTTACGTGAGATGAGGGGTAGCAAAGGAAAATAACAGCAGAATTAATTATGGGAAATTCATTAGCTGAGAAGGAAACTTATACACGCAGCATGGAGATTCACGTGACAACATATTTTAAGGAAAGAATCCATCTCATACGTCACTGATAATTAAGCAGATTCATGGACAACATATAGATGAGGATTTTTGGGAATATTTTATTAGATTTGGAGGGACCTTTCTGATGGAGAGAAATAATATATTAGATTTCATAAGTGGGTCAAGAATGGCCACAATATATAAGAAGAACCACGAGGCCCTTTCCTCACGAGATCACCCGCCTCACCACACGTATTTCACCACCTCACGCCTTCACCCAAAACGGATCTTCACGCCTTCCTTCACTCCCAAAAACGTCCAGAATATAGGCCTCCATCATTCTTCCACTCACCGTACACACATCCAACCCTTCTTCACCTTTCTGTCATCCTCCAACCTTTTAACCCTATGATTTTGGAACAACTCTAACAAGGCGATTAAAGAGACGACCGAGAAGGAATCAAGAGAAGGAGTGAGGATCTACAACCGGAGTCGACGCTGGGAGTTTATTCTTACTTTTAAACTTTAGTTTAGTTTTATTTTGATTATATCATGCTTGGATTGTTGCAAGACATGTTTGAGTATTGGTATTTATTTATGAGTATGAACTAAGTTTATTTATCGAGGCTAGGCGAACCTTTGTTATGAACCTTCGATTTGATGATTTAATGATTGAATTCTTATAGTTCTTTGCGTATGTTTTATGTTCTTCATGCTTTTAGCGGTTTGATCACCTTTTAATGATGTTAGTATCGTAATTGAGATCGAGAGATGATTTTATGATACTGAATTAATAACTCATACCATGGATTTCAGACCGAGATCAAGAGATGACGTCAAATACATGCGTGATAGCCATAGATATCTAGTAATTGAAAGCTATGAGTTTTCATGGATCTTATGCAATATTGAGTTGTTAAATAAGTACACGAGAGTGGCTTACTGCAATTTGATATTAGGTTTAATATAGCTCGAGAGAGTATATTAGATAAATTCGGAGAACTCGTCACCTTAGGAATATTTAAATTTTCAATCGAGAATTGTAGGGAATTGCATTGGTGAGCCGACGCCTTGATAATCGTTTCTTGTGGATTTTTCTCGTTTATTTTGATTGACTTGGTTGGATTAGTAGTTAATTTAATTAATTAGTAGTTTAATTATTTAATTAATTTTCGTAGGTTAAATATAGTTAAAAGTTTCTTATTTGGTACTTACTTGTTAGTCCCTGTGGGTTCGACAATCCGTATCTTCCTATCTATACTAAAACTTGACACCGTGCACTTGCGGTCTAAAATCGCTAGATTGGAATTAATTGTTTAAAATAAAAGCGATCACCCCCAACACACACACACACACACACACTCTCTCTCTCTCTCTCTCTCTCTCTCTCTCTCTCTCTCTCTCTCTCTCTCTCTCTCTCTCTCTCTCTTATTACCTTACCCCTTTTACCCCACTCATTCTCCACCACACTCTTAACACTCAAACCCTTCCCCCCAAACCCATTCTTTTAATCAAAAGGAGGAGAAAAGAGGGGATTTTCAATAACTTGAAATATTTTCATTTTGATAGGGATTTGAAGCTAAAGAGTAAGGAAACCTTCCTTGTTAAGTTTTGGCTTTGTATTGTTGAAATTTGAATTGGAAAAATTGGGTTTGTTTTGAATGTGATGATACTTTGTTGGGTTTTGGATTTTTGTTGCTATTAGTGTATGTTATAGTGTAATATTGGTGTATTTGATGTATTGGATTGAATGAAGTGGAAGTTTCATGGGTTAAGTGTTTTGGAGAAGATGGAGTGTGCAAAAATGGTGAAAATCGCGTGTACAGAGCAATGCGATCGATCGTCGCGAAATAGCGATCGGTCGCCCGAGGCAATGGGTTTTGGCGACTGATCGCTAAGTCGGGGCGATCTATCGTAGAGGCTCGTGATCGATCGCTCGAGACTTAGCGATCGATCGCTTGTTGGCATTTTTTGGGCATCGAGGCAGGGGTGTCTCACGATCAATTGGCGCGTTTGGGGCGATCGATCGCGAGACACGAAATATGGGATTTTTTGTTATTTTCTTGGATTTTTGGTATTGGACTATTATTTGGCTTCTAATATTGAGTTGTGCACTTGTGTAGAGCCTTCCTAGGTGGCAACACAACGCAGGGGATAAAGTCTTGCAACATCCCATATTTTGGAAAGGTACGTAGAGAGACGTACAGGCATCAGATGGTAAAATGTATTTTTACATTTTGATCATGCATTGTGGTTGCACATATATTTTGGATGCTTGGTGCATATCATGGTTAGTCGTTGCTATATTCGAGTGATGATTTTAATGCTTTATCGCTGAGCGGTGATAGGATACTTGTCGATGTCATATCGTAGCAATGATAGAATACTTGCCGCTAATATGTCAAAGCGATGGTAAATGCCGCTATCATATTGAAGCGAGGGCTATTAATGTCGCTGATATGTTGAAGCGAGGGGTATTAATGTAGCTGTCATGTCGAAGCGATGTGAATTAAAATACACTGTTATAACAAGACTGTGATTACTTATCGGTATTGATGGAACGGATATATGTCATGACATTTATAAACTGTATTATAATCTGATGATATGAATATAAGTTGTGGTACAGGGACAACCAAATGGCGCCTTTGAAATGCATTGAATACAGGAAGTACTTTGTATTTACGATTTATGTGTTTATGCATTATAATCATATTGTTGTGAATATGGTCTATTATATTCTCATGGTTTGGGGTTGTTCCTGTAGGAGCTTTTGGCATGGAGGGCTAGGCCATGGTTGATACGGTGAGCTGTGTGAGAAGTGCTACTGGTATAGCAGGCCATGAATTCTTTTGTATAGTTTCTACATAGAGTAGAGTAAATCTCTAGTCTTTGCATTCATTTTGTGGGAATGTAACCAATTCTTTTGGAATTTTTATTTTGGCACTGTAATCTTTAAGCTCGATGCATTAACATGGACCCTTATGCTCTGATGATTGTATGTTTAACTCTCTTAATGCACTTAAATCCACATTTAGCGAGGCCTTTTATCAGAGCAGTGGTTAGAGAACCAAGGATGAGTGAAGGGTAGACTTAGTGAACAAGTTAGATAGGTGTTCACTTATGAGCATGTTCATGCATGTGGTGCATATTTGAGTATATATGTGTTATACTAACATGCTTGGAGAATTGTTATTCATGATAATTAACGGTGTATTACATGAATTGTTTCTGGTATTGTTAATGTTAACCCCTATATTACAGCATGGCAGCCATAAACTTGGAACACCCCAATGAAGAGGTGGCCGATGCAATAAGTATAAATGCGGGTATTGCACAGACTAATCCTCTACCGCCACCGGCTGTGGGCGTGGAATCTATGGCACAACTGTTATGATGCAGTTATTGACCTTCCATCCGCCTCGATTTGAGGGAAATAAGACTGGGGAGGAAGCAGAGGAATGGTTAGAGAGGATTGAGAAGATCTTTGTGTCGACACCATGTGCCAAGACTGCCTGGTTGAGGCTAGCGGAGTTCCAACTGACCAAGTAGTCTTCTATGTGGTGGAAGACAATCGTCATGGAAATGAGAGCCCAAGGGGTACTGGTAGACTGGAGTTTGTTCAGGACTCGATTTTTGAGTAGATATTTCTCGGTGGCGGCGAGACAAATGAAGCTAGACGAGTTCACTAACTTGAAGTAGGGCAACATGACTGTTTCAGACTATGGTTTGCAGTATTCATCACTCTTGAGGTATGTTCCCCCATATTGCCACAAATGGACATGCCAAGATGAGACATTTTGTGAAGGGACTGAGATCGGAGCTATTTGATAGGGTTCTCTCTAATAACCCTAGTTCTTTTGATGACGCACTTACAAGAGTAGAACTGGCAGAGATCAAAGTTAATGCTTATACGGACTCTGTACCCCCGTAAGTTCCACCACAGAGACATGTGTCTGATAATCTGAGACCACGAGGGGAGCAGTTTAAAACCTCGTGGAGCTTCATCATCTTCCCGATTTAGTGGGAAGCGATTTGATAACCGACGACAGGGGGACCGGAGGAGCAATGCACCCACCAATAGAGGACAAACTCAGGCAAGTAGGACTGAGAGGCAAAGTGCTATTATTATGGAGGAACACACTTGATGCGTGATTGCTCAGCTTGTTATAGTTGTGGCAAGATGGGCCACATTGCTCGGTATTGTCCTACCCGTGGAGGATAGTCAGATCTCAGGTGAAAAGAGCGAGATTTGATGGCAGGGCTGTACAACAGAGACAACCGGTTGTGTCTCGACCAATGGGAGGTCAGATGGTTGGACCACCTCAGGGGCAAGTGTATGTACTGATGAGGGAGCAGGCCGAGACAACCCCAGAGAAGATGATTGCGGGTAAGTGTTATTTATTTACCTTCCTCGCTTTTATTTTGATTGATACAGGTGCCTCCCATTACTTTGTGTCTGCGGATTTTGTGGAAAGACATTATATGTGCCCGTCTCCGTTGCACACGCCTCTTATGGTCTCGACGCCCACCGGGAAGAATGTGATTGCTTATCGGATATTATCTGACTGCCTCATTTATTTTTAGGGCAATAATCTGAAGGCCGACTTGATTGTACTGGAATGACGGACTTCTATTGCATTGTGGGCATCGATGTACTGAACATATATCATGCAGTGGTTGATTGTCGGCAGAGGACAGTTCACTTCCGATCTGATCAGGGATTCAGTGGATATTTTATGGAAGTGGTTCTCGTCCGAAGATTCCGTTGGTATTGGCTATCAAAATGTCACGGCTATTGGAACGTGGACATACAGGCTATCTCATCTATGCCATTGATTTTGCGGAAAAGAGGAAAGAGCTAAAAATCAAGGAGATACCCGTGGTTGCGGAATTTGCCGATGTGTTTCCAGAAGAAATTCTAGGTTTTCCGCCGAGTATGGAAGTCGAGTTCGGATTGAGTTATTAACAGGGAAGTCCTCTATTTCTTGTGCCCCTTATAGAATGGCACCAACGGAGTTGAGGGAACTAAATGTGCATTTGCAGGAACTCCTTGACAAGGGATACATACGTCTTAGTGTATCGCCTTGGGCACCGATCTTATTTGTGAAGAAGAATGATGGTTCGATGTGCTTGTGCATCGATTACCAGCAATTGAACAAAGTGACGTTAAATAACAAGTACCCTCTTCCATGGATCGATGATCTGTTTGATCAGTTGCAGGGCACGAAGCTTTATTCCAAGATTGATTTGAGGTCAGGTTACCATCAGATACGGGTTAGGGAGAAGGATGTTTAGAAGACAACATTTCAGACTCGGTATGGGCACTACGAGTTCTTGGTCATGCCGTTCGGAGTGACGAACGCCCCGGCTGTCTTTATGAGTCTAATGAATCGGGTGTTTCAGCCGTATCTGGATCAGTTTGTCATAGTATTTATTGACGACATTCTTGTCTATTCTAGAATCGAAGAGGAGTACGTGAGGCATTTGCGTACCGTGCTTTAGATTCTCAGAGATAATCAGTTGTTTGCCAAGCTCAGTAAGTGCGAATTTTGATTGGACAATGTGGTATTTCTGGGTCATGTCATCTCCAGAGATGGGATATCAGTGGATCCCAGGAAGGTAGAAACAGTGCTGGAATGGCCTCCACCTACTTCTGTACCCGAGATTTGGAGTTTTCTTGGTTTGGCCGGAGATTATCGACGCTTTGTCGAGGGATTCTCGAAGATTGCTAAGCCTTTGACACAGTTGACTCAGAAAGGAGCATCGTTTTATTGGTCTGAGGCTTGTGAACAGAGCTTTCTAGAGTTGAAACATCGGTTGACGACTCCAACCGTGTTGGTGATTCCCACGGAGAACAAGAGGTTTGTTCTTATACATATGCATCGTTACAGGGTTTGGGATGCGTATTGATGCAATATAAGCATGTTGTGGCTTGTGCTTCGAGGCAATTGAAGCCGCATGAGACTAGGTATCCAATTCATGATTTGGAATTGGAGGCTATCGTATTTGCCTTGAAGATTTGGCAGCACTAATTATATGGTACTTCATTCACCATCTACACAGACCACAAGAGCCTGAAGTTTTTATTTACTCAGGAAGAACTGAATATGAGGCAGAGAAGATGGATGGAATTGCTGAATGACTATGATTGTGTGATAGAGTACCGTCCCGGATAGGCTAACTTTACAGCTGCCGCTTTGAGTCGGAAGGTGAAGTACACAGCGGAGGAAATCATCCATTTGTCAGCTTTGTTGACTTCCTACTATCAGTTTGGTTATGACTTTGATGTATCTGCATCACCGGTATGTGTATCAACATTATTAGCTGAGCCAGACATTTTCGAGAATATCAGAAAGGCTCATAAGTCAGATGATGAGATACGGAGATGGATAGCATTGGTCCTTCAAGAACAACCATCGAGATTTAGGATTGCAGAGGATGGTATGTTGAGGCTTGGTAACTATTTGGTGGTCGTGAGTGCACCGGAGCTGCTCCAAGGAATCTTGCAGCGAGCTCACAACAACAGATTTAGTATTCATCCGGGCGGGAGGAAATGTATAAGGATCTGTGTGACCAATTCTGGTGGAAGCGGGTGAAAAGAGATGTTATGGCTTTGTTAAGAGGTGTTTGATCTGTCAACAGGTGAAAGCAGAGAGGCAGAGGCCTGGTGGTGAATTGAAGAGCTTGGAGATACGTAAATAGAAGTGGGAGTACATATCCATGGACTTTGTGACTCATTTACCGAGGACGACTTCGGGATTTGATGACATTTTGGTGATCGTGGATAGGCTGACGAAGGTGCCTCACTTTATTCCATACAGTATGACCTTCACGTACTTGAGGATGGCTCAGTTGTACATTTGGTATGTAATGAGATTGCTCGGGATCCCGATTTCTATTGTGTCTGATCAAGACCAGCGGTTTACGTCTCATTTTTGGAAAGGTCTTCAATCGGCTTTGGGAACTGAGGCGAGGTTTAGCATGGCTTACCATCCCCAAACAGATGGCCAGACCGAGCGTACTATACAGACGTTTGATGATATGTTGCGGGCTTGTGTGCTAGAGTTTGACTCTACGTGGCAGGATTCAGTGGCCTTGGTGGAATTCTCGTACAACTTTAGCTACCAGACGAGCATTTAGATGGCCCCATTTGAGGACTTGTATGGTCGGCGTTGTCGATCACCGTTGTACTGGGATGATTTGGATCGTAAATCGGTCGTAGGACCGGAATTGATCCGGGAGATGGAAGAAAAGGTGAAAGTGATCGGCAGAAAATGAAAGCATCTCAGGATAGGCAGGCAGCCTATGTGAATAAACAACGATGATCGTTGGAGTTTCAGTTGGGAGATAAGGTCTTTTTGAAGATCTCACCTTTCAGATGTGTTGTACGGTTTGGAATGCGCGGGAAATTATCTCGAGGTACATTGGACCGTTTGAGATCTTGCAGCGCATTGGTACTTTGGCTTACCGCTTGGCTTTGCCACCGTCATTGTCTGAGATTCATGACGTGTTTCATGTGTCTATGTTGAGGAAGTATGAGCCGAATCCGTCTCATGTGTTGCAGCCTTCAGAAGTTCAGTTGGATTCTGATGTGTCCTATATTGAACGGCCTGCTAGAATTTTGGATCGAGCTGATCGCAGACTTTGGAACAAGGTTATACCGATGGTCAAGGTTCATTGGGATCGCACGGGTGTCGAGGAGGCCACGTGGGAGACGTAGCGACATATGGTGCAACACTACCCAGAACTGTTTTCTGGTGTGTGAATTTACGTTTTGATTGGTTTGGTAAGTGCATGCAAATTTCAAGGTCGAAATTTTCTAAGTAGGGGAGTAATATCTCTGAAATTAATCATGTGTTTTATGGCTTTTAATACTAATTATGGTGTTATGATTATTATTGTGGTTGGGAAATGTATAGTTATGCGCTGTGCATGAACTAGTAATACATTTTAGGGTGCATGTGATGCATTGTGGGGGATTGGTGATTTGGCAGGATTTATTTGAGATTGGTTCTCATTAATCTGGAAAGCATGTAAATTGTCATTATGGTGTATTTCAATTGAGTAAATGCTTTAAAATATCAAATGGAGATATTTTACTACATCATGCTAATTAGTTGGACACCATTTTAATTAACCCACCCCCCTCCTCCCCCCACCACACACACTCTTATTACCTTACCCCTTTTACCCCACTCATTCCCCACCACACTCTTAACACTCAAACCCTTCCCCCCAAACCCATTCTATCGATCAAAAGGAGGAAACAAGAGAGGAGTTTCAAGAACTTGAAATCTTTGCATTTCGACATGGATTTGAAGCTAAAGAGTAAGGAAACCTTCCTTGTTAAGTTTTTGCTTTGTATTGTTGAAATTTGAATTGGAAAAATTGGGTTTGTTTTGAATGTGATGATACTTTGTTGGGTTTTGGATTTTTTGTTGCTTAGTGTATGTTATAATGTAATATTGATGTATTTGATGTATTGGATTGAAGGAAGTGGAAGTTTTATGGGTTGAGTGCTTTGGAGAAGATGTACTGTGCAAAAATGGTGAAAATCGCGTGTACAGTGCAAGGCGATCGATTGCCGCGAAATAGCGATCAATCACTGAGGCTCATGATCGATCACTCGAATCATCGCTCGAGACTTAGCGATTGATCGGTAGTTGGCATTTTTTGGGCATCGAGGCAGGGGTGTCTCGCGATCGATCGGCGCGTTTGGGGCGATCGATCGCGAGACACGAAATATGGCATTTTTGGTTATTTTGTTGGATTTTTGGTATTGAACTATTATTTGACTTCTAATATTGAGTTGTGTACTTGTGTAGAGCCTTCCCATGTTGCAACACAACATAGGGGATAAAGTCCTACAACATCCCATATTTTGGAAAGGTACGTAGAGAGACGTACAAGCATCTGACTGTAAAATGTATTTTTACATTTTGGATCATGCATTGTGGTTGCATATATATATATTGAATACTTGGTGAATATCATGGTTAGTCGTTATTATATTCGAGTGATGATTTTAATGCTTTGCCACTGTCATTTCGAAGCGATGATAGAATACTTGCCGCTGTCATATCATAGCGATGATAGAATATTTGCCGCTAATATGTCGAAGCGATGGTAAATGCCACTGTCATATGAAGCGATGGATATTAATGCCGCTGATATGTCGAAGCGATGGGTATTAATGCCGCTGTCATATCGAAGCGACGTGCATTAAAATACACTGTTATAACAAGACTGTGATTGGTTATCGATATTTATGGAACAGATATATGTCATGACATTTATAAACTGTATTATAATCTGATGATTATGAATATAAGTTGTGGTACAGGGACAACCAAATGGAGCATTTTAAAGGCATTGAATACAGGAAGTGCTTTGTATTTACTGTTTATGCGTTTATACATTATAATCATATTGTTGTGAATATGGTCTATTATATGCTCATTATTTGGGTTTGTTCCTGTAGGAGCTTTTGGCATGGAGGGCTATGGTCAGGGTTGATGCTGTGAGCTGTGTGAGGAGTGCTACTGGTATAGGAGGACATGAATTCTTTTGTATAGTTTCTACACAGAGTAGAGTAAATCTATAGTCTTTACATTCATTTTGTGGAATGTAACTAATTCTTTTGGAATTTTATTTTGGCACTGTAATCCTTAAGCTCGATGCATCAACATGGACCCTTATACTCTGATGATTGTATGTTTAACTCTCTTAATGCACTTAAATCCAGATTTAAGGTAGTGAGGCCTTACACATTAACAGCTATTAGCAGCCATTTCCTCCAACAGCGTATAAGCCTCCTCGGCCGTCTTCCTCATCATAGTACCCCCTGATGCTGCATCAATCATAGAACGGTTATCAGCAAATAAACCGTTATAAAACCTTTGTACATGCAACCAGATAGGGAAGCCATGATGTGGGCATCTCCGCAGTAGATCTTTGAAGCGCTCCCAAGCCTCGTACAGTGTATCTGGATCATATTGGGCAAAGTCGTGATATCATTGCGCATCTTGGCCGTCTTGGATGGTGAAAAGAACTTTGACAAGAACAATTGTCCCATCCCATCCCACGTGGTAATAGAACCTGCAGGCAACGATTATAACCAAGATTTAGCTTTATCACATACAGAGAAAGGAAACAAACGTAACCTGATGGCGTCTTCAATAACGCCATTATGCTTGAATGTATCACAAATCTCCAAGAAGTTGGATATGTGGGTGTTGGGATCATCAGTAGCTGCTCCCCCAAACTGGACCGAATGTTGGATCATTTGTATGATAGCAGGCTTGATCTTGAGGTTGTTAGCCTGGATTGTTGGTCTCGTGATACTAGACAATGATCCATGGAATGAAGTATGGGCGTAGTCCATGAGTGATCTTGCAACTGGTGGCACTGGAACCTCCTCGTTAATAGCTATTAGTGCTCTTGCTTTCCTTAGCCTCCTTGACAGGTGCGTTCGATCTCGGGATCAAAAGGCTCAAGTGTAGGCTTGCTACTTCATAGCATGCACCAAGAGATAACAACCTGTAAAGATCCACACAAGAAACAAACATTAGAAAAGTAGAGAAGAGGGAACAAAATCGAAAATAAAAAGAAATAAATGACTAAACTACAGTCAACTCTCGTTTGATATTATTAAACTAGTCTCAGAGAACGGCGCCAAAAACTTGATCACTATTATTTTAAACAGTATTTTTCAGTGTAGCGATTGTGTACCGCAAGTGCACGGTGTCAAGTTTTAGTATAATAATATTAAAAGTACGAGTGTTGATTCCATGAGGACTGGTAAATAGTTACCATACTCAATTAATTTACTATATTTAGTCTACAAAAATTGGTTGTGATTTATTAACTAAATTGACTAATTAACTCAATAATCAACCCACCAAACAAGAATGAATAAGATTAGAATCAATAGAGACAATTATCAAGACTTTGGTTCACCCATGTAATCCTCCATAATTCGTCTATTAGTTAAGAATTGATTTCAAACATTCTAAGGTGATGAGTTTTTCTAATGCACTTGTTATACCTTGATCCGGCTATAACAAATCTAATACTAACGTTACAATAAGCCACACTCGTATCCTTATTGATCAATTAATATTGTATGTCGATCTATGAAAACTTCTAGCCTTCGATTACTAGATATCTATAGCTATCACACATGTATTTGACTTCATCTCTCGATCTCAGTCTGAAATCCACGGCATAAATTACTATATCGTATTGCAATTAGTATCTCTCGATATCAATTATAATTAATTATCATTCAAGGATGGTCGAACCCGCAAAAGCATGAAGAACAACAATCTATGCACTTAGAAATATAAGAATCAATCAAACACATTAACATTGAATTATGGGTTCATACAAAGGATCACATTAGTCTTGACAACAAACCTAGCCAACGATCTCCATCAAATAATAATGCATAAACTTGTTTTGCAACATTCTAAACATCAAAATCAAATGGAAATATAGAACTAGAGTTAGAAATACAGAAATAACGAGAGGCGTTGACTCCTTGCGTTGCTCCGTCGTCCCGTCTCTTCTGATGCGTCTCCTTTTCAATGGAATTGTGGTGTATGGATGGTTGGGGAAGAGGAAGAGTGATTGATGCTGAGTGTGTAGGGTATAATTATGAGCAAAAAGGTCCCAAAAACATTCAAGGCAATCCTTATTTATAGTAGGAGGAGTTTCACCAAGTTAGGACACAAAATAACCAATTTGGAATTAAAATCCCGAATTTTTCGAGTATTGGCGATCGATCGCTTTGTGAGTGACGATCGATCGCTTCACTATTCTAGACAAAGGCGATCGATCTCCTAAATAATGCCATCAATATTAAAAAGCTACTGGTCCGAGGCAATCGATCGCTTCAATGATGCCATCGATCGCTTCTTCTGAATTTCAGCAAATTGTGATTTTGTCCATTCTTTTTCGCGTTTGCTCGGTTTGGTCCTTTTTCATCATTATAGATTATTTCCTCCACTTTTATGCATTTGGACCTAGATTTCTGACATATACAAATATATACCAAAACATGTAATATTTTCCATGAATCACTACAAAAACACCCCTAATCTTATATCAAATTAAGTGTAAAAATCACACTTATCAGTGATTGACATCATCTCAAGAGTCTGCATCTACTTAACCTTGTACTTTTAGTTCTCATATTCCAAAGTACAAACACTTATTTGCAGTGCCTCGTAGATACCTCAAAATCCACTTAACTGCTTCCTAATGAGCCTTTCCTGGATTTACCATAAACCTGCTGACAACTCCCACTGCATGGCCAATGCCGGGTCTTGTACAGACCATCGTGTACATCAAACTCCCAATGACTGAAGCGTAAGAAATTTTAGCCATGTATTATTTTTCTTCTTCCGTATGAGGACAATGGTCCTTGGATAGACGAAAATGACTAGCCAAAGGTGTGCTAAATGTCTTGGCGTCGCCCATGTTGAATCTCTGTAAAACACGATTGATGTACTCCGCCTGAGATAACTGCAAAATTCTCTTTTGCTTATCTCTTGTATTTTGCATTCCAAGTATCTTTCTTGCTAGACCCAAGTCCTTCATGTCAAATTCTTTTGACAACTGTTGTTTCAATTTTCTGATCTCATCCATATTAGAACCAGCTACTAACATAATAACGACATAAAATAGCAAATGATATAACCGAACTTATATTTCTTGAAGTAGTAACAATAGTCGGTGTTGCACCTCTGGAAACCTTCCTTGTGCATAAAGCCATCAAACTTCAAGTACCACTGCCTTGGAGCTTGTTTCCAGGCCATACAAGTTCTTTTTCAATTTGCACACCTTATTCTCCATCCCTTTCTCTGCGAAACCTTCTGGTTGAAACATATAGATCTCCTTATCAATGTCTCCGTGAAGAGACGCAGTCTTCGCGTCCAATTGCTCAAGATGTAGGTTTTCACTGGCAACAATACTCAATACAGTCCTAATAGTATTGCGTTTCACAACTAGAGCAAAAATTTCCAAGTAGTCAACTCATTCTTTTTGCTGGAATCCTTTGACAACAAGTCGGGCTTTGTATCTCTTGGACCATCATGCTCCTCCTTCACTCGATACACCCATTTGTTGTGAAGTGACTTTTTATCCATTGGTAACTCAACAAGTTCCCATGTCTGATTGGACATCAAAGATTTCATCTCGTCTTTCATGGCGAACTCCCACTTGCCGGCATCTTTGTATGACATGCTTCCTCGTAGCATTCAGGCTCACCTACATCGGTTAGCAACATAGAGTTCATATACCTTCTGTTAGGTACATGAGGTTGAGAACTCCTTCTCAATTCAAGAACTGGAGCAGGAGACTATGATGCATCAGACTACTGCCCGCTGTCTTGATCAATTGATTCCCCCAACTGAGGAATCTCAACTATCTACTCTACATGACTTTCTGGGACATCATTCACCTCGGTATACACTGTCTCACTGTGTTCTGAGTCACTGACAACTATGCTATGCCTATCCTTATACATCACTCATTCGTTGAAGATTACATCTCGGCTGCGGGTCATCTTCTTGTTTTTATTATCCCTAATGCTGTAGCCAAACTCATCTTCACCATAACCAATGAAAGTGAACTTTTTTGATTTGGGATCAAGTTTATTTCTGTGTGCATCACTGATATGCACATAGGCTACACATCCGAAAACTTTAAGATGTGGGAGTTTTACCTCTTTTCCATTCCATACCTCTTCTGGTATTCCGTGTTCCAATTGTACGGATGGACCTCGGTTAATCAAGTAAGTTGCTGTGTTGACTGCTTCTACCCAGAACTGCTTTGGCAGCCCTGACTGTACCCGCATACTTCTGGCTCGTTCTGTCAATGTCCGGTTCATATGCTTAGCTACACCATTGTGTTGAGGCGTACCAGGCACGGTTCTCTCCATTCTGATCCCGTGCTCATAGCAGAACTTCTTGAATCTAGTGTCTTCAAATTCACCACCATTGTCAGTTCTGAGCTTCTTTATCTTCAACCCTGTCTCATTTTGAACCATCGCTTTCCAAATCTGAAAGCCTCAAATACTTTTGACTTATATTTCAGAAAGTAAACACATACTTTCCTGGAGTGATCATCAATGAAAGTCACAAAGTAGTGTTTCCCACTAATGGATGAGACAGTCATTGGTCCCCAAATATCAGAGTGAACTAGTTCAAGTTTATCATTCTTTGGGGTTCTGATACTTGTCTGAAAGCTAACTCTTTTATGCTCTCCAAAAATACATCATTCACACGTGTCAATATCAATTGGCTGAAGACTTGGTAGTTTCCCTTTTGAGTTCATAACCTTCATTCCTTTTTCACTCACGTGACCAAGTCTCTGGTGCCACAGAGTAGGACTTTCTGTGTGCTGTAACTGCAATTGAACAGCGTGCTCCTGCTATCATGTAAAGAGTATCACTCTTATTGCCTCGAGCAATTATCATTGCACCTTTTGAGATCTTCCAAGTATCACCATGAAAGGCTGTTGTATAACCTTCACTGGCCATCTGGCCAATTGAGTTAAGTTCTTTCTCAGATCGGCAATATGCCTGACATCCTTCAGTTCCCATACATACATGTTTGACTTAATCTTTATGATACATTTGCCAACAATCTCGCAAGATTGTTCATTACCAAGGTAGACTTTACCAAGGTTTCCGGGGACATATGTCTCGAAGAGTTTTTTGCGAAGTAGCATGGAATGATGCTCCGTAGTCTAACACCAAAGACTCTTCCTTGCACTCTAAAGAATATATTAATGCATCATCTCTAAAAGCAACATTTGCTTCTGCCTTCGCCCCCTGATTCTTCTGTGCATTTTTGCACTGATTTTTGTAATGCCCGGGCTGCCCGCATTTCCAGCACTCGATAGTATTTGAGTTATGAGAATTGGGGGGATTCCTAGATTTGAACCTCTTGTCCTTTTGTTTGTCACCTCCACCTCCTTTGTTTGATCTTCTACCTCTTGACTCTGTATGTAGTACTGAAGAGATTGATGATACATTTGAATCTTTCCGTCTGATTTCTTCACTGAGCAACAGATCACGAACATCGTCAAATTTCAACTTAGTACTTCCCGACGAGCTACTCACAGCTGTGACAGTAGCATTCCAGCTTTCCGGTAGGGAAGAAAAAAGTATTAATGCTCGTACTTCATCATCAAAATCAATTTAAACTGAACTCAACTGGTTTATCACTATGTTGAGTTCATTGAGGTGTTGAGGTACCGGTCCGCCTTCTACCATCCGCAAATGAACAACCGCTCATCAAATGAACTTTGTTTGAAGCTGATGGCTTATCGTACATGCTTGAAAGGCCGCCATAAAACCCACCGTGGTCTTTTCTTTTGCTAGGTTTAAAGCAACGTTACGAACGTCAATCAGATAACTCCAAGGGATTTTCTATCTAGAAGAGCCCATCTTCATCTTTCATGCCTTCTGGCTTCACACCCGAGAGAGGTTGATAAAGATCTTTTTGGTACATATTATCTTCTATTTGCATTTTCCAAAAGCCAAAATCCGAACCATTGAATTTTTCAATTTTCATTTTTCCTTCATCTGCCGCCATTACTACCACTCGAAACTGACTCCCACCGGATTGCTGTTTTGACAATTTTTTGAAAATCACTGTGTTATTGAAAAACACCGATGTGGACGAATTTGGTATCGCTGACCAAATTCACTATTTACGAAATTCAACTATTCACGAACTTTTCACTATTCACATGAATAGTAACTCACGAAAATTGACAAAGTTAACAATCTGGCTCTGAGACCAGTTGTTGGGAATAACGACATATTTTCTCTTTTCAAATATGTGGGAGTCAGTTTGTTGGGAAAACAAGCATACGTCCACGGGGCTGCTGCAGATCTTTTATTGAAGAAAAATTATACAAGTGTTTATAAACACTGACAAAACTCAATATGAAAACCACTCAGAATATTATACATCAATTTTCTCTCATTAGTATTTTTTATCTGATTGCACTATGTGTTGTATTTTTCTCGCTACAATATTTGGATATATTTTGCTGAATGAATTACACTTCTATTTATAGAGGTTCTTCACGTGATTACATGTTAAAATTCTTCACGCGTATTTGATTGGCCAAAATTCTTCACGCGCAAATTTGGCCGGCAGCAAAATTTTCTTCGTTTGCTTTTCTTTTTGTCGAACTTTTACTTTTATTTATTTTCTTCCGTGGGACCATATGCTTTTGACTAACACTTATCTCGACGGTACAATCTTTATTTCATTAAATCATTCACGACTATCATGCAACACAACATCATAGATTTTCACCAATCGGCACACCAATATACTTGAAAGGGAATTATCTTGTCATGCAAGTCTGAATGCTTGCAATCTTCTCAAATCTACCAAGTCCACATTTACACCAAACAAATTACTTTTCCCAAAGTTAACTTTGAAACCTGAAATCAATTAAAAGTTTCTTAAAGTAGAATTCATTTCCCATAATTTCTCAAAGTTTACCTCCCCAAACAACGATGTATCATCAATAAATTAGAGGTGGGAGACCTCCACATTCTCCATGCCCACTTTAACTGTCGTCAATATTCCCAATTCACAAGCTCTATCAATAAGTGAATTTATCCCCCTAGCCGCAATCAAATAAAGAAATAGTGATAACGGATCACCTTTCCAAATACCTCTTTGTAGCTTGAACTCTCTTTTGGGCTTCTATTCAGTAGGACCGATGGCGTGTTATTGATGTACACTCCTCGATCCATTTGATCCATCTTTCATCAAAACCCATCAATCTCATCATGTTAACAAGAAGTTCCAGTTGAGTCGTATGCCTTTTCAAAATCAACTCTGAAAGTTATAAGCTTTTGTTATCCTTTCTTGCTTCATCAACCACTTCATTAGCGATCAAAGGACTATCCATTATTTGTAAATGTTGATTGATTGATTCATATCAGTTTACCCAACACCTTACTTAGCCTATTAGCAAAAAGACTGGCTAAAACATTTCTAGATACCTTATGAGTGAAATTAGTTTGTGGTCCTCAATTCGAAGCGTGTTCTCTTTCTTTTGTATGAGGACAATAAAAGAGGGATTGCATCCCCCTCGCAGCTTCTCATTGTCATGAAATTCTTTAATGAATCGAAACAAGTCAACTTTCATTAAACCCAAAACTTCCTAATAGAAAAAAAATTATACCCATCAGGTCACAGACTCTTGGATCCTTCGCAATTTCAAACTGCTTATTTTAAATCAACTTTAGTAAATTCAACCACAATAGTTTCATTAGCCATAACTTGATCTTGTTACACTATAGATTAGTGGTGGGCAATAGGTTCGGGTCTTCCAGTCCCGACGTGACTCGGTCGGGTCAGGATATTCAGGTCTGGAAAGCCGATCAGGTATACCGAATCGGGTCAGGATATTCGAGTCTTCTAGTGTGTACTATTCAGGTCTACAGTAAAATCAAAGTATTACCAGGCAATGTCGAAGCAAAATTTCAAATGCAGTCACATTTGATGTGGAGAAATTTGATGGGAAAATCAACTTTGGCTTGTGGCAAGTGCAAGTCAGGGATGTTATGATTCAATTTGGTTTACACAAGGCGTTAAAGGGCAAGGTAATCCCCAAAAGCAGCAGTGATACTAGCTCGACTGATGGAACGACTAGTGCAACATGCAAATCTAGAATGAGCAATGAAGATTGGGAGGATCTGGATTTGAGAGCAACAAGTGCAATCCGTCTGTGCCTGGCCATAAATGTTCTAGAAAATGTGCATGGAATGTCTACATCAAAGGAACTCTGGGTAAAGCTCGAAGAGTTGTATCAAACAACGGGAGTCTCAAATCGGGTGTATCTGAAAGAGCATTTTCATACATTGCAAATGAATGAGGGTACTACTATTTAAGATCATTTAAGTGTTCTCAATGGCATTGTTTCGGAGCTTGAATCTATTGGAGTTAGAATTGATGATGAGGATCAGACCTTGAGACTCACCTGGTCTCTTCTACATTCATATGAGCACATGAACCCGATCTTAATTCATGGGAAGGAGAAAATCAGTTTCTCATAGGTTACTAGTAAACTTCTTTCTGAAGAGAGGAAACTTGGCGGGAGTAACAGTTCACATGAAAAAATTTGCAATGGTTGCTCATAACTGGAAGAAGAAGAACTCTTTGAAGAATGCCTGTTGGGATGTGGGGAACCTGGCCACATCAAGAAATATTGTACAAAAGATGGTGTGGATTCGGTAAATTGCTCGGAATCGACAAGTGGAGATGCTGATAATGAAGCTAACATTGTCTCTTGTTCCGATGTCCTCTGAAAAAGGACATGAACATCCTTATGATATCCCAATGTCCCCAAGTGCCATACCCAATTTGCCATGATAGAGGATGTCTAATGTTAGCAGGACCACAAGTTTTGAAGATGAGCATTGGTTTGGCATTAATGCAGGTGTGTGGTGAAAATTCATGTCGATATCGCGCTGATTAACTTTCAGCAGAGCCAAAACGTGGGAGTTACACCATAATTTTTTAGAAAGGTTATTTTTCGACATGGGCCGATTTGAAATTCTTAGAATGGTCAGTTCAGTGAATATGCTTTTATGGTGGAGCATGGTAATTCTCTACATTGAGAATTTGATTGTTTTGCAGTGTTGATAGCAGAAGCTATGAAGATCTTCATCGTCGTGGAGTGTTGTGGGACAACAAAGTCACAAGGTGAAGATTGAAGAATTTGGAGTTTGTTCCACATCGATGGGTTTGTAAAATTGGGCCAAAACTTTTGGTATAAAAGAAGGCTTGATGCCTTTGGTTTAAGTGCACCAGTCAATAGCTTGTCTAGCAACTTTTTACTTTAGATAATTTTCTCTCTTGTTTGAAAAGTCTTTTAAAATTCTTAGTATGCTATGTGGTTGCAGCTATGGATGATCTTCCACATCAGAAAAGATTTTATTAGGTGTCTTTCGTGTAAGTGGAGAAGTGTGAGTTATAAAGTGTGGCTAGTGGGAAAACTTTGTGGGTGCAGTTGGGGTGAGGAAAAAAATTATGTGGTTGTAATTATTTTCCATATAGTGTATTTTCTTCTCTGGTCCTGTTGGTTCTGATTTGGGAGTTTTTCATGTTAAATCTTTGTGCCGTTATTATTTCTCTTTTTGCTTTGTTTTCCCATAAAAGGTGCAGCTGCTGGAGGTGAAGGGTCAAATTCACAACAAGTGGTATAGAGCTTGTTTTCTTTTGCTGTGGTTCAACTTTGGTATGTTGGATGAATATGTATTGACTAAGGAGGTTCTGTCTAGGAATATCGGTATTTAAGTGGGAATCTTGAAGTTCTATCTAGGAAAGATCCAGATTATCTCTTTCCTGGGAGCTTACTTAGTGTATATTATTCAGGTCTACAGTAAAATTCATCAAAGTATCACAAGTCAATGTCGGGAAGCAGAGTTTCAAATGCAGTCAGATTTGATGTGGAGAAATTTTATTGAAAAATCAACTTTGGCTTGTGGCAAGTGCAAGTCAGGGATGTGTTGATTCAATCTGGTTTACACAAGGCGTTAAAGGGCATGGTAATCCCGGAAAGCTACAATTATACTATTTCGACTGGTGGAACGACTACGGGAAAGGAACTCTGGGAGAAGCTCGAAGAGTTGTATCAGACAAAGGGCGTCTCAAATCGAGTGTATCTGAAAGAGCAGTTTCATACATTGCGAATGAATGTGGGTACTACTATTTCAATCATTTTAGTATTCTCAATGGCATTGCTTCAGAGCTTGAATCTATTGGAGTTGGAATTGATGATGAGGATCAGACCTTGAGACTCATCTGGTCTCTTCCACATTCACATGAGCACATGAAACCGATCATGATTCATGGGAAGGAGAAAATCATTTTCCCAGATATTACTAGTAAGCTTTTTTCTAAAGAAAGAAGACTTCACGGGAGTAACAGTTCACATGAAATTTTTGCAATGGTTTCTGATAACTCGAAGAAGAAGAACTCTGTGAAGAAAGCCTGTTGGAATGTGGGGAACCTGGCCACATCAAGAACTATTATACAAAAGCTGGAGTGGTTTCGGTAAATTGCTCCATATCAGCATGTGGAGATGCTGATAATGAAGCTAACATTGTCTCATGTTCTGATGTCCTCTGAAAAAGAACATACATCCTTATGATATCCTGATGTCCCCAAGTTGTCATCCCCAATTTTCCATGATAGAGGATGTCTAAGTTACAGGACCACAAGTTTTGCATACGAGCATTGGTTTGGCATTAATGCAGGGTATGTGGTGGAAATTCATGTCGATGGCAAGGGAACCAAAACGTGGAAGTTGCACCATAACTTTTCAGCAATGTTATTTTTCGACATGAGCCGAATTGAAATTCTTCAAATGGTCAGTTATGAGTGAATAATCTTTTATGGTGGAGCATGGTAATTCTCTACATTGAAATTTATGACTGTCTTGCAATGTTGATAGCAGAAGCTATGAAGATCTTCATCGTGGTGGAGTGTTGTGGGACAACAAAGTCACAAGGTGGAGATTGAAGAATTGAGAGTTTCTCCCACATCGATAGGTTGTAAAATTGGGCCAAAACTTTTTGTATAAAGAAGGCTTGATGCCTTTGGTTTATCCAGCCGCCGCTCTAGCCATCTATCGACACTAGGAAGCGATCGATCCAACTTACACAGTTACCATTACCCCTATACCATGTAAATTTGTGGTGCAGCAAGGGTAAGTCATGTAGATCTAATTCTCCAATAAAGCTCTCAAACTCTCTACACTAACATGTTTCTATGTTGTTCACTCTTCCTTTTCTTTCATCTGATATCCTGCTATGCACCATCTTACACAAACACTGTTCTGAATTTTATGCTTCTAGTTGTCCCACATTTGTTTTTTTCCTGGCAAAGTGTAGGGAGAGTAGACATTGATAATTGTAATATGAATTCCCTCAGTCACCATCGTCCTGAAAGAGCTAGAATTCCTTCATCTTCCCTTTGGTTTTCCATACTAAAAATACATTTTGCTAGATAACAATATCCTTCAGCACTTCCTCGTGATCCTTTGAATCTTCAGTCGAAATCATAATTTCCCCCAATCTCCAAGCATACCTGTTGTTTATCCACACTCTCCATTTTTGTTCCTGTACGCAAGCAAACTTCACCCTTTCCTTTAAAACCAAGTCCTTATTTGCTCTTTTATTCAACCTCCTCCCAGCCCTCTATCATTGAAACTTAATAATCGTATTTATCCACTTTTTCCCTGTCAATGTTACCTTCTACTACTTTGTTTTGAAGATATTCTTTGTCTCTCAATTCCATTTCAACAAAGTAATCAACAATATCTTCTTCATTCCCATTTGCAACAAGGGCCATTCTCAAAATTCCAAATTTGACCAGCTTCCCGATTCATTTTTTTCTCAAAAGACTTGGTTACAATTTGCAATATCACCGTCTAGCCAAGACTAGTTCATGGAAATAGTGTGCAATTTAGTACTTAACATACTTTTCTCCTTTGGATTCTCCGAGAGGTTGTTTTTTTGCGTACTTTTTTGTTTGACCTAGTTGCATCTTCTCCAGATTCGGAATCAATTCCGTCAATGAATGCAGATTCTGTTTGAGTTATTTGAATTGGTGTTATTATGATTTATTGGTCGTCGCTAGAGCGAGCAATGTGTTATTATGAATTATGGGTCACCGCTAGAGAGAGCGATGTGTTTTCATGATATATGGGTCGCCGCTAGAGAGAGCGATGTGTTATTAGGAATTATGCACCGGCACTGGAAGCGAGTGATATTTATTATGAAATATGGGTCGCCACTGGAGCAAGTAATGTGTTGTTATGATATGGGTTCGTAAATGGAAGGGAGTAGTGATACTGATTTTAATGAATTAATGTGGCGATGGTTTAAATGTTATGATTATCATGGAATTAATAATTATGATATTGTGTGAACATGAACATTTCGAGAGATCTCATATTATCCTAATGCACAAAGTCGAGTACCTCGTTATTTTACAATATCATATTATGTGAACTATGAATTGTATATATGTTATAATTGTGATTTATTCTTGTTAGTGTGTTCACTCTGTGTGGGGGTGACAAGTCTAAATTTTGAAGGGCATTAGAGATAGAGTTGATGCGTATAGAAGAGTAACATAAGTCATTTGAGCTAGACGTTCGTAGATAAATGGTTTCAAAATACATTTTTATTGTAATATTTTGTTCAGATTTGTATATATGTCTCTCCTTTTGTGGCCCAGAGTACTAGCTAGATAATTTATTTTGGTAAGCTATCGGTGACATGGGCAACTCATATATAGGCAACTAAGGTTTTTGCTTTAGGCTTCTTTCACAACAAGGCCAATTATTTTAGTAGGTATATATATTAATTATGTTACAAAAATAAAAAAATCAAATCCCTATTATGAAGATATTTTTTAAGTTACATTTGAATATTTATCAAACTTCTAGCTTTGGTTACATGTCTTTATTTTATTTATTCATCATGTATTTTGATTATTGTGAAGCTGTTTTTTAATTTAAATTTTCTCTTTTGTCATTTGGATCATTAGAATTTGCAGGGACCAAGATTGTACGCTGAAAATCAAGTATTTAGCATAGAATAAAGCTCTATAAATGTTGATCACATTGTGAAGTTAGTATTATTCTTATTTTATACTGTCTTTCAAGGTTGTATATGTATTTGTTGAGTGGATCAATATTAGTTTATTAGATAATGCATGTTTCGTAAGGCCTCATGTTTGTAATTTGTCTAAAACCTCCAGAAAGTTTGAGCCGCCCCTGAATGGTAATTGATTATGTTGCTGATTGTTTTATTGTTAACATGTGACTTTACTCGGAAGTTCAATTTAAGGGGAGACATGTCAAATTCTTTTATAGAACATAACATTGTAACTATGGGATACATACATAATTGTATGATATTTGTGTGCTAAGTTTGAGGGGCCTTACACTTTATATTTAGGGACAATTGCAAGTACACTTTTGGGAAAGATAATTTCACTTAACTCTGGTGAAAAAACAATAAAAAATCCAATTTTCAAAATCTTTTATTTAAAAAGGTCCAATTTCAAAGTTTCAAATTAATTAGGTGTTGTTTTTACTCTTATACCCCTCAATGGTTTAGTGAGTTGCATTATACTCCGTTTAATTTTATTTTAAGAACAAATAGGCCCATATGTAATAGTATATTATCTATTACATCCTTATATTATAAAAAGATGCATTTTAACACCTTCTTTTACGAGTCCCCTTAATATCATCCCAAATGGAGGAGATTTTTCAAGAGAAGATGGATATGAACAATGTTCACGGTGTTACTCATACATATGGTACTTCCAAAAAGTGGAAGAACTAAATCAGGAACATCTGGCCGAAGCTAAACGTTTCAACCAGAAATGGAAAATACTACGAGAAGTCGGTGCTAGTCAAGCTAGCATACACCGGTATCAACAGCAAGAGAAGATAGCGAGGAACCTTTACAAGATAAACCACAAACTTCAGTTCGAGTTATCCGAAGTTCAGGAGGAAGACCATCCTGATATCCCACAATTCCAGATCCAAACAACCCAACAGGAACCGGAATAGACTAATATGATGGGAGAACCAACCTTTCGAGAAATCGAGCCGGATACTTCTAAGATGTCTCATGATCTAAGAGAGATTCAGAAGACAGTGCAACGTTATGGATACTTACAATACCATATCCCTGCACAGATCCATCAGATCCAACTCAGATGGAAATCATGATTAAACATCAGAGAATTTTTTGAAAACCTTCGAGATGTTCAAACCCGAGTCAAGGAGTTGAGTCACGATCAAGTCATTCAAGAAGAAGAAAAGGAGGATGACTACCACCATCCTATGGAACAAAACCCCTTTTACATCAAAAAGGGAAAGCAAGGGAGGTCCAAAGACCTTTGATAGAGACTGAAATAATGATTTCAGTCCTACGAGGAGATCAAAGTTGGAGGAATGGGTGAAATCGTATCTAGAAACACTCAAGTCCCACCATCACAAGAACGTTTCGAGTCACACAATCCACCCGAAGTAGATCAAAGCATGCTCCATCAGGGAGATTTTACCACTGGAGCAAACTTACATCCCCCAGTTGGAACAAGGAGTCGTTCCCGCAGGCCAGACGTATGATAGGGTTGAATATTACGCGTTTTTATGCTATGATATGTAATGGTTTTCGTGTTGATTCTTGAATTATTTTACGTTTTATGGTATATATTTCTGTATTTCATGAATCAATGTTGAAATTCATAAAATGGGAAGAAATCAAGCTAAAATGATGAAAAAATGAATAAAGTTGAAGAAAAGAGGAAAAAACCAGAATCCAAGACACATGTTGCTAATTTCTCCTCAGATTACTATATGTTCGAGCCATGTTTTGGAAATGTGGTCCATATAAAGGATGTATAACTTTCTCTTATCTTCGCGTGGACAGCTGATTCATCAAATTCGGAGTTCGTATGAGAAAGTTACGGCCAAATACGAAACTCGCCAGAAGCTGAAAAAGGCGAAGAAAACTTTCCGTGAAACTCGATCGATCGAGCAAGCATTTCCGCTCGATCGAGAAGGGCTGAAAAAGTCACGAAATTGTTACTGGAAGGCTCGATCGATCGGCCACTTTTCCGGATCGATCGGGACGAGGAGTTTTCATTAAAATACCTTCCTTGTAGAGTTTGTATGCAAAAGGGAAGTCCATAATTCTTTCCCCTATATATTATACACAAGATTTTCAACCCAAAAGAAGACTTTTAACCCTAGACAAACACCACATCACAGCCTCCATATCAGCCCCTTTCCTTCACCATCTCACCTCACGTCCATCCCTTCAATTCCACAAAACCACACGTCCCTTTCTTCCACATCTCATGCCATCTTTTATTCCTTCCATTAACCCAATCACCACATCACCATCTCACCTCACGTCCATCCCTTCTCCAACCCAACCACACGTCCACTTCATCCTTTCCCTCCACCAATCATACACGCCTCATCCAACTCCTTCACTTCATCTCACGGCCAGAACCTTGCACACTATCTATCATCTTCAACCTTTTAACTCTATGATTTGGAACAAGCCAACAAGATAATCGAAGAGCACGATCGAGAAAGAAGCGAGGAAGGATCGAGAATCAACAAACGAAGTCGACTCAGGAGTTTGCTTTTACTTTTCTATTATTTGTTTTGAATTATAATTGGATTTGTTGTGTTTTTGATGATTGAGAAATATCAATAACATAGTTTGTCCTTTTGATTTTGAGATTGAATTCATATATCATCTATGTGCATGTGTTATTGTTCTTAATGCTTTTAAAAAATTGATCACATTTGAATGATATTTTATTATAATTGAGATCGAGAGATGAAATTATAATACGATATAATAATTCATGCCGTGTGTTAAAGATTGAGATCGAGAGATAAAATCACACACGAGTGATAGCTTTGGGTTGTTTAATCTAAAGTTAGTGGTTTTCATAAAGCGCTTTCAACATTAAATTGTTAATTACGTGAACGAGAGTTACTAGTTGCAATTTGATGTTAGACTTAATATAGCTCGAGAGAGTATATTGAATAAATTCGGAAAACCACCTTAGAGATGTATGGAGAAAAGAATTGTAATAGTTGGGTTAGGTGAATAATTGTCTTGATACTTTCTTGTGGATTTTTCTCGTGATCGTTGACTATTTTGGTTGGATTATAGTAGCTTAATTTAGTTTAGTTTAATTATTAATTGATTATCGTAGGTTAAATATAGTTAAAAGAAATCTTATTTGGTAATTGTTTGTTAGTCCCTGTGGGTTCGACAATCCGTATCTTCCTATCTATACTAAAACATGACACCGTGCACTTGCGGTCTAAAATCGCTAGATTGGAATTAATTGTTTAAAATAAAAGCGATCAAGTTTTTGGCGTCGTTGCCGGGGACTAACTTTAGTAATATCATACGAGAAGCTTTGACTGTAATTTAACCATTTTTTTCTTTTTTGTATATATTTATAAAAAAAAATATTAATTGATTTATTTGTTTTTATTGCGAGGTACTTGTGATGCTTTATCAACAAGTCTTCACAAAATTTGCCCAACAATATTCGGAGCCGTTTTATGCAGTGTGGGGGAGATTCAATGAATTGGCAGACATATTCCGCTATCACAATTTTTCAAACTATACTCTTCTGCAATATTTCTTCAAAGGTTTGGATGCACAGACACGAGGATGGATATTCAGTGGAGCACTGGTAACTGAGAGTCCCCTGGTTGATAGAGATGAGGACAGTGTGTTGCACCTGTTCAATGATATGGCGGACTTCGATTACCACTGGCATTGTGATCCTTCACTACAAGGTTGGAGTCACCAATACCCACCAGAGCCTCACTACCCTAATCTTATAAGCCAACCATTTGAGCATCAAGGAGAGAAGAGAGATAGTTCGGCAGAAGTAATGGCTCAATCAGAGGATATGTTACTTAGATTCATGGAATCAACTGAGCAACGTTTAGAAAACCAGACTAATTCTATACATCACCTAGAGCAGCAATTACCAATCCTTGTGGAAACATTTCAATGAGCTGCCAAGAGGAGGAGACGAGATCTAAGAATCAGGCCTGGTTACATGATGATGATCACTCAACTAATCAAGTTTGGGGGAGTGATACTACTTATGTGGAAAAGTCAAGGGAAGTTGAGCCACTTGAAGTGTTTGAGCTTACAGTAGAAAAGTCAACCGAGGAAATCATACGGGAAGACGAGCCAAGAGTGATGTTGGAGGAGAAGATTTTAGAGAACTTTGATATGCACCCATCGATGGAGACATGTTCTATGCCATATGTGGATCCTTTCTTTTCATTGATGCCAACTTCACCACACTACATCTTCCAAGATCCAAGCCAAGAATCCTTCTCCCATGCCTACCAATTCAAGAATGTTGTTGGAGCGACGAGCTTACACTGTTACAATCTTGCCAATCTTGAGGGCATACTGAATGAAGACCCATTAGTGGTATCATACGATACTTACTATGGGCGGCAGCCGCTCATTGATGGTTGCTTCTGATGGTCAAGCCGAAGACCAAAAATCAACGCTTCTTGGGAGGCAACCCAAGCGTATCCTTTTGTTATTTAGTTTTGTTTTATTTTTCAGTTTTCATTTTAGTTTTGTTTATCTCTCAAGTCGAATATTTTACAATATGCATTCTTCTCTTGCTAGGTACTTGGTTGGAGCGATGAACCCCTACAACAGTGGAGCTTTCAAAAGTAAATCTTCCTCAACCCTCATGCAAGCGTCTTGATCAGGGGAGTTCACTTTTTTCCCTTTTGATTCTTTTAAACATTGAGGGCAATGTTTGATTTAAGTTTGGGGGAGTAGTAGCTTGCATGTTTTACTTGTTTAACCACATGTTGTGTGCTTAAATGACACTTGAATCGTCCGATTATCATGAGCTAAAAAAAATTTTTTATGAGTTCAAACTTGAGAAAAGAATGAATTATAGTAGTGACTATTCAATGAAGATTTTGATCTCACTATGCATATGAACTTGATTTGTGATTGGACTTGTACATGAATATCCTAATTTGAGTTAGCATGTCAAGAATGAGGAATACTTTGAGCACAATGAGTCAGATCTTGTGGATTGCATGTTGAATAGTGATAATTGTTGTGAACTTGATGATTTGTCTTGAGCATCTTAGAGTTATCCTAGAACTTATTTGATGATGACACTTTGAGGTGAAATTTTATAGTTACAAACTTGACTTGGAAATGATCGAGGCGATCTTTGAAACGTTTGAGCCTTTCAAGCTTACCATGATTCATATCAATCCCTAGTGTCCCATTTGAGCTTTATTGAAAAAAGAATGGTATATGCATTGCATATAATTAGACCCCATTCGACATTCTTGGCAAACTCATTATACTTACCCTTATTTGAGCCTAAATGAAAAAGTTATCCTTACCCTAAGGGAGTATAATGAATATCATTCGATGCACTTGAATTGTTATATCGTGATGAGCTTATTGAAAAAAAAAATTGATGAATGAGAAAAGAAAAAGATAGACAAAAAGCCTTGAGAAAAAGATTGACTAAATAAGACCCAAAGTGGCCAAGGCTATAAAAGAAAAAGAAGATAAGCTCGATGTGTGCGAAAAAAATTTGAATTGTAAATGATTATACTCTCTTCTTTGCGCTTATCCTATATTTTCTTTGAATCCAACACCAAAGGCCTTACATTACAAGCTTAAACAGTCCTTTTGATCCAAGTCTAGGGAGTAACTATCATTAGTGGATAAGTTGTTTGAAAATAGGCTTATGGGGTGCTTGATAATAATTTCGACTTTGAGTTGATTAGCATGATTTGATATTGAATATGTGCATGAAACTTGAGATTGACTATAACACACACACACGTTCCAATTTTGAGATATGTTGCTTGAATTAGGAGAAAACATGTCTTGTCAACTTTTGTATATGTGCATGAGATTTCTGAGAATAAGCAAGTCATGAAATAATTGTTTCAAGTATCAAGAATGAACTCTACCTTATGATTTTAATGCTTAATCGAGGACGATTAAGTGATAAGTTTGGGGGAGTTGATAGGGTTGAATATTACGCGTTTTTATGCTATGATATGTAATGGTTTTCGTGTTGATTCTTGAATTATTTTACGTTTTATGGTATATATTTCTATATTTCAGGAAACAATGTTGAAATTCATAAAATGGGAAGAAATCAAGCTAAAATGATGAAAAAATGAATAAAGTTGAAGAAAAGAGGAAAAAACCAGAATCCAAGACACATGTTGCTAATTTCTCCTCAGATTACTATATGTTCGAGCCATGTTTTGGAAATGTGGTCCATATAAATGATGTAGAACTTTCTCTTATCTTCGCGTGGACAGCTGATTCATCAAATTCGGAGTTCGTATGAGAAAGTTACGGCCAAAATACGAAACTCGCCAGAAGCTGAAAAAGGCGAAGAAAACTTTCTGTGAAACTCGATCGATCGAGCTAGCATTTCCGATCAAACGAGAAGGGCTGAAAAAGTCACGAAATTGTTACTGGAAGGCTCGATCGATCGGCCATTTTTCCGGATCGATCGGGACGAGGAGTTTTCATTAAAATACCTTCCTTGTAGAGTTTGTATGCAAACAGGAAGTCCATAATTCTTTCCCCTATATATTATACACAAGATTTTCAACCCAAAAGAAGACTTATAACCCTAGACAAACACCACATCACGGCCTCCATATCAGCCCCTTTCCTTCACCATCTCACCTCACGTCCATCCCTTCAATTCCACAAAACCACACGTCCCTTTCTTCCACATCTCATGCCATCTTTTATTCCTTCCATTAACCCAATCACCACATCACCATCTCACCTCACGTCCATCCCTTCTCCAACCCAACCACACGTCCACTTCATCCTTTCCCTCCACCAATCATACACGCCTCATCCAACTCCTTCACTCCATCTCACGGCCAGAACCTTGCACACTATCTATCATCTTCAACCTTTTAACCCTATGATTTGGAACAAGCCAACAAGATAATCGAAGAGCACGATCGAGAAAGAAGCGAGGAAGATCGAGAATCAACGAACGAAGTCGACTCGGGAGTTTGCTTTTACTTTTCTATTATTTGTTTTGAATTATAATTGGATTTGTTGTGTTTTTTGATGATTGAGAAATATCAATAACATAGTTTGTCCTTTTGATTTTGAGATTGAATTCATATATCCTCTATGTGCATGTGTTATTGTTCTTAATGCTTTTAAAGGATTGATCACCTTTGAATGATATTTTATTATAATTGAGATCGAGAGATGAAATTATAATACGATATAATAATTCATGCCATGTGTTAAAGATTGAGATCGAGAGATAAAATCACACACGAGTGATAGCTTTGGGTTGTTTAATCTAAAGTTAGTGGTTTTCATAAAGCGCTTTCAACATTAAATTGTTAATTACGTGAACGAGAGTTACTAGTTGCAATTTGATGTTATACTTAATATAGCTCGAGAGAGTATATTGAATAAATTCGGAAAACCCGTCACCTTAGTGATGTATGGAGAAAAGAATTGTAAGAGTTGGGTTAGGTGAATAATTGTCTTGATACTTTCTTGTGGATTTTTCTCGTGATCGTTGACTATTTTGGTTGGATTATAGTAGCTTAATTTAGTTTAGTTTAATTATTAATTGATTATCGTAGGCTAAATATAGTTAAAAGAAATCTTATTTGGTAATTGCTTGTTAGTCCCTGTGGGTTCGACAATCCGTATCTTCCTATCTATACTAAAACTTGACACCGTGCACTTGCGGTCTAAAATCGCTAGATTGGAATTAATTGTTTAAAATAAAAGCGATCAACGTACATCAAACTCCATACGGGAAATCTCAGCTAGATTACATCTATATGGACTTATGCTCAACATCGATATTTTTGGATTTAAAAAATCGAAAGTTCTTATTGATGAATAGGCTTCAGCAATGAGAATCGCAGCAGAAACACTTGATCTAAACAAAGAATGATTCATATTACTCCTTAATATGAGTCTGGAAGGATCAGCCAAAATTGCTTGGGAACTCACTGACCCAGGTACCAAGAAGAAGTTCTAGTCGGAGAGTCCCTAAAGACAATTGTGGATAAGATGGCCAAACTTTTTAAATTATATTTTATTGGAGTTGGTTACTTCGAAGGAATGGAGCAAGATAAGGCGAAAAAATATAGACAGGCTTTATATAGCCTGGAACTTCATGATATCTGTTTTGTAGACGAGTACATCAAACTCTTCATAGAGTACAGATGGAAGGCAAGGATGACAGAAAAGGATGCAGTCGAGCTGTTCTTTGCCAAAATAACGAGTCCATGGAGAGAAATGCTTATCCAGGAATATACCAACAAGACAAAGAAACGGTGGCCAGGAGAATGTCATTTCTTAAAGTGAACCTTGCTGAGTGGTGTTATCAAGTGAAACCCCTAAAGAACTACAAGAGGCTAAGAGGAATTAACAAAACAACTCCTCTTTGATGTACGGAGAATGATATCCTTACAATCATCGGAAGCTACCCCCAAAGGCGGAAGATGAAAAAATAAAGAAATCATCCTTATGTCCGATGAAGTAGTTCGAGAAGAGTTAGGTCTTCATGGAGAGCTAGAAAGTTTTTATCAAAGCAAAAAGCCCAAAGTTATAGATCAGAGCAAAGATCAGGACCAACAAGGAATAGAACCACGTCAACATGTTCTAATCATGCAAGTAGAGCACCAACAAAGAGAACTTTCAGACGAACTCACACTAGAGTGAATGCAAGTTTTAAAGATTGTAACTGCTGGACATGCGCAGCAAGATGACATATCTCTACAGATTGTCATAGAACTAAAACAGAGGAGTAAAACATTTCGAGCATACCAAGGAGTTTGAGGATGCTGTTTATTTCCAGGATTTGGTGCAGGTGTATCAATTTGAGGATACCACCTCAGATGAAAGCATCTACGAAGAAGAGATTTATTATGACAATGAAAGTGGATCCAATTCAGAATCATACTGAAGGAGATTTCCTTCAACACATGATACGAGAAGAGCCGTCGGGGTTTTTCTCTCATACCACTACTTCTCATAAAACTCTTATGAGGATAATGAAAGAAGAGCCAAAGCTTCAGATGTATGATGGATTTACAATTAGAGCAATTAAAAAAGCCATGGATATGATTGGTCTTCAAAGTATGAAGCATCAGATTATCCATAAGATGACAACAAGTTAATTTGTGATCCCGGTGGAATTCACGGGAAACTAAATTCAGGAGATTAAGTACAATGTGAAAAGAGAAGTTGCTAGCACACTCTCATGGATTCATATCGGAGCCATTAGAGTCATCATCAAAGCAACTTTTAAAGAAAATTGATTCGCCACTCAACTTTACAATCTTTGACAAGAGAATCTCAAATCTCAAAGACTCTTGTTTGGGAGCAGTTGTAGGAAATTTGTTTGTATGCCTGAAAGATGGCCTGCAACATCTATCCCAGAATCGCATACAATTTGGGAGATCAAGATTTCAACAAGGTCATTACTCTTCATCAAGACTTTAAAAGAAACGATTTGATGAAAGAAGGAAATATGCCTTACTCGGTCACCTACAAGGTGTCTTATGCGCTCTCGAATACACATCATTCAGAAGTATTCTTGAGAAAGAAATTCATCAAAGTCCCCAGAATCTTCGAAGATTTCACAAAAGCAATGTTGCTGTCGGATATTATTGATACTCCAACAACTGGAGAGATCGACTTGAGGATACAAGACCAGCCTATTTTGAACAGAAGCAGGAGCCTTATGATCGACCTAAGAAGAATGTCTTTCCAACAGGATAGGTTAATCATCAACTATCATCGGGAAAAACAAAAGTCAGTCTCGAGTAGGATTCAAAAAATCCCAGATATCTTCAAAACAAAGAGAGTTCTAAAGTGTCCAGAAGGATGGTGAGAATTTGAAATAATCTTCGGCAATACTGAAAAGGATAACACCTTCCCTTATGATGTCTTATGTTATTTACAACAACCTACAGTTGGCAGATATCAAGGAAACCTCAAAATTGGTGAAATTGATCTAACAATTGCCGGGTCAGCAGGAAGAATCCCATAACAGCTTATTCTTGGGATTGACTTTCTCGAGGAACATAAACCTTGGGAAAGATTACAGGATGGAATGGAATTCACGATGGATGGGAAAAGATATAGAATCTGATGATCACCAGTCCATTCTCAATATATATCTCAGACGAGATGTTATACGAGAAATATCGAGCAGAATATTTTGCAGCTTATATTGATTCAGGAGCTGGAATATGCACTAGAAAAGATATAGAATCCGATGACCACAAGTCCATTATCAATATATATCTTAGATGAGATGTTATACGAGAATATATCGAGCAGAATATTTTGCAGCTTATATTGATTCAGGAGCTGGAATATGCACTAGAAAAAGAGACATATCTCCTAAAGAAGTTGGTGAGAAATTACCAGTCATTGCCGGAAGAGACTTTTCCAAGATGATTCTTATTCTTAATGAAGGAGTCCAGTAGGCAGAAATACTCATCGGAGGAGCAGGCGGTACCCCCTGGTACAAATTCAAGACTCCGCCTATCTCTTTCCATGATATAGGAGCTGATATGCAGTTAAGAAACAATTTTCCACAGACATGCAAGCGGTTCACACAAGATAACGAGACAAGAAGACTTATTTTCACGACCCTCTGTGACCCTAAGATCATTGTCCAGAGACTAAGGGAAGCATTTCACATGAAATTTCCCATTACTTTTTCGCAACAAGCGTGGTGATGAAGGAAAACTTTGACACCAAAAAATGAAGGATCAGCGGAAATATGGTGAAGCAATTCTTCAATTCAGACAATGTTGATCCAGTCAAAAGGATAGTAAGACCTTTGATGGGGGTAAATGTTATGTCTTCGGAGAACATGATGAGGAAGAAATTGGCCCAGAAACCATGTTATTAATGAAGAATGCATTACAAAATGAGGTCCCACAACCTGATGCTACCCTCGAAGGCAGATTACTCTAGAGGAAGTGAAAAGGAAGATTCATAGGAAATACAATGAGGAGCATCTGGCATGTTGGGACAGAAACGAGCTTAAAACATCTTTGAAGGTGAAAGACGGAAATGAAACGAGTTCGTAAGGTACAAACCGATCCCCATGAACCAGGAAGATCGGGAGGATATGCAGATGATACTTAAGGAACATCTTGACCGTAGATTAATCTGAGCAGGTGTTTCTCCATACAGCAGTCCGAGATTTCTTATTCAAAATATGGAGAAGTGAAGAGAGGAAAACCAAGATTGCTGATCAATTACAAAGGGATCAACGAGATCTTGGAATTTGGTGTACTATATTCCAAGCAGAGAACATTTGGTAAATTGTATCAAAAAATGTCAATGTGTTTTCTAAGTTCAATTGCAAGTCTGGATTATACCAGATTAAGATGGAGGAAGCTAGCAATTACCAGCATTCTTTACACCATAAGAACACTATATCAGGAATGTTATGCCAATGAGATTGGCAAATTCTGCCTAGATATACCAGAGGAAAATGGAGAATCTTTTCAAGGATTATTTCAGTTTCATGTTCATGTATATTGCCGACATCCTTATCGCATCAAGAAACATGAAAGAACATCTTAAATATTTGGAAATCTTTTCAGATGTCTGCTACAAGGAAGGATTAGTGATATCTGAAAGGAAGGCAGTAATTCTTACAAGGAAAATCGAGTTTCTTGGGATTGAAATCGATGAATCGGAATCATCCTTCAAAAACTCATTGTCGAGAAGGTGCAAGGATATCCAGATGATCTCAAGGATTTGAAGCAGCTTCAGAGTTTTCTTGGAGTTGTTAATTTTGCTGGAAAGTTCATTAACAATTTGGCAAGCCACAGGAAGGCGTTCAGTCCACTGCTCAAAAAAGATGTTAAGTTTGGAATGAAGATCATCGACAAGCTGTCATAGAGCTTAAGGATGTTTGCAGGCAAATACCAAAGCTTGCAAGTCCAAAATGACGAGGATGAACTTGTATTATACAAAGATGTCAGTGATCATTGGAGGGTAGCAGTTCTCATGAAAGCCACACCAGATGGAGAAATGTCATGCAGATATTGCAGCGGTCTATATTTACAAACAAAGCAATCCAGTGGCATATCAATGAAAATGAGTTCTTTTCAGTCGAAAGGCCTTTAAAAATGGCCACTATTTTTACTTGCAAATAAATTTGTCTTGAAAATAGATAATACAAGTATTAAGTCTTTTGTGAAAAATAAAATTGAATTAAAACCATAAAACGCTAGACTTTTAAGATGGTAAACTGAATGCCAACATTATGATTATGATGTCATTGTGAAATCTGATAAAAATATTCTTGCAGATTTCTTGACACGAGATAGAGGGACACGTTGCTAGCGATATCCTCAAACGAGTTAGGCATCTCAAGGAAAACCTGGAGATCCTTGAACCAGATTTTGGGACTCTTTGTCTCAATACCGAGGTCGCATGATGACTACAATTGGTAGATCATGACCTAGTTTCCAGCCATATACGAGTATAGCTTTAGGCCCGAGAACGCTTGTTCGAAGTCTTGAAGGGGCATATCCTCCAGACCGCATCTCCAACGGTGCAAAAAGGAGTGTTTAGAGAACGTGACTCATCTAACCCGGAGGCATGGTGATCGCTATTAATTTAAACAATTAATTCCAGTGTAGCGATTTTATACTGCAAGTGCACGATGTCAAGTTTTAGTATAGTGATTTAGAAATAAGGATGTCGTACCCATAGGGACTAACGTATAAGTACCAAATAAAGTTAGACAAATTATATTTAGCCTATGAAATATATGCATAATTATCTAATTAAAATGAAAACTTAAAAACTCAAAATTAAATCAACTCCTTTGAAGATGCGAAGGAATTCCACTCGAAAAATTTATCAAAATGTTGGTTCTCTTGTGTTATCATCAATGAATTGTTTGTAAAAACAATTACTAACCAATTAATTCTTAAGGTGACAGATTCCCTTAAAATAATCAATACACTTTCTCAAGCTATATTGAAACTAATATTAAATTGAAACAAGTAACTTTCGTTTACTTAAACCAATTTAATATTGCATAAATCTCGATGAAAACCGTTAACTTTAAATCTTTCAATTCATAGTGATCACATATATGATTTAATCTCTCGATCTAAATCGTTAGCGTGTAACATGATTTATTATAGCGTATTATAATTTTATCTCTCGATCTCAATTATAATTCACAAATCAATCAAAGATAGCAAGGCTTTGATAGCATTAGAAGTATAAATAATGCACAAAATATTTAATCCACTCAAAAAAATATTCAAATCAATAACTCAAACACCAGCTTCCCTAACCTTGATAAAATAAACTTATTTCATATTCAAATCAAACTAAAAAGATGAATAATTTTTTCTCAACCACAAAAGCATCAATGCGAAAATCATAAGTGCTTTCGTTAGCCTTGTGGCCTTGTTGAGTTTCCTATAGTCAATGGAAACTCGCCACCCCGTCACAGTTCGAGTTGAGATCAACTCATTATTTTCATTTCTTACCACTTCCCTCTTCCATTTATTGATCAGATGCTCGACAGGTTAGCCGGTATTGTTATTATTGTTTCTTAGATGGCTATTCAGGGTACAATCAAATTGCCATAGACCCCGAGGATCAAGAGAAGACAACGTTTACCTGTCCATATGGCACCTTTGCGTTTAGAAGAATGCCTTTTGGTTTATGCAACGCACCTGCTACCTTTCAACGGTGCATGATGGCGATATTTTCAGATATGGTGGAGGAAATCCTTGAAGTCTTCATGGACGACTTTTCGGTATTTGGTTCCTCTTTTGACCATTGTTTGCACAACCTATCTCTTGTGTTACAGCGCTGCCAAGAAAAGAACCTCGTGTTAAATTGGGAGAAATGTCACTTTATGGTGCAAGAGGGTATTGTCCTTGGCCATAAGGTGTCATCTCAAGGACTTGAAGTGGATAGAGCAAAAGTGGTTGCAATTGAGAAGCTTCCACCTCCGAACAATGAGAAGGCTATTAGGAGCTTCCTTGGACATGCCGGGTTTTATCGCCGTTTTATTAAAGATTTTTCTAAAATAGCTAAGCCCTTGTGTAATTTGTTAGAAAAAGACTCACCTTTTGTCTTTGATGATTTGTGTTTGCAGGCATTTAACAGGCTAAAGAAAGCACTTATATCCGCACCGATTATCATAGGGCCGGATTGGAAGGAGCCATTTGTTTTAATGTGTGATGCCAGGGACTATGCTGTGGGAGCAGTATTGGGGCAAAAAGACAAGATTTTTAGGGCGATTTACTATGCAAGTAGAACTCTTGATGGAGCCCAACAGAATTACACGACCACCGAGAAAGAGATGCTAGCTGTGGTGTTTGCATTTGACAAGTTTAGAGCATATCTGATCGGGACAAAGGTCATAGTTTACACAGATCATGCAGCGATTCGTTATCTTTTTGCCAAGAAGGATGTGAAACCCCGGTTGATTCGATGGATCTTGTTGCTACAAGAGTTTGATTTCGAGATCTTGGATAAAAAGGGCAGTGAAAATCAAGTAGCAGATCACTTATCTCATTTGGAGTTGGAGGATCAAATGGATCATGGAGTCATACAAGAGAACTTTCCTAATAAACATCTCTTTGAGGTATGTACTAAAACCCCGTGGTTTGCTGATTTTGCTAATTATTTGTCGTGTGGTATATTGCCTCCAGACCTCACTTATCAGCAAAGGAAGAAGTTCTTTCATGATGTGAAGAATTATTACTGGGATGAACCGTATGTATTCAGACGCTGTGCAGACCAAATTGTCAGGAGATGCGTAACTGACGGAGGAATCAAGAGAGATTCTTGAAAAGTGTCTCTCCAGACCTTATGGAGGACATTTTGGAGCAGCAAGGACAGCAGCAAAAGTGCTTCAATTGGGTTTCTATTGGCCAGAGCTACATCGAGACAGTTATACTTTGGTGAAGACGTGTGATCGTTGTCAGCGCATTGGTAATATTTCTAAACGCCATGAGATGCCGTTGACAAATATCTTGGAATTAGAAATCTTTGATGTATGGGGTATTGATTTCATGGGCCCCTTTCCACCATCTTGTGGGCAGTCATATATTTTGCTAGCAGTGGACTATGTTTCTAAGTGGGTTGAAGCGATTGCCACATCGACTAATGACGCTCATGTCGTGGTCAAGTTTGTGCAAAAGAACATATTTACACGGTTTGGTACTCCGAGATCGATTGTAAGTGATGAAGGGACCCACTTCTGTAACAAGATCTTCAGTGCTTTGATGACGAAATACACTGTGAGGCATAAGATTGCATTGGCTTATCATCCACAGACTAATGGCCAAGCCAAAATTTCTAACCGAGAAATTAAGCTAATTCTTGAAAAGACGGTCAGTATTAACCGAAAGGATTGGGCTCTGAAATTGGATGATGCATTATGGGCATACCGCACTGCATTCAAAACTCCCATAGGGATGTCCCCATATCGTCTAGTCTTTGGGAAAGCATGCCACTTACCGGTAGAGTTGGAACATCGGGCTTTCTGGGCCATAAAGAAGCTGAACTTTGATTTGAAGGCTGCTGGTGAGCAACGGTTGCTACAGCTCACTGAGATGGATGAGTTTCGTAATGAAGCGTACGAAAATGCTAAGATTTACAAGGAGCGAACGAAGAATCGGCATGACAAGCAAATCGTGAGAAGAGAGTTTATTCCTGGTCAGAAAGTGCTACTATATAACTCTCGTCTCCGACTATTTCCAGGAAAGTTGAAGTAACGATGGTCTGGGCCGTTCACTATTGAGAAAGTGACCCCATATGGAGCAATTGAACTGAAATCACACATTTCAAGCAAATGGGCAGCGTTTGAAGCATTATTTTGGGGAAGAAGTAAGAGACGTGGACGAGGTTCACCTGAGCGAGCCTAAGTGAATGGATGTAAGACAGTCGGGCTGAGGACTATAAACTAAGCGCTTTTCGGGAGGCAACCCAAATCCTGTATCCTTATTTTATTTTTATTTTATTTAAAAAAATTAAATAAAAAAATGGCGTATTTACGCCTTTCAAGGCGTAAATACGTCTGAAAAATATTTTGCAATTTTGAGATGCCGTAGGATAGGCGTAACTACGCCTCTGTGTGGCGTAAGTACGCCTGTCAAATTTTCAGAAATAATTGAAATGCCGTAGCGTAGGCGTAACTACGCCTGTTTTTGGCGTAGTTACGCCTACCATTTTTTTTAAAAAAATTTTTCAAAGCCGTAGGAGAGGCGTAATTACGCCTCTCAAGCGGCGTAATTACGCCTCGCGTATTTTAACTCTGAATCTGCGCATCATTCTTCAAAATTTCTCCTCTCCTTCAAACCTAACTCACGCCTCTTCCCCTCAATTTTTCAATTCCATTTTTTTCTCTTCAATCTCTCTTAATTAAGCTATCCCACCTCTAAAGTCCATATTTTTATCGATTAATTGCAGGTTTTTGGAGTCTATTGGTGCAAGGAAGCAAGTTTAGGGGGTTGCAACAAAGTGGTCTTGCTTAGCCAACCAAATCGAAAATTCTTAATCTAAGGGTTGGTAAGTCTTAATCCTTCATGATTATTGAGATTGTGCAAGCAACGTGGCAATATTGTGTGATATATAGATTGGAGTTGAAGTGCATGTGATTATTGTTGTGAAGTTGAATTAGGGTGAGAATTCTGGTGAATTGTGATATTGGAGTGTTGTTGTGGGAGTGCCTTAGCCAAATTGGGTTATTGTTGTATTGGTTTATTGGAATTATCTATGGCACCCAACAAGAAACCAAAAGGGAGCACATCCAAAGGGAAAGCACCCGCCGCTTCATCGGGGTCGTTTGACGCCCACAAATTCTGGAACGAAGATGCTGAGGCCAATTATAAGACGGAATTAGCTCGGCCTTGGATAAGCGAGCGTGGGTTTGATTTAGCGGAGCCCCGACACCCCATCATCCAAAATGCACTAGCTCGTGGGTGGGGTGAATTTATAAAGGATCCTAATGATGCCGTGCAACCGGTAGTCCGGGAATTCTATGCCAACCTCTTTGTGCGCCATGAAGAGTTTAAGGTCTTGGTTATGGGACATATGGTAGCATTTGACCGCCACACGATCAACACACTTTTTGAGATACACGATGTGGATGGGGATGATTACACTACCTTTGTTAACGGAACCATCGACTATAATGAAGTCATTTTGAGGTTGTGTGGCCCCAATGCCCGCTGGAGGATGAATCAAGACAAATTCGTCAATTTTCAAGCCTCGGCACTGAAAGCCACCGAGAAGTTATGGTTTGCCTTCATCAAGGCACGCCTTAAGCCGGCTCTGCACGCCACAGATGTCACCAAGGATAGAGCTTTATTGCTATACGCTATTGTGACTGGGATGTCTATTGATTTAGGGCTTCTTCTCCAGTTTTCGATCGAGTTTGCTTGCAGGGAGGCAACGACTTTGGGCTTCCCACACCCCATGCTTATTACTGATCTGTGCCACTTTGCGGGAGTGCGATGGGGCCCTGAAGAAGAGCGATTGAAAATTCAAAAGTCGATAATGTTGACTAGATATTCTCGAAGGCGACGCCCCCCATCTTCTAGCCAAGCCGAGGCTTCCAGTGGGCCACAACCGGATGAATCTGAACCACTCCCGGACCTCCCCACTCTTGTTCACCGACTAACGGATTTGGAGCAAAGTGTAGCGGCTCAAGCTAACCAATGGGCTGATTTCTACCAAAGTCATGAGGCTTACATGCAGCGCCAAGAGGCGTTCCAGCAGCGCCAAGACACTTACATGAACTTTGTCGTGGATTTCACATCGGCCATCGCTCAGGAGTTTCCTCATCGAGCGTTTCCACAGCCGCCGACTTTCCAGCCAGCACCTTTTCCACAACCGCCCCCCGACGATATGGATGACGATGACCACTGACGGTCATCGCTTAGGTATGTGCATCGTTCTATTTATTTCTTCATGTGTATGCATTGAGGACAATGCACATTTCTAAGTTTAGGGGGGTACTTTGAACTATTCAAACTACTTGGATTTCTGTTGCTTTTGTTTGTTTGTTTTCCTTATTTTGTTTGGTTTTGTCGTGATTTAGAGTCTGTTGAGTTTTGAGTGTCATAAGTTGTATTACGAGTCAGTTGAGGCCAATGATGAAAAAATTGAGTTGACTTGTGGAAAATTTTAAAATTTTCATGTTTTCATGTTGCTCTTGAGTTCTCACATATTCTTGCACTAGAGACCATGACCATTTGATTAATCAATGATGATTTGAACGAACACAAAAATGATATAGGCAATTCTTGATAATTTGGGCCTTGATTCTTTCATAGAAAATTGCCATAGTAGCCCTTTTGAGCTTAAATATAAAAGAATGGGATTGAATTGGTTGCATTACCTTTTAGAATCTCATTCAAATTTTTATTGATATTACCATGGTTTTCAGATGCAACTGAGCACATTGGTCAAATCATGTAAGTTATTTATAATTTAAGAGTAGTATAGAACTTACTATAGTAATCTTTGAGGCGAAATACAGACATATGTGGCTTAGGAATGATTTAGGCAATTTTTGATTCGTTTGAGCCTTTGAAGCCACCGAAATACATCATTTTATCCCTAGCTACCCTTTTGAGCTTAGTGAAAATCGAATGGCATGTGCTTAGGCACATAATAACCTCCATTCGGCATCATTTCCAAATCCCACATCGACCACCTTGTTGAAAGCTTATACACTATTTCCTACCCTCAAGTGAGTAAGACCCATATTGCACTTTAAAATTTCAAATATCCCCCATGTTCCTAATTGAAAAATAGAAGGGGGATAACAATGAAAAAAAAGGGAATGAATGCACAAAAGATTGTTGAAGAGGTGAAGAAATAAGTGATGGAAAGAATGAGAAAATAATGAGGTGAATGATGAGGCGGATGAGAAAGAAGTGGATAAATGAAAAAAAAGAAAAAAAATTGACGAATCATCAATAGAAGGAGCCGAAAGGAGGATGAGAATGCGCTAATTGATGATAATTGTAACTTCCTCTCTTGCTTTGAATATCTTTCCCTTTTATTGAAGCCATGAGCCAAAGCCTAACGTTACAAGTTTATTAAGACCTATTGACCAAGCCACATTTGTCTAATATACTAGTGGAGAAGGTTATGAATAGTGAACCTATGACACTCGAGAAACACTTGTAATAAACATGGTTTTGACATTCACATATGAGCACCTCATTACCTAGTCTTGTTGCATTGTTAGCATTCATCAAAGCTACACTCTATTTTTTGAGCAATGCAATTTGAACCTATACCTTGCAAAGACCTATTGATTTGTGTGAGTAAATAGCGCTTTGACTTAATGCTTAAATGAAAATGGTAGCACACACACACACGTGAGAATTCTTGAGAAAGTGATATGCATGTTTGAATACTTCTGAGGCCTACACAATTGGAATGTTTTACAACTTTGTTTTGTGTGCCTTTTCGTGTCAGTTTAGTTTTGATTTGTTTTTGTTTTGTTTTTGTTGTTATTTTGCTCGGGACTAGCAAAAGTTTAAGTTTAGAGGGTTTGATAAGTGTATTTTATACACTTATATTTCTTCTTATTTTGCATGGTTTAGTGTTAGTTTTCGATCAGAATTACGCTTTTGGTTTTGTTCTGTGTTGTCTTGCAGGAATCCAGGTAATTACATGTTTTCTGGACTAAAAGGGTGCAAATGGCGGAAAGAACGGATGAATTGAAGCCAAAAATCTACACTTTCAATCATGGCAACAGGCGTAACTACGCCTAGCCCACGGCATTTGAGCTTTTAAAGGATTTCAACAGGCATAAAGACGCCTCATTCAGGCGTAGCTACGCCTAACCCACGGCTTTTGAGAATTTTTATAGGCGTAACTACGCCACTTTGGAGGCGTCATTACGCCTGTCACGCGGGAAGCCAGATTTTTTGACACATCGACAGGCGTAACTACGCCACTTCGGAGGCGTCATTACGCCTGATGAATTTTGGAAATTTTGGACTGCTTTCCTTATTTGATGCACGGGACTTTTAAAGGTTTTAGAAGGAGGATTTTGGGGATTCATTCAGACTTAGACACACTTTTGGAGAGAAGGAGGCTAGGGTTGAAGAACGGAGAAAAATAACGACGACGGCTCGGAGCAAAAAGTAGAGAATTCATCACGAGACGGCGACGTTCATCGGAGATCGAAGAATAGCGTCCAATTTGTTTTGTATCTCTAAACTTTTAGCAATTTTTATGGGTTATTTAAACATGTCTATGTGTTTAAATACTTCTAGCATGAGCTAATTTTATTTTCTAGGAGACGTTGTAGCTTGTTTTGAAACTACGCTTATTATGAATTGATTGAAGTTTATTTGGATTTCCGTATGGTTTATTTATGTTTTCCTGTTCTTAATGCTTTTAATCTACTGGCCATGGATTGAATGATTCTATATTCGTGATCTATCACTCGGGAGAGGGGGTTGTGAATAGGAAAGAAGGAATTCGTATCGTGGTAGTTATATTGTTCGGAAGGCCTATAACTCCATAGAAGTCGTCAAAGGAATTACTGCGCTTTTACAATTGTTTGATAATTAATCTTAGATAGGGATATCAAGATTGATGTTAGAAATTACTTCTGCTTAACACTCGGGAGAGGGAGTAGAAACAAATAAGAATTCTCGGCTAGTAAACTAGGAAATCCATAACATGGAAATCAATGAATGATAAGTGTAGTGGATGAACAAGTGAAATCGTACTCCTAGATTCGTCTCCAACTGATTTCTTTTCAACTCAGTATTTGATCATCGTTAGTTAATTAATTTTTATTATTCGCATAACACTCAACTATTCGATTCTCTAAATAAAGCAAAGATTATTTTAATTCAGTACTTAGATTTAACTATTTAATCAATCTCTGTGGGTTCGACATCTTTTTATACTAAAACTTGACTACCGTGCGCTTACGGAAAGGGATTTTTCGCAACAGTGAGCATACCAATACCACCAATCCAATAATCACAATATCACATTACATAGTTTTTACAGAAAGTAAAGTGGTGAATTTAAAAGACACTCCCTGAATAGTGTCATCCTCATACGGGGATCCCCTATGCTGTTCCTGTTCTCAAAATAACCGAAATCATCAAATTCCCAAAAGCCAGTTAATCATTTCATTGATTAACTAATTCCGTTCACTAATTGTCAATTTCCATAATTAATAAATTTCGATCATTTACAATGATTATTGATATCACACGTAGCTAAACAATGGTTCCACAATCCCATTTCATTGCTTGCTCAGTAGCAGCGATTCATATCCGATGTTAGCTCCATAGCGACAACATCTCAACCGTTGCTTGCTTCATAGCGGCACCATATAGTTTACAGTACATATCCATTTATTGCAACTACGATATACCATGCATTCAACAATTGCGATAAGATATAAGGTTATGCTCGTACGTTATGCGTACCTTATAATTCCGTAGTCCGATCAAACATTGCCATAGTCCCATGACCCGATGAATTATGTGCTAAACACAATTAATAATTCACAATTAATTACAAGCATGCAACACGTACCCAAGCACGTTCACAACGTCGAATTAAATCGTCAATCTATGACGATTAACAATTTTAAAAGACCCCGGGCGAAGCATGCATCAATTCCATAACATCAACACAATATATACCATAAAACATGGCCTCTCGATCGATTGGCCAGAAGTGCTCGATCGATCGAGAGCTCCAAAAAAATGTTGCCCAAAATTCTTCCTTACTCGATCGATCGAGCAGCCATCTCGATCGATCGACCGACCATCTTGATCGATCGGCAACTTTGCTCGATCGATCGAGCGCATTGTTCATCATCTTCCCATGTTGTAAAAATCATGCGATCGATCGAGCCCCTAATGCCGATCGATCGGCGAGCACTGCAACAGCCCAAAAATGGTGTTTTCAAGGTTAAAACCAACAAATAAACAAACCGAACACCAATTAAACCATTAATCCTCAACATAAACACCATAAATCTTTCTTAAACATACCAACCAAAAATCTTTAAAATCCAAAAACTTAAACCCAACTCAAAACTCAACCAAATACCACAATACTACAATCAAATCGAAGATAAAGAAGAGGGGAAGCGTATTACCAAATTATCTTCGAGAAATCCGGCTCCCAAGTCGAGCCTCCATTGATTTGCTCCAAGGAAGAAAAGATGGGAAAGGGATGGGGCTTTTGGGCGTGTGAGAGAGAAAAGAGAGAGGAGAGAATGCCTGAACACCGAGTCCACTTGGTATATATATAGTACCAAGGCTCAAAATCCCGAGTCCTCCACAAATACGTCATGACTCATTAAAAATCATATGTATTCAATAATTACCTCTCAACCTCAATTTCCATTACCAGCCCTAACTCAAAGCACCCCAGACCCCAGATCCCACTAAAAACCCAATTCCAAGGTTTATCACCACGATGAGAATACAATCTCAACCCTTGGATCCAACGCCCCAAATACCAGATTTTAAAATCCTCGGGAGTCCCAACATCGCAATTAATTCGTATTTGCTACAATTAAAATCTATTAAGAATCATTATCACACCGAGATTTACACCATTAATTCCCGAGCATCACAGATAGATGGAGAAAAAATGAGTAAATATCATGCCAACTTGGTATATATATATATATATATATATATATATATAATACCAATGCCCTATACCAGGGTCCCGAAAATTCCACAAATTCGATTCACATAAAAGTTCACATCTTTCTATCCTTACTCCCTTCAACACATCTCATAACCCAAATTATATCCTAACTCTCAAACCCAGTTCCGATAAAATAACACAGCCAACACTATTAATTCAATCAACTTAATTTTGGCCATCACAATTCTCCCCAACTAATAATAATTGTCCCCGAAATTTACACACACATGGCATACTCTTCACCCACAACACTTCATTTCTCTACGTAGCCTTGATTCAAGAACACGTCCTGAATACTATGCTACAAAAGCGGAGGTACCAATCTCGAATCATATCTCTTGAATTGGATATCTCCCCAAAACAATATTTCGCACTTAACATGTTAACATCCAAGAATCCCTATCTTGGGTCAGTGCACTGACGACTAATCTTATGATATCACGATACCACACACAAAAAAATACATATCACTTAATGTATCACAACATGTATCAAACTATCAATTCATGACACTCTAATTCATCACTTGCATACATCTCATAAACTAGGAATTCGAAGCAATAATCACTATCACATTATGCTCGTCATCAGATAAACTGATTCACATGAGCCAAAAATTATTACACGTAATAATTCAGATTACCTATACAACAATGTCAAACATTGTTAACAGCAGGATCAACTTAGTAGTGGATTGCTATCCAAATTCTCAATAGATGTCCCCATGGACAAACTAATCCTCCAGTAGAGCAAATAAATATTCCTCTACTTACGTTGTATTATTGTTACTTGGGATAAACTCAATCTATGCACAAGATATTTGCCAATAAAGTCAAACTTTATTGTTTGTATACATCGATCGATATATACACATCTCTGCTCAATTATTCTTCATGTATTTTAAATGGCATTCTCGTTCCATATGTCTCAAACATGAATTGAATACTAAAAGAATTCAATTAACTCATTAATACACACTAGAGTCCTCCTATATGTGTACGCAACGCATACAAACTTATGCTATAAAACACAACCGATAGTCTGTACTGACATAGCAATACTACTCAAGCACTCTAAAGCATCACTCTCACATCTCCTCAACCGGCAAAGACTGACTCAAACAATTACTAGATCAATCATTAAACCAACAGTAAACAATATACTGTACTGGCACTATAGCAGCCATCACTCCAAGCTGATTACTAATTGTAATCCAACATCTCACTATGAGATAAAACAAATAAAGCGGTGTTACGACACCGACTAAATTCCACAACTACTAGTTATATTTTGCAAGAGGTACATTAAATGGTCTTACCATAATGCTCTTCTAAACTATTTTCATTTGCCTTAAACATTAATAGCATTTAATTATCTCATCATATTACATATATATTCTTGAGGTTTAATTCTCATGACATATATCAACACATTATAGTGGTTACACCGCCTACTATAATATCACATCGTATCATTAGACGATTCTCATGCATGTCATTAATACTCCATATAGTGCTTACACTAGGCCCACTATATTCCCACATCAATTCACCGTTCTCTCATAGAATGGCAACCGCCAAAACCTCATAATATATATAATTTACCACCATAATTATCACGTAGTATAATAGAACATCGGACTTGTTATGCACTACCTCAATTCCTTTTTATGAGTTTCTCTCTCACGAATTCATCATCACGGCACTCATAAGGTTTGTCAACAAACCATAAGAGTCAATCAATCACAGTTAGAGACAATATATCATCTTCTATATTTCTCTAACAAACAATACATATGGATATCGCAATGTCCCCTACTGATTCTATCTCAATCCCAACTCAATAGGATCTAGAAGCAATCAAGATTATGTCATGCAACACATCAGCTCCACTCATTAACTCTTTGGTGTAACGTAACACGCCAGATACCCGTTGTATATTCACCACAACACATACATACGTAGCACACAAGCTACTCATGGTATATCCACCACACATACATACGTATCACATAGCTACTCGTGGTATATCCACCACAACACATACATACGTAGCACACAGCTACTCGTTGTATATCCACCACAACACATATATACGTAGAACACAAGCTATTCGTGGTATATCCACCACACATATATACGTAGCACACAAGCTACCAGTGGCATATCCACCAGAACACACATATACATAGCACACAAGCTAGCCGTGGTATATCCACCACACATGCATACGTAGCACACAGATACTCGTGGTATACATACCATACATATATACATAGCACACAGTTACTCGTGGTATATCCACCACAACACATATATACGTAACACACAAGCTACCTGTCGCCAATAATGGCATACCTAATATCATCATCACTAATGGCATACATAATATCATCGGCACTACATGCATACATAATCTCATCATTATAATAATAGCGTTCCAATAATACTTATCGTTATAATAATAGCGGTCAAATAAAACTCATCGCTATAATAATAGGGTCCATTAATACTCATCGTTATAATAATAACGGTCCAATAATACTAATCACTATAATAATAGAGGTCCAATAATATATAACACATTGGTTACTCCATAAGCATATACGCAATAACACAAATTGCTTATACTCAATACACCATTTTGAATAAATATAAATCACTAGAACACTATTAACATGCATCTTTGAGCATAATCACATGTACCGAAGGACCACACAACTCAATTACGACAATCATAGCACGATGGTGCACTATAAAGTGAAGAGTAAACGAGATTAACATGGTGAAATTTTATTTTACTCACTTTCACCAAAATACAAATCTTAATAATCACAATTTCATTGTATCTTCGCACACAACATTGCATTTAAATCATTCGGGCATGATCACAAGGGAGCATGAATAAGTTCAATTAATAACATCACTCAACTTCATCAACTTATACCCGAGTTCTTAACCATCCCAACATCGAGCCACTGCTCTTGATTTATGCTAGACCTTTCACTAGCCTAGATATCTAATCGCTATTCACAAATAAAGGTAGACCTCTAGCTAGCCACCACGTAACCAGGATGTCTAAACACTAGTCAATGCCCGATAACATGTTAATAGCCCAGACAACTAAACACTCTGATACCACTAATGTAAGACCCCAAATCAACAACACTTACTAGCCGTGGATTTCTTTAAAATTTTTGGCAAAGGTTCCTATAAATTGGACTAACCAAAAATACAAAACACAATATCACTAAAATGGCCAAGAATCAACAGTAAGTCAATAAATAAAATCGACTAAGTTGCAATACCCGACTAGTACTAACAAATATATATTGTCATTGCAATTGGATTAGTACATGATTACGTACGAGCAATAGACATATATTTCGTTGCTAAATGGAAAGATAATAAAACCTGTGAATTGCATGATATTATGAATGTCACGGGTTGACATGTGCCGTCACGGGTTAACGAGGATATAATGAATGTCACGTGTTAACATATACCGTCACGGGTTTACGAAGATATAATGAATGTCACGGGTTGACATGTACCGTCACGGGTTGACGAGAATATTATGAATGTTACGAGTTGACATGTACCGTCATGGGTTGCCGAGGATATTATGAATGTCAATGGTTGACATGTACCGTTACGGGTTGATGAGGATATTATGATGTCACGGGTTGACATAAGGGTAATTGGTATAAGGGTAATTGGTATAAGATGTACATTATACTGTTAATATGTTTCATGAACATCATGGGAGATCTCATACACTTATGGTATATTCAGGGTGTGTTTCCTTAAATTACAACATTATATTTTATGAATTATCAATTGTGTATTTGTTGTCGTTGCAATTATGTTGTTAGTATGCTCACACCGGGTGGGGATGTTTATGTTGAAACAGGTAAAACAGGTACGACTTTAGTATTGGAAATGAGTTCTAGCTATCGAACGAGGATACACTAGGACCATGGTACCAGTATTGGTATAAATACAAATTTATTTATTCAATGCTCACCTGTGGGCATCGTGATGTGTGTATATGATATGTATAAATGTCTTGAGATATCTCCTCTCAATAGTGTGTTACTTGTAATTTAATTGAAAGATAAATTGCATGATGAATTGAGATAAGCGTGGTGCATTATGATGTGCGAATTGCGTTTGAACGGAAATTAGATTTATGGCAAGACATGTTGAAAATATTATAGAATTCATATTGTGAGTATGAGGAATATAAAAATGAGAGTTTCCATAAACGTTGAGAAAAATTTTATACACAAAAGACGGTATAATGTACTAATGACGAGATTAAGAGTTGGGTTCCTATATTACTGGTATCAGAGCAGTGGTTAGCTCTTTGGGCTGTCTAAGGGCCTAAGTTGTATTGAGTAATTTGGTTATCACATGCGTGATATCCCCGAAATAATTATATGCATTTGGGCATTAATTATGTTTATATGATTATTTATGGTGTTAATTAATTTAATGTGTTGGAATTAATTATTATGGTGGAATGCTTAGTCATATGGTGGGCGTGACCCGATGGTGCGTTTCAGGGTGCATGTTATGCATGTTGGGAAATTGGGTGTTAACATGGTTTAATTGTGATGGTTAATAATTATTTGGTAAAGCATGTATTTAATTGAGGTTTTGGTGCATTTTTTGGAAAATGCTTTTAAAATATCATGTTGGGATATTTTATACATCATGCTAATTATTGGGGTACATGTTTTAGTTAAACCCCTCACTTATACCCCACTACCCCCACACCCCATCACTCTTTACCAATCACCAATCACTCTCCCAACCATAACCCAAAAATCTCATTTTTGATTTTGGCTAAAAGGAGGAAGGAAAATCTTTGCAAAAGCTTTGTTTGTGAGATTCTTGGTGAGATTTGGAGCCCATAAGAGGTATGGATCCCTACTTGATGTTTTTATGAGGTTTCATTTTGAAATGGGTTTGATTTTGGGATTTAAAAATGGTAAGATTTTGTGTTTGTGTTGTTTTTGGTTGGGTGTTGGATTTTTGGTTGTATAAAGGTGCATATTGAAGGTTTATGGTGTTTATATGTTGTTGGTTTGATGGTATTTGTGTTGGTGTGGATTGGGAAGAGTTTAAGGTGTAAAATGGTAAAATATCGGGTTACAGACAGCGGCGATCGATCGCCCATTTTTGGCGATCGATCGCGCGCAGGCAGTGCGCTCCAAGGGCACTTGGCGATCGATCGCCATGTTTGGGCGATCGATCGGCGGTCTCATGATCGATCGCGCCAAATGTGGCGATCGATCGCCGAGAGCAAATTTTGTTGGCTCGGGCAGTGTGATCTCGCGGTCGATCGAGGCCTTGTGGCGATCGATCGCGAGTCACCAAAAAGTGATGTTTTGGTTATTTTTGTGGGATTTTTGGTATTGGACTATTATTGGCTCCTAATATTGGTTTGTGTGAATGTGTAGAACCATCCCAGGTGGCAACACAGCCAAGGTGATAAAGTCCTTCGACATCTCCATTTTGGAACTAAGGTACGTAATGAGACGTACGGGCATCGGACGGTAAAACGTATTTTTACGCATTGAATTGATTATTCATTATGGTTGAACACATGGATTTAATTATGCATTATGATTGCATACATGGTCTTGGTTATGCATCATGGTTGCATACATGTGTTGGATATGCATTATGGTTGCATGTGTATATTGGATGCATTGGTGCATGTGATTGTGAGTCGAGGTTATATTCCAGTGATGAAGAATACTTGCCGCCTTCATGTCGAAGCGATGATAGAATACTTGCCGCTGTCATATTATATCGATGAAGAATAGTTGCCGCAAATATGTCAAAGCGAAGGATAATTCCGATGTCATATTACTATTGCGAGGGATATTATGCCGCTAATATGTCGAAGCGAGGGGTATTAATGCCGCTGTCATGTAAACGCGAGGGGTATTATGCCACTGATATAATAAGACTGAAAATGGCCATTGGTATACATGGAATGGATGCATGTCATGACATACATTATTGGTATTATGATCTATTGATTATGATTGTGGTACAGGGACAACCAAATGGAGCATTTAAATGTATTACATAGAGGAAGTGATTCGTATTTACGGTTTATGCATTTCTAAATTACAATCATATTATTGTGAATATGGTTTGTTACATGCTCATGGTTTTGGGGTTGTTCCTGTAGGTACTTTTTGGCGGAAGGGCTAAGGTGGGTTGATGTGGTGAGCTTGTGAGGAGTGCTTTTGGTATAGCAGGCATAATTCTTTTGTATAGTCTCTACTCTAGGAGTAGTGTAAAGCTATATGATTAACGTTCAATTGGTTGGGAATGTAATTAATCCTTTTGGAATTTTATTTTGGCACTGTAATCTTAACAGCTCAAGGCATCAACACGAACTTTATACTCTATTAGATGTATGTTAGCTCTATTTACGCCTTTAATCCGCACTTAAGGAACTAGGGTCCTTACAACATGAGTTACGTATGATTGTGATTTTGTATCTATATGGTACGACATTTATACACCTACGTACGTGGTATGATGAGGTGATGGGAATTGGTGTTATTGTTAATCGATGTGATTGTAGGATCGTATATTGAGTACAAGAGATATGATAGTATGGAATATCATTGATATCAATGTATTACTGGTGATGGTGTTATCAAAGAACATGCGAGACTGGTAACGCGTTTTATGATATACTATTGAATTGATTTTGTGAACGTGATAATGAATTGATAGATGAGCAACAAATGATGTCATACCGATAGTATTCAGTATTAATGATGATTTGATGTTGTTGATAGTACAGAGGAAAAATCAGATAATGAGAAACAAGAAATGGTGTCTGATGACAGGAAATAGTGGATAATACTATATTGTTGATATGAGAAAATAGACGATGTGATGATCGAATATGTTGCGAATATGAGAATGCATGTATATGTGAATTTATACACATGCATCAATGTTGAATTGCGTCATGATATATATTGAGATTATTTGGCTGCTACGCTTATATTAAATAGCGATGGATCAGAATATTTGTCGTTGTCTTATCGAGTGATGGATCAGGGTATTTGCCACTGTCTTATAGAGCGATGGATCCGGGTATTTGCCGATGTCATACCGTAGCGAGAGTCGTTACTATATCGAAGCGAGGGATATCCATTGAGCCACCGATAATTCAAAGCGAGGGATATCCATTGAGCCGACGATAATTCAAAGCGAGGGATATCCATGGAGCCACCGACAATTCGAAGCGATGGATATTATTGAGCCGCTGATATAACGTAGTAAGGATTATAGAACTTGCAAGATGTTATGTGGATTGAACATATTGAGATTTTGTGATGAAAGAGAATACTTGCCGCTGTTACATGAAGTGAGGGGTATTGATATGTGTGCTCGTAGTGGCAATGATATTATGTAGTACCGTTGTTGTACTAGCAATGAGTATTGATATTATGTTGAATTACAGATTGCAGTGAACATCGTGTTATAACCACCTATGTTGTTGTTGCTTGGGTACATGCGATGTAGGCCCAAAGGATATTGGAATGGTCCAGGAGGACGATGTATCGAGGTGAACCACTTCATTTGATTTAATATATTGATTTATGAGAATCAGTTATACATGTAGAAACGTTAAGAATGAAATTGAAGAGAAATATAGTTTTGTTATATTCATTTGTTATTGTTGTAATAATGAGACAGGAAGGGGGTAAATGTTGTGGTAACACTCTCTTATCTATGGTATTCAGTGATGAGATATTGACGGAGAATGATATTCATTTTGGGATTATATTTATTGCTGAGTAAGAGTGCTCGTTTTGTATGTTGCGGGATTAATAATTGATTAATCACCTATTGTATTGGGTTGAATATAGTCATGCAGGCATGATATTAATGAGTATGTCACAGGATGACACTGAACGTCACTGGTTGACGTATAACTATCATGCATGTCATGAATACGTATGAGATTGTGATGATATTCTCCGGTGTATAATAACAGTAACGAGAAATAATCTTGTCATGATTAATGACCAGTTAGACGTAATGTGACAAATAATATAATAATGTCACTATAGAATACATGTGATATATTACCATTCACGATTAAATAATTATTATGTTTTGAGGTTGAGTTAATAGATGCATATAAATGATGATATATGCATGCGGTGATTATTAATGGTTGTTCTAGTAATTACTTGACTTTAAATATTGGTTAGATGATGATATGCGATGAGATTGAGGTCTAAGAACTCATGAATACTTACCACATTGCGATGAGTGACCATTCATGAAATAGTACTCGGTCGAATGAATGATTGAAAAGAAATAATGTAAAATTGATTATCGTGTTGAATTTCATCACATAGATATGTGATAGTACGTTGTAGTATGATATGTATAGGAATACATGAAACTTTTGACACGGGGATAGTAAAGAAATGATATAATAATGGTGAATTAATGATTTAAAGGAGTTACATTGTTGAAATATGAAATTGATTTCATATTGAATGTAATCACATAGGTATGTGATAATATGTTGTAGTATGATAAATATAGAAATGTACGAACTCCTGATAGAGGGATATTCATGTCCTTGACATTATGAATATTAGTATTGCGTAACTGATCAGGTGTGTGATTATGATATGTATGTGTGAGAAGTACTAACAATGTTGTTTCTAGTACTTGTTTTTACGCCAGATGATAGCTGGGTAATGATATATGGAAAAGTTGATGCTTTAGAGCATATGGGTACTGTGCTGAACACAATGCTATGATGCTGATATGTATTGTTGATAATTACATCTACACAGGTATGAAATTTATGCATACAATGTTAACATTGTTGCAATTTTATAATGTTGATATCGAGGAACGAAAAAAAAGAGATCTATGTAAAAATGCGTTGTAGATTGTGATGGTTAATCTCATTGCATGAGGAAATAATAATGTCACCAATTCCTGTATGGTGTGAAAATGAGAGGACTATGTGGGGAATAACGAAATTGCATTAGGATAGTTGGAGAGTGTGAATGATACATCACGTACACAAATTGTGTGCATAATAATGAATTAATTACTAAAGTGTCTGATATGAAAGGATAACTGAAATGATAGGCGTCCAGATGGGATGTAAATAATGGGTAGTGTATTGACACTGATCCAAATGACAAATAATAGTGGAATGCGGTTGAGTAAGTAATGATATTGATCAATTAACGATTGAAATGAGATAAAATCAGTCCTACTTAAGATCATTATGATTTTTAAAATGTGGCATTGTGTAAGGTGCAATACCTGGTACGAAATGGAAGAACATGTGCATATGGTGAGAGGACTTAAACGATCTAATAAGAACTCTGTCTTACATTGAAATAAAACAATGTATTTTTAAGCCAAAGTTGAAGGAAATGGTAAATTAGAAGATTACAGTAAACTGAAAATGAATGACATCAATTTTGAATGATGATGTTAAAAGTAATGAAGGTGTAGAAATGGTAGTGTTACGAGGATGGTTTAGTACACCAAACATGTAATTCTAAATCTACCTAGTCGGATTCTGGTTGTGGAATTATGATAATATTGTCGTCCGAACGAAAATCTAAATGCTCTCGTTGGGAGAAATTGCATGGGTAGTGTGGGAGGCTTCATTTAAATGGAATGATATGTTCAAACACCTCTACTTGAATCAATGATAAGTCGAGAGTAAGGACAATGTAGATTTGATACGATAAGAAGTGGCATTCTAGTTCGTGGATTGTCGTTATTGATTTGTTTGGTTTAGAAACCTTGTTTACTCCATGTGAAAATTTTAAAAAGGGGATTGAAATGGTTCCTATGTGGAACGTCATGGTTGGACTCTGGTTCGGATAGACCAGGTATGGTCCCATAAGATAATTTTACGGTATGTCGGTTCTATCTTTGCACTTCTGTTTTATGTGGATTATTTTTTACACTTCTGTTAAGTGTATAAATTTAAATTTCGAAGAAGAAATTTTATTAATATGGGGAGAATTGTGATTCTTGAATCTATATATCTTGATTAAATTAAAGTTAATGTGATAACCATGAAATTGTTATTAAAATGGTGTATCAAATTCTGAATCGATGAAATGATTTATGATGGCATGAATTACGGGATGAATACACGTTAAAGTTAATGTGATAACCATGAAATTGTTATTAAAGTGGTGTAATTAAATTCTGAATTGATGAAATGATTTAGGATGGCATGAATTAGGGGATGAATATACATGTTGAGTATTTAGTGTTGATGAATGGTTTAAATGTGGTGTGGGATTATAAGGCATGGCTTGCCTATTTACCAACAAAACTCACACATTACACCTCAACACACACATTAAATCCTAACATCCACCGCAAATCCTTCCTTCCCCTTTTCCTTCAATATCTATTGGATTTGGTTTGCTCTTGTCTTGATTTATTTTAGGTTGGAAGATTTGAAGTGTTGGGGAGTGAAGATATAAATTTATTAGTTGGTTTTCTTGAGTTTTGGTTGAGCTTTTAAATTATTGAATCTTGGTGGGTTTATGATATGTTAGAATTATTTGGATAATATGTTGGTATTGTTGTGTTTTAGGGTATATTGTTTGAATTATTGGTAAAAATATGGGTTGTGTTTGAGTTGGATTCGAGCTCGGTGCTTGAAAACGGTGGATTTTAGTATGCGCAGGGTTCCGCGATCGATCGCGATGAGAGCCTCAACCGATCGCGTGACATTAAAGCCATTTTTGGGTGATATACAGTACCCGTGATCGATCACGGACTAGGTCGTGATCAACCACGGAGGGCATAAATTTGGCAGCGAGTTATGGCTGCTCGTGATCTATCGCGGGAGGGCTAGGGATCGATGGCGAGCAGTAATTTTTTTTTGAATTTTTTTGTAAAGCCGTGGAAGTTGAAATGTTGTGCTTTATAGATGATTTTTGCATTCTAACGAAAATCTTGTACAAGAACCTTAAAATTAAAAATACTACTTAATCGAGTTAATTGATAACTCAAGTTAATAAATGATAAAAATGGGATGGTTGAGTAGTACGGTGTAAAACAAATCATGACTAAGAATGATAGGAGGCAAGACGAGTTTATATGATATATGTGGAATGATTGTGAGAATTATCATTGAGATATTAATATTGAATTGACATTCAATATAGATAATGCACGAGACCCCGATTGTTGAAGATGCCTAAATCATGTTGTGGACTCTAAGGTACATGGTAAGGTAAGAGCATATGTATGTTTATCGTTGTTACGTTTAACAAATATATATTATTGCACTTGGATTAGTATGTGATTACGTACGAGCAATAAACGTATATTTCATTGATATTTATTAATGGAAAGATAATAACCGTTGTGAATTGCAGGATATTATGAATATCATAGGTTGACATGTACCATCACGGGTTGAAGAGGAAATACTGAATGTCATGGATTGACATATACCGTCATGGGCTGACGAGGATATAATGAATGTCACGGGTTGACTTGTAGCGTCAAGGGTTGAGGAATATATAATGAATGTCACGGGTTGACATGTACCGTCACGGGTTGACGAGGATATTATGAATGTCACGTGTTGACATGTACCGTCACGGGTTGACATGTACGTCACGGGTTGATGAGGATATTATGATTTCACGGGTTGACATAAAGGTAATTGGTATAAGCTGTACATTATACTGCTAATATGTTTCATTATTATTGATTTTGGAACTGATGATCTTGAACATCGTGAGAACAGGAACAACGTTGGAGATCTCATACACTTATGGTATAATCGGGGAGTGTCTCCTAAATTACATCATTATATTTTGTGAATTATCAATTGCGTATTCGTTGTCATTGCGATTATGTTCTTATTATGCTCACATTGGGTGGGGGTTGTTTCTGTTGAAACATGTACAAAAGGTACGACTTTAACATTGGAAATGAGTTCTAGCCATCGAACAAGGATACCGTAGGAGCATGGTACTAGTATTGGTATGGGGTATAGTGATTTATGTGATGACCCAAAAATTTGTCTATTCAAGTGCCTTTCCCAATCATGACATTAGCAATTCAAGACCATTCAATTGTATGACACAAATTCTTGTCACCATTCAATCACACTCAATCAAATTTTTGGCATTTAATGTCTTGGTCAAGTCATGTCATTAGATGGTCAACATGTGATGACCCCATTTTTTGCTATTCATTTTGACCATTGATGACTCAATCAATACATTGCTCAAAATATGTCATTAAAAGGCCAAAGTTATGAAATTGGTAAATTAATTCACATGCATTACCAATTGTTGACCACATTCATTACTTGGCCCAAATCTTATCATTATGAGGCCAAATTTATAGAAATGCAATTCAGTCTCCTACACTAAAAGCACATTATACCATAACGAAGAAAAGAGAAAACTCTACCATCTCATCATATATCTTTTCAAGAGCCACACACATTACACACACACTTTTCAAAAATTCAAGGAAGAAAGGAAGGGATTTTCATCATTTATCTACCCAGATCTCATCTCAACATGCTTCGAGTATTCAACATGGTAAGTGAGTTTTTTTCTACAAATGTCATTTCGTTTTTGAAACTCTATATAAGTGTTAAAATTTCAGTTGAACACGAAAATGTATTTTAAGATCATATTATGAAAGTTTATGAGAAATGTGCATCAAAAGTCGAAGGCTTTGTGGGCAAAATGCTACGTGTGTAGAAGCCACCACTTGATTCAGCGGGGCAAAGTGCTACATGATGTGGGCTTGCCACATGCATGGGAGCCATCTCTTGATCCTTAAGAACAAAGTATTATGTACACAGGAGCCACCTCTTGATCCCAAAACATGACTATATGATTATGTGTTTATGTGATAAGGCTCTAGTGTGAGCAATTATGAATATGTGTATTGATTTACTATGTGTTTGATAAAGAGTTATTTGAAAAGCTTTATACATATGTTTTATCATGTTCAACTGGCCCCTACTTGCTAAGTGTTTTCCCAAACACACACTCCTTACCCCCCCTCCCCATATAAGTATGGAAAATATGTTGAAGACAAAGAACAAGACAATTCTGGGGCTCGTGATCTACCAAGGAGATTTCAAGATCTTATTTTGTTACGCTTCCGCAAACTCTGTTAGAACTAAGGTTTACGATTAAATTGTTCGATTTGTTTTTCATTTGTAAAGACAATTATTGTTATGGAATAAATAGACTGGTTTTTATCATAGATCTGTACACGAGGCTTGTTGATTTTGAATTAATTTTTGGAATCAACGCGGTGTCACGCGCTCGTGTTTTGGGGCGTGACATTTTAGTGGTATCAGAGCAAACTAGGTTCTATGATTCCACTGTGAAAGATTCTGGTTGATAAAAATACCAGATTATAAAACCCGGTTAAAAATATACCAACTGTGTGAATCAAAAATCAGTTGGGAAGTAAAAATTTCAATCTTAAATTTTTTTTTACAAAAATTAAAAAAAAAAAAGTTTAAATTCGCAAATCCAAAAAACAATTAAAATTAAAATCTATATCCCTAAATCAAGAAGCTGTATCCGCCGCCGCCACCATGCCGCTGCCGGAAAAACACCAATCAACCTACCACCAGGACCGACTCCTCAAGGCGATCGTAGCATCGAAGTTTCAGATCAATTGACCACGATTACCCAGAAATTTTTGTCACTGAAGATCCATGCCTCCAGAACCATCGAACCATGCCTGATACACAACCTTCGAACGTCGATCGACAAGTCCAGCTTGGTGTTGGCGACTAGTGGGCAAGGACCAACGATAACCCTCAACGAATTCCAGGGTTCAGTCACCAATCAACGATCTAAATTTTTGCCTCAAGAACCTATAAACGCCGAGCAATTGGCCATCGATTTCTCTCATTTTCGAATACCAATCCCAAATTAAATCTGGGTTTTTGATTTTGATGCCTTGCTATATAAAAGCCCTCTGTGAAAACAGATTCACAAATGAAGGAAGGTGCTCGATTTCAAAACATGTTCTACTCCTAAGAACCCTAAATTTTTGAAATTTCCATATCTGATTTCTCAACCATTCGAACACAAAAATCCAATTAATTTTGGGATACCACACGTAATCATGCAAGTAATAAAAGCCCTCTATTATATTTTCCTCACGAACAAGGCAAAGTTTCCAAAATCAATCCGCAATCTAGGCCCCTAGAACCCTAGGTCACGTAAATTTGGGATCCGATTTTCTTATCAATATGAACATCGATTTAAAATTAATTTCGGGTTTATTATCCTTATTCCGTGCCTGACAAAAACCATCTATCTAATCGAAATCACAAATAATGAAGATGCTCAATTTCGGATCGAGATTCTCGCCCAAGAACCCTGAAATTGCGAAAATTTTGGACTTTGATTTTTCCCAACTCCGAATGCCATTTTAAATTAAATTTGGGTTCTGAGTCCTCATAACATGTATATTAATAGCCCTTTAACAATTTTGAAATTCCAAACCTTGAGTGATCAAATTCTGGAAGCCCTAATCCACGCCTATCAAACCCTAATATCCCAAAATTCTTGCCCCCGATTTTTCAACCACCAAAGTAGACTATTTCAATCCGACCAAGAAAAATCACTTGTCAATTTCGAAATTCAGCAACCGAAATGTAACCAATCGAGGATCTATTTTTTCTCCTCAAAGAACTCTAACCCACGAAATCCCATAATTCGATTCCACATCCACCGTAACATATTTTGCAATACGACGTAGGGTACGATGACTCACGCTCAAACAAATTTGATCCAAAAGATGGAGCATGATATAACTGAATTTAAGGAGATGCGAGACAAGACCGAGTTGTTGGAGATAATCAATCACTTTCGTTACAAGGTCCAAATGATGACCTACCACCATATTGTGCCAAAGAGTGACTTACAAAAGTAATCAAGGACAACAAAACACTTGTGAAAGTTCACGATAACAAGTGTCAACAGTTGGAACGCTTCGAGTAGGAGTTCAATGAGTATTGAGAGAACATGTGGAATCGAATCCAAGCTCTCATGAATGAGAAGAATGAATTGCCCCAGGAAGTTGCCTACAAGCAATCTGTGATCAATTTACTGATGGAAGAGGAAGATCCTATAGTACTGGAAACTGTTGAAGGGGATTTAAGAGACGAAGAAACAATAGACTAGTTTTTTTTAGTATGCAATGTGATAAGAATAATAAGGAATATTTCTTTGGTATTCTAGTGATGATTTTCTCTGTTTGGGATTTCGTTATGAGCTTTTCAGTTTAATTAATAAAATTTTAATTGACTCTCCGAGTGTATCTCGAATTGTGTTATTCTTTGGTTACTTTCCTACACAGCAACTTTAAACCTTGCTACTAATATTTTGAAAGTCGCGATGAACTCAAATCACTTGCTTCCAATATTTACGCCCAATTCCTTAAATTTTTATTCTTGGGCTAACTTCAAGAATTTTAACTCTCAAATCACTCAATAATTTTGAGTCATATTTTATTAGATTCATCAATGAAATTTTTTTAAAATTTTTCATCCAATTCCAAGAAACTTCATTTCGAATAAAATCTCGGGATAACTCGAATAGTCGATGTCATGCCCTCGTTATTCTTATTGAGATCCTTAGAACTTAAGTAAAGTCATGTTATATTTTTTGGACACATAATTTAAGATACATCTCCATAATTTGAGTATAAATTGTGACACGTCTGGTTCAAGTTGATATGATCATTTGGTTGAAATGAGAGATAGTAGATTAGTCTCTAAAAATTAATGGGGATATTAGGAATCAATTTCTCAATTAGGATATAGTAATTGAAAATCGTACCCAGCTTATACTATTTTGGTTCAAATGAGAATAAACTAATCACTTAAAATTTATTAAGAAAATTAGAAATCAACTCTCTACATTCCAATAAATCTTTTGAAATTCGATAAAATTTATTAGATCAATAAATTTGTCTTCCTTCAAATTCGTTATTGATATACTTGAGCTCATTTTTCATTGGAAAGAACGGGTTAGTATATCATCACGCCTTAATTGACATTTCCTCGCTTGATTTATCCATTCATATATATTTGTTTATATCTTTCGTACTCCACTTGTTCTTTAGATATAATCTTGTTTTCAAAATGAAAGGTCATTTTACTTATTCTTGAATACATAGAATCTTACGCTTTTACCAAAAGAATTATTGCAATCCATTTATGTAGTATGGATTTTCTTTCGTCAATTCTGAAATAATTTCATTTGTTTGAATACTTATTCAACTATTGATTCACTCTAAAATTGTTCTTATATCCTCAGCTATTTTAAGTAGTTTGGATTTGTTTGATACATATCTTACCTATGAAGTAGTCCTTCAATCATTCCCAATAATTTCTGACCTTCATAGTAAAGTTTACTTCATAATATTCCATTAAAATCCTTGATTAATGTGATTATCATTCTTCATCAAAGCCTGACCTTGATTGTTTACATACTTGTTCATTTTTTAAAACTCATGTTTTCTTGAACTTGATGTGACCTTGATTTTGGATTAGAATTATTTTTCGTTTATCATCTTGTAAAACTTGTTCTGAGTTGATGGACAAAACTACAGACTTTACTTTCATTCTCATTTTCTTTGAATTACCATTTCCTCTCTTTTCACGAGCTTATATCCTAGAATGATGTATATCATCCTTGCAAATCCTTGTAGTATTCAATCCCTTTTGATCGGTTCAGCTCACAAAAGTTGATTATTGATTTTTCTACCACTTTACACCCCCTTGAGAATTTTTGGATGTATATTGAACAATATTTTATAAGAGACTTTACTCCTATCAATTATCAGTTTGACAAAGAAAACACATCCAACTAGAAACTCTATTCATTCATTTTCTTAAATTTAATATAACTTCATTAGAGTGTGTGGCGAGGCAAGATAGAAGCATTACTTGTAAATATGGTTATTGGTTCGATTAGGTAAGAGCTCGGTCGAAACCATAAACGGCCGAATGTAGGAAGCCATTCTCGACAAATTATCATGTAGACCCACGATTTGTATCATGACCTTGAGTGATTTTGATAACCGATATGTACTCATGGGACTCTTAGTATCGTATATTACCCACAAATCGATGGCCAGACTGAAAGGGGAACTCAAACCCTCGAGGATATGCTACATGTTTGAGCCTCAAACTTCAATACGAAATTTGGAGAAAATTTTTGCCCTAAGCGAGTTACTTTCAACACTGACGGTCCCAACACAATCAAAATAGCGTCCGCTCCAATCCTATCCCAAATTCATAATATCTTTCACGTACCACAACTGAGGAGATACATTGCCGACCCGAACCATTTACTTGAAGCAGAACCTTTAGTTGTTGAAGGAAACATGAATGAATCTATGAAGTATGAAGAAATTCCGATCTGGAACATGGACTCAAAGGATCAAGTACTGAGATGGACCATTCCATACATCAAGTCCAAAGGTCAAACCATATGGAGAAAGTGGCAACCTGGGAACATTAATTATGTTCATATGTTTAATTATGTGGATAATTGATTTATGTGTATAAATTAATTATCATGATGATATGCATAGTCGCATGATAAGCGTGACCCGGGGGTTGCAATTCAGGGCGCATGTTATGCATGATAGAAAATGAAGTGTTAACACGATTTAATTGTCTAGATTGTTAATTACGAAGAAGATATGAATTTAGTGGAAGTTGTTGCATTTTGTAAAATGCTTTTAAAATACCATGTTAGGGTATTTATAAATCATGTTAATTTTTGGTATAATTTAATTATCCATTTCCCCACCTTACCCAACTCACTTTACCCTTTTCACTCTTAAATCCCCAATTACTCTCAAACCCTACCCCTTTACCACATTTTCGAAATCCCCCAAGGAATGAGAAGGAAAACTCCACAAATTTGTGTTTGTGTGATTTTTGTCAAGATTTGGAGCCTTCAAGAGGTATGGAACCCTTCCTAAAGTTTTTATAATGTTTAGTTTTGAAATGGGGATGATTTTGAAGTGATTATGTGGGTTTGTTTTGAGTATGTGTTGTATGTTGTTGGGTATGATTTTTGAAGTGTTTTATGTGGGTTTTAGTGGGTTATGATGTTGTTATTGTTGTAGGGAAGTTTGGGTTCGAATGGTTTAAGATGGAGCTTGAAAAATGCTCAAAAATGGCGAATTTTCGATGTACAGGGATTGGCGATCGATCGCCCGTTTTTGGCGATGGATCGCCCGTTTTTGGCGATCGATCGCGAGCTAGCAGTAGGCTCCAGAACCATTTGGCGATCGATCGCCGAAGGCACAAAAAGTCAGCAACGGGCAGTGCGATCTCGCGATCGATCGGGGCATCTCAGCGATCGATCGCGAGTCACACAAATATGTGTTTTTGATTTTCTTGTGGGATTTTTGGATATTGGACTATATTTATCTTCTAATATCGATTTGTATGGTTGTGTAGAACCATCCCAGGTACCCACAACTTCAAGGAGATAGAGTTCTACAATCTCTCCACTTTTGGAATTAAGGTACGTAAGAGACGTACGGGCATCGGACGGTAAACCATACTCCTATATTATGATCATACTATGATTGCATAAGAATTTACGATGCTATAATGATGTGTATAATGAATAAAGATGATAAGATGTTTAAGATGATGTTATGATAAGTAAGTTCACGATGTAGATGATTTTATAATGAATAAAGATGATAAGATGTTTAAGATGATGCTATGATAAATGATGATGATGTCTATGATGAATAAAGATGACGAGACGCTTACGATAATGTTATGATAAATGATGATGATGTTTACGATGAATAAAGATGACAAGATGCTTACGATGATGTTATGATAAATAAAGATGATTTTTATGATGGATAAAGATGAGAAGATGCTTACGATGATGTTAAGATAAATGATGATGATGTTTACGATGAATAAAGATGACGAGATGCTTACGATGAGGTTATGATAAATGAAGATGATATGACGTTACTATAACGATTATGATGAGACGATGATGTCTATAAGATGAAAATGCTTATATGATAATGATGTTTACAAGATGATGATGTCTATAAGATGCTATGATGTTTATGATGAATATGAAACTATGTTATTAAGAATGGTTGAATGTCCGGTGGTTATTATGGGCAAGCGAGGAAGGTCTTGCCGCTCACATAACTGAGCGATGGGGTACATCCGCTATCAAGGTGTAGCGAGGGGTATCATCCGCTGAGCGATGGGGTACATCCGCTATCAAGGCGTAGCGATGGGTATCATCCGCTGAATAAAGAGATACATCCGCTATCAAGGCGTAGCGATGGGTATCATACGATGTGTTATGTCGAGCGGGGGGGGGGGGGGGGAATTGTACCGCTGTCATAATAGAACCGGGACAGTTCCACTTCTAATTAACATAGTTTGATGTGATCATATATGTGAAGTATGATTTTAATCGTTTACGCCGAGAACTAACGATTACATGCATGACTATGAAACAGGGACAACCAAAGAGGGTTAATGCGATTAACCAGGAAGTATACGTTACCCATTTACTTCATGCATTTATTTATATGCCATTACCCTATGATGTTGAGTAATGATGTACATGCTCACGATGGGTTGTTCCTGTAGGTACACTTTTGGATTATGAGGGCTATGGGCAGGGTTGAAGAAGTGAGCTTCGAGATGCCTTATGAATTAGGATTCAGGATTTGGTATAGTCTCTACTCCAGGAGTAGTATAATTCTATAGCGCCATTCATTTGAGAATGTAATTAATTTGCTTGAAGTTTTATTTTGGCCTGTAATTCTAATAACTCGCGTAATAACCGGAGCCCTAAGCTGTCTGTGATGCATGTTTAGCCCTAATTACTTCTTGCTTATGATGTTAAGGTACGAAGGCCCTACATGAGTGGTACAAGAGCAGTGGTTAGAGAACCCGGGAATGAGTGAAGGGTAGCCTTAGCAATAAACTGGCTAGGTGCTTACTTTTAAACATGTTTTATGCGTATGTTGCATATGAAGTATATGATGTTGTACTAACATGTTTTGTTTCTCTAACGATGTATTATATGAACTGCTTTTGGGTATTGTTGTTAACCCTTGTGTTGCAACATAGCAGCAAATGCTGAAGTAAGTGATGCGATTTCATATGCACTTCTCCGTCGCCCATGCCTCTTGTAGTCTCGACACCCGCTGGAAGAAGTTTGATAACTGATCAGATGGTTTATGACGGCCTCATTTATTTTGAGGGTAACGAGCTGAGGACAGATTTGATTGTTCTGGGAATGTCAGACTTCAAATGCATTGTGGGCATCGATGTGCTGAACAAGTATCAGGCAGTTGTGGACTGCAGACAAGGACTGTCCGATTCAGGTCTGATATGGGAGTCCAATGGACACTCTATGCGGATGGTTCCCGTTCAAGGATTCCGTTAATATCTGCTGTCAAGATGACACAGTTATTAGAACGAGACCATAAAGGATATCTCATCTATGCTGTTGATATTACTGAAAAGAGGGAAGAGTTAAAGGTTGAGGATGTGCCCGTAGTGGCGGTGTTTCCTGATGCATTTCCGGAAGAGGTTCCCGAATTCCCACCGATGAGAGAGGTAGAGTTTGGGATTAAGTTACTACCAGGGACGTCTACCATTTCTCGTGCCCCGTATAGGATGGCACCAGCGGAGCTAAGGGAGTTAAAGGTTCAGTTGCAAGAGCTCCTTGATAAGGGCTATATACGCCCTAGCGTATCGCCCTGGGGGTGCGCCAGTTTTGTTTGTTAAGAAGAAAGATGGTTCGATGCGGCTGCGCGTCGAGTACAGACAACTGAACAAAGCTACTGTAAAGAATAAGTATCCGCTTCCGAGGATTGATGATTTGTTTGATCACTGCAGAGTACGAGGCTCTACAGTAAGACCGATCTGAGATCGGAGTATCATCAGATTCGAGTTCGAGAAGATGATGTACAGAAGACAGCTTCCAGGACTAGATATGGGCACTACGGATCCTTAGTCATGCCTTTTGGGGTGACGAATGCCCTAGCTGTTTTATGAGCCTGATAAACAGAGTGCCCCAACCATGTTTGGATCAGTTCGTCATAGTTTTCATTGACGATGTGCTTATTTACTCTCGAACTGAAGAGGAACACGTAAAGCACTTGAGGACAGTACTCCAGATCCTTAGGGATCATCAATTATATGCAAAGCTCAGTAAGTACGAGTTTTGGTTGAGCAGTCTGGTGTTCATGGGTCATGTTATATCTAGCAGAGGGATATCTATAGATCCCAAGAAGGTTGAGGCTGTGTGTTGATGCAAGATAAGCACGTGGTGGCTTATGCATCGAGGCGGTTGAAACCACATGAGGCTAGGTACCCAGTCCACGATTTGGAGCTGGCAGCCATTATATTTGCCTTGAAAATTTGGAGGCATTACTTGCATGGTACGTCGTTTACCATCTACACGGACAATAAGAGCCTGGAGTTTTTGTTCACACGGGCTGAGTTGGATAGGCACAAGGAAGATGGGTGGACTTACTCAAAAATTCTGATTGTGAAATTGAGTACCCTCCAGGTAAAGCGAATTTGATAGCAGACGCCTTAAGTCGGAAGGTGATGAATACTACAGAGGACGCTATGTGTTTATCAGCGATGATGACTTCTTATTGCCATCTGGGCTATGATTTTGATGTGGACACGTCGCCGGTGAGAGTGTCGACCTTATTGGCCGAGCCAGACGTATTTGAGGCTATCAGTAAAGCCCAGAGGTTAGATGATGAAGTTCAGAGATGGTCATCGATAGTACTTCGAGGGCAACCATCAAAGTTCAGAATGGCAGAAGATGATTCCTTAAGGCTGGGCAACCGATGGGTAGTCCCAGATACACCAGAGTTGCGTAGAGGAATATTGGAGCGAGCCCCCAGTATTCGGTTCAATATCCACCCAGGAGGAAGAAAGATGTACAAGGACCTATGCGGTCAATTCTGGTGGAGACGCATGAAGCGTGATGTTATGACTTTCGTCAAGATGTTTGATCTGCCAACAAGTGAAGGCAGAAAGACAGAGGCCTGGTGGCGAGCTGAAGAGCTTGGAGGTACCCCAATGGAAGTGGAAACACATATCTATGGACTTTGTGACCCACTTGCCAAGGACGGCCTCAGGATTTGATGCGTTTTTGGTGATCGTAGATAGGCTGACGAAGGTGGCTCACTTCATCCCTTATCGTGTGTCTTTCACGAACCTAAAGATGGCCCAATCATATGTGCGGGATGTGGTGAGGATGCATGGGGTTCTAGTCTTGATTGTGTCTGACAGAGACCCAAGGTTTACTCCACATTTCTGGGAGGGTCTTCAGACAGCTTTGAGCACAGAGGTGAGACTGAGTACAGATTATCACCCTCAGACAGGTGGTCAGAAGAAGCGTACCATACGGACGCTTGAGGACATGTTGAGGGCATGTGTTTTGGAGTTTAATACTCCATGGCAAGATTCAGTGCCACGAGTAGAGTTCTCTTATGATAACAGCTATCAGGTGAGCATTCAGATGGCTCCATTCAAGGCCCTTGGCGGTCGACGTTGTAGGTCACCTTTGTGCTGGGAGGACTTGACTAGTAAGACGGTCGGAGGGCCGGAATTGATTGAGGATATGGAAGCATAGATTAAGTTAATACGTCAAAAGATGAAAGCGGCCCAGGATAGGCAAGCGACCTATGCCAATGAGCGGCGACGACCGCTAGATTTCAAGTCAGGAGACAAGGTCTTCTTGAAGATCTCACCCTTTAGGGGTGTGGTTCGGTTTGGTATTCGGGAGAAGTTATCTCCGATGTATGTTGGGCCGTATGAGGTATTGCAGCGTATCGGTACTTTGGCTTACCGTTTGACTCTACCGCCGTGTTTTGTCTGGTAATTATGTTGTCTTCCATGTCTCTATGTTGAGGAAGTATGAGCCAGATCCGTCTCATGTTTTACAGCCTTCAGAGGTTCGGTTGAGTTCAAATGTATTTTATGTTGAACGACCAGTCAGAATTATGGATCGAGAGGATCGCAGACTACGAAGCAAGACTTCACCGATGGTCAAAGTTCAGTGGGATCGTCGGGGTGTCGAGGAGGCCACGTGGGAGACGGAGCGGCATATGGTACCGCACTACCCGGAACTATTCTGGTATGTGATTTATGTTCAGTTTCTTTTGGGGTAAGTGCATGCGATTTCGAGGACGAAATCTTATAAGTAGGGGAGTCATGCGATGTCCCCGAAATAATTAATTGCAATTAAGGCATTAATTATGTTCATATGTTTAATTATGTGGATAATTGATTTATGTGTTTAAATTAATTATCATGATGATATGCATAGTCGCATGATAAGCGTGACCCAGGGGTTGCAATTCAGGGCGCATGTTATGCATGATAGAAAATGAAGTGTTAACACGATTTAATTGTCTAGGTTGTTAATTACGAAGAAGATATGAATTTAGTGGAAGTTGTTGCATTTTGTAAAATGCTTTTAAAATACCATGTAAGGGTATTTTATAAATCATGTTAATTTTTGGGTATAATTTAATTATCCCTTTCCCCACCTTACCCAACTCACTTTACCCTTTTCACTCTTAAATCCCCAATTACACTCAAACCCTACCCCTTTACCACATTTTCGAAATCCCCCAAGGAAGGAGAAGGAAAACTCCACAAAATTTGTGTTTGTGTGATTTTTGTCAAGATTTGGAGCCTTCAAGAGGTATGGAACCCTTCCTAAAGTTTTTATAATGTTTAGTTTTGAAATGGGGATGATTTTGAAGTGATTATGTGGGTTTGTTTTGAGTATGTGTTGTATGTTGTTGGGTATGATTTTTGAAGTGTTTTATGTGGGTTTTAGTGGGTTATGATGTTGTTATTGTTGTAGGGAAGTTTGGGTTCGAATGGTTTAAGATGGAGCTTGAAAAATGCTCAAAAATGGCGAATTTTCGATGTACAGGGATTGGCGATCGATCGCCCGTTTTTTGCGATCGATCGCGAGCCAGCAGTAGGCTCCAGAACCATTTGGCGATCGATCGCCACTTTTGGGCGATCGATCGGCGAGGTTGGCGATCGATCACGCCAAAAGTGGCGATCGATCGCCGAAGGCACAAAAAGTCAGCAACGGGCAGTGCGATCTCGCGATCGATCGGGGCATCTCAGCGATCGATCGCGAGTCACACAAATATGTGTTTTTGATTTTCTTGTGGGATTTTTGGATATTGGACTATTTAGCTTCTAATATCGATTTGTATGGTTGTGTAGAACCATCTCAGGTACCCACAACTTCAAGGAGATAGAGTTCTACAATCTCTCCACTTTTGGAATTAAGGTACGTAAGAGACGTACGGGCATCGGACGGTAAACCATACTCCTATCTTATGATCATACTATGATTGCATAAGAATTTACGATGCTATGATGATGTGTATAATGAATAAAGATGATAAGATGTTTAAGATGATGTTATGATAAGTAAGTTCACGATGGAGATGATTTTATAATGAATAAAGATGATAAGATGTTTAAGATGATGTTATGATAAATGATGATGATGTCTATGATGAATAAAGATGACGAGACGCTTACGATGATGTTATGATAAATGATGATGATGTTTACGATGAATAAAGATGACAAGATGCTTACGATGATGTTATGATAAATAAAGATGATTTTTATGATGCATAAAGATGAGAAGATGCTTACGATGATGTTATGATAAATGATGATGATGTTTACGATGAATAAAGATGACGAGATGCTTACGATGAGGTTATGATAAATGAAGATGATATGACGTTACTATAACGATTATGATGAGACGATGATGTCTATAAGATGAAAATGCTTATATGATAATGATGTTTACAAGATGATGATGTCTATAAGATGCTATGATGTTTATGATGAATATGAAACTATGTTATTAAGAATGGTTGAATGTCCGGTGGTTATTATGGGCAAGCGAGGAAGGTCTTGCCGCTCACATAACTGAGCGATGGGGTACATCCGCTATCAAGGTGTAGCGAGGGGTATCATCCGCTGAGCGATGGGGTACATCCGCTATCAAGGCGTAGCGATGGGTATCATCCGCTGAATAAAGAGATACATACACTATCAAGGCGTAGCGATGGGTATCATACGATGTGTTATGTCGAGCGGGGGGGGGCCAATTGTACCGCTGTCATAATAGAACCGGGACAGTTCCACTTCTAATTAACATAGTTTGATGTGATCATATATGTGAAGTATGATTTTAATCGTTTACGCCGAGAACTAACGATTACATGCATGACTATGAAACAGGGACAACCAAAGAGGGTTAATACGATTAACCAGGAAGTATACGTTACCCATTTACTTCATGCATTTATTTATATGCCATTACCCTATGATGTTGAGTAATGATGTACATGCTCACGATGGGTTGTTCCTGTAGGTACACTTTTGGATTAGGAGGGTTATGGGCAGGGTTGAAGAAGTGAGCTTCGGATGCCTTATGAATTAGGATTCAGGATTTGGTATAGTCTCTACTCCAGGAGTAGTATAATTCTATAGCGCCATTCATTTGAGAATGTAATTAATTTGCTTGAAGTTTTATTTTGGCCTGTAATTCTAATAACTCACGTAATAATCGGAGCCCTAAGCTGTCTGTGATGCATGTTTAGCCCTAATTATTTCTTGCTTATGATGTTAAGGTAGGAAGGCCATACACATTTTGTCCATTGATGACCCAATCAATACCTTGCTCAAAATATGTCATTAAAAGGACAAAGTTGTGGAATTGGTAAATTAATTCACATACATTACCAATTATTGACCACATTCATTAGCTCAAATCTTGTCATTATGAGGCCATAATTATAGAAATGCAATTAAGTATCCTATACTAAAAGTACATTATACTATAACAAAGAAAAGAGAAAACTCTACCGTCTCATCATCATCTTTTCAAGAGCCACACACATTACTCACACACTTTTCGGAAATTCAAGGAAGAAAGAAAGGGATTTTCATCATTTCTCAACCCGGATCTCATGTCAACACGCTTCGAGTATTCAACATGGTAAGTGGTTTTTGCTACAAATGTCATTTTTCTTTTGAAACTCTATATATGTGTTAAAATTTCAGTTGAATACGAAGATGTATTTTAAGATCATATTATGAAAGTTTATGAGAAATGCGCATCGAAAGTCGAAGGCTTTGCGGGGCAAATTGCTACGTGTGTAGGAGCCACCAATTGATTCGGCGGGGCAAAGTGCTACCTGATGTGGGCGTGCCACATGCTTGGGAGCCACATCTTGATCCTTAAGAGCAAAGTGTTATGCACATGGGAGCCACATCTTGATCCAAAAAAGCGATTATGTGCTTATGTGATAAGACTCTAGTGTGAGCAATTTTGAGTATATGTATTGATTTACTATGTGTTTGATAAAGAGTAATTTGAAAATCTTTATACATATGTTTTATCATGTTCAACTGGCCTCTACTTGCTGAGTGTTTTCCCAAATACTCACTCATTACCTCCCCTCCTAGATGAATATGGAAAATAGGTTGAAGACGAAGAACAAGACAATTCTGGGGCTCGTGATCTACCAAGGATATTTCAAGATCTTATTTTGTTATGCTTCCGAAAACTCTGTTAGAACTAAGGTTTACGATTAAATTGTTTGATTTGTGTTTCATTTGTAAAGACAGTTATTGTTATGGAATAAATACTGGTTTTTATCATAGATTTGTACACGGGGCTTATTGAATTTTTGGAATCAACACCTATGTCACGCATTCGGGTTTCGGGGCGTGACAATTTATACAAGTAAATACACATTTATTTATTCAATGCTAGCATGTGGGCATCGTGGTGTGTGTATATTATATGTATAAATGTCTTGAGATATCTCCTCTGAATAGTTTGTTACTTGCAATTTAATTGAAGGACAAATTGCATGATGAATTGAGATAAGTGTGGTGCATTATGATGTGTGTATAAACGAATCGCGTTTGAAAGGAAATTAATTTTATGGCAAGACATGTTGAAAATATTATATAACTCACATTGTACGTATGTGGAACATGAAAATGAGAGTTTCCCTAAATGTTGAGAAAATATTTATACACAAAATACGGTATAATGTACTAATGACGAGATTAAAAGTTGGGGTCCTACACCAATCCACAATAGTTGTCTAGCTCAACTCGATCAGTCCACTCTTCTACACACATCGAATCTAGCTCCCAACGCTTCCCAAGGGTTAGACCTGATACCTGTTTCAACAAAAACAACCCCCACACAGGGTGAACACACCAATACACAGATATAACCAATATCAATATGCATAATTTATACAACAGTAGTTAAGTTATTGAAAAGATATACCCCCTGTATAAATCACAAAATACATGAATCTTAATGTTTCTGTTTTCACAATTCGTAATGAACATCACTCGCTCTCTAGTGGTGTCACCATGCTCGCTTGCTAGCGGTAACTCAAATCTCGCACGCTCATCGGCGGCAATCCCATAACACATAGCACAATATCACATTTCTCGTTCTTTAGCGACAGTCTTGTACAACACATACTTACCAGCATCGAACCAATAACATAAACTATTGATTTAACCAAGCCAACAAGATATATATTTACCTATGGATTATTCCAATGATCACATCCATAAATTCTAATTTAATGTTATTAGTTATAACAATAATATAATCTCATATCAATCGATACAATAGTTTCGTGTCCACTCGTGACACACAAAATAATCTTGTGTCGACCATGACAAGCACAATAGTTTCGTGTCCACTCATAACACACATAATAATATCATATCAACCACACACTATAGTTTCGTGCTTAATTAACAAGCATAAACAAATTATTCATTCCGTAATACGCAAATCACAATATAAACATTTATCAAGTGTAAACAATTTTATACTATTAATGCTCGTACGTATCCACGTACCTTATCATCCAATATAACGTTAAATTACCTCCCTCTGTGTCCTTAGACTTGTGCATGCCCTACCACAGACAACTTCACAAGAATGCACTTCTTGATTGCGCTACTACCATTCTCTTGCTCAAAAATGGATGAAAGAATGAGGCAGGAGGAAGGAAAAGGGGGAGAGGCGATGGAGAGAGGGAGAGGGAGAAGAGAGGGAAGAGAGAGGGAGAGAATGAGAAAAAATGAGTGAACATCAAGTCAACTTGATCTATATATATTACCAAGGTCTACCTATATCATGATCCCGAAAATTCCACAAATTCAATTCACATAGAAGTTCATGACTTTCTACCCCTTATTCTCTTCAACAAATCACGTAACCCATATTAAATCACAACTCTCAAACCCAGTTCCGATAAAATAACACAGCCAACGCAATTAGTTCATCAACTTAATTTTGGCCATCACACATGTAATGTCCCCAAATACCATATGCAATTTTTTCTCAATTACGTTAATTTAAAAATATATATATATATACAATTCATTTTTTATTTGACTTGCCGAAGATTAATTTTATTTTAGCAATGTTGGTTTAGGATGTAAGAACCCGTGTACAATGTTGTGGTCCAAGCATATGTTAAAATTAATGGGTTTTAAACATTAAAAGCCCAATATTATTATTAATTTTGTTAATGAGAACAAAATTATGGTAAGTTAATTATGAAAGGCAATTAGGCTAAAGAAATCCCACATTGAGTAATTGAGGTACTTGGTTTGTTTATATTGAGATACAAATCATTAGAGTGTAGTTAAGTAGTAAAGATGGGTGCCCCTCGCGCGCCGTCCGTCCGTCCGCTCCGCTCGGCTCGGCACGGCACGTCACGTCACGTCACGTCTCGACTCGACTCGCCTCGCCTCGCCTCGCCTCGCCGCGCCGCGTCGCGCGTGTCGCTGCCGCGAAAGCAGTCCTATCTTTTTACTACACGGATTTCTGAAATGACTTTTCATATGCCTGAAATGACTTTTCATATTCTGCTGAGTATTAAGTTTGAGACTTTTTACCTACTTGCAGAATTGATGTCAGATTTAAGTGTGAGACTTAAATCCGAAATGAATATGATGTTAAGTGTTGAGACTTTTCATCTAACCCACTATGCATTGTCATTTAAGTTGTGGCCTTTGGTAGGCCTGATGTTGCAGCTATATAAGCTGCTCCAGCCTCATTCTTTATCTCATCCCGAAATTGCATTTCATATCATATCATATTATCTTGAGAGTACTACACACTGTTCAGTGTTCGAGTGAGTCTGTCTGGGTTTCTGCTTCAACCCATACAGAGGTGTTTGGGACGTTGTACCTTGGAACTCTCTTGTACAGGAGGCCAGAAGTTGTAGGCGGGCAATTTAGAGTTTACGGGCACACGGTTTACTGTGGCCTCGTCCAAAGTTTCTGTCCAGTTTATTTAAACTGTTTGTTGTAAGTTTTACTGTTCAACAATTTTATAATATCATAGTATTTGTGATCTTCTTATGCTTTGTATATTTGTTTTTCTAAGAAACAGAACCAACAATCGTAAACTCTAAAGTCTTTTGTTTGTTTTGTTCTGTTTTATCAAAACTCAGCTTTTATATTTACTTAAGATTGTTCATGCTTTTTTCAAATGTTTAAACCTACTGTTTCAAAAACTGCTTTGATATTATTTGTGCTCTCCTATTTGTGTTCTGTTTTAGCTAATGGCTGACCAGTTTACCCAACCACCTGCTGTGAATAATGAGATTCCGGTGATCAAAGCTAGCGGTACTGAGGCCGCAATGCCAATTCTGAGAAGTCCAATGCCGTTTTCTCAATTTGAGAAACCGGAAAAGTTCAAGGGTTCCAACTTTAAACGTTGGCAACAGAAGATGATGTTCTTCCTTACCACCTTGAACTTGACCAGGTTTCTGAAGGAGGAGAAACCGGTGGAGGACAAAGAGGATCCTCAATCTGCTGTGATAGTTGAGTCCTGGATGAGTGCCGACTACCTTTGTCGTAACTACATACTGAATTCTCTTGACGATGCACTTTTTAATGTGTATTCCCCCAAGGAGACTGCTAAGAATCTTTGGGAATCGTTAGAGATAAAGTACAAAGTTGACGACGCAGGCGCAAAGAAATTTGTAGCCGGGCGATTCCATGACTATCGAATGGTAGATGGCAAGAGCGTTGTTGAGCAATGCGAAGAGCTGCAGCTGATATATCATGAGCTTGCTGCCGAAGGTATGGGGCTAAATGATGCTCTCCAAGTGGCGATGATGATTGAAAATTTACCGCCATCTTGGAAGGACTTCAAGAGCTACCTAAAGCACAAGCGAAAGATGATGAGTCTAGAGGATCTTATCAGGAGGCTGCGCATCGAGCAAGACAACCGAAAAGTTGACAAGAAATCATTTGGAATGATTTCCAAGGCCAACGTGGTTGAAGTTGGGGACAACTCCCATGGGAATAAGCGCAAACGTACTTTTGAACCCAAGGGAGATACTCAGACAAGGAGGTTCACCGGTGACTGTTATGTGTGTGGTAAGCCTAACCATAAGGCCAAGGACTGCACTCAACGTCAAAACAACTGCACTCAACGTCAAAACAATGACGGTAAGAGAAAGATAGTCCCTTACAAAGGCAAAGGCAAGAGGCCTGCACATGCCCACATTGCTGAGGACAATCTGAGCTCTGACATGGATGACATGCATCTGAGTGCTGTGGTATCGGAGGTGAATCTTGTTGGAGGGAACTCCAAGGAATGGTGGGTCGACACTGGGGCTACTCGCCACATTTGCACCAACAAATGGATGTTTAAGACCTATCAACCGGTGAATGATGAGAACTGCTACATGGGAAATTCAGCAGTCTCAAAAGTTGAAGGCAAAGGGATGGTTGTGCTAAAAATGACTTCCGGAAAAGAGTTGACTCTTACCGAGGTGCTCCACGTGCCAGAGATCCGAAAGAATCTCATCTCCGGAGCAGTGCTGAACAAGAAAGGCTTTCGGCTTGTGTTTGAGTCCGACAAAGTCATTCTGTCCAAGGGTGGTATGTTTGTGGGCAAAGGCTACTTGGCCAATAACCTCTTCAAGATGAATGTAATGACTTTAGCTCCTAAGGCTAAGTCTAGTGTAGATGTTGAGGTTGATGTTAATGCAGCAAATGAGGCTAGCACAAGCAAAAATAATGTAATGACTGTTGCCAATGTGGCTAATAAAACTTTAAAGTTTGATTATTCTTGCGAGTCTTTACATTTGTGGCATGGTAGATTAGGACATGTGAATTATAAGTCCTTACAAAGGCTAATGTCTCTTAATCTATTGCCTAAATTTAACATCAATCATAAACATAAGTGTGAGACTTGTGTAGAGGCCAAATTAGCCAAGTCATCATTCCACTCAATTGAGCGAAGCACCGAACCGTTAAACTTGATTCATACGGATGTATGCGATCTAAAGTATGTACAATCTAGAGGCGGTAAAAATTATTTCATAACATTTATCGATGATTGTACAAGATATTGTTATGTCTACTTAATGAGAAGTAAAGACGAAGCAATTGATATGTTCATTCACTATAAGAATGAAGTTGAGAATCAACTTGATAAAAAGATTAAAATTCTTCGAAGTGATCGAGGCGGTGAATATGAGTCACCATTTGCACAAATATGTGCTGAGAGTGGCATTATTCATCAAACCACTGCGCCTTATTCTCCCGAGCAAAATGGTATTGCTGAAAGGAAGAATAGAACGCTTAAGGAAATGATGAATGCAATGCTTATAAGTTCTGACTTACCTAGGAATTTATGGGGAGAAGCTCTGCTTTCCGCCAACTATGTGCTAAACAGAGTACCACATAAGAAGTTGGATAAAACGCCTTATGAATTGTGGAAAGGTCGCTCACCTAGCTACAAGTTTTTAAGGGTTTGGGGCTGTCTAGCAAAGGTACCAATTCCTCCTCCTAAACGGACTAGGATAGGACCTAAGACAGTAGATTGTGTATTTATCGGATATGCACAAGATAGTAGTGCCTATCGTTTTCTAGTGCATAAATCAGATAATGCAGAAATGCATGTAAATACTATCATTGAGGCTAGGGATGCTTCGTTCTTTGAGGAAATCTTTCCCCACAAAACTCCGACAATGCCTGAAACCAATGTTGAGAGAAATGTGGGGGATAGAGAATCTCAAGAGAATGTAGAATCGCCTAGACGAAGCAAAAGAGCGAGAAAAGAGAAATCTTTTGGCTCGGATTTTCTAACATATCTGTAAAGATCCGACTACTTTCAAAGAAGCAATGTCTTCACAAGACTCTGATCTTTGGAAAGAAGCGGTGAACAGTGAGATAGAATCTATCTTACATAATCATACTTGGGAACTAGTGGATCTTCCTGCAGGTTGTAAACCACTAGGCCACAAGTGGATCTTCAAGAGGAAGATGAAAGCTGATGGTACTGTAGATAAGTACAAGGCTAGACTTGTAGTAAAAGGCTACAGACAAACTGAAGGTGTTGATTATTTCGACACATACGCTCCTGTATCCCGGAAAACATCTATAAGGTTGATAATTGCATTTGCTGCATTATATAACCTAGAGATCCATCAAATGGATGTTAAAACAGCTTTTCTAAATGGAGAGTTAGAAGAGGAGGTTTACATGGAACAACCTGAAGGGTTTGTAGTTCCAGGTAAAGAAACGAAGGTGTGTAAACTTGTGAAATCCTTGTATGGATTAAAACAAGCACCTAAACAATGGCACGAAAAATTTGATAGCGTCATGCTTTCAAATGGGTTTAAAACAAACCAATGCGATAAGTGTGTCTACGTGAAAGGAGACAATACAAACTATGTAATAGTATGTCTATACGTAGATGACATGATAATTGTTGGTAATAACGATAACATCAAAATTACCAAGAAAATGTTGTCACGAAATTTTGAGATGAAAGACCTAGGTCTTGCAGATGTGATTCTTGGAATGAAGATCACCAAACATGCAGATGGATATTTTCTCTCCCAGGGTCATTATGTCGAGAAGATACTTGACAAGTTTGACAAGGGAAATAATACCATCGCTAGAACACCTATGGAAGTGGTGTCAAATCTTTGCAAGAATCGCGGAGAAGGTGTGCAACAACTTGAGTACTCTAGAGTTATAGGCAGTCTCATGTACCTCATGGATTGCACTAGACCTGATATAGCTAATTCTGTCAATACATTGAGCAGATATACGAGTAATCCCAGTTATGAGCACTGGAAGGCAGTAGTTTGAGTTCTTAGATATCTAAGATATACTTCTAACTACGGACTACATTATACTAGATACCCAGCAGTAATTGAAGGGTATTCAGATGCGAATTGGATATCGGACTCCAAAAAATATAAAATCTACGAGTGGATATATATTTATAATTGGCGGTGCTGCTATTTCATGGAAATCATGCAAACAGACATGCATTGCTAGATCAACTATGGAATCTGAGTTCATAGCTTTAGATCTTGCGGCAGAAGAAGCTGATTGGCTTCGGAGTTTCTTGGAGGATATTCCAATGTGGTCAAAACCAATGCCACCCATTAGTTTGCACTGTGATAGTCAGTCAGCTATGGGAAGAGCACATAACAATGTGTATAATGGGAAATCAAGACACATTCGTCGGAGACATAAATCTGTGAGAAATTTACTAAAAACCAGTGTCATTTCTTTAGATTATGTGAAGTCTAAAGAAAACATTGCAGACCCATTTACGAAAGGTCTGACGAGAGACCGAGTAGAGGTTTCATCGAGGGGAATGGGGTTGAAGCCCATGAAATTGATTTCCAACCATGATGGCAACCCAACCTGAATTGTAAAATCCGATTTGCAGGTTCAATGGGAAAACCGAATTGTGGGGGGATCGAACAAAGCACTCGGGAAATTGAGTTCCTTACCTATTCCTGTGATGAAAGAGTGATAGACCTGTACTTTGGGAAGGCTGAGCTCATGCTCTTAATGATTCTTCTATCTCGAGATGATAAAGTGGGGTATTATAGGATACTCTTTAGGAGAAATCACCTATGTCGAATGTGAAGGGGCCGCTTCTATGAGATGACCTGAGGGATAAATCTCTAGAGCATTCGATGAAACATCCAAGGCAGTCCAGGGCCAAAATGGACAACAACGAAAGAACCAATAATAGTGTGGAGATGAAGCTGTGTGAGTATTGTTGTCTTGTTATACATAAAACGTCGAACAGTTCAAGGCATCGCGTCCACTGGTTGACAAGTATGTCCGATGATACTTTACTAAGGAAGGTTCAAGGTTAATCACCACCTATCCTGATGCAGTGGATTCTCAAAGTACTCTCAAATCTTCATCTAGGTGCATTGTGTAATTTTTTCGCCATATTGCATTCATGTGGGGGATTGTTAAAATTAATGGATTTTAAACATTAAAAGCCCAATATTATTATTAATTTTGTTAATGAGAACAAAATTATGGTAAGTTAATTATGAAAGGCAATTAGGCTAAAGAAATCCCACATTGAGTAATTGAGGCACTTGGTTTGTTTATATTGAGATACAAATCATTAGAGTGTAGTTAAGTAGTAAAGATGGGTGCCCCTCGCGCGCCGTCCGTCCGTCCGCTCCGCTCGGCTCGGCACGGCACGTCACGTCACGTCACGTCACGTCACGTCTCGACTCGACTCGCCTCGCCTCGCCTCGCCTCGCCGCGTCGCGTCGCGCGTGTCGCTGCCGCGAAGGCAGTCCTATCTTTTTACTACACGGATTTCTGAAATGACTTTTCATATGCCTGAAATGACTTTTCATATGCCTGACTTTTCATATTCTGCTGAGTATTAAGTTTGAGACTTTTTACCTACCTGCAGAATTGATGTCAGATTTAAGTGTGAGACTTAAATCCGAAATGAATATGATGTTAAGTGTTGAGACTTTTCATCTAACCCACTATGCATTGTCATTTAAGTTGTGGCCTTTGGTAGGCCTGCTGTTGCAGCTATATAAGCTGCTCCAGCCTCATTCTTTATCTCATCCCGAAATTGCATTTCATATCATATCATATTATCTTGAGAGTACTACACAATGTTCAGTGTTCGAGTGAGTCTGTCTGGGTTTCTGCTTCAACCCATACAGAGGTGTTTGGGACGTTGTACCTTGGAACTCTCTTGTACAGGAGGCCAGAAGTTGTAGGCGGGCAATTTAGAGTTTACGGGCACACGGTTTACTGTGGCCTCGTCCAAAGTTTCTGTCCAGTTTATTTAAACTGTTTGTTGTAAGTTTTACTGTTTCAACAATTTTATAATATCATAGTATTTGTGATCTTCTTATGCTTTGTATATTTGTTTTTCTAAGAAACAGAACCAACAGCATACTCTGTGTGATGCTGTCTTAGTGACCATCTGTTCCCATTTTGATTATAAATATTTGTACATTTATCCGAGAAGTGAAGCCAACTTCTTTAGAAAGACAACTCATAATGCTAAATTGTTCAAGTTTTTAAAGAGTTTTCGGCGTAACTCTGTAATCTGATGTTCAGTTTCTTCTAAAGTTAAATCAAAGTCATGTGAGCCCGTGCAAGAATCTGTGGTCCACCGGAAAATGCTTGTTTCGATCAATTCAATATGAATGATCTGAAACGGTTTGTATGTTAGCTTATGCGTTTTTTGTTAAAAGGTTTGTATTTTAATATTGAGTTTTCCCTAGTCCACCCATGCTTCTTCCACATGTATTTGTTGTGTTCGGGCAATGGCCCCACGGATCTTACACAAACCCATCCATGATCTCAGTGTGTCAAGAAAAAAAAATTCTAGTTTTTAAGCACTTGATATGGTCTTTGCTTTCATTTCATTCCTTCTTCTTAGAACGAGAGAGAGAATGTCACTGTCGGAGTTTTTAAACTTTTGTTTTGCAGATTTTTGGAGGCTTTCGGACAATTCTCTCCCTCCTTTCTACCATTAACAAGTCACAATAATCTATCTTACTGATCATGGTTTATACAGGCCAAGACAAGATTTTTTCCTCCCTTTTTAAACTACTAGTACAAAGCACGTGCGACGCACGTGTATATCCGTTAGATTATATATAATTATAAATTCAAAAGATAAAAATATAATATTGATTTTTCTGATACGTTACTTAAAGTTTTCTTTATTAAAATAAACATAGAAATTATTAATATTTGAAATTATTAGTTATTTCTTATTTTAAGTGGTGGTGATGCTAAAACAATTATTATTTTTGTATGTTAAAAGTTACTTAGCCATTCAGATATTTATGGTGCGAATTATACCAGTAGTTACAAAACTGTATTTAATAGTATTTGTATGATTTTATTTGAATAATATAATTGTTATGTGAATTTGTTTGATGATTATTGTATAAATTTTCCATGTCAAGTGAATCGTACTATCAAATGAATAATTGATTTCAAAAATATTATATAAAAAATTGAATATTTTGGAAATTCAATTTTTTTAGTAATTTAAATATTCATTGTTTTGGTTTATCATGAATACTTATTCAATTATTATATTTATATATTAATTAGTAGAACTGTACAATGAGTTATGACAATAAATTATGCGTTTTTTAGCAATGTAAAAAATCTCCATATCATATAAAAATTAGAAATTTACGAATATGTCCTTTTAGTATCTTTTGATTTATACATAGATACATGAGAATGAAGGGTGTATAAGTAATTTCATAATTTGAAAACCATCCCAACATCTACACATTAGAATTTATTGAAGGAAAAAATCAATGTGAAAAATCTACATATCATATAGAAATTAGAAATTTACGAATATGTCCTTTTAGTATCTTTTGGTTGATTTATACATAGATGCATGAGAGTTCCTTTTAGTATCTTTTGGTTGATTTATACATAGATGCATGAGAATGAATGGTGTATAAGTAATTTCACAATTGGAAAATCATCCCAACATCCACACATTTATAGGTACATATCCACACATTTATAGGTACATATCATATAGAAATTAGAAATTTACGAATATGTCCTTTTAGTATCTTTTGGTTGATTTATACATAGATGCATGAGAGTGGAGGGTGTATAAGTAATTTCACAACGAATATGTCATTTTAGTATCTTTTGATTTATACATAGATGCATGAGAATGAAGGGTGTATAAGTAATTTCACAATTGGAAAACCATCCCAACATCCACACATTTATAGGTATATAGATAATTTTCAATACAGTTATACTAATATTTAATTGTTAGCCAGTTGGAAGTGAGCCGTCGGTTAAAGTTGAGCTTGGCCACATCATTTGCTTTTTGTAGCTTGGAGTCGCATGTCGCACTTATCGTGTACGCCTAAATTAACCCAACACATTAATAGCAATAAATATGTAGTAGCATTAGCAAAAATCGTGGGAAGTATGTAATCTTTGTATTAATGAATGCAAAACAACTAAAGTAAAGGTTGGGGATGACTTTGATTCAATTACTACTAAGAAGTAAGAACCTAGAAATTAAAATTTATCAATTAAACTAGATACCAAGCAAGATTTGAATTAAAAAGGATTAAACTATCAATTAAATTATTGGTTTTGGTTGGCTTTACAATTGGGATTGACTATCTTAATCATCGATTCTCGGGGAAGATTCAATCTTTATATGAATATTCACCTCGAAAACTTAATTTGTATCTTATCTTAATCTTAGTTAGGTAGAAGACATACTTTATTTTAGCCCTTATCAATCAATCAATCAAAATACACGTAATTAAGACTTAACTTATGATAGCATTAACAATTAGTAAAAAGATGAAGCACGACAACATAATCCACATGACTATATTTAATCTAGTTAAGTGTTTTCCCTAAGAATTTAATTATCACACATGCACATTATTAACCTTAATTGCTTCATAAATTAGAGGAATTAAACTATTTCTTATTCGATATCCAACTTAGCATTAGATTGTATATAAAATTACTAGGTGATTAATCTAATAATTAAACAAAACAATCATGGCAACAAAATCCAGAAATCCTTAATATTCAATCAACAATTGATAAAAACACAAATCTCCCAAGAATCATAAATATCAATGTATTTGTCTTCCTAAATCAAGAATTAAAAAGTTTATCTACTCATAATCATATAAAAACAATAAAGAATTTGTCTAGAATGCATAAACAAAAGCAAAGTTAAGGAATACTAGCGATGAACACGATTGTGATGTGTCAATTCCGTCTTCGTGCTTCAAAATTTTTGAATCAACTATGAAAGAATAGTGTAAAACAATGTCTAAAACTAGTTATCTCCTGAAGAAGTATCAAAAGTGCTAGAAAATATGGGGTATATGGTGTTTTGGACGTCCAAAGAGTCCTACAAAATGTAAAGATCTCGTGCATATCAAATTGTGAAGGCAAGTTTTTTTTCCAAAAAGATGTCGGTGCCCCAGCCCTGTTATAATGGCGCTCGTGCGCCATAGTTTCTGCCAGAGAAAACATTGTCATCGTGTCAGCGCTTGAGCGCCTCTTCTGTAGCACTTGAGAGTCTATGTTGCTGTACAAACACTCTTATGTTTTTCATCTCTTCTCCAACTTTCTTCCTCTAAGTTATTCTGGGGTCTTCTTTTCATCATATTATCTTAATCTCTTCATCTTTACCTATATATCACCAAATATGTGATTAGGAACTATAGACATCAAATAATCAATCAAAACATACCTAATCGTTAAAATTCAACGCATTAAACATGTCTATTTCTAGACACATCAAGTACTCCGTACTTGAACTTTGCTCATCTTCGAGTAAAACAAAACAAACTACTAATCTTTTTGTCGCACATAGCTTCATAATAAACAAAACCTTGTCTTCACATTGGTGCCTCAATAATTATAAACATGCATAGTCAAAAAAAGTGTTGAAAAGCTAACAATGAAACAAATTTAATCCCCAAACATCATACCCGACAAAGCGGCTAATGTGTGTGTGGTCATAAACAAGTGTCATATACACATAGTAGATCCAATTAATGTAATCCCTACAATAGTTCAAGTTGCACACTAATACAAGTATAGCTCACTTGCTTATACTTGGGAAACAAATTGCCATTGAAATCTTAAGCACCATCGCGGAGCAATATTATTTTGAGAACGGAGATTAGAAATCTCGTCTCGACGTCATTCTTTTGAGCCATTGTTACTCTGCTTGTTTGTATATATAACAAGATAAAATAGCTTGCTCCTGAGCATGCTGTTGATAATGTTTATTTAAATCGAAAGATTGAATCAGTCTAAACAATCGTAAACTCAACTTTTTTTTTTGTTTTGTTTTTGTTTATCTTTGGATTTAAATCAGTTTCGGAAATAATAATTCTCGAATTTTCAAACAATCATTGTTTGAGCACTATCAAAGGTTTTATACTGTTGTTTTTCAAACTAGTTTGATATTATTTGTGTTGTGTTGTTTGTGTTCTGTTTTAGCTAATGGTTGACCAGATTCCATACCGAATTGCTGAGAATACTGAGATTCCAGTGGTGAAACGTTATGCCAGTTCTAAGAAATCCAATGCCGTTCTCTCAATTTGAGAAACCTGAAAAGTTCAAAGGTTCCAACTTTAAGTGTTGGCAGCAGAAGATGGTGTTCTTCTTGACCACCTTGAACTTGACCAGGTTTCTCAAAGAGGATAAACCAGTGGAGGACAAAGAGGATCCTCAATCTGCTGTAATAGTCGAATCGTGGCTGAGTGTCGACTACCTCTGTCTTAACTATGTATTGAATTCTCTTGACGATGCACTTTTTAATGTGTATTCCCCCAAAGAAACTGCGAAGGATCTTTGGGAATCGTTAGAAATGAAATACAAAGTTGACGACGCAGGCACACCGAAATATGTAGCCTGTTGATTCCATGACTATCGAATGGTAGATGGCAAGAGCGTTGTTGAGCAATGCGAAGAGCTGCAGCTGATATATCATGAACTTGCTGCCGAAGGTATGGGGCTAAATGATGCCCTTCAAGTGGCGATGATGATTGAAAAATTACCGCCATCTTGGAAGGACTTCAAGAGCTACCTGAAGCACAAGTGAAAGATGATGAGCCTTGAGGATCTTATCAGGAGGCTGCGCATCGAGAAAGACAACCGAAAGTTGACAAGAAATCATTTGGAATGATTTCCAAGGCCAACGTGGTTGAAGTTGGGGACAGCTCCCGTGGGAATGCAAGCGTACTTTTGATCCCTAGGGAGATACTCAGACAAAGAGGTTCACCAGTGACTGTTATGTGTGTGTTAAGCCTAACCATAAGGCCAAGAACTGCATTCAACATCAAAACAATGAGGGTAAACGGAAGGCAGTCCCAAATAGAGGCAAAGGCAAGAGGCCTGCTCATGCCAACATTGCTGAGGACAACCTGAGCTCAGACATGGATGACATGTATCTGACTGCAGTGGTGTCGGAGGTGAACCTTGTTGGTGGGAACTCCAAGGAATGGTGGGTGGACACTGGGGCTACTCGCCACATATGCGTCAACAAATGGATGTTTAAGACCTATCAACTAGTCAATGACGAGCACTGCTACATGAGAAATTCAGCTGTCTCAAAAGTTGAAGGCAAAGGGACGGTTGTGCTAAAGATGACTTCCGGCAAAGAATTTACTCTTACCGAGGTGCTCCACGTGCCAGAGATCCGAAAGAATCTCATCTCCGGAGCAGTGCTGAACAAGAAAGGCTTTTGGCTCGTGTTTGAATCCGACAAAATCATTCCGTCCAAGGGTGGTATGTTTGTGGGCAAAGGCTACTTGACCAATAACCTCTTCAAGATGAGTGTAATGACTTTAGCTCCTAAGTCTAAGTCTAGTGTAGAGGTTGAGGTTGATGTTAACGCAGCAAATGAGGCTAGCACCAGCAAAAATAATGTAATGACTGTTACCAGTGTGGCTAATAAAACTTTACAGTTTGATTATTCTTCTGATTCTTTACATTTGTGGCATGGTATATTAGGACATGTAAATTATAAGTCCTTACAAAGGCTAATGTCTCTTAATCTATTACCTAAATTTAACATCAATCATAAACACAAGTGTGAGACTTGTGTAGAGGTCAAACTAACCAAGTCTTCATTCCACTCAATTGAGCGAAGCACCGAACCGTTAAACTTGATCCGTACGGATGTATGCGATCTAAAGTATGTACAATCTAGAGGCGGTAAAATTATTTCATAACATTTGTCGATGATTGTACAAGATATTGTTATGTCTACTTAATGAGAAGTAAAGACAAAGCAATTGATATGTTCATTCACTATAAGAATGAAGTTGAGAATCAACTTGATAAGTGATCGAGGCGGTGAATATGAGTCACCATTTGCACAAATATGTATTGAGAGTGGCATTATTCATCAAACCACTGCGCCTTATTCTCCCGAACAAAATAGTATTGCTGAAAGGAAGAATAGAATGCTTAAGGAAATGATGAATGCAATGCTTATAAGTTCCGACTTACCTCGGAATTTGTGGGGAGAAGCTCTGCTTTCCGCCAACTATGTGCAAACAAAGTACCACATAAAAAGTTGGATAAAACGCCTTATGAATTGTGGAAAGGTCGCGCACCTAGCTACAAGTTTTTAAGGTTTGAGGCTGTCTAGCAAATGTACCAATTCCTCCTCCTAAACAGACTAGGATAGGACCTAAGACAGTGGATTGTGTATTTATCGGATATGCGCAAGATAGTAGTGCCTATCGTTTTCTAGTATACAAGTCAGATAATGCAGAAATGCATGTAAATACTATCATTGAGGCTAGGGATGCTTCATTCTTTGAGGAAATCTTTCCACACAAAACTCAGACATTGACTGAAACCAATATTGAGAGATATGTGGGGGATATAGATTCTCAAGAGAATATAGAATCACATAGACGAAGCAAAAGAGCTAGAAAAGAGAAGTCTTTTGGCTTGGATTTCCTAACATACTTGTTGGAAAAGGATCCGACTATTTTCAAGGAAGCAATGTCTTCACAAGACTCAGTGAGATAGAATCTATCTTACATAATCATACTTGGAAACTAGTGGATCTTCCTGCAGGTTGTAAATCACTAGGCCACAAGTGGATCTTCAAGAGGAAAATGAAAGCTGATGGTACGGTAGATAAGTACAAGGCTAGACTTGTAGTCAAAGGCTACAGATGTAAGGACCCCAAGCCCTTAACCCTTAATTAGTGTATTAACCATTATGTGTGGCACATGCTTTCAATAAAAAGTCAATCGGGAAGCTCAATGATGCTTACAAAATTCCTTTAATATTCAACGTTATAAGATCATCTCTACTAACATATAGACTCATAGAGTTGCCCATTACCATCCCCATTTTGCCACTTTTCACATTGTGGACTTTTATAAAAATTTGGGCAGAGTCTCCCCGTAAATTGGGCTATCCCAAAACAAAAGCACATCATATAATATAATTCCCGGCCAGGGAATACACAATACCCAACAGAATACTGAACACAAAGTAAATTCCCAGCCAGGGAAGACACCACACATAAGACGACAAAAGTGGGTTTCAACACCCACATAATACACTAACGACTCTCATATCATTAGCAATTCTACCACAATTGCATGCAACATATAATGAAAGAGAGAAAGGCTCATGCCTTTATATACAATCCATATACAAGAATATCCATGCTCACAAGCGAGCATCATAAATGTGTATATAAACCTCGGGTGTATATAAGTACTCTATACGATACCGTGCTCCATCAAGCCTTGGTACCACGATCCTGTGAGTGCATCCAATCAACAGCTCGAGCCCAGCTCCATAGCCATCGATGCACCTGTTCACCTGCCCCAACAGAGACAGCCCCCAACGGGGTGAGCATACCAATACACAAAATCTCATAATCACAATAATGAAATTCATAATTTACAACACAAGTAAATATTAATGAATTTTAAATGATACTCCCTGGATGGCAACATCCTCATCCGGGATTCCGTGTACTGTCCCTGTTCTCACAATCATCAAACTCATCAAATCTCATAAATCAGTAAATCAACACATTGATTTAACTCATAGCATGCCTGATTCTCAAGTATCAATAATCAATGATTCCAAGTTCATTATACATACAAATATAGATATCTCAATATCTAGTACTGATTTCTCAATTTCGCTATCAATCATAGATAGCTCAAATGCCTAGCATTTATTTTACCAATTTTCCATTATACCTAGACATCTCACATGTCTTATAATGAGTACATGATCCCACGATCATTCTCAGGCATCTCAAATGCCGTACAATAGTCATATAGGCCCAGTACCCCATATATATCAACACATAAATATAGCCATGCGCACAACCATCGATGAAGTCAATATACATTATGCATTTCACAAATGCTCTCATATAAAGTAATGCTCGTACGTCGCACGTACCTTAAATCTCCGAAGTCCGAGCCAAACCTTGCTCGAGTTCCATGCTCCGAGGAACGATGTGCTAACACGATAAATTAATTCACAATTAATTACGAACATGCAACCCATGCTCAAGCACACCCATAACCCTCAAAAATATTGTCAACACACGACAATAAACCAATATCAAAAATTGCTCAAGAATTCCCCACAAATTTTCGAACCTTCACAACACAAATCGAACCCAATTAAACACCATAATTCATCTAAACATGAATTAATCAATAACAACATGAATAATCGCCCCACATGCCAAAACCCCCAAAATTCGAATTCAAAGCCCTAAATTCGAATCCAATTCCTCAATTTCGAACACAATCAAGCATCATAATGCATCTAAAACATGAATTAATCAATTACTAACAAGAATCATCACTCCTTGTCAAAAACCCCAAATTTTTCGAACCCTAACTCACGAAAATAGAGCTGAAATTCGAACCAAATGCAACAAATATTTTCGAACAAAAAAGTCTGAAATCATCGACTCAATAACAGCTCAAAAACGCCCCAAAAACACCAGAATAATCGTACCAAAAACATACCAAAATCGAGCCCCAAAAATCGGATGAACTCCAGTTTCGAACCCTACGCTTTTCTGGCAAATCCGAGCTCAAATCGCGACCAAACTTCAAATTGATGGTATGGATAGGAGCGCCTGGAAGAGACGAATCCAACGGCAGTGGCACGCGCCGAACGGCGGCCGGACGGCGGCCGGACGGCGGCGGGCGGAGGCCTTTTGTGCGCGGGGTTCAAAGGGGATCGAGAAGTGCGTGGGTGCGGGGAGAGAGAAACAAAGTGGGAAAAATGGTTCCGATAATTAAAATCTCGGGTTCAACTGGTATTTATAGCAAAAATACCCCAAAATACTAATAGTCCCACAAATACATCATGATTCATTAAAAATCATCTGTTTTCAAAAATTCTCTCTCTAACTCAAAAACTCCCTACCGGTGCCCACACCAAGCACCCGAGATTCCGAGTCACACTAAAAACCCAACTCACGGGTTTTCACCGAATGAGAATACGATCTCAACCTCGGGATCCAACGATCCCAACTACTCAAATAGACGAGCCCAGAAGGCCCAACACCTCGATTAAACTCCAATTGCCACGTAAAACAACTTTACGGGTTATTAACACTCCGGGATTAACATCCATAATTTCTGGTCATCACAACAGACAAACTGAAGGTGTTGATTATTTCGACACATACGCTCCTGTATCCAGGAAAACGTCGATAAGGTTAATAATTGCATTTGTTGCATTATATAATCTAGAGATCCATCAAATGGATGTAATAACGGCTTTTCTAAATGGAGAGTTAGAAGATGAGGTTTACATGTACCAACCTGAAGGGTTTGTAGTTCTAGGTAAAGAAACGAAGGTGTGTAGACTTGTGAAATCCTTGTATGGATTAAAACAAGCACCTAAACAATGGCACTAAAAATTTGATAGCGCCATGCTTTCAAATGGGTTTAAAACAAACCAATGCGCTAAATGTGTCTACTTGAAAGGAGATAATACGAACTATGTGATATTATGTCTCTACGTAGATGACATGATAATTGTTGGTAATAACAATAACATCAAAATTACCAAGAAAATGTTGTCACGAAATTTTGAGATGAAAGACCTAGGTCTTTGCAGATGTGATTCTTGGGATGAAGATCACCAAACATGAAGATGGATATTCTCTTTCCCAAAGTCATTATGTCGAGAAAAAACTTGACAAGTTTGACAAGGGAAATAATATCATCGTGAGAACACCTATGGAGGTGGTGTCAAATCTTTACAAGAATCGCTGAGAAGATGTGCAATAACTTGAGTACTCTAAGGTCATAGGCAATCTAATGTACCTCATGGACTGCACTAGACCTGATATAGCTAACTCAGTCAACAGATTGAGCAGATATACGAGTAATCCCAGTTATGAGCACTGGAAGGCAATGGTTCGAGTTCTTAGATATCTAAGATACACTACTAACTACGGACTACAATATACGAGATATCCAGCAGTAATTGAAGGGCACTCAGATGCGAATTGGATATCGGACTCCAAGAATATAAATTCCACGAGTGGATATATCTTTATAATTGGAGGTGCAACTGTTTCATGGAAATCATGCAAACAGACGTGCATTGCTAGATCAACTATGGAATCTGAGTTCATTGCTTTAGATCTTGCAGCAGAATAAGCTGATTGGCTTTGGAGTTTCTTGGAGGATATTCCAGTGTGGTCAAAACCTGTGCCACCCATTAGCATGCACTGTGATAGTCAGTCAGCTATGGGGAGAGCACAAAACAATGTGTAAAATGAGAAATCTAGACATATACGTTGGAGACATAAATCCGTAAGAAATCAACTGAAAACCGTTGTTATTTCTCTAGATTACGTTAAGTCTAAAGAAAACATTGCAGACCCATTTACGAAAGGTCTAACGAGAGACCGAGTAAAGATTTCATCGAGGGGAATAGGGTTGAAGCCCATGAAATTGATTTCCAACCATGATGGCAACCCAACCTGAATTGTGAAGTCCAATTTGCAGGTTCAATGGGAAAATCGAATTGTGGTGGGGGCGGGGGGGCGGGAGGGGGTTGGATCGAATAAATCACTCGGGAAATTGAGTTCCTTACCTATTCCTGTGATGCAAGAGTGATAAACCTGTATTTGGGAAGGCTGAGCTCAGGCTTTTAATGATTCTTCTATATCGAGATATTAAAGTGGAGTCTGACATGATACTCTTTAGGAGAAATCGCCTATATCCAATGTGAAGGGGCCGCTTCTATGAGATGATCTGAGGGTTAAACCTCTAGAGCATTCGACGAAACATCCAAGGCAGTCCAGGGCCAAAATGGACAACAACGAAAGAAACAATAATAGTGTGGAGATGAAGCTGTGTGAGTATTATTGTCTTGTTATACATAAAACGTCGAACAGTTCAAGGCATCACGTCTAGTGGTTGACAAGTATATCCGATGATACTTTACTAAGGAAGGTTCAAGGTTCACCACCTATCCTGATTAAGTGAAATCTCAAAGTACTCTCAAAACTTCATCTAGGTGCATTGTGTAATTTTTTCGCCATATTGCATTCATGTGGGGGATTGTTGGGATTAATAAAAGGATAATCGGGCTTAATTTTTAAAAGCCCAATAATTATTATTAATTTTGTTAATGAGAACAAAATTATTGTAAGTTAATTATGAATTGTCAATTAGGCTAAAGAAATCTCATATTGAAAAGTTGAGACACTTATGGTTTGTTTATATGAGATACAAATCATTTGAGTGTACTTAAGTAGAAAAGATTGGTGCTCCTCCCACGCCGTCTGTCCGTCCGCTCCGTTCAGCTCCTCTCGGCTCGGCTCGGCTCGCCTCGACTCGACTCGCCGCGCCGCGTCACGTCACGTCGCGCGTGTCGCTGCGAAGGCAGCCCTATCTTTTTACTGCTCGGATTTCTGAAATGACTTTTCATATTCTGCTGAGTTAAGTTTGAGACTTAAGTTTGAGACTTTTCAACATCCTGCAAATTGATTTCAGATTTAAGTGTGAGACTTAAATCTGGATTAATCTGATGTTAAGTATTGAGACTTTTCATCAACCCCACTAAACAATATATTTAATTATCTATGACCTTTGAAGAAGTCTCCTGCTCAGCTATATAAACGGCACCAGCTCTATGTTTTCTTCATTCCAAAATTCTTCATACATACATATAACATTCTGCTTTGAGAGTACTGCACACTGTTAGTGTTCGAAGGAGTCTGCTCGGAGTTTTGCTTCAATCCGAACATAGGTGATTGGACGTTGTAACTGGGAACTCACTTGTCCAGGAGGCCAGAAGCTAAGGCTGACAAATTTGAGTTTACGGACACACGGCTTGCTGTGGTCTCGTCTAGAAATTTTTTCCAGATTCTTTTTGTGTTTTTCTTTACAGTTCATAAACTGTTACTGTAAGTTCTACTGTTTTTTTTTTTGTCTTTATTTTAGTGTAACTTATATCAACGATTGTTTATACTGATTCAGTCTTTCTATTTAAATAAACATTACCAACACATGCTGCCCTTCCCATTATACAGAGAGGTGGCAAGTTGTGATCCTGGACTATTGCTCAACGGCTGCTAGTCCTTCAAGTCAGTTTGCAATACTTTCTTGAGTTGGTTGAAAATTGTAGAGCTCTGGTTAACGAGGTTACTAACATTGTCACTTTACACATTTTACCAGATTTGATGTAATAAAAAAAACAAATCTTCAAAAAGTAACGTTTATCAAATTTTATAATTTGTTCAAATATATCTATGATTTAATGTTAAATAATTTATAAGATCATTCTCACCCAAATTTCAACACGCAATTTTCTTTTTGCAGCATGGCATTGCATAACACTGCCCAAGATGAAATGCTCTTGGCTCCGATAATATAGATACGACCATCAAACATGTCGTTATACCTTGAATGAATTAAGGAATAACACTGCGATTGGTTTATAATTATCTACTATAACACAAAGACCCCACCCCAAAAGAAAAAAGACATCCCCAAGAAGGCCATGTCCCGAGAAGAGCCTATCCCCAAGAAGGCCATGTCACGAGAAGTGCCTAGTCCAGAGAAGATATATCACCCGAGAAGAGAAGAGACCCCACTGGGAAGAGAAGAGTCTCTCCCCGAGAAGGCCATGTCCCGATAAGTGCATAGTCCCTAGAAGAGATACCACCCGGAAAGTTATAAGACCCCACCCGGGAAGATAAGAGACATCCTCGAGAAGGCCATGTCCCGAGAAGTGTCTAGTCTAGAGAAGAGATATCACCCGGGAAGAGAAGAGACATCCCCGAGAAGGCCATGTCCCGAGAAGTGCCTAGTCCAGAGAAGAGACCCCACCCGGGAAGAGAAGAGACATCCCGAGAAGGCCATGTCCCGAGAAGAGCCTATCCCCGAGAAGGCCACGTCCTGAGAAGTGCCTAGTCTAGAGAAGAGATACCACCAGGGAAAAGAATAGACAATGCACAGAATTTGATATGAAATTGACAAATGTACACGCATGCATGATGACACGTCACATTTCAAGTTTCAATAAAGTGTCATGATGGACAAAAGCATGGTAAAGACATGTCAGATGAAATGATTACATTGATTTTCAATTCCTTCAGTTATATAAGGAGGATGACCGATGGTTTCAAGGAGTTCTGAGAAAAAGGAAGAATGCTAGACAAAACACCATTTTTACACCATTTTCTCCCCACTTTATTTACCATTTTATTATACAAAAAATATTGTAACTCTTCGATATTATAGTGGAATATAATGGATTAGATCCCGTGATTTTTCCCTTATTTTTGGGTTTTCCACGTAAAAAATCGTGTCTCATTTAATTTCTGTAAATTGTAGTTTTTTGAGATAACACATGTACTATATTCATAATATTGAGTGAGAATATACCTCATATATGGTTAGATATATCATATGAGATAGCAAAAAACAAATCCAGCAGGACACGTACGATGATGATGTCATTAAAAATCTAAATTTGCTATGTTACGATGTGTCGAAAAATACTTATATGAAACATGTGTTTGTAAAGACCACAATACATAAATATATATATATATATATATTTATATGTATATTGATGTTTATAAGATCGAATGTATAGAAGTGAGATATGTCTTACGCTAGCCGACCAATCCGATGAATTGCGATCCTTGTTTCCTGTGCTAGGGTCAAAATACGAGTACATTTTGGTTACCTCGAAAATTGGGTAAGTTTTAATTTTCAATCTTTGTTTTTAATATCCTTTTGCCCAATATTATGATGCACGACGTCCCACATTTTAAATATTTATCTTACACTAGGACAACGTGTTTGACCGGGATTGCGTATCTAGCCAACTCTAAAACGTTGGAGCTATGATATATGGACATCGACACAACGATATAGACATGACACAATACGGATACGGCGACACGAATTTTCAAAATTTACATGATACGACATGGTCGAGACATGCGTGTATATTTTTATATATATTATACGTTACTACATTACAAATTATTAAAATTTACATTTTTTTAATTCTAAACCATACAAAAACATCAAAATTATTCTTACCAAATTCAAGAAGCGTATAAATAAATTCATGTCATTTGATCGTCAACCGCCACCATAATATCACATTTACCAACATCAAATACATATTATTTCAATTAACATAAAGTTTAGTCAGCACTTCCATATAAAATATAATATCAAATATATTCTTATCAATTCAAGAAGTGCATAAATAAATAACCGTCACTAAAATCATTATAGTATCACTAATTACCATAAAGTTTAACAACAATTCCAAATTTTATTTTAGTCGTAAACTTTTTAAATTATACAATTAATCTCCAAATGTATCATTTTCTTGTTGGACACGTACCTTAGAAGTATCCGACACTCCTCTCGAAAGTGTCGACACGGGTGTCTGAAATAATTTTTATTTCTAAAAAAAGAACACGACACGTGACGCGTCCGATACGTGTCCTAGGGGTGTCCGAGAGGTTGTCAGTGTTCTAGAAGTGTCTGACACTACACCAAGTGATTTTCAGGAGTGTCCGACATCATAGTGTTGGAGCATATTTGACATTTGGTTATTTTAGTTATTTTTTTTTTTGAACGAGGTTATTTTAGTTATTTATAAAAATATCTTTCAATGTTTTATGGGATGAAATGCTGGGCATTCAAGAGAAATCGCATCCTAAAAATGAACGTGGCAGAGATGTGTATACTTTGTTGGATGAACACTAAGACCAGAAGAGATAAAATAAAAAATGAAGATATTCGAGTTGAAGTATGTGTAACTTGTATAGAATAGAAGGTGTAAGAAAGTCGCTTACGTAGGTTTGGTCACGTAGGACGTAGGCCCAACAATACACATGTGCGTCGAGTGGAGTCCATGGATTTCAGTCATTTCACGAGAGCGAGAGAACAACCAAAGAAGATATGACATGAAGTTCAAAGACTTGGAGTTTAAGAGGATTAAAGAGGATGTTCTGACCGATTGAAGCAATTAGAGAAGATTGACGCATATCTCCAACCCGACTTGATTAGCTATATTATTTATGTAGCCTACCTTAATTATTGGATTAAAAGCTTAGTTGTTATCGTTGTTGTATAAACATATTGCTCAATGATGTACAGGAAATAACTTAGCGAAAAAAATCTAAAGAAAAAGATTACTTAAAACCCATCGGAAAAAGGAAAATCAAAACCGCAAGATACTTTAATTTTCTCTGAAAAATCCATTTGACTGTTTTCTCAATAACTCAATTCTTCAAATTTCGACATTTTTCCTAAAATTGTTTTTTTTATTATATTTCAAAAATAAATATATTTTATTATATAACCAATTCTAAATAAATGTGAATTAAAGTATACAAAAATACATTTATTTTCCTTATATATTTAATTACTTAATAACAATACATTACTGCTATGTATTAGTAATTTTATATGATATACCATATAAAAAATAACTTTATGAGAATATCGGTTCTAGATAAAATTTATGTTAATACAGAATTCAAAAATATATATAATTAAATTCAATGAAAAATTTTTGTAATAGATTTACGAATAAAATTCAAAATATATAAACATAATTAGGGATGTTCCAAAATAATATATATATATATATTTATATGTTCAGGAATGAGACATGACTTCAACGTTAAATAACTACGTCGCTATTGGTTTTTAGCAATTAAAGCATATATAACTCTGGAAAGCACAGAATACAAACAAAACAAAAAAAAAACCTGTTGAAAGCAACAATATACAAACAAAAAAACAATGGACTGCTTTAATTGCTAAAAACCAAATAGCGACGTCGTTAATTAACGTTGAAGTCATGTCTCAATCCTAAACCTCGAAAGCAAAAGTGATTATTAATGGGTCAATTGTGACTTGTGAGTTGAAAAAAATAAGTTGCTCCAGATATTCAATCATATTGAACGCATCCATTTTCTTATGTTGCTTCTGAAGCTCAGAGTTCGTGGTTGCAAGCATTAAACAACCAACATCAAGTGCGTCAGATGCTTCTTGTAAACATCATTATCGGCCCTCATGGCCGTAACAGGAGGCTCCTCAGCAGGTAAGGGTTCCTCTAAGACATATTGTTTTTCTCTTGTTTGAGGACAATCCTCTGATTCTTAAACCAGTCTAAGAAATTTGTCCCATTTAATTTGTCATTCTCAAGGACCGATTGCAAAGATAGTGTGCTAGTAACGTTGTTTGATGCAATGGATATCTACAATATAATTATGCAAAATAAGTTTATGATTTTAATCATTTAATAGGTCTTATATTAAATGAACTCCCACTATTTAGGTAAAAACATCAACCCTCAAAACTATTAGTGGACCAAGATTCATATTTCACCTAACCTTGAGTTAGCTTTGGCTAATCACCCAAGACTCAGTTATTTAGGTAGACAACGCTTTGTCAACTACATCACATGTAACTCTTGGATGGTTGGCGAACAACACTTTGTTCTAATTCATCTAATAAATTATTACCCAACCCCATGCCTCTAGGTTCCCAATCCTACTGAGATAACGCTAGTTAAGTCGAACCAAATTTAAAGTAACAGGGATATCACTTTTATCCTATCGCGTCTTACTAAGATTGTCATGGTACTTTGCTTTGGCAAACCCACGCATGTTCAATCGAAGTCTTGACGAGTACTTTTAATTGGAAGACATCTTGATTGACTTAATATTATAAGAGTGATTTAAAGATCTCATGATTTTATTAATATTGAAAATATGTCTAGTACATATACATATATACATATCTACATATATGTATATCAATCATCAATATTAAATATAAAACGATAGACATGCATCACATACATCAACATAAAATAAACGTGATATGGTTATAGCCCCAACTACTGATTTTCTCAAGCCAATGAGAAAATCTAAAAGGTCAACATAAGGGTAACTTCTCCAAGCACCTCTTTGGTCCTTTTGTTAATGGCCTCCTTGTCCCGGCACCATGATCCATCTTCATTTATCTCCATCAATAAAACTATAACTACACTATATAACAATTACATGATATAGAGAAGTCCTCGAGTTACATTCGAGGGGGAGCATAGGGGAGGTAATAGATTCAGAAAAAAATAGAGAAGGTACGACTCGTAGGCCGTAATAAAATTACAATCATTCACAAAATTCTTATCTAATAGGTCATAGGGCTATAACCATGCACCATGCTCATACAATACATAAAACATGCTTGGACATAAATGAATTAAATTATAAACATTTTAGAATTTAATTCTAAGTTAATAAAACTGTAAAATAAAATAACGGAAATTATCGCACGGACATCAAATGTCTCGGACCCCGATATATGTTCTTACAGTTTATAATTAGCATGAAATCAATATCTCATAATCTGATCAAACAATTTATCATGCAACCCCGTTATGAGCTTAGTACACGGCTCTGATGCCACTGTTAGGAATCCAACATATATAATACGCAGCGGAATAAAAAACTTTTGGATTCCAACCATGGACCTATACGGGTGTTCATATCGGGTGTCGAGAATTATACCTTTGTAGCGTGTTTGACGCAGATTCCTCGAAGCAACACATCCACGAGTCACGCGCAAAGCTTTTGCAACTTTGCCTCTATGGTATCCACACAATCAAAGCGATGAAGGGATGTTGAAGATATCAAGTTGCTAGACTTGATATTCAACAGAAAAGGGACGAGCCACCAAGCGAAGCGACGACGGCTACACCTTATGTTTTGCTAGGTTTTGTTAATTCTCAATTAACGTATATGCTTTCAAAACTAATGCAGACATATATATATACGTATGTAAGGCGGCTAACATTATTAGGAATCGGGTTTTCCAAAAACTCTCTGGCCCATCCATTATCCCCTTCGTACGTGTATATTCGATTATATATATATATATATATATATATATATATATATATTCGATTTTATATTTATATATAAAATCGGCACATAATAATTTAACATATTATATTATATTATTAGGATTCTTCCTAATCAACTTAATTCATCCAATGAATTATATCTCCCTTTGTCGATTTAATCTTTTGTGCGACCCGTTAGGATCTTGCAACGTTGGCAGTGGTATAAAATCTCATTTTATGTCACAGGCAAAGAACGGTATCTAGCAACACATCAAGGCTACCCAAGTTGCAAGAATGTCATTGACTCGACATAACCTACGACCTGTGATAATATTCACCATGTAACTTGATCCATTTGTCCATGTGTTTAGATTAAACACGAGTCATGGAATAATCATACTCGTATAGTTCAATCTTTTTTTTCTTGATCCCCAAGTAGACTAGAATAAACGAATAAGCTCGATACCACATATCGACCCATTCGAGCATGTCCATGCATTTTAGTCTTACTTGATCAAGGGCCCAAACACTTCTCCTGTTATATAGGAGGGACAAATCCTATCTTGATCACTCAACATCTCTCTACATAATTCGTGGTGTATCCAATTATTGTCTTTATAGTTTACCCTGTTACAAGTAACGTTTGACAATATCAAGATACACGACTCCTTATGTTGGGATCTCTGGTGATCTAAAGTTCTAAGGATTACATACATTATTATCACTATGAGAATTGCTTATGACATTCATATAACTATCCATGTAGCATTCTCATGGTGGGTCTGTCCAGTACATTGTTATCTAACATGTACCCATGTGTTGATTTGATATCTCATATCCATGAACAATTCATCAATCAATACATACTAGTCTCAATGCATTATCATTATCCTAATTAATGATAATACTTGACTATGGACAATCTTTAAGAATAATACAATATTATTCTAAGCACATTAACATATATATATATATTCATATTACACAGACATTTGAATAATATATAATAATGAATTGCCTTTAATAAAATCATATTACATTGTATGTCAAAATCAATCATCTAATGAGTTGTCTTATGGCATATCCCAACAGAAACAAGAGTTACAAATCACTTTACATGACGTAATGCCTTCAAGAGTTACAAGATGTTAATGGAACTTAAGTTATAACTTATTGGACATCCACATACAATTTGTTATAATACTCCCCCTTGGATGTCCAACAGTAATGGAATATACCTCGTTAAAAACCTTGCCATTAAAACCCGATGGGAAAAACCTGGACGAAGGGAAAAAGAGTGCATATCCGTATGAAGCTTGCGAGCATGAGACATTTCTCAAAAGTACGCTCCCCCTGGTATTGACAAGAGATCATTGAGTTTAAGCATTCCGATGTTGTGAATCATCCTTTTGAATGTTGTGGTTGGTAATGTTTTAGTGAAATCTGCAAAGTTGTTACTTAACTTTATCTGATGCACGTCAATATCACCATTCTTCTGTAGTTCGCGAGTGTAGAAAAACTTTGGTGATACATGTTTCGTTCAATTATCTTTTATGTAGCCATTTCTGATCTGTGTAATACAAGCAGTATTATCCTCATACAGCAGTGTTGGTGAATTCTTTTTGAAGTTATCCCACAAGATTCTCGAATATGTTGAATCATTGACCTCAACCATATACATTCACGACTTGCTTCTAAGGCTCAAAAAGGGACTAGTGATTGATTTTGTTTACATGGTAGGCTTGAAAGGCTCAAACGTATCAGAGATTGCCTATATCACTTTCATGTTCGCAAGTAGTCTAGACATACACCTCAAAGAGCATGTGGTTAAGTTCTAGCATGTATTAGAGACTTCTTAAGACTATCACAATTCACACAATCTTCACTAAGCTATGCATACTTCACAAGTCATGACGAATTCGTGCTCAAAATATTCAACTACTAAGTCAAATCCAAAATTGCATTAGAGTTCAAAGTGTTCCAAGGTTAACAATTCACCTATGTTCAAAAACATGCATGTCCTCAATTAGGTTTCTATCATGGGCTAGTGATTCTAAGCATGCATTCATTACTAACTATGAGCTCAAAATTTTTCAATTTTTTCGACTTTTTTTGTATTTTTGTAATAATAAAGCAATAACACACCACTAATCCCTCCCCCATACTTAAATTTTACACGGTCCCCAATATAAGGCAAAAATACAAGAAAAGAGAAAAGTCTAACTAATAAAGCAAAAAAAAAATAAAAAGAAAGGGAAACTAACTCCCATTGGGTTGCCTCCCAAGCAGCGCGTCTGTTTAACGTCGGTGGCCCGACGCCAGTCCTCTCGCTTAAGGCAATGCCTATTCGCCTTGCACCTCTTGGAGGGTTTTTGTAATTTCAGTATGTCGCCTTCCTCCAAAGAAATCAGTTGAGGTCGATCAAGATCTACCTCATGGCATCCTTTAACTTGTTGTCCCCTATGCTCACCTTTGGGAATCTCATTCTGGTGAGATTTCTTGTTATCCACCTCTACCTCTGTTTATTCTTCAAGTATTGATGGCCTCAGTACCATCGTTTCTAAAGTTTATACCTCTTTGCCACTGTCCAAGGTGATGCTGTCTTCGAAAAAAATAGTCCCAAGGATCCATTTCATCACAGTACTCTATCGTCGACTCCTCTGCCACAACACATGATTCATCTAAGTATTCAACATAGCTCTCAGTGGGAAACATACATTACCGAGTTGAAGGATGTACAAGCTCATTTTCTTCTAAATTGCAAAGTACTATCATTCAGTGTTGAAACAAGATCCTCTACTCACCAGGGGTACGGTATTGAGGTTGTTGTGGCCATGGCGGCTATTGCGGTATGTTGGACTGCATGTAAGGTGGAGGTGGGCTCATCCATTGATTGTCATAGTCGAGATTGGGATGATAACTCCAACTTGAGTTTGATGCACTTTGCCCACTCCCTATGCCAAGTTGGTGCACAAGATACTCCAATTCATCTAGTCGCCTATAGTCCTCCATGAAAAGATCCAACTTTTCAGAAATCAACATGTAAGCACGAATAAGCAAGAGTAGAGGTGGGGGAAAAAGAAAGAGAAATAAACAAAATAGAAAATATTCACAAAAATACAACACGCCTCCCCGGCAACGGTGCCAAAATTTGGTAGCGCTTATCGTGTACACCCAAATTAACCACACTTTTAATAATACTAATGTAGTAGTGAAAGTATGGATCGATCCCACGAGAATGTGTGAATTCTTGTGTTAATGAAAATCATAACAAAAGAATAATAAATGATGGGGTTGTGAGGTTGTATTATACTAATTAAAATTAAAAACAAAGATTAACTAATGAAAGCGATTCTTGGTATCGGCCGACTCTTCCTTGGAATTATCATCTATTTCATCGATTCACAAAAGACTCAATTTTTCATATGAATATTCATCGTTGGACGTTTAATCCAATAATCAAAGTCATGTCTCACCTTAAGTTTGTTATCAAACAATCAATCAAAATACAAGCGATTATGATTTAAATCGATGATAGCATATGAACTAGTGAGATCGATGAAGCTAAACAACATAATCCAAGCGTCTATGTTTAATCTAGTAAAGTGTTTTCCCTAAGAATTTAACAAACTCACAAGCGAAAATTCATCAATCTTAGTTGCTTCGTAAATTAGAGGGATCAAAAGATTCTGTATTTGATATCTAATTTAGCATTAGATTTCATGCAAGTTATTAGGTTGTCAATCCAATAAACGAACACAACAATCATATCAATAAAATCAGAAAAGCTCTTGATACTCAATAAAATTGATAATTAAAGCGTGAAAGTCTCCCCAAGATGAATAACTCCAAGGATTTGTCTTACTCAACCAAGAATTAAAACTAGCTACACATAATTAAAGCAAAACTATAAATAAAAACAAGTGAAAGAAAACTAATCCGATCTCCACTCGTCGAGGTGTCAATCCCGTCTTCGCTTCGATCTTCATAGCGTTCTTCAACAAAATTGAAAAGAAAATATAAAACTAGTCTAAAACTATTCTACCTACTCTACCTAGATTGTTTAAAGGTCTGATTTTCGTGCATTATATGTAGGGGAGGCTGATGGATTATGTTAGAGTCCATGTGGAAAGGAAAGAAATCAAGAATCCAAAGTTTCCAAAACACTGCTGGCGATCGATCGCTACAAGCTAGCGGTCGATCACTAGCTTTATTTTTTTAGTGAAATCCTTCGGGCGATCGATAGCTTGGCTCCATTGGGTTTTGGCGATCGATCGCTCCATTGTAGCGATCGATCGCTGACTCGTGTAAATTGTTGCTCAACTTTCTGTCCAAAGGCGATCGATCTCTTCATCAAAATTATACTTTTGGCCTTTTTCTTGATCAACCTTGAGTCCTTATAATCTTCATATATTTCCTTGGTCTTTATACATCGTTTTTAGCTCAAATTCTTCGATTCCACCTACAATTACACAAATATACGAATAGGTAGCATATACATTAAATTATCCATCAAAACATACCAAATCATAGACAATTAAGCGTAATAGATGTGACTATTTCTAGTCATATCAAACACCCTCATACTTACTCTTTACTCGACCTCGAGTAAATCAGACAAAACTACAATATTTTTGTTGGCTCATAGCATCATAACAAACTAACTTATCTCTACTTTAACGCCTCAACAATTTTAAACATGCATAGTAATGTAAGGCGGTGAAAAGTTAACAGTGGAACAAATTCAATCCCTAAACATATCATACTTAACAAAGTAGTGAACGTGCGTGTGTGGTCACAAACAAGTGTCATGTACAAATTATAGATCCAAAAGATGCAAATCCACAATAGTACAAGTCATACACTAACACAAGTATAAGCTTACTTGCACACTCTCTCCACTATCTTAGCCACTTGCAAACACAAATCAAGTAGGTCTTTACTAGCTTGTAGCTTGGCCTAGGTATTGGCTTATGAAAGAAAGGGTAAGATGTATCAAACAAGAGAGTATGATGTTATGCACAATTTAAAATTCTATTCTTGCATGAATTTTTCAAACCTTGTTTATTTTTGCAAGGTTTAACTCAATCTTTTTCCTTTTTGTGCCTTGGCTCCCAGTGGAGTCATATTTTTATGTATTTTCTCAAGGCATCCCTTTTCTTTAATGCATTTCATTCTTTTGACAATAAAGCTCACAAAACATATATGAATCATTGATAATGTAAGTGCATGTGAATGAAACACATCATACTCCCTTCAAAGGTATGGATAGAATTCATATTTAGGCTTATTAGGGAAGGATGATAAGATAGTCAAAGAAAATCGAATGGGGGCTGTTTGTATGCTTAGCATACAACCATTCTTTTGCATTAAGGCTCAAAAAGGTACTAGTGATTGATTTTGTTTATATGGTAGGCTTGAAAGGCTCAAACATATCAAATATTGCCTATATCACTTTCATGTTCGCAAGTAGTCTAGACATACACCTCAAAGAGCATGTAGTTAAGTTCTAGCATGTATTAGAGACTTCTTAAGACTATCATAAAATTCACACAATCTTCATTAAGCTATGCACACTTCACAAGTCATGACGAATTCGTGCTCAAAATATTCAACTACTAAGTCAAAGCCAAATTTGCATTAGAGTTCAAAGTGTTCCAAGGTTAACAATTCACCTATGTTCAAAAACATGCATGTCCTCAATTAGGTTTCTATCATGTGCTAGTGATTCTAAGCATGCATTCATTACTAACTATGAGCTCAAAATTTTTCAATTTTTTTCGACTTTTTTTGTATTTTTGTAATAATAAAGCAATAATACACCACTAATCTCTCCCCCATACTTAAATCTTACACTGTCCCCAATGTAAGGCAAAAATACAAGAAAAGAGAAAAGTCTAACTAATAAATCAATAAAAAATAAAAGAAAGGGAAACTAACTCCCCTTGGGTTGCCTCCCAAGCAGCGCGTCTGTTTAACGTCGGTGGCCCGACGCCACTCCTCTCGCTTAAGGCGATGCATATTTGCCTTGCACCTCTTGGAGGGTTTTTGTCTTTTCACTGTGTCGCCTTCCTCCAAAGAAGTCAGTTGAGGTCGATCAATATCTACCTCATGCCATCCTTTAACTTGTTGTCCCCTATGCTCACCTTTGGGAATCTCATTCTGTTGAGATTCCTTGTTATCCACCTTGACCTCTGTTTGTTCTTCAAGTATTGATGGCCTCAGTACCATCGTTTCTAGAGTTTCTACCTCTTTGCCACTGTCCAAGGTGATGCTGTCTTCGGAAAAATAGTCCCAAGGATCCATTTCATCACATTACTCTATCGCCGACTCCTATGCCACAACACATGATTCATCTAAGTATGCAACATAGCTCTCAGTGGGAAACATAACTTGCCGAGTTGTAGGATGTACACGCTCATTTTCATTTATTGGCACATGTATCTCCTCTTCTACCTCGGGTGGCATCAGTACCACCTTCTCCATAGTCTCCACTTATTCATCACTCCATGATTCGAATGCAATCATGGTCTCCTTTTGTGCTGCTATCCGATCGGCCGATCTTATTAGTTGCTCCATTTGGTTACCCAAATTCTGAGTGCTAGCCCTGAATTCCTATTGAAATTGCAAAGTACTATCATTCAGTGTTGAAACAAGATCCTCTAAAGACTCACCAAGGGTATGGTATTGAGGTTGTTGTGGCCATGGCGGGTATTACGGTATGTTGGACTGCATGTAAGGTGGAGGTGGGCACATCCATTGATTGTCATAGTTGAGATTGGGATGATCACTCCAACTTGAGTTTGATGCACTTTGCCCACTCCCTACGCCAAGTGGTGCACAAGATACTCCAATTCATCTAGTCGCCTATAGTCCTCCATGAAAAGATCCAATTTTTCAGAAATCAACCTGTAAGCACGAATAAACAAAAGTAGCGGTGGGGGAAAAAGAAAGAGAAATAAACAAAATAGAAAATATTAACACAAAATAATAACACGCCTCCCCGGCAACAACGCCAAAATTTGGTAGCGCTTATCGTGCTACGCCCAAATTAACCCCACTTTTTATAATACTAATGTAGTAGTGAAAGTAGGGATCGATCTCACGAGGAGGTGTGAATTCTCGTGTTAATGAAAATCAAAACAAAAGAATAATAAAGGATGGGGTTGTGAGGTTGTATTATACTAATTAAAATTAGAAACAAAGATTAACTAATGAAAGCGATTCTTGGTATCAGTTGACTCTTCCTTGGAATTATCATATATTTCACCGATTCACAAAAGACTCAATTTTTCATATGAATATTCATCGTTGGACGTTTAATCCAATAATCAAAGTCCTATCTCACCTTGCGTTTGGTTAAGTAGCCCAATCGTTCTAGTTTAACCCTTATCAAACAATCAATCAAAATACAAGCGATTAAGATTTAAATCGATGATAGCATATGAATTAGTATGATCGATGCAGCTAAACAACATAATCCAAGCGTCTATGTTTAATCTAGTCAATTGTTTTCCTAAGAATTTAATAAACTCACAAGCAGAAATTCATCAATCTTAGTTGCTTCGTAAATTAGAGGGATCAAACGATTCCGTATTTGATATCTAATTTAGCATTAGATTTCATGCAAGTTATTAGGTTGTCAATCCAATAAACAAACACAACAATCATATCAATAAAATCAGAAAAACTCTTGATACTCAATAAAATTGATAATTAAAGCGTGAGAATCTCCCCAAGATGAATAAATCCAAGGATTTGTCTTCATCAACCAAGAATTAAAAGTAGCTACACATAATTAAAGCAAAACTATAAAAACAAGTGAAAGAAAACTAATCCGATCTGCACTCGTCGAGGTGTCAATCCCGTCTTCGCTTCGATCTTCGTAGCGTTCTTCAACAAAATTGAAAAGAAAATATAAAACTAGTCTAAAACTATTTACCTAGATTGTTTAAATGTCTGATTTTTGTGCATTATATGTAGGGGAGGCTGATGGATTAGGTTAGAGTCCATGTGGAAAGGAAAGAAATCAAGAATCCAAAGTTTCCCAAACACTGCTGGCGATCGATCGATCGCTAGCTTTATGTTTTAAGCGAAATCCTTCGGGCGATCGATGGCCTCTTTATAGCGATCGATCGCTTGGCTCCAGTGGGTTTTGGCGATCGATCGCTCCATTGTAGAGATCGATCGCTGACTCGTGTAAATTGTTGCTCAACTTTCTGTCCAAAGGCGATCGATCTCATCTTCCATGCGATCGATCTCTTCATCAAAATTACACTTTTAGCCTTTTTCTTGATCAACCTTGAGTCCTTATAATCTCCATTTCTTTCCTTGGTCTTTATACATCGTTTTTAGCTCGAATTCTTCGATTCCACCTACAATTACACAAATATACAATTAGGTAGCATATGTATTAAATTATCAATCAAAACATGCCAAATCATAGGCAATTAAGTGCAATAGATGTGTCTATTTCTAGTCACATCAGACCCATAGAGATACATAGTAACAACATCCATAAGATGCATATAAAGTCTCTTTGTGACTGCCAAACTGAATTAATACCGTAACGTGATTATGTCGATCACAGGGGAATACATTTCTTCATAGTCAATTCCCGGTCTCTGTGAGAAACCTTGCGCACCAAGACGTGCCTTATATCTCACAATTTCATTTTCTTCAGCGTGTTCCGGACAAACATCCATTTGTATCCAATAGGTTTCACATCTTTAGGTGTTTTGGATTACTGGTCCAAATATTTTACGATTTTCTAAGGATCTTTCCACTTTGGCCAATCATTTCTATGTCAACGTTCTTCAACAGATTTTGGTTATGGATCCTCATTTACAATATCTAGTGTGACCTTATAAATGAAAATATTATTCATAACAACTTTCTTTATATCCAAATTTTCTCTTGTGATCAGATAATTCAAAGAGATCTCTTCAGATGTGTATTCTTCCCCATGTGTCTCTTCAGGAGCATTTGGTTCATCAACCTTAGACTGGTCAATCAATTTTTTCATAGCACTTTCTTTCTTCGAAACTATGTCTCTTTAGGAACATTTATTTATTGTATCATTTTCTTACGGGGGTTCTTATCTTTTGCGCCAGCAGGGCGTCCACGCTTCATGCGCGGTTTTAGTATGCCATCAGTTCGTCCTTCGGGGACATCAACCCGTGCGGGTGTGTTTATAGCCGGTATATGAGATTTTGTACTTTCTTTATATCAGTAAATGCATCTGGCAACTGATTTGCAATATTTTGTAAATCGATTATCCTTTTCACTTCTTGCTCACACTGATTTGTGCGAGGATCAAGATGAGACAAAGATGATACATACCATGATATTTTTCCGTTCAACAGGAAGCAACGGTTTTCCTCCCCCTAACGGTGGGAAAACTGTCTCATCAAAATGGCAATCCACAAACCTTGCTTTAAACAAATCACCTGTCAGGGGCTCAACATACCTAATTATAGATGGGGAATCAAAACCAACATAAATCCCAAGACGTCGTTGTGGACCCATCTTTTTTCGGTGATGTGATGCCCGGGGATTAATGGTGTTAATCCCGGTGTAGTAATAATCCTTAATGAATTTTCATTATGACAATTATGAGTTAATTGCGGTTTTGGGACTCCCGGGGATTTTAAATCCCATATTTGGAGTCATTGGATCCAAGGGATGAGATTGTATTCTCATCGTGGTGATAACCTTGGAATTTGGTCTTCGGTGGAATCTAGGGTCCGGAGTACTTTGTACTGGGGCTGGCAATGGAATTTGAGTTGGAGAGATAATTTTTGGAAACAGATGATTTTTAATGAATCATGATGTAGTTGTGGAAGTATTGGTATTTTGGAGCCTGAGTGCTATATATACCAAGTGGACTCGGTATTCCGTCATTATACGGAATCTCTCCTCCCTCTCCTCTCCCTCACGCCATTTTCTCACCCCAAACCCTTCCCCCTTTCCCTTTGGTTGAGCAAAATCGATGGAGGCTCATCCTAGGAGCCGGATTTTTCGAAGATAATAAGGTATTATTCATCCCCTCGCATTTATCTTCGTTTTGATAGTGGTGTTTGGGAAGGATTTGTGTTGGGTTTAAAGAATTTGGGTTGGTTGGTTTGAGGAGTATTTATGGTGTTTATTTTGAGGATTTATGTTGTATGGGGTGTGAGGATTGTAGTTGGGCAATATTTTGCAAGAAAAACACCATTTTTGGCTTTTACAGGTCGAGGCGATCGATCCCTACGACAGGGCGATCGATCGCCGCGACGTTGTTGAAAATTTCAGGAAGATGAACAGTGAGGCGATCGACCGCCTCAAATGAAGCGATCGATCGCCAAGGGGCAGTGGGCTTTTGTGTTGAGAGGCGATCGACCGCCTCAAAGAGAGTGATCGATCGCCATGAGGCAGTAGCCATTTACACCAAGAGGCGACCGATCGCCTGAAAAGGAGCGATCGATCGCATGTTCCTATTTTCGCGAGGCGATTGATCGCATGAGATAATGCGATCGATCGCCAATGCCTGTTTTGGGGAATTATTTCGTGTTGAGTTTTCAATGCATGCTTCGCCTAGGATCTTTTAAAATGGTTAATCGTCATGGATGACGATATTTTTGGGGTTTGTGAACGTGCTTGGGCACGTGGTTGCATGCTTGAGATTAATTATGGATTATTAATCGTGTTTAGCACATAATTCATCGGTCACGAGACCAAGGCAAGTTTGGATTCGAACTACGGGATTATAAGGTACGTATGACGTACGAGCATAGCGCTTTTATATAATTGCAATTGTTGAGTGCTTGGTACACTGTATTGCAATGAATGTGTATGGGAATGCATGATACATGGAATTAGCAATAACTGTATATGAATATGCATGGTTTATGGTAATTGCTACAATGGATATATATGCATTGGGAATCATATGGTGTCGTTCTTGAGCGAGCAATGAATAGGATGTCGTCGCCTTTGAGCGAACATCGGTTATGACTCCACTGCCGTTGAGCATGCGTGGGAATGAAATGCCGCTATTGTAGAGCGAGCAACGGAATAGAACTATGGAACCATAAGTGAGATATATGGAATATCTGTAATCATTGTTTAATGATTTGATGCTATTGATTACGATATCGGTATATGGCTAATGGATATGTTAATCAATGAAATGATTAACTGGCATTTGAGAATTTAATGGTTTCAGTGTTTTGAGAATAGGGACAGTATAGGAAACCCCGGATGAGAATGATACCATCCAGGGAGTATATTTTGTATTTCAAAGCATTTACATTGTTGTAAATTATGAATTGTATTATTGTGATTATTGGATTTGGGATATTGGTATGCTCACCTCGTGTGGGGGCTGTCTTTGTTGGGGCAGGTAATTAGGTACATCGATGGCTTTGGATTTGAGCTCGAGCTATGGAATAGAGGTGATTCCAGGGATCGAAGTACCAGCGACGGTATTGAGCATGATACTTTATACATTAGATACACGCATACTGATTCGATGCTCGCATGTGAGCACTATGATGTGTATATGGGTTGTATAAAGAAGGCAAGGGCCTTTCTCTTTTCATTTATGTGATGCATGCAATTATTTATTGAATTGCTAAATGAACTGAGATCATATTAGTGTGTTATAATGGTGCATGATACGTATGTGGACTTGGTTGAGGGAAACTAGACATTATATGGGATAATGTAAAGGAATTTTATTATTGGCACGGTTTGTCATGATGTCAAGTGGGATTTTCCCTCACATTTATAATCACATGCACTAAATGCTTGGGTTAATACACTAATAATGGATTAAGGGCACGGGGGTCCTTACAGGTGAGGTGGAGAAATGGGAACATAAACTGTTAGGATCGGTCCGGAGTGTTTAGAGGGTGGGGGGGGGGGGGGTGAATGAACACTCCTTAAAAATTTATCCCTTGTGAATTCTTTCGGATTAGTGAAAGAAATCTGTTACTTAATCAACTCTTTGAACAGAACAGACCACTGAAAAAGTGAGTGCGGAAACGGTCTGCTCTTGTAAAAGTAAGAACGGCTCGATGGCTAAGTGCAGAAGGATAAGACACAGGATATGTTTCTGGAAGTTCGAAGGTGGTGTAATCCTTCTACGTCTCCCCTTCTTCCAATTAAGGAAGGTTTATACTAGAAGACTTTGATTTATACAATCCTGTTGTACAAACCCGATTCAGACTGGATTTACCTCACTATCAGTCTGAAACTCCTTGTCACTCAACCTGCTCAGACACACTCTGTCTGACAGTTACAATAAGTTCCTCACTTCTATTTTTCAATACACAATGCGCACAGTGATCCTACAATGATCAAATGTTACAAAGTAATTGCGCTTAAATAAATAACTTCAGCTCGAAAGCTTCTAAACTTTGTAAGCGTGTGCAGTTGCTTTCTTGTATGTTTTTCAATTGATCAGCGTGAGTTCGAATCGAGAGTCCCTGTCTTCCTTTTGTTGCATCCTTTTATAGTTGAGGGTAGCAACGGCATTGTTTCCCTTAATGTGCAACTTTGACTTTTTTTAAACTCTGAGAAAGCTACAGTCTTCTTCTTCAGGACACTTGCCGTTCTGATGTATGCTTTCGGTGACTGTCAGGTAAGCTCTCCTTTGTCTTCTTACCTTTAATGGCAATCTTCGACTTTTGATCCTTTGTAGCATTAATTACAGCATTAAATGCTACAATAAATAACCGTTGATGGTTCGGACTGAGAAGCCATCCTTTATGTATCTTTGACTGCTTTGATCTGATGAAGATTGAGATCGATCTGAAGTATCGATCTAGTCAGTCTGGAATCCATCGATCCGGTCTGATATGTGATATGCTTTATCAGCTTGCTCTGTTTTGCGCGATCGATCTGGTACGCTTGATTCCATCGATCCGGTCTGAAATGATTTGTCTTGCTCTGTTTTGTCCGATCGATCTGGTCAAACTGATATCTATCGATCCGGTCTGAAATGTTTTGTCATCTTTAAAATCTCATCGATAAGGTCCGGAACTAACAAATTCCCCCTTTTTGATGATGACAAAACCTAGCTTCTAAGTCTTTTAACCAGTCTTGATAAGAGCTCTGAAGCGAATGCTTTCGGATCGATTACTTCTTTGTTCAAAATAAATGAACTTCATTAAGTTGAATCGATTAAATCTTTATTATTAAGCCTTATGATGAGGTTCAAAATAAATGAACACAGACTTAATCAAATGAGGATTTTATTGATCACCAAGAAAATCCTAAAAATACATAGTCTGAAAATATTATTTTCTAGAAGGCGGCCTGAAGTCTGTCTTCTTTTCCCCCTTTTTGTCAGCAGCAATCTCTTGAAGAAAGTCGACAACTTGTGCTAGCTGCGCGCTGATAGCGTCAAGACGAACGTCTTGAGCGCGGAGGGAATTGGCAACAGATGCTCTGACTTCAGTGGCTAGCTCGATCTGCTCTTTTCTCAGGCTGTTCTTGTAAGAGGCCTGTTGAGAAAACAGATCGTTTATGCCGCGCTGAAGGCTTACGATACTGGCATTCATCTTCTCTTTGAAGGAAGCAAAATCCAAAGCTGTGACCCTCTGACCTTGATGAACTTCTAAAATGCGCTGAGTCAAGGACAGACAGGTATCAGAGAAGTGCTGGATAGTCCGTGCCAGGGATGGAGGTGCATCAGATAGCTTGCTGGGAGAGTGATCTGATGATGACATGGCATGGTCATCTTCTTCAGCAATCGGCACGATGGAAGAAATGGCAGCTTGATAACTTTCGGATCGGATCAGAGTGACCAGATCCGAAGAAAAACCTTGAATGAAGGCCAAATCTTCATCTGATGTTCCCGGAGGAGAGTGGGGACTTGGAAGTTCTTCAACTTGGAGAGCTGCAACCACTGTAGATACCACGAAATCCGGATCGATGAGGTCTGGTACTTCAGTTGTTGCACATGCTTCAGCTGGCCTGGGTTGTGCACAGGAGGCTGATGACTTCAATGGAATGGATGTTGTCGGAGAGTCCAACAGAACATTCATTGGTTCATCATCTGTTGCAGACGGAGCATTAGACAATGGCTGCTCCGCTGTCTGGTCTGGTACGTGCTCTGCAGGCTGATCTGGTATTAGCTCTGCAGTCTGATCTGCTATGTGCTCTGCAGTCTGATCTGCTATGGCAGAAGGAATAACCTCAATGAAGGGTTCTGCCATAGTCTTGCTTGCAGAGGGATGATTCGGGCTGGTTGTGGGAGTGGAGATACTAAGCTTCTGTCGTTGAAAACGGACAGCTAAGTGAAGAGCGTGAACATCCATCTCGAGTTGAGCAATTACAGCCCCATCATCTCTGGCAGTAGGAGCAAGCGAATCGAAGTTCTTCTTTTTGGCAACTAGAAGCAGATTGGTCAGCCTGAATCTGTGAATAGCCGTAAATAAGTCTTTGCGCTGCACGGCAAGTCGAACATCATCAGTCTCTGTGCCTTTCAGAACTTCATCTTCCATTTTCTTCAATCTGTGCAACTTACCGTAGAACAGCTCAATGTGGTTGATAGTCCGGTATTGGACATATTCATCAAAAACCACAATGAGTTCCTGTAGCTTCTCATCAACATCTTCCATGGCGATGTCGATAGCAGTCTGCGCTGCAGATTTGGGTTTAGTAGAGAGGGGTTCGGTGAGAATGGCTTTTCCCTTGCCGGTGGAGGAAGGGGACTTAATCCCTGATTGGGTATAGTCTCCCAACTCAGTGATGACTATCCATTTGACCACGGGATTGGCAGAGGGAATACTAAGGGTGACTTTGGGTGCAGGGGTTGAAGCTTGTGAAAGCTGGGTGGAAGGTTGAGGGGCAGGGGTTGCTTTAGAGTGTGGTAGTATGGGTGGAGGTAGAGATTTAGCTGGTTTGGTAATCTGGGTTCGGGGCTTTTTGGGAAGTGGCTTGGTTGGTGACGAGTGAGCAGACTGGGTGGCTTCTGAGTCAGTCTGAATGGTCAGCTTCCGCTTGACCCGAGGTTTGCGCACAGCAACTGGTTCCTCGTCCTGCTCAACCTTGACTGCAGCCAGAGTAGCAGGAGTAGGCGGAGCACTCTTGGACTTCAGCAGTGCAAGCCCTTTGGAGTTAAGGATCTTAAAGGGACGGAGAGCAGACGGCTTCCTCAGCTCGAGGCCTAAGGACTCCAAGAGCTTGCTGAGAGGAACAGCAAAACATACGGCGTGCTTGGATGCAATCACCGTTTCCAGCAGTACTCCAAACAAAATCATGGACCAGTTTATCTTCTGCCCGGATACAATAGCCGCCATGGCCCTGAACTTTTCGGCGGTTACAGCATCGAAGCTTCCTGCTTTACCCAATAGTGGCTTGCCTACCACTTCGCACAGCACCTGGAAATGGAAGAGCATCTCCTTCTTCTTAAAGGAGGGTTGCAATCGGTGGCCAGAAATAGAAATATTCCCCTGAAGATCTAAGAGTGACGCTTGAGGAGTCTGTCCGAACTCTGTCAGTCCGGAACTGGGGAGGCCAAAGGTCTTGGCCATCGTTGTTGGCGAGATCTCGAAAGATTTGCCCTGAACAGTAGTAGAAATGGAGGTCTTCCGGGAGACGGCGTTGGCGAACAGCTCGCGGATTTCTGATTCATAAACAATTGTTCCGCATTCCAAGAAGTTCCTTAAGCCAGATGATTCCAGGGCTTTAAAAATGGACACCATCGCAGCATCTTCTGTCCTGTAAATGTCATCAAACTCAACGGAGAGTGAGTTATGAGTGATGGTAGCCATTTGAAAAGAGTTTAAAGAAAGTGCGAAGAGTAAGAGAGTGAGAAGGTAAAAAGCGGTAAACTGTAAAAAGTGAACAAGTATGAAATGTTCAGCCCGCTAAATAGGAGAGAGAAGACACGTGTCTTTATCTCCAAGACTGAGAATTAAATAATTCAAAATAAACGGTCAGGATGAAGAAAGATAAGGCGGTTAAAGTACAGCTAGTTAAAATGGTCAATCAGTCCGAGCTATTTTTATTGTCCAGACAGATCATAGGATAAAATCAGACTGACAAGGATCGGTCTGAAAGTTCGGACCGGTCTGTGTCTTTCTGAACATTGTATTATCGATCTGTGGTGACAAAAAAAAAACTTTAAGTGCGAATGGAATAAAAACATCTAAACTAATTAATATAAGTCAATTAAACCAAGAATTTGACGGAAGTGATTAAACTTAGCCTCAGGGAGCGGTTTAGTGAAGATGTCTGCTGCTTGCTGCTCTGTTGAAATGTGCTCGATCCGAATTTCCTTTTTGCCAACATGATCTCGAATAAAATGATGTCGTATATCAATATGCTTTGTTCGAGAGTGCAGAACTGGATTATACGTTATAGCAATTGCACTTGTGTTGTCGCAAAATATCGGAGAGTCAACAGCTTGGATGCCATAATCTTTGAGCTGGTGTTGAATCCAGAGCATTTGAGCACAACAGCTTCCAGCGGCTAGGTATTCTGCTTCAGCTGTGGATGTGGCAATTGATGTTTGCTTCTTACTGAACCAAGAAATCAATCTTTCACCTAGGAATTGACATGTTCCACTGGTGCTTTTACGATCGATTTTACACCCAGCGTAGTCTGCGTCTGAATACCCGATCAAGCTGAAGTTTGAATCTTTGGAGTACCAAAGACCAACGTTCTGAGATCCTTTTAAATATTTCAGAATACGCTTGGCAGCAATAAAATGTGATTGCTTTGGTTCTGACTGAAATCTGGCGCACATACAGACTGAAAACATAATATCGGGCCGGCTCGCTGTAAGATACAATAGCGATCCGATTAGTCCTCTATACATGGTTACTTCAACTGCCGTTCCCCCTTCATCTTTGTCTAACTTGATTGTTGGACTCATTGGAGTTGATGCAGTTGAGCATGTTTCCATTCCAAATCTCTTGAGGAGCTCTTTGGTATACTTGGTCTGATTGATGAAAATGCCATTGTTGAGCTGTTTTACTTGCAGACCCAGAAAGAATGACAATTCTCCCATCATGCTCATCTCGAACTGTCCCTGCATTAACTTAGAAAATTTCTCGCACAATTTGGGGTTAGTTGACCCAAAGATTATGTCATCAACATAAATCTGAACTAATAGGGTATGTTCCGCCTTAATGAATTTAAATAGAGTTTTATCTACTGATCCGATCTGGAAATCATGGATTAGCAGAAATTGAGATAGAGTGTCATACCAGGCTCTTGGAGCTTGTTTCAGACCATATACTGCTTTATTCAGTAGATATACATGATTGGGATACAAATGGTTCTGAAATCCAGGTGGTTGCTCAATGTAGACTTCTTCCTGAAGTTTTCCATTAAGAAAGGCGCTCTTAACGTCCATCTGATATACTTTGAAGTCTTTAAAGGCAGCATAAGCAAGAAAGATTCGGATAGCTTCAAGTCTGGCGACTGGTGCAAATGATTCATTGAAGTCGATTCCTTCTTCTTGTCTGAATCCCTGTGCCACCAGTCTGGCTTTGTTTCTAACCACAGTTCCATCTGCGTCTAGCTTATTTCTGAAGACCCATCTGGTTCCAATAACAGGCAGATCGCTTGGTCTGGGGGTTAGACTCCAAACTTGATTTTGTTCGAATTGATTAAGCTCTTCTTGCATTGCTTTAATCCAGTTGAAGTCAGTCAGAGCTTCATCGATCTTCTTGGGTTCCAGAGTAGAGATGAAGGCAGCATGAGTGAACTCATCCATCATCTGTCCTCTGGTTCTGATCGGTGCAGAAGGACTACCAATCACTAGATTATGTGGATGCTTCTTAGTCCATCGATAGCTTGACTCTGGATTGTCTGGTCCGGTCGGATGAACAGTAACAACATGATCAGTATCTGCTTTAATATTTGAGTCAGGAGCATCCGGATCAGCTCGATCTGAAGTTTCTTCAACGCCTTGATCTGGTCTGTTTGGTACTTCTGGTTCTGGTGGATTGTCTCTTGACCTGTTAGCTACAATCTCATCATCACTGTTAGCTTCGAGATGGATTATTTCCATCTGATTTTGAATTGATTCTTTGTTGCCCTCAACACATAAAGTTTCATCAAAGACTACATGAACAGATTCTTCTACAGTTAAAGTTCGATTATTAAAAACTCGATAAGCTTTGCTAATTGATGAATATCCTAAGAATATACCATTATCTGACTTAGCTTCAAATGCTGTAAGATGACTCTTACCATTGTTGTGAACGAAGCATTTACAGCCAAATACATGAAAGTGAGAAACAGATGGTCTGTTACCAGTCCATATTTCATATGGAGTGAGATTCAGCTTCTTGTTAATCATAGATCGGTTTTGAGTGTAGCAAGCAATATTTACAGCTTCTGCCCAGAACTTTTGAGAGATTCCAGAGTCAGCAAGCATTGTTCTTGCTGCTTCCTTGAGCGTTCTGTTTCTTCGTTCTGCAACTCCATTCTGTTGAGGAGTACGAGCAGCTGAAAACTCATGCTTGATTCCATGATCTTCTAGAAAGGATTCAAGATTCTGATTTGAAAACTCAGTCCCTTTGTCACTTCGAATCCTGTCTATGCTGGATGATTTCTCGTTCTGAGTGCGTTTCAGCAGCTTGATCAACTTCGGACCGGTATGATCTTTACTGCTTAAGAATATAGTCCATGTAAAGCGTGAGTAATCATCAATAACAACAAGAATATACCGCATTCCCCCTAAACTTGTTATTGGTATAGGACCAAACAAGTCCATATGCAGTAATTCTAAACAGCGGGAGGAGGATTTGGCATTCTTGTTTTTGAAGGATGATCTGATCTGTTTGCCCATTTGGCAAGCTTCGCAGATCTTATCCTTAGCAAAATCGATCTTGGGCAGACCGATAACTAAATCATGTTTACACAGGCTAGCAATGGTCTTAAAGTTGATATGATTCAAGCGCTTATGCCACAGCCAATGTTTATTATCATTGTTAGCGATGAAGCAAGTAGGATTATCAGGTTGAGCACGATTTCAGTTAATCTTATATGTGTTTCCATTCCTGATTCCTACGAGCATGGTTATACCGTCTGATGATTTAACAGTGCAAGTGTGTTTATGAAATTCTACAGCATAACCATTATCACAGAGTTGACTTATACTAATCAGATTATAGCACAGATTTTCAACTAACAGCACATCATTGATAATGATGTTACCATGGACAATCTTACCCTTGCCCACGGTCTTACCCTTTGAGTTATCTCCGAAAATGATTTTGGGTCCAATACATTCTGTCACTTCAGACAGCAGCTCGATGTTTCCAGTCATGTGACGGGAACACCCACTGTCCAAATACCAGTCTGATGCGAGTTTCTTCGGTACCTGTCATCAAATATAATTATTGTTGGTACCCAATCCTATTTGGGTCCAGAACGGATTAGCCCTTTGGGAACCCACACCTGTATCAGCTTCAATGGCTTGTGTGTGTAGGGTGTGCTGTGTACTGGTCTGTTTCGATGCTGTGTGTGATAATGTGTGCGCTGTGAAAACCTTTGATTCTCATAAGGTAGTCTATATCTTCGTTGAATCGGTTTTGAGTTATAGTAATTGTATTGTCTTCCTTGCCTTCGATCTTGCACCTTTGGATTTGGTCTGATAGACGCAAATCTTGCTGGTGCCTTTTCTTTGGCTTGGTCAACATAACCAATTCCTTTTCTCAGATTTTGATTCTCGTAAGAGACTCCTGTTTGAATCTTAGGTGCTTCAGTTTCATATACTGTGCTGGATTTAACAAATGTCATTTGTTTGACTTGATTCTTTACCAGCAACAGCTCAGATTCATCTTTGGTGCATTCTTTGGTGTCAAAGCCTATGCCGGTGAAATCACCGACGTTTCTTTGAACCTCTTGTAATTCTTCCAAGGATGTTCTGGATTTTGTCCATGTTTTGAATATATGTGAGAGCTTAGCATTTTGTGTGCTAATTCTCTTATTTTCTTCATGGAGCTGATCATAAGAGATTTTCAGTTTATTCAGCTCGATCTGGAGATTTTTGCACTCACCCTGCTCAGAGCAGCTTGGTTTGTTGTGCTCATCCATTTGAGTACTGATTTTGGCTTTATTCTTCTCAAATGATTCAGCTAAGATCCTATAATCATTAGCCATGTCTTGCAGTGCGGACATGAGCTCTTCTCGTGTAAATTCATTTGAGTCAAGATCATATACCTCGTCTGTCTGACTCATTTCTTCGTCTGCCATAAGACATTGAATATCTTCTTCGCTTTCGCTGGAAGAATATTCAGAGCTTTCTGAGTCTGAGTCTATCTGAGCCCATTTGTTGTTTCCTTCTTCAGCTACTAGGACTTTTTGGGATTTTCCATGATTCTTGCGGTCTTTGTAGTGCTTCTTCTTTCTATCATCATGATGCTTCTCTTTCCGTTCTTCTTTCTTCGGTCTGGTGCAATCTGCAATGAAGTGTCCGGTCTTACCACAATTGTAGCAAGCCTGATCGTTAACAGTATCATCTTTTCTTGATTTATAATGATGAGAGGGTTTGAAGTTCCTCTTATTTTTAGACATAAATTTACCGAATTTCTTGATAAATAATGACATAGCATCGTTACTCATCTGTTCAGCAGATCGGTCTGATGTTGAAGCGATCTGGTCTTGAGTGGCTGCCAGGGCCTTCTTTGGTTGAGAGATGAATGACTCTGCTTCACCTCTGCTTATCAGTTCAAACTCATAGGCCTTAAGATCTGCAAACAGATCATGAAGTTCAACCTTGTTAAGGTCTTTTGATTCCCTCATGGCGATGGTCTTTACATCCCATTCCTTTGGCAGAGCTCTCATTACTTTCAGAGCGATCTCTCTGTTAGAATATTCCTTCCCCAGACCATTCAGTTCATTTATGATGCTGGTGACTCTTTCATCAAACTCATTTAGAGTTTCTCCACTTTTCATCTTTATGCTCTCAAATCTTGAGAGCAACAGTTAACTTGTTTTCTTTGGTCTGGTCGTTGCCTTCACATAGCTGTGCTATCTTCTCCCAAATTTCTTTGGCAGTAGAGCACATTTTGATTTTGCTGAACATATTCTTGTCCAAAGTCTTGAACAAGATGTCTTTGGCCACATTATCGAGATTTGCTTTCTTTCTTTCCTCATTCGTCCAGAGGGATCTGTCTTTTTCCACCATTTGTGGTTCTCCATCAGAGATGGCTACTGCTGTATTGATTTTTAAAATCTTCATTGGTCCATCAGTGATGACGAACCACATATCGTCATCCTGAGCTGCCAGATGAGCTTGCATTCTGATTCTCCAGTCATCATAGTCTTCTTTTGAGAACATGGGGATTTTGTTGAATGATGCCATCAGCTTAGTCTTTGTGCTGATTAAGATGACCTGCTCTGATACCACTTGTTAGGATCGGTCCGGAGTGTTTAGAGGGGGGGGGGGGGGGTGAATGAACACTCCTTAAAAATTTATCCCTTGTGAATTCTTTCGGATTAGTGAAAGAAATCTGTTACTTAATCAACTCTTTGAACAGAACAGACCACTGAAAAAGTGAGTGCGAAAACGGTCTGCTCTTGTAAAAGTAAGAACGGCTCGATGGCTAAGTGCAGAAGGATAAGACACAGGATATGTTTCTGGAAGTTCGAAAGTGGTGTAATCCTTCTACGTCTCCCCTTCTTCCAATTAAGGAAGGTTTATACTAGAAGACTTTGATTTATACAATCCTGTTGTACAAACCCGATTCAGACTGGATTTACCTCACTACCAGTCTGAAACTCATAGTCACTCAACCTGCTCAGACACACTCTGTCTGACAGTTACAATAAGTTCCTCACTTCTATTTTTCAATACACAATGCGCACAGTGATCCTACAATGATCAAATGTTACAAAGTAATTGCGCTTAAATAAATAACTTCAGCTCGAAAGCTTCTAAACTTTGTAAGCGTGTGCAGTTGCTTTCTTGTATGTTTTTCAATTGATCAGCGTGAGTTCGAATCGAGAGTCCCTGTCTTCCTTTTGTTGCATCCTTTTATAGTTGAGGGTAGCAACGGCATTGTTTCCCTTAATGTGCAACTTTGACTTTTTTTAAACTCTGAGAAAGCTACAGTCTTCTTCTTCAGGACACTTGCCGTTCTGATGTATGCTTTCGGCGACTGTCAGGTAAGCTCTCCTTTGTCTTCTTACCTTTAATGGCAATCTTCGACTTTTGATCCTTTGTAGCATTAATTACAGCATTAAATGCTACAATAAATAACCGTTGATGGTTCGGACTGAGAAGCCATCCTTTATGTATCTTTGACTGCTTTGATCTGATGAAGATTGAGATCGATCTGAAGTATCGATCTAGTCAGTCTGGAATCCATCGATCCGGTCTGATATGTGATATGCTTTATCAGCTTGCTCTGTTTTGCGCGATCGATTTGGTATGCCTGATTTCCATCGATCCGGTCTGAAATGATTTGTCATCTTGCTCTGTTTTGTCCGATCGATCTGGTCAAACTGATATCTATCGATCCGGTCTGAAATGTTTTGTCATCTTTAAGATCTCATCGATAAGGTCCGGAACTAACATAAACCACACTACCAAAAATTTTTAAGTGAGAAATATCAGGTTGCTGGCCAAAAACAAGTTGCAATGGTGAATACTGATTAAATGAACTTGGCCTAACTCGCACCAATGCAACATGTAATATTACATGTCCCCAAATAGAAGTGGGTAAATTTACCTTTAAAATTAAAGGTCTAGCAATTAGTTGCAATCTCTTAATAAAAGACTCTGCAAGCCCATTTTTAGTATGTACATGTGCAACTGAATGTTCAACATCAATACCAATTGACAAATAGACTTGATTGGATAATCAGGAAATTATGCCCTCAATCTTATAATCTGGGCAAGAAGTTTGGCAAAAGCAATGGTACTTGTTGACAGTAGAATAACATTTGACCATCTCGATAATGCGTCTATAAGAACCATAAAATAACGAAATGGTCCACAATGTGGATCAATGGGTCCACAAATATCCCCTTGAATTCTTTGCAAGAATGTAGGGCCTCATTATTACTTTTCATCGGAGATGGTCTTATAATTAATTTCCCTTGGGAGCAAGCAACACATACACATTCATGAGGTAAAAATTCTTTTGGTTCTTTAGAGGATGTCCATGTGTGTTTCTAATTATTCGACACATCATGATTGATCCTGGGTGACCAAGTTGATCATGCTAAAGCATAAAAATATTTGGATCTTGAACTTTCGATTCATTACAATATTTGATTCTAAAGCACTTATGGTCACATAGTACAATCCCGATAAGAAAACTGGGAGTTTTTCTTTTATATGTTTCTGGCATGAAACGATGGATGTAATATAAAGATATTCCATATTCCCCTCATTCATAGTCTCGATATGAAATCCATTGAGACGTATGTCTTTAAAACTCAATAAATTTCTGTTGGAATTACTAGAGTATAATGCCTCTTTTATTAAAATATTTGTTCCACCAGGCAATATTATGTTTGCTCTTCCAGAGCCTTCAATTAGTTTTGTAGTACCGAAAATTGTACTAACATTTGCTTTTGCCATTTTTAAATCCGAGAAATATTTCTGATCTCGAAGAATTGTGTGTGTTGTTCCACTGTCAACCAAAACAAATATCTCCACCTTTCATCTTGAGTTTACTTTCAGCATTAATATTTTCCATCATTCTATAAACAAAATAAACAAAGGAAGAAAATGATAAAATTAATATATTAATTTAAAGCTAATATACCCAAGATTTAGAAACATGACAAACCGGAGACTAGACATATTACAAAATTGACTTAGAAATGCCAAGACTTAGAAATTTAAAACATAACAAACCAGATACTTAATTAAAAAACGTAACAAAATATTTAAACATAGGCTCAACATCATATCAATCATCTTTGATCGTTCTGTTTCCATCACGAGCATCATCACCATAAAATGAAATTCCATTAATTTCTCCACTTGGCTCAATAAAGAAATCAACAACATCTAAATGAGTAAAGTCCATTGGATCCCTTAGATCACTTTCACAATCCACAATGTTGCTAAAATTAGTAAAATTAGTTTCTTTCCGATTAGGACTATAAGACATGGGATAGAGTAGTCGGCAGTATTGCTATTGAATGGAATAGGACCAATGCCCTTTCACTCCACACCTATAACAAGTTTCATCATGATTTTTAGGAGGACCAACAACCTTGCCATTTTCTTGTTTCTCACCATTGTTGTTCCACTTCAAGTGGTATGGTGCATTTTTAGGACCAATATGGTTTCGACCATGACCACGACCACGACCATACCCGCGACCATTACCACGACCACGACCACGTCCATGGATACGACCACGACCACGCCCATATTTGTTTGCATTCACTTCCGGAAATGAAACATTTGCATTTACTTCTGGAAATGCCTGTGATCCAGTTGGGTGGGAGTTGTGATTTTTCATCAAGAGTTCATTGTTTTGTTCCGCAACTAGGATACATGAAATTAACTGAGATATTTTTGAAAACCTCTTTTACGATATTGCTGCTGCAGAAGCATGTTGGAGGCATGAAAAGTAGTGAATGCCTTTCTAACATATCTTCATCAGTAACATTGTCACCACATAATCTCAATTGTGACACAATTTTAAACATTGTAGAGTTATACTCATTTATTGTTTCGAAATCTTACAACCTCGGGTGCATCCAGTTATAGCGAGCCTTTGGGAGTATCACAGTTTTTTGGTGATCATATATCTCCTCCAAGTTTTTCCATAGGATAGCAGGGTCCTTTACACCAAGATATTCGGATTTCAGTGCTTCGTGGAGGTGACGGCGAATGAAAATCATTGCCTTCGCTTTGTCTTGTTCACTTGCTTCATTATTTTCCGTGATGGTTTGTCCAAGTCAGAAAAATTCATTATCAGCATCAAGGACCCAAGTCAAATAGTTTCTTCTGGAAACATCAAGGGCATCGAATTCAAGCTTGGTAATGTTAGCCGTAACACTGAATCACAAATCAAATAGCACTTTAGAGAATGAAATGCTCGTATTCTCAAAGTTACAAGTTTGAGTTTTATTACAAATTTAGAGCAAAAATACTTGAATTAGGCTTCAAGCCTCCAAATAAATATTTGGAACTTTAGGTTCATTTATCAAAAGATAGCAAGTTTTTGTATAAAATCTATGTAAATATTAAACAATCAAAAAATATATAGACAACTTAGCTTTGAATATACTTTATGTTGTCAAGTGGTGTGTATTATATAAAAATAGTAGAACGTCGTGCTGATAACGTGTTATAAAATGCTAGTGTTGAACACAACTTAAAAGAAAATTACAAGATCAATATAGTTCATTACATTATATATCTCACAAAAGTGCTTGATATATATAGCACCATGAAGCAATAGTTACAAGTCACTTTACATGACTAATGCCCTCAGGAGTTACAAGATGTTAATGAAACTTAAATTATAACTTATTGGACATCCATATACAATTTGTTTATAATAAATATATTAGTTATCCCCCATGGCCATTTTTTTATTTAAAGCTTTTTTTCTTTCTCAAAGTTTAATGCAAGAAAAAATAAGTTTAAATGAGAAAATGAGTTGTGCAAAATACATGTCAAAGCTCTCGACTCCTAACACAATATTAAATGCACAAGAGAAATCCCAAAAAAATAAATAAATAAATAAACGTGTAAACATTAACTTTTTATTTAACCCTCTCAACCGAGAATCTGGTTGAGACATAGTATCTAAATCATAATAATATTGACAAAATTTTAAGTGAAACTAAATCCTTTACATGCCAAAAACAATAACACTAAAATATTCTCAAACACTTATAAAAACTAAGCATAAAAACTTCAAATTCTGGACCGACTTCCATCCTCCCGAATTTCTCAAATCTGGAGCTCCATGTTTCGTTTTAGGAAGTGTTTTGAATTGCTTTTGAAAAGTATTTTTCTGGTTTTCACATAAAAACGAACAGATTTTGGGTGTTTGATTTTCCTGTTCTACTTTTGATTCTCTAAAAAAAGTGCAGGTAAAAGCAAAAGTAGAGAAACAAGTCATGAGATGCTTCGACTGCTTTAAGTTGAATGGTGGTAATTTTGTAATAAATTGAAGTTCATTAAGTTGTTTTTTTTAATTTTAATATTAAACATTTAATTTTTTTAATTTAAAATCAACTTTAAAAGAAAACAACATAAAAATAAGCAATCCAAAACACATTATTGGTCTCTCGACTGCTTATTTGAAAACATTCAACTCAGAAAAATACTATTTAACTTTAATATATTGCAAAAACATTACTCAAAACAGAGTAAAACAATTAAACAAAATCGACCTTAATTTTAATCGAGAGTCCGAGCCAGAACATATTTTAGTAAATCTCAATTTTCAATTAAATTTATCATGTAAAAAATTAAGCAATCTTTTCAACTAGTTATTATTGTATGCCATGAAAAATAGTACAAATTACCAAAGTTATGATGATCAAAATTCGAATTCCTATAATATTTACCAATAAGAATAGATGTACATTCAATTTTATTTAATAAACTTCAAATATAAATTTTCGGTAGAGGAACACCACATATAACTCACTTTTCGATTTTGTCATATCTTATGACTTAATCCTAACAATAATTTAAGAAGATGCCATTTCATCTAGTTACCTTTAGAAATGGGTCGAGTGCGACTCAAATAGATATTTTTTTACTAGAAAGATATATAGAGTTAATGTTTGGACTGTAAGATAATAGCGGAGAGTGTAGTTACTTAACACCGACTTTTAGTTCTAGATATTAGGATTAAAAAAAGGATATTAAAACTAACATAAGTTAGAGCTAAATGTTTGGAGTGTAAAGATAATTATAGGAGAGAGTGTAGTTACTTAACACCGATTTTTAATTCTAGATATTAGGGTTAAAAAAGGATGTTAAAACTAACATAAGTTAGAACATAAAATTAAGTGGCGCCGGTTAAAATATGGTCAGGATGGAGCTTTTATAAAGAGGATAGTTGAAGAAGATAATTGGACGCGAAAAGATGTTTCTTATACCAAATGAAACAAAATGGCTTATCACATTATGATGAATGCTACGGAGCTACTTTGTGAGCAAGGTATGTACTCCACTAGGTAAGGACGAATCATGGTGGAATGAGAACGTAAAGAAGGCTATTAGAATAAAAAGAGTGTGCACAGAGAGCTGAAAATGAACAATAACAGACAACCTCCAAAAGGTATAAGCTTTCAAAGAGCTAGAGCTAAAGCCTACAAAGAACTGTACGACAAATTGGACACCAAGTAGGCGGAACAAGATATCTATAGGATTGCTCGATTAAGGGAGATGAAGACAAGAAACTTATGTGTAGTGAAATGTATAAAAGATGAGGACAATAAGGTCTTGGTTAGAGCAAGATGGAAGGATTATTTTAACAGCATGTTCAATGGTGGTTTTTGTCAAGATTTAATTGATCTTGACATCCTACAACATGATGTCAATTGTGTTTACTCGAAAAATTAGAGAATCTGAGGTTAAAGAAACTTTGAACAAAATGAAAGCACAAAAAACAGTTGGCCCCGATAGAATCCTTGTTGAAGTATGAAGATGCTTAGTACCGACGTTGATAAAGTGGCATTCAGAGTTGCGTCAATTATCTTCTCCAGAGAAAGAATATTCTTGTCCCCCTCTTCAAGAACAAATATGGCATTCAGAGTTGCTCCAACTATCATGGTATCAAACTCATACGTCACACAATGAGGCTCTGAGAGAGGGTAACTGACTATCGATTAAGAAGGGAGATTAAAATCTCGAAGAACCAATTCGGATTTATGTCAGGGCGGTCAACAACGGCTATTCATTTACTTCGTCAATTCATAGATCACTATCATGAGAGGAGTAAAGATCTTCATCTGGTCTTTATCGACTTGGATAAGGATTACGATAAAGTGGCAATGTAGATATTATGGTGGACTTTGATGAAGAAAAGAGTTCACATCAAGTATGCCAATAAAATCAAGCATATGTACAACGAAGTAACATTCAATGTTAGAACATGCAGAGGGTGACAAATGAGTTCTGGATCACCTTTGGATTGTACCAAAGGTGTGCATTGAGTCATTTCTTGTTCGCCTCAGTGATTGATGAGATCACGAAAGACATACATACTAATTACCTTGGACCATGTTTTTCACAGACGATGTTGTGTTAATCGATGTGATTATGATATGAGTTAATGCTAAATTGATGTTATGGAGAGAGACCTTCAAAGGGTTTCAGATTAAGTAGATATAAAATAGAATATGTGTAGTGCAAATTTGATGATCTTACATCTCGTGATCCTGGTCTTGTAACAATCGATGACCAAGAGATATCGATGAGTAACAATTTTCATACCTAGGTTCTGTTATCCAAAATTATGGAGAGATTGAAAAGCGACGTTAACAACAGAATACATGCGGGCTGGTTGAAATGGAGTAAAGCCACAAGAGTTCTATGCAATCATATATCCCACTGAGATTGAAAGGGAAGTTTTATAGAACTGCCATCATATCTGCAATGCTGTATAGGATGAAATACTAGGCACTCAAGAAGAATGACGTCCAAAAGATGAGTGTCCCAGAGATGTGTATGCTCCATTAGATGTGTGGTAAGACCATAATAGATAAAATAAGGAACGAAGACATACGAGATGAATTAGATGTGGCTTGTATAGAAGATAAGATGCAAGAAAATCGCTTACGCTGGTTTGGTCACGTACGTGTATGCTCATCGACACACATGTGCGTCGAATAGAGTCCATAGATTTCGGTCCTTTCAATAGACCAATGGACGATCGAAGAAGACATGATTCGAACGATAATATTTTGACCGAAATAAGCTTTTGAAGAAGATTAACATATGCGTGCGACCCGACTTGATTATCATATAGTTCATGTAGCATACTTCAATCTATTGGGAGAAAAAAAATGTAGTTGTTGTTGTCAAATTGAATTATTGCAAGTGTTTTCCGTGAAAGAAAGACGTGGTTACAAAGTAGTTACTCAGAAGAAAGGAAATATCAGTCGGGTTACCTATCAAGAAGGCCATATAACTCTCAGTGTTACAAAGTAGTTACTCAGAAGAAAGGAAATATCAGTCGGGTTACCTATCAAGAAGGCCATATAACTCTCAGTGAGACATGGAGAAAGAGGAGGGCACTGGGCGAATAGCTACTTTTTTAAGTTCAAAACTTTTAATATTATCCACAAGCTTAATGGATGCTGCCTGCACATAAATTCACCTTGCAAAAACAGTATACACACCCACCACACACATGTGCATTCTACTTTTAATTTTTTCCTGTTTTAATTAGAACAACAAACAAAATTTCATCGACACGTAGAAAAACTACTCTGATTTAATAAATGTGCAAAGAAAAAAAAAATTTAATGAATTGAAAATTTCAAGTTCAAGATAAGTGAATTACATATATTAATTTCTTCTTTTGAGTGAGCGAGTGGCTAAATCAATTTTTGTGCGCCAAACGATACTCGAACTCGAGCCTGCTCAAAATGTTCATGAACTCTTATCCATTCCGGCAAGATCGGAAACTAAAGTATATATGTTATTCAAGACTTTTTCCAGTCTCTCAAACTTCTTATTTTTCTGTAACTTTTCTCCGTATCTTCTTCATTTATTTCATTTATTATTCATCACCACCCCCCCCCCCCCCCCCAATCATGTCGTTTTGACCCAAGGTGGAGGAAGTTGTAGCGACCCTTAAGGATACTTGTCGGATTATCCCCGAGCCGGAAGTAGACATGCCCACGGTTTTTCAAAAACCGTGGCCCGGCCCGGAACCGTAACCGGGTCAACGGGCCGGTTAACCGTTGACCCGGTTCACGGTTCCGAACCGTAACCGGCCCGTCACTGTACGGGCCGGTTACGGTTTATGGGCCGAATTAACCGTTGAACCGCCGGTTTGAACCGGCGGTTCCAACCGCCGGTTAACCGGCGGTTCCAACCCTTATTAATTTTTTTTTTTTTTTTTTTTAAAAAGTTTTGAACGGCCAAGATCATATGTCCGTTGTATATCAACGGTCAAGATCTCCTGTCCGTTGCAATAGGTGAACCGGCGGTTCGTAACCGGCGGTTAACCGCCGGTTAATCCCATAAAAACCGGCGGTTAACCGGCGGTTCATCGATAAGAATTTTTTTTTTTTTTTTTTTAAATTCGATGGCTAGGATTATTTGACCGTTATAGATCGACGGCTAGGATTAAGTGACCGTTATTTTTTATGCTTATAAATATCCTCCATACCCATTTCATTTTTCATCAATCTTAACACAACTCTAAGTTTTCGATACATCATTTACTTGTATTATTTTCGAATTACTCAATGGAAGGTCCTAGTGATCCACGTAGAGGCAAAGGCAAAGGCAAAGGCAAGGTGACATATCTCGAAAGGGCCGAACCCGATGTTGATATTGATATTGATGATATTGAATTCACCGACGATGATCCTTTTGCTACACATGATACCCAAGAAAGTGCGCATCCAAATGTAAGATCTATACCTCCACTTAAATCATCGATTTTTACTAAACATTTTGAAAAGGTGACTCTTCCATCCGGAGAGATGCGTGCCAAATGCAAATATTGTACCACTACATATAAGTTTCAAAGTGGTGGTGGCTATGGATCTTTGAAGCGTCATATCGAAACAAAGCATCCAGTGGAGTTTGGTAATGATTCTTCTCAAACTCAACTATCTAGATTTCATTCCTCGAGTGAAGGTACCGACTCTCCACTTTTCAAATACACTGATGCACAATTAAGAGAATCTGTGGCAAAATTTATCTCTGTAGAACATCTTTCTTTTAGTATTGCATCTAGATTTGGTTTTGAAGATCTGTGTCATGAATCTCTACAACCTGCTGCTAAACGTGTTCCTAGGACCACAGTCACACGAACACTTAAAAAATTAGTTCGTCAACAAAAGAAAGAATTAGTTACATTATTTAGTAATTTGACAAATAAAGTTTCTATATGCTCTGATATTTGGAGTGATCATTGGCAAACTAATTCGTACATGGGTATTACTTGTCATTGGGTAGATAATTCATGGTCAATTCAAAAAAGGTTGCTTGCATATCGAGTGTTCAATGAATCACACACCGCACAAAATATTTCTCAACTGATTTGTGTAATTTTAGAAGAATATGGTTTAACTTCCAAAGTTTTTTCTGTGTCATTTGATAATGCTAGTTCGAACACATTGAGTATTGAAGATCTTAAACGTGTTTGTCAACCTGCTATTGGTGGTTTATTTTTTCATATTCGATGTATTTGCCATATTTTGAACTTATGTGTGCAAGATGGATTAAGATCGTTAGATAATCAGATTCAACCAATTAAAATGGCATTATCTTATTTGTGGTCCCATCCGAGTTTGATGAAACAATGGGGTAAGTTTTGTAAGGTTAATGGCATGCGACCTAGAAAATTTCCACGAGATATACCCACACGTTGGAACTCAACATATAAATTGCTAAATGAGTCATATGAATATAGAGAGTTATTGTGTTCATTTTTTGCACAACATGGTGGAAACTCTAATATTTATGTTTTTTCGCACCAATGGAATGTATGTAAAAGTATCTGTGAAATGTTGAAGGTATTTTATGATGCAACTGAACAATTATCTGGAGTTTATTATCCTACATCTCATTTAGTTTTGATGAACTGTTGTAATGTGGCACTTACCTTAAATGAAAATTTTTCTAATTATCTGTTAACCTCTTCTGTGGTAGCAATGAAGGTTAAATGGGAAAAATATTTTTATAATATTCCTGAACTGTTTCTAGTTGCTTTTGCTTTAGATCCTCGACTTAAATTGGATGTTTTGCATGAAATGTTAGTGATGTATTACGAGGCATTATCCCCCCCGGATGATATTTCCCCAATTGATTCTTCTATGGTAGTAAATCGTGTTAGAAATTATTTGCATGAGATTTATAGAGAATATAGTTTAAAATATGGTGTACAAGAAAATGAATCACAACTACAAGTTAGTGCTCAAAGTCATTCTAGTGGTATTAAACTCACCAAAGCACAACTTCTGTTAAAAGAACGCACTAAACGCCCCAGGGGATCATCAAGTTCCAGTCAGGAACTTGATAATTATTTCACGACTTCTTTTGATTTTAGTGAAGCAGATAGCGAGCAACAATTTGATATATTGCGGTGGTGGTCACAAAAGACACAAATTTTCCCGATTTTATCAATCATAGCAAAGGAAATCTTAGCTTGCCCCGTGTCAACTGTTGCTGTGGAACAAGCTTTTAGCGCAGGGGGAAATATTTTGGATGTAAGACGATCAAAAATGAGTCCAGATTCTTTAGAGGCACAAGCACTAATGGACGATTGGGCGAGGGCGGCAAAACGAAAACAAGGAATGGAATCAAGCTCGGACCAAGATGAATTTGATACCGAAGGAACTACTACGACGGGGACAGGTAACGGAAGTGATTGAGCTACGCCACTTCCAAAGGTAAGAAGGGTTAAAAGGTAAGAGAACTACGTGGGCTTTGATTCCTCTATACCCTAAGAGGATACGTAGGCAACTTAAAAAGTTCAAGCCCTCCCTCCCCTTACATATCCTTTGTTTTTTTTTTATAGTAATTTTTAAATTATTTTAAATAAAATTTTAATTTTTTTTAATTTAAAAATATAAGGGTCGAACCGTAACCGTAACCGGCGGTTAACCGTAACCGTAACCGTAACCGTAACCGGCGGTTCACGAACCGTAACCGGAACCGTCTACGAAGGTTAAGGTTAAGGGTCGAGCTCTTTTGAACCGTCGAACCGGCGGTTCCGAACCGTCAACCGGCGGTTCACGAACCGTGGTCATGTCTAGCCGGAAGCGATGGTGATCGAGTGCGAAGCCAGGATATATTTAAAAGAAAAACATAGGATCATTCAAAGCAGAAATGTACACATTTTGCACTTGTATTCAAACGAACTTCCACCCTATATCAGTATGGATATGGATCCATAGTAGATCATTTAACCACTAAATCAAAAAATAAAAAAAATAATAGAAAAAAACAAATGAACACTTTAAAGCACTAAGTACTGTAAATATTAATCTTAATACATGGATAAAACATAAAATAAAAAAAATTTATTCGGGTATTTCATAATCATCTGGAACATGAAATGTATCTGGATCCTCATCCTGAAGCCATCCATATTTCTCCATATAAGGGTTAGTCAGATTCTTGCGTGGATAAGTATCGATGAATTCTTTCCAAACAGTCCCTTCATCCAAATCCCTCACCACTTCCCACAAAGCACTGTTGCATTTAAATCCAGCTCCAAACGAAATCATCAAAATCTTTTCACCCTTTTTAAGCCTTTTCTTTGCATGCATGTAAGCTAAAACATACCATAGGCTGCTCGCCGACGTGTTCCCGAATCGGTGTAAAGTCATTCGAGCCGGCTCGACGTCGTACTCACTCAGGCCTAGGCTTTGGCCTACCGCATCAATGACCGCCTTCCCGCCTGTGTGGAGGCAGAAATGGTCAACCCCTTGTTTGAAATTGATCGTCGGTTTTGTGGTCGATCCGGGTTTGCTCCATTTTTGGTGGAGTTTTTTAACAAGTTGTAGCATTGCAAACCGGAAAAGCTCGCGAACCGGCAGGATTTTTGGGGCCATCACCTTTAAGTTGTCGACGAACGCACGTGTGGCGGCCTTGGGGAGATTCTTGCCGAGATGGAAGCCGACTATTCCTTTGTCGTCTTCTTTTTGTAAGCAACAGTCGTAGGCTTCATCTTTCAAACCGTGATGAGTTCTTACCAGACATTTGAGCTTCAACATGGCTTTGTCCTTTAAGGATGTTTTGTTCGTTAAAAGGATAGCACACCCCCCTAGTCGAAATAAGCAATTTGCAAGAATCATCGATCTATCGTTGCCGGCGTACCAGCCTAAGCTTAAAGACTCCGATGTCATCACAAGAGCGTGTAGGTTTCTTTGAGTCTTGAATATGTTTTGGATTATGTTAATGGAGATTAAGCTCGCACTACATCCCATGCCACTTAAGTTGTATACCTTTATGTCTTCTCTCATCTTGTACATATTTATGATTCTCGACGATAACGAAGGCATCGTGGCAAGCATCGATATGTTGACAACCAGTACATCGATTTCTGAAGGAGATATTTCAGTACGTTTGAAGAGATTGTCTAGACTACCCTGGAAGAACTCGTCCATTTCGATGAGTCCATCATTTAGCGTCGGGGCCGCCTCTCGACCATCGAAAACCATTTGTGGGGCATACGTCTCCTCGCCAATCCCGGAGCTAACCATGGCTTTCAAGAGGAACTTGTACTCGAGGAGACCAAGGTGTTTGTTTCTACGAATGACTTCACCGGAGAATTTCGTGCTCAACTTCCGGTTGTTCATTGGCTTGTAGCATTCGTAGTCCAATATGTAGCAATTTTGGTGCCTTTTTTCATCAGAAAATTGCCAAAGAACGAAGATTAGAGGTAGAAAAAGGAGAACGTACCATAAAATAAGAAAAAGATCCATCTTTTTTGAAGGCTTGAGTGAACTACGATGTCCAGTAAATTTTGTGGGCAAATATTTTGATCTGAGATATATAAATGAAATAGAATAAATATATAAATGCACCAAAATTTAATGGGGTTGGCCAAGCTGCATATGGTCAGAACAGTATTAATAACACTCGTATTATTTCAACTGCCAACCACCCAATCCTCGATTTTTATCTAGTGTTACACATTCTTCCCTCGTATTTCATATTATATATTTTTTTTCAAATTCATAGCTCTTGTAATTTTTACATTATAGTTTTTGGTATAATCCTCCTCTCATATAATCCTCCTCTCATATAATCTTCCACCCGCCAAGGCATTGGTGGCTTTTATTAAAAAAAAAATACATGTATTTTGTAAAATTTGAAAGAATTCGATCTCATATACTATTGTATTACGAGTGATAGAATACTTTATTCTCTTGTATGACCATTAAATAATCATACCATCCTTAGTACCCAACGAGAAAATTCCAAAATGTATCTATATAAACTTTGGTAATCAAGTTTGTTAACATTTACCTTAGTACTCTAAATTGTTTTTTTTTTTCACATTTAGTACTATTTTCTTAGGAATGCTGAGTTGGTATCGATTATATCAGCAATGTTTAGTATCATGTTAGTACTGTTTAGAAATCAGAGTAAAAGTGAATTTTTTATTTATTGAAACTAAGATCAAATTTTGACAAATTAGAGAACCAAAACTGCATCTATTGTAATTTATATGATTTTTTTTTTAGAAATTTCTCACATTTAGAAACTTATATAACAACTAACAAATAAATTAAACAAAATAAATTATCCTGGCTACTCAACCCTAAAAGATATTGTATATGAAATAAGACTAGAGAGCAGGCAATATTTGTTTTATCATAAATAAAATTATTTAAAACTTTGCATTTTACCCCTCAAAAATTATATTTTGTGCCCTAAAATCAAATTTTGACCACTAAATTTTTTTTCGCTCCCAAGTTTAATGTTAATTTTTTTTTTTGCTTTATTGCTACTTTTAATTAACCATACGAAAAGGTTAAGGAGACGGTTTCATTGAGTTGATTGAGTGTACGAATATACGATGGTAATTTTAATGGATATTGAAGGTTTTTCTATGTAAAATTTAATGTAATTCATTACCTATTTGGCTATTTACAATTAATGAGTTTGGTAAATTGTTATGTGGAACATATCTAACGTAAAAAAAATTCAGAAAATACAATTAAATATGCATCACTATCACCAATTATTGAAAATATATTATTAGGTATTATTTTCTAATGATATGTGAACATCCAAAAGTTACTAAATCGAGTTTTAGATGTCTATCGAAAATTATAATTAGTGGTAGTAGTACAGTTCAAATGTTTTAAAACAATACTCAAGGTGAAGCATTATGTTTTACTATTATCCCAGTCAGAATAATTGCTACTACTCAACCTATTGAAATCTCATGAGAATCGAGCATATTACATTAACCATAAGACTAGTTATTGTAGAATTTCATATCTAAATTTAAACTTATGAAGCTATATAGGAAACATTTCCTTAAAATGACAGACATTATCTATAAAATTTATTACCTAAAACTTATGGTATGGCCACCTCAATCAATATTTGTGGACACCTTTCACCTCAAGGTTATGTTAATGACTGCTTACTTTGGTTGGTTTGGTCCTTAAATTTCGTCCCTTGTCTGAATGCAAGTTTAGGTTCTTGCAGCATTTCATACCCCATTTCACACATATTTATATATCTTGGTCTTTACAAATATTCTGTCCATATAATTATTTTCCCATTTAAGTGTATAAAATAGTGGGCACGAGAATTTAGAAATTGCACAAAAAACATTTTGAGTAAGCTAACCTTTAGTAAGGAAAAAAGTAAATAAATGTGAATTAAAAATTAAAAGGACAATAATAAAAAAAGAAATGGAAATTTAATTGGGTGAATTGGTTAAAACGCTTCACCAAGATAACTTGAAAGTGCTCTTTTAACTTGGGATGTAAATTTTTACCTCTTATAATGGATAAATTATGCGAAAAATGTTTTAGATGGATTTATTAACTGTTAGGTTTACATAAGAAACAGCCATATCCAGTTGAAAAACCATATTAATCATCGAGTCGGGTATGGGTTAATCCGATTCAGAATTGATATTTGACATTTATATTTTAAACAAAAATTCAAATTAAAATAAAAATATGACAAAATGAAAATTTTATTTATTACTATAAGGGAAATTTGCAATTTTGGCATTTTATACTTGCCTATTTACGATTTTGGTGTTGTTGCTCTATGTTGTCAAATTACAGTTTTAGCCAGCTATCTTTATTTTTTTTGTAATTTTAGATTTATTTCTGAATAATGCTGATATGCCGTTGACATGTCCAGTGGCACGTAATCACTTCCATGGAAAGAGGACTAAATTACAAAGCGATAGACCAAATTTGCCAAAATATGAAATATACAAAACTAAGACTCAATTTAGACAACATAGCCGATCAAAATCACAGACAATAACATACATGACAAAAACACATTGAATCTCCCCCAATAACAAATAGTAAAATTTTCAGTATAAATGGATATAAAAGAGAAAAATATTATTGTACCCAAGTGCGAATTTGATTCGTATATGCGAAGTTCATTTTTATATGGATTTTATATATCGAACTGAAATTTAGACTCTTGGATCTAATATTAGGACAATATACTCATGCCACCAAGAGCTCATCAATATAATATATAAAAACATGAAGTTGGCACATTTATGAAACGCGAGAATAGTGAATGGAGACAAGTTGTTATCATGGAAACCTGAAAGATTTCAAGTGGATAAACCGCGAGGGCGACTGCAACATGTTTAGTAGAGCAGAGACACTCCGTGGCTTTGACTTAAGCTGGATCCAGCACCTCGTCACCGTCATTATACAATATTTTTATTCTACTATTTATTGCCTTCTGCCAGTCAGAATTAATCTCTTCTAAAAGTAAATTTAATATTGTCCATATGTCTTACCATTTTGAATATAGAATTCTATCTCATGTGACATGCTAGGAAGCTGCTAGCACACAGGCTACTACCAACGGACATGATATGACCACATGAGTCAAATCACATGTCAAATAATCTGCTAGCACACAGGCTTCATCAGCCACTTGTGGTTTTTTTAAAAAGGAATTCAAATAAAAATTAATTTTAAAAAACTCTTCGATTTTCAAAATGTTTTAAAAATAGCCCAAATCGTTGTATGAAATATACACATTATGGCGAGTGGCCCCCTGCATAATGGGCTGTCCCTCCTTAGTTAGGGGCTACCAACCACGAAGGAGGCCGCCCATATCCTATCTTTAGAGTGGCCATTTAGTTAGGGGCCGCCCATTCTTCAGACGGCTCATATTCCTTTATTAGTTCCTCACCACCTTTATACATACCACCAGCCCCTACCCAGCTCTTCAAAAACCGGCTGTAAAACTGTACAAAATTTGATCACCATCCAACGGTTACTTCCAACATTTCTCTATTCTTTTCAGAATCTCAGTGCGCAAAGTTTGTCTCAAGAAGACATTTTGAAGGTTAGTAAACACTTGATTAAAATATTTTGACTTTTTCATTCAAAAATATTTTTAAAGAATTCCAAAAATTCAATACTCGACGTTGAGTGTATTTTTATTAATATTATAAATGTTAAATATGATGTGTATTAAATTTTTTTAAGATTATATCAAATCGAGGTCCCGAATATTCAAGTTTATTATATTTACAATCTACGCATATCTCATGTGTTGTTGTCCGATAATATTGATAATACACTACGGCTGCGTTTGGTTGGCTTGATTATGATGTGATTAGACCCTAATCAAATGTTTGGTTGGCTTGATTAATTTTCCACCTTTTTCCCATAGGCCCGGTATTGGTTTCTTTGTTGCTGCCCTGCAGGGCACTGCCCTTAGGGGCATCATCCACCATCCATATAGAATCTTTTTTTTCTTTTAAAAAAAAAGATTCCAAATGAACGGTGATGATGCCCCTAAGGGCACTGCCCTTAAGGGCATCATCAAACAAACCCCCGGTATTAGCCCTAGTTTTGCACTGTACAAACTTGAAAATACATCCTTCCACCCATTAGGTATTGTGAATCAATTTTTGTACAGTAGACATTGATTGGATTACAAAATTACATTTTTGACCATCTTCTTCCCACCATTCTTCAGTCGGGGATGAAAAGATGGGGATGTGTGTCTCTCTGGAGGAGTTCTACGCGATCGACTCAGCTTCGCGAAGCCGGCTTGCGACTGGGAGCTGAGGGAAGCGTCGCCGTTTTTGACTCCAATGGAGATGGGAAGATATCGGTGGAGGAGCTTTACAAAGTAATTTACATTTTGTTTGGTTTTGTTCGATTTTAATTTAAATACTCTCTAATTTTTGTTTGGCAATTGTATATATAGTTTATTTGAGATCGATTCTCAGCTTAAAAAATGGATTTAGGTTCTTATTGTTTTAGTTCCACTGGAAAAAATTTCGTACTCTTGAGATCAATTTTTTATTTTTGTTGTTGATCCTGATTTTATGGAATTTCCATAGATAGGTTTGAGAATTTGATGGTTTAGTTGATTTGTGTGATGATGAGTACAGCCCTATTTATTCACAAGCAAACCGAGAAACCTTTTTTTGTTCCCTTTTCTTCGATCTTTTTTTTAAAACTCTTTTGTTCAATTTTTTGTTTCTTTGTTTTCTGCACGGAGCTTGTGTTTTTTTTGTGTGGCTAATATAGGTTTGATGAAGAGCATACCAGAAAAAGAAAAAAGAAAAGAAAATCGTAGATGAAGGATTATAGATATGGAAGCAGTGATGATGAATATTGTGATAGAGTTTATGATGATGACAGTGAGAAATATCAGGAAGATGAAAATGAAGATGAAGATTGTAATAATTGTTGAGAAATAAAATAAGAGATTCATCCAAGTAAAATAACATTCTTTTAAGATAATTGAGATTGACCTTTCATTTGCTGCTTATGCTATATTCTCGTGGTACCTTTTTAGGCCTCCATGATATATAAATAGATAGGAGTTGCAGAAGATGGGGAGGCAACCGGGTATTGTGAGCAAATCCGTCTTAGGAATAAGGTCAATGTCTGATGGATGTTACAAAGATGAGTTAATGATTTTCTTTTACTCTCTTTTAAATTTACGAGTATGCTCGATGTAAATGAGAAGAGAATGAGTATGCTCGATGTAAATGAGAAGAGAATGAAATTGGGTTGTTTGGCGGTGCTAGTGTAGGAAAGACAATACTTATTATGGAAGTGATTAACAATGCTGCAAAAGCTCATGGTTGGTTCCTAATTGAAACGCTTTATGTTAAATCTTTTGTTTCATATGTTAAAGCCCGGAACATTGTCAATCTCTAATTCTACTTGATTTTAGTATGGTTTCCTTCTTTTTTTCCCACCTTCATTTCGTATATTCCCTTGTTTAATTAATACTGGGGCAAGCCACGACGTTTTGTGTTTATTTTATAGTCGTGGGTTTTTAATAAGTGTATTTTTGTGGTTTTGCTTTTAATGGGTGTTAAGTACTGTGCGGGAAATTGTACATGAGCATGTGATATTGCTTTGTTGTGTCTTGAATGGATTACATTATTCGGATTTTCTTAATGCATCACTATTTTATATGTTCTTTGAGATCAGTGGCCACGGATTTATTGAGAGAGATGCATAGCTTGTCCAGATTCTTCATGTTCTAGTTGCTGACTTGTTGTTGTGATTTTTTTCCGTAAGTTCATATTTCAAAGTTTGAAAGTGCTTTGTAATTTTTTAATTATTATTGTTTTTTGTTAGTTCTTCGTTGTTGTCTCGGATAATGTCTTAGTAGTGTAGAGACGATTTGTATTTGGGTTGGAGTACCCCTTGTACTCATCTTATAAAAAAATTCGAATTAATTACATACTATTATTTAGTATGTAAATATATTTATAAATAAAAATATTTGATATAAGGGTATTTTTGTCTATTTTATGAAAAAATTAATATATACCACGTATTATCAAGTACACCAAACACAATATTACTTATCATATTTTAGTAATCATACAAACCAAACACAATATAACTTATCCATTAGTTTACTTATCAACTCATTATCCACTTTTTTAATCTATACATCACTTATTCTATCACATCAACCAAACGCAGCCTACGAGTTAAGCATAGGGTTATATAATGAGAACCTTATACACGATCATGTTTTGAGAAATATCATTGATATGGGGTTTTATGGTATTTTACAACATGGCCATTGTATGTATGATACTAATTTGATTACTGCTCTTGTTGAGCGATTGGACGTGAAACCTATACATTTCATTTTAGATTTGGTGAGTATCATCACCTTACAAGATATTTCTTTTATTTGGGGTTTGAGAGTTTATGGTCACCCAGTAACCGGGGATGATGATTCACACAATGTCGAAGAATGGCAAGTTGTATGTCTCGACTTACTGGGATTAGAGCCACCAAAAGCAAAATTTAAAGGCGATCACCTAAGGATGACCGCTCTAGACACGCACTGTCGATCTAATCTTATAGATCATATGAATTTAGAGATGAATATAATCAAGTACACTCGTTGTATAGTGTTAATGGTTATCAAAGGAATTTTGTTTTTGGTTATAATAGTAGCTCTGTAAAGCTCATGTATTTGCAGCTACTTGAAGATTTGGAGGAGGTGAAAACATATAGTTTGGGCAGTGCAGTGCTAGCATATTTATACCGTGAGTTGTGCAGTGCATCAACAATAGAAAAATGCACTATCACATGACCATTCTATATTTTGCAGGTATACGTAATAAATGTTTTTACTAATATAATACCTCATATATTTAAAGTATTTTATGTGAATTGGCAGATTTGGGCATGGACAATGATAAAATGTGTTAACCCTGCCAGACAATTAAAACTCTGGTTATCCCTGAAAATGTCAATGTTGCTCCCTATGGTGCACAAAAATAATAATTTTTTTATTGAATAATAATATTAAAATATTGGCACCCATATACCAACACATTCGGTCAGAATTATACGACATTGTCTTGACCATATGAGTAATGACGAGGTAAACCTAAATTATGTAATACAATTTTGAAAATTTAGATGATTTCAATATATTGGTTGCTCAAGGAGTAATCATTCATATATGCAATCAGACCTGACAACTCTAATAGAGTAATCCTTCAAGATGCAATCAGATCTTTCTTATCCTTGAAAAACATGTTCATGGATAGCTCTCCGACCTCCAGGTTATAATATCTTGATCGCGATCCAGAATGTACATCAATAGAATCAGGAACCTACTCTTCGTTGACCGGATTAAAATATTTTGACTTTTTCATTCAGAAATATTTTTAAAGAATTCCAAAAATTCAATACTCGACGTTGGGTGTATTTTTATTAATATTATAAATGTTAAATATGATGTGTATTAAATTTTTTTAGGATTATATCAAATCGAGGTCCCGAATATTCAAGTTTATTATATTTACAATCTACGCATATCTCATGTGTTGTTTGTGTCGGTAATATTGATAATACACTACGATGACCGCTCTAGACACGCACTGTCGATCTAATCGTATAGATCATATGAGTTTAGAGATGGATGTAATCAAGTACGCTCGTTGTATAGTGTTAATGGTTATCGGAGGAATTTTGTTTCTGGTTATAATAGTAGCTCTGTAAAGCTCATGTTTTTGCAGCTACTTGAAGATTTGGCTGAGGTGAAAACATATAGTTGGGGCAGTACATTGTTAGCATATTTATACTACGAGTTGTGCAGTGCATCAATAATAGGAAAATGTACTATCACATGACCTGTTGGGTTTTGGAAACCCGAATAATCTTGGTTTTGATGTTAACAAAATTTGTTATTGTGTTGATAACATATTTCATCAAGTGTGCAGTTCATAGATCATAATTAAGAGCTTGATGAATTACAAAGAAGTAGCTTGAAAATATCAAGCTGGACCAAGTCTGAAATCCATGCAGAGCGGATTGTTTCGATCATATCTAATAGCTCGGATATCGAAATGGCGTGCTTCCAAAGAGGTTGAACAGCCAACTAAAAATACTAAAAGTCATATTTCACAACAGATTGGCTAGTTCGAATGTTATCAAGGAGAAAAGACGCCTTCAAGATCGAGCTGTACCGTGAAGAAACAGAAAGTTGTTTCAGCAAGCGACTGTCAGTCTATTGAGCATAACTCTTAGCTCGCTTATCGGAATGAGACGATTCAGTATGGGTTGGAAATCTAAGACAAATATCTACAAGTCATTTTTAAAAGTCAAAGACTGACTCGGACGTTAAGATGACCAAAAAACTTCTGCAAGTCACGCCATGTGCTGCTGCATCCAGCAAACAGGCAGCAGGAGCATCGCCTCGTATTTCGAGCATAACTCTCTCATACAAACTCGAAATTGAGCGATTCTTGATTCCGTGGAAATCTAAGAGAAATGACTACAACTTTTATGTAGATTACTTTGCCCAGAAATCAAAGAATCAAGAGCTACTAGCAACAGATCAGAAGAGCAAGTTTATCAATCTGTTTTGTATCAAGCTGATTGTCCAGACTGATCCGGCCAGAGTGATCTGCCCAAGCTGATCCAGACCAGGCTGATCTGTCCAAACCAGACTGATCTGCCCAAGCTGATCTATCCAAGCTGATCCGGCAAGACTGATCTGTCCAAGCTGATCCGGCCAGTCCGGTCCGAAATACAAAAAGCCCAGAAACCAGAATATGACCGTTGCAAGCTCGGGAATGGTGTAGAACCTTTTCCAACGGGCATATTCTTGTGCCTAATGTATATATCATTACTTGGGGCTATATATACATGATTTGGAAGCTCAATAACAGCTGATTGAAGATCAATACAAGCCTTCCAAATCAAACCCACTTGGGATTCAATTGGGGAACTTCAAAGACAAAAGTTGTTAAATGAAGAGCACTCCCCAAACCTTTGGCACCACTTACCTTGCTATATCAGATCTAGTTAGAGATCATTTGTGCCATATATTTTCACTCTATTCATTGTATACGAGAGCTTAATAGATGAGTGTTTATCATTGTAACGGTTGATGATTTATCACAACCGATGAGAGGTCTTTGTATGTGAGACATTAAAGAACATACATAGTTGAGTTGCTAGGAGTTCTAGTTGGATGGGGAATTGCCAACTGGATCGGGTTTGTACAACGGGATTGTATAAATCAAAGTTTTTTAGTGGAATCCTTCCATGAGGTGGAAGAAGGGGAGACGTAGAAGGATTACACCACCTTCGAACTTCCATAAACAATGTTTGTTTATTTACTTCACTTGCATAACTTTAAAATGCCTTTCAAATGTTTAATCGGTTATAGAGCGGGTTATGTCGAGTGTCTTCCGCTCGGTTTTGTAATCGAACTCGATATAATCTCTCGGTGCATTAATTCAAGAACACGAGCTATTGAAGCTCAAGTTGGTTGAACTCGGGCATGGAAAGTCAACCCAACCCCGAAATCGACCCTGACAAGTGGTATCAGAGCAGGTTGTTCTTGGAAAGCATTTTAACCGATTTTTTTAGCGGATATCTTTTGAAATCATTTCAAAAAATTTCATGAGCATTAAATTATTTTCATACCATAAATTTCAAATTTTTGGTGTATGAAAATTTTAGCATAAAAATCAATTTCATTGTATTCATTTTGCACGAAAAATAATTTTAAAATCTATTTCAAAGTTTTAATTTTCGTTCAATTTGTTCTAAACTCATTTTAAGTTTAAAATTTTTATTTTGAGATTTTATCTAACAATTTTCGAAGCATTTTTAGTTTTCTGGCAGCTTGCAGCGACTTTGGGAAAATTGGCATAACTTCTTGCTTGGATGTCCAAATGACGAACTGTTTTTTGCCTTGCAAACTAGACTCATAGAGGTTCGTAACGGTATAGGTCTTGCAGCCTAATTATTTACGAGGAGATGCAGTTTATTCTGTAAAGTTGGACTAAGTGTGTTGCCACCGCTAAAAGATGAAATGGACGTTGTTGAGTTTTGTCAAGAAATTCAAATTTGTTGCCAAGTATGCTACATGCATCATCAAAAGAGGTTATTTTTGTTCAAAAATTAATGTGCATTGCATTTTTTTAAAATTTGGTTTAGCCTACCCCATTTACCCCTCACTTGCTCAAATTTTCAAACCTTTTAAAATTAAGGGGTAGAGTTTAATCTCAATCCTTGAGGGGGAATAAATTTTATTTGTCTTCCTTTTTGATTCACAAAAAAAGGGGGAGAAATATATTGTTTAAAAAATATGATTTTTCTTGTTATGCAACATTGTGCTTTAATGTTCATATTTTTATTCAAGTTTTGTGATCATCAAAAAGGGGGAGATCGTTGGGTTTTGGAAACCCGAATTATCTTGGTTTTTATATTTAACAAAACTTGTTATTGTGTTGCTAACATATTTCATCAAGTGTGCAGTTCATAGATCATAATTAAGAGCTTGATGAATTACAAAGAAGTAGCTTGAAAATATCAAGCTGGACCAAGTCTGAAATCCTTGCAGAGCGGATTGTTTCGATCATAACTAATAGCTCGGATATCGAAATGGCGTGCTTCCAAAGAGGTTGAACAGCCAACTCAAAATACTAAAAGTCATATTTCACAACAGATCGGCTAGTCCGAATGTTATCAAGGAGAAAAGACGCCTGCAAGATCGAGCTGTACCTTGAAGGAACAACAAGCTGTTTCAGCAAGCGACTGTCAGTCTATTGAGCATAACTCTTAGCTCGCTTATCGGAACGAGACGATTCATTATGGGTTGGAAATCTAAGACAAAGATCTACAAGTCATCTTTAAAAGTCAAAGACTGAATCGGACGTTAAGATGGCCAAACAGCTTCTGCAAGTCACGCCATGTGCTGCTGCATCCAGCAAACAGACAGCAGGAGCATCACCTCGTATTTCGAGCATAACTCTCTCATACGAACTCGAAATCGAGCGATTCTTGATTCCGTGGAAATCTAAGAGAAAGGACTACAATTTCATGTAGATCACTTTGCCCAGAAATCAAAGAATCAAGAGCTACAAGCAACAGATCAGAAGAGCAAGTTTATCAATCTGTTTTGTATCAAGCTGATTGTCCAGACTGATCCGGCCAGACTGATCAGTCCAAGCTGATCCAGACCAGACTGATCTGTCCAGACCAGACCGATCTGTCTAGACCAGACTGATCTGCCCAAGTTGATCCGGCAAGACTGATCTGTCCAAGCTGATCCGGCCAGTCCGATCCGAAATACAAAAAGCCCAGAAACCAGAATATGACCGTTGCAAGCTCGGGAATGGTGCAGAACCTTTTCCAACGGGCATATTCTTGTGCCTAACGTATATATCATTACTTGGGGCTATATATATATGATTTGGAAGCTCAATAACAGCTGATTGAATATCAATACAAGCCTTCCAAAGCAAACCCACATGGGATTCAATTGGGGAACTTCAAAGATAAAAGTTGCTAAATGAAGAGCACTCCCCAAACCTTTGGCACCACTTACCTTGCTATATCAGATCTAGTTAGAGATCATTTGTGCCATATATATTCACTCTATCCATTGTATATGAGAGCTTAATAGATGAGTGGATATCATTGTAACGGTTGATGATTTATCACAACGGATGAGAGGTCTTTGTATGTGAGACATTAAAGAACATACATAGTTGAGTTGCTAGGAGTTCTAGTTGGATGGGGAATTGCCAACTGGATCGGGTTTGTACAACAGGATTGTATAAATCAAAGTCTTTTAGTGGAATCCTTCCATGAGGTGGAAGAAGGGGAGACGTAGAAGGATTACACCACCTTCGAACTTCCATAAACAAATGCTTGTTTATTTACTTCACTTGCATATCTTTAAAATGCCTTTCAAATGTTTAATCGGTTATAGAGCGGGTTATGTCGAGTGTCTTCTGCTCGGTTTTGTAATCAAACTCGATATAATCTCTCGGTGCATTAATTCAAGAACATGAGCTATTGAAGCTCAAGTTGGTTGAACTCGGGCGTGGAAAGGCAACCCACCCCCGAAATCGATCCTGACATGACCATTCTATATTTTGCAGGTATACGTAATATATGTTTTTACTAATATAATACCTCATATAGTTAAAGTAGTTTTTATGTGTATTGGCAGTTTTGGGGGACCATGATAAAATGTGTTAACCCTGGCAGACAATTGAAACTCTGGTTATCCCTGAAAATGTCCATGTTGCTCCCTATAGTGCACAGAAATAATAAATTTATTATTGAATAATAATATTAAAATAGTGGCACCCATATACCAACACATTCGGTCAGAATTATACGATATTGTCTTGACCATATGAGTAATGACAAGGTAAACTTAAATTATGTTTTACAATTTTGAAAATTTTAGATGATTTCAACATATTGGTTACTCACGGAGTAATCATTCATAGATGCAATCAGATCTGACAACTCTAACAGAGTAACCTTCAAGATGATCTTTCATGTTCATGGATAACTCTTCGACCTCCAGGTTATAATATCTTGATCGCGATCCAGAATGTACATCAATAGAATCAAGAACCTGCTCTTCGTTGATTATGATTGTGAGTTGTGGCACAGGGACAACCAAAGAGAGCATTTTGAAATGCATCGGGATACCGGAAGTACTTTGTACTCATAGTTTATGCATTTACTCATTATAATCATATTGTGGTGAATATGGATTATCATATGCTCATGGTTTGGGGTTGTTCCTGTAGGGACGCTATGACACGAAGGGTTAAGGCCAGGGTTGAAAGACACGAAACGGTAACCTGCATTTTATATACATCATGGATTATGCATTGTGGTTGCATGTGTACAATGGAGTGATGATTTTAATGCTTTGTCGTTGTCACTTGAAGGGATGATATAACACTTGCCGCTGTCATGACGAGCGAGGTGCATTAAAATACACTCATTGTGGTTGTATATATTGGAGTGATGATTTTAATTCTTTGCCGCCAAATGTTGAAGCGAGGGTGTTGCCGCATGTCGCATTTGAGCGAGGTGCATTAAAATACACTCATAATGATGTATGTTGGGATATGGAATATGCATTATATTGTAGGTATAAATGGAATGCTTAGTGAATATCCCATGAGTCGTTGTTATGGATGAATGATGATTTTGAATGCTTTGCCGCTGTCACTTGACGCGATGATAGAATACTTGCCGCTGTCATATCGTAGCGAGGAAAGAATATTTGCCGCCAAATGTTGAAGCGAGGATTTTGCCGCATGTCGCATTTTAGCGAGGTTATTCTATGCCGCTGATATGTCGAAGCGAGGGGTATTAATGCCGCGATCATGACACGCGAGGTGCATTAAAATACACTACCGTAACAAGACTAGGGATGGGCTATTCTATTGGCGATGGTTCATGCCGCCGGGTATTATATAGCGATGGTTCATTCCGCTATTCTATTGGCGATGGTTTATGCCGCCGGGTATTCATAGCGATGGTTCATTCCGCTATTCTATTGGCGATGGTTCATGCCGCCGGGTATTATATAGCGATGGTTCATTCCGCTATTCTTTTATGCCGCCGGGTATTCATAGCGATGGTTCATTCCGCTATTCTATTGGCGATGATTCATGCCGCCGGGTATTATATAGCGATGGTTCATTCCGCTATTCTATTGGCGATGGTTTATGCCGCCGGGTATTCATAGCGATGGTTCATTCCGCTATTCCATTGGCGATGGTTCATGCCGCCGGGTATTATATAGCGATGGTTCATTCCGCTATTCTATTGGCGATGGTTCATGCCGCCGGGTATTATATAGTGATGGTTTATTCCGCTATTCTATTGGCGATGGTTCATGCCGCCGGGTATTATATAGCGATGGTTCATTCCGCTATTCTATTGGCGATGGTTATATAGCGATGGTTAATTCCGCTATTCTATTGGCGATGGTTCATGCCATCGGGTATTCATAGCGATGGTACATTCCGCTACATCTATGGCGTTGGTTCATACCGCCGGGTATCTATAGCGATATTTTATGCCGCTGACTTTATGGCGAGAGATCATGCCACGGATTCTATAGCGATGGGTTATACCGCTATGTGCGTAGCACTGGATTATGCCGCCTACGAGCGATGGGTGCTGCTGGTTTACCACTGGTAGATGATGGATACATGTATACCGCTATCTTGATAGCGATGAGGTATGTTATATTACTGCTTTGTTAGCATTATTGTGAATACCATGTGTGGTTATATACTTTCATGTGTTTGACGATAAGGCTATAGGTGTCGTGTTTTGACATGTACCGTTACGAGTTGACGTTGTTATATTGAATGTCATATGTTGACAGGTACCATCACTAGATGACGAAGACATAGTGGATGTCTATGTAGACGTGTAGCGTCGTTCGACGATTAATACGTTTAAGTATATGTATTTAGTAGTGTGGTTGAGTGCCAACGGTGAGCACATGGTAGTGTCTGGGTCACTAGTTGACAAGACCATTATGCCGAGCAAGTCGCTCGATGAATCATTGGGTGCGCCGTACGAGAAGTGTACCGCAGCACATAATTGAGGTAACTATTTTACGAGTAGTGGTACCTTTGGGTATACTCGTTGGAATGACTGTGGCCAAGTGACTGATAACACGAGTAGTTGTTGAGGAAACTACTTACTTGTACCGAGGTGACATGTGGTAGACATGATCACACCCACCCCTGAGGGTGTGGAATAAATCCTACGGAATTAGGATTGTCTAGTGGTTGAACAAGGACACCGAGATGTCCTTTGTGCATTGATGTTAGAGAAATATTGGGTGATGACCCACTACTCTAAATGGATGTTACGGTATGGTGTACCGGGATGGAACGATCGATTCGTTGGTGGGCTTGGTATAAGCCTATGGAGGCAGCGTTTTGCTGGCCAGGTATTGTAGCAGTGTTATAGTGTGCTTGTTGTGGCAATTATACTGCACCTTGGGACCAAGTTCGGTGAATCGTATGATGATACGATGATGACTTATAGGAGACTCTTATAGTCTCTATGTGGCATGATGATTGAGGTAGAGAATACGTCACATGAACGTTTTTACGTTTATCGTTTTGAGGGGCTTGTACTAGGACAACTCGATTTTGTTGGTAGTACCAACACGAGTGTCAACAGGTCGTTGTTAGCTCTAGTTGAGCATCCTTGCATATGGAATGCAACGGGAGTCGCAATTGGATATGTGGGATATAGATAATGGGGTAACACTACTATATTGATTTTATCTCTTGGAGAGATTTGGATTGTACTGTCATGGTGAAAGCTAGTATTGATTGAGGGTTGATTGTGAATCGACCGGGGTAAGCCCTACTAGTGTTGGACTAGGTGATGACTTTGTACTTCCAGTGAGACGTTCGAGGAGACGTCTCCGGGGTAATGCTCGAGATCGTGGAGTACTATGGTATTAGTACGGAGCATCATTGGTTTGAGTGTACATGGCGTATACGGGTTTCGTTTTAGTAATAGTGGTTTGATGCACTATTTTGAACCGGTTGCGGATTGTTGGTTCCGAAGTATATCCAGTTTTCCGAACGTTGGTTCAAGGTTGGATGGTCATGTGTCCATGACGTTTCCCCTCGTGAGGGAGGTAGTGTTGTGATACCTACCGAATGGGAATCTTTGGGAGATTCAATAAGTCGGTTTGCCAGGTGTTGATGTTGAAATCACGCCATTGACCGCTTGTCTGTCAATCATTATTCTCTGCAAGATGAGGATAGCTAGAGATTGACGGTTGGTTTTGGGACTTTGTGTATGATTGGAGATACCCGAGTCTATTGCATTGAGTACGCGTGGTTTGGTGAATCTCTGTGTGAGATTGTGGCACTTTGAGATTGGTAATCTCGATGGCACGATGCATTCTGATGAATGATCGTGAGGGTTGTTTGACTTTCCCCGAGGAGGGATTGTCGTGTTTTGGAACCATGGTAGTTCTTGATGGTTATTTCGGTAGCCTCCCTGTTTTAGGATTGTTGAATCCCAGGATAAACGAGGGACGGCCATGATTCGGATTTGTTAGTGTCGTGATTGACACGTGTGACGGGAATGCGATCGATTTTTCTTGCATGTCCTTTCGAGAACTTGAGACCTTGTGGAGTCTCGATACTGTGTTTGGACCAAGATGTGATTTCTTGGGACACACAGATGTAGACATCTTTGGAGATGTGTTTGGTGCCTATCGGTGACCGTGGGTTGTCCGATCCGTATTGCAATGTGGTGCAACCACTCCTCGGTTGGAGATGGATTTGGAAATGGGAACCGGATGTAGTTCAGGTACACTGTGGTGTACTAATGGTCACTTTGATAACGATGTATGTTTAACATCGGTGACTAGGTCTTGGAGATATCATTGTGGCGATATCTATTTTTTTAGAATCTCGAATAATTCTTTTGGTTGCAGTTACGTTTGGTTGACTGCCTTTGAGATGGTTAGCATCAGGGAATGCTGATGCCTTCCGTGGCTTTGTGTCGGTTGGGGAGGTTACTCCATTCCAGGTTTTGGTGCGAGGTCAGTATCCTCGCGGTTCAAATGTCGTACATGATGTGTTCATGATTCGACGATGTGAATCCGTTTGGATTTTTGTAATCTCGGCAATACGTGGAGTATGCCGTGCAAATTTCGAGGATGAAATTTTGTTAGTGGGGGATAATTGTGATGTCCGGGAATTACTGGTGTTAATCCCGGTGTTGTGATAATCCTTAATGGATTTTAATTATGGCAATTATGAATTAATTGCGGTTTTGGGACTCCCGGGGATTTTAAATCCCGTATTTGGAGTCATTGGATCCAAGGGATGAGATTGTATTCTCGTTGTGGTGATAACCTTGGAATTTGGTCTTTGGTGGAATCTGGGGTCCGGAGTACTTTGTACTGGGGCTGGCAATGGGATTTGAGTTGGAGAGATAATTATTGAAAACGGATGATTTTTAATGAGTCATGATGTAGTTGTGGAAGTATTGGTATTTTGGAGCCTGTGTGCTATATATACCAAATGGACTCGATATTCCGTCATTATACGGAATCTCTCCTCCCTCTCCCCTCCCTCACACCATTCTCTCACCCCAAACCCTTCCCCTCTCCCTTTGATGAGCAAAATCGATGGAGGCTCATCCTAGGAGCCGGGTTTCTCGAAGATAATAAGGTATTATTCATCCCCTCGCATTTATCTTCGTTTTGATAGTGGTTTTGTGGTGTTGGGAAGGATTTGTGTTGGGTTTGAAGAAATGGGTTTTTAAAGAATTTTGGGTTGGTTGGTTTGAGGAGTTTTTATGGTGTTTATTTTGAGGATTTATGTTGTATGGGGTGTGAGGATTGTTGTTGGGCAAAATTTTGCAAGAAATACGCCATTTTTGGCTTTTGCAGGTCGAGGCGATCGATCCCTAGGGTATGGCGATCGATCGCCGCGACGTTGATAAAATTCTGTGGAAGATGAATAGTGAGGCGATCGACCGCCTCAAAGGAGGCGATCGATCGCCATGAGGAAGTAGCCAATTATGTTGAGAGGCGACCGATCGCCTGGAAATGAGGCGATCGATCGGCCATGCCTTCCTGCGAGGCGATCGATCGCATAGGGCGTAGCGATCGATCGTCGACCATAAGAAAGTGTTTTTTTTGGAAATTTTGGAAAAATGTCGGGATTTTGGAATCGAGGTTTGAGTGGCCCGTTTCGGGGCAATGTCTACATTCCAATGGGAATGCTATACTTTTAAAATGGATTGGTTGGAGACAATGTTTATCGAAACGGAATTCCCGGTTGGGTGTTTGGCTATCTTTTGAACATATAAAATGGTATATTTTGGGTTTTATGCATGCTTAGCCGGGGGGCTTTTATTTTTGGTAATCGTCATGGATGGACGATAGGTTTGGAAATTGCAAACGTGCTTGGGCACGTGATTGCATGCCTATGTTTAATTGAGAGTTATTTGTGTGTTAGCACATAACTCATCGGACGTGGAACTCAGGCAAGGTTGGACTCAAACTACGGAATTATAAGGTACGCATGACGTACGAGTATAGCCCTTTATTATAATTGCAATTGTGAGTGCATGGTACGCTATATTGCAATAAATGTATATTGAATTGCATGGTTTATGGTAATCACTATGAATGGACATATACATTGGGAATTATATGGTGCCGCTTTTGAGCGAGCAATGATTGGGATGCTGTCGCCTTTGAGCGAACATCAGTTATGACGCCACTGCTGTTGAGCATGCGTGAGAATGAAATGCCGCTATTGTAGAGCGAGCAATGAGACAGAACTATGGAACCATAAATGAGATAATTGTGATCATTGTTTAATGATTTGATATTATGGTTGTGATATCAGTATATATAGCATATGTATACGTTAATCAATGTAATGATTAACTGGCATTTGGGAATTTGATGATTTCAGTTGTTTTGAGAACAGGGACAGTACCGAGAATCCCGGATGAGGATGATACCATCCAGGGAGTATATTTTGTATTTCATAGCATTTACATTGTTGTAAATTATGAATTGTATTATTATGACTGTTGGATTTGGGATATTGGTATGCTCACCCCGTGTGGGGGCTGTCTCTGTTGGGGCAGGTTATTAGGTACATCGACGGCTGGGAGTTGAGCTCGAGCTGTGATTTGAGGTGATTCCAGGATCGAGGTACCGGCGATGGTATTGAGCATGATACTTTATACACTAGATACACGCTTGCTTATTCGATGCTCGCATGTGAGCAGTGTTATGTGTATATGGGTTGTATAAAGAAGGCAATGGCCTTTCTCTTTTCATTTATGTGTTGCATGCAATTATTTATTGAATTGCTAAATGAACTGAGAACATGTTAGTGTATTATAATGGTGCATGATGTGTACGTTGACTCGGGTAGGGCAACTAGGCATTATATGGAATAATGTAAAGGAATTTTGTTATTGGCATGATTTGATATGGTTACAAGTATATTTCCCCTACGTGCATGATTACATGTACTAAATGCTTGGATTAATACACTAATAACGGGTTAAGGGCACGGGGGTCCTTACACAAGGTTAGTCATTGACCCTCATATTTCTCAATTTGGAAGCTTTGATTCCGACCATTCAAAACCAAATCATGGCTACTTGCCTCTATCTCGACGTAAAAATGCAACATTTGCATATTGTGACATTCCATTATAAACTGTAGAACATCGTCATCTACATGTTGATTTTTATGTCATTCAAACGTGATTTCTCCATAAATGAATATTTGGTTGACAATTCATCATTGGGTCGATATTTAACTTTATATGCACTAGTTGAACCAAATCCAATAAAATAATAGAGCATGAAATTCTAATCGGTCTAATTGGTGGGATGCTATATTCTATCGATACCTTTTCCAATAATAACAATACCACCAAAATATAGTAGTATAAAATTTTTATCCATTTTGAAGAAGAAAACTTTAGTATATTTAAGGCAAATGTAGAAATTTTTAATGCACAAAATTTTCACTCAAAATGATGATGGCACCGAAAATATCAAAGTTAAATAGGTTGGAAGGTTTTTGGAGTCGAAAATTAACACATTCATATTATTTATTATTGGTTTCAAGTACTAGTCATGGTGCTATTATTATACATGTATGACTATTTTTCATCGATGAATAAAATATGGTTTTGTAGTCAATAAAGTAAAGGAGCTGCAGCGAAAAATACGGAGTGAACTAATTCAAAAAGCAAAGAAGCGACGTAAGTTCACGGGGTGATAGGATGACAAGAGTACGCGAGCGGCCACTATATATAGGGAGGGACAGCCTACACTGTAGGAGGTCCCTAACAAATGATGCAGGCGGCCAAAAGAGCGAGGGGCCGCCTGCACCCTAACAAACGAGTGGCAGTCTACATAGTGGGGTCGCTACCATTACAAGCGGCCCCTAACTAAGCTTAAACCATGCATCTTAATGATGTTTTGAGTTATTTATGCAACATTTTCAATAACGAAGTAATTTTGAAAATTAAATTTTTTTGAATTATTTTTTTAAAAAAAACCCATTCTAAAAATTGTTAATGTAATTAACAATTAGTAAAAACTAAAAACATTTATCAGGAAGAGCAAATTCAATCAACACGAAATCTAGATGTTTGGGCATTCTCGGGTGCCGAGTTCAATGTTTCGGACATTGGCTTGACCAGGAATTTCTATCCTATATCAGGAATATTACTCTATCTGTTGATATAACCAACACCAACCAATGGCTCAAACTAACTCCCCATGTAGGATAAAAAATATGCGGCTTGACCCTTGGATATATGTCTGTGCAGAGTGCATGGCAACACCTAGGAGTATGAACCAGATTGTGCTTGGTCGGATATTTAAGTGAATGTTTGAGGCATTCATCCAGTGAGGTTTTGCACTTGATTTTGGTTTACAATATTTTATTCATACCATTATACGTACCAAAATAATATAATACATAACATACAAGTTTTTTTTATCGTCAAAAAATATATTTGGTTTTGGAAACCCAAATAATTTTGAAATTAATATTAACAAAAGTTGTTATATATTAGTAACATACTATCAAGTATGCAATTCATAAATGATATTTTAAATCTTGATGAATTGAAACCTCATGCGCTACTGATTCCTTTGACCATACCTCATCGCTCGGTCATCCAAATGATGTGCTTCCAAAATGGTTGAATAGCCAACTTGAAATGTTAAGAATCATACATGGGAGAAGAAATTTTTCAAGTTTCAGATGAGTCAAATCGAAATTGAAACCATCAAGGTTTAACTAGTTCTTTTTATTTTGGCCATCACTTTCAGCTCAATTATCGAAACAGAAATTCAATGTAGATTGGAAACTAAAAAGAAGATCTATAGGTCATATTCAGACCAAAGAAACTGTATCAGATTCTAAAATGATGAAAAACATATGCATATTGCAGGTTCTGTTGCTGAAACATGAAATATTTTGGTAGGCATACATTCTTGTATTTCGAGCAACAAGCTCTAGTAAAATATGAAAATTAAGTTAGTCTTGATTTTCTAGAAAGCAAAGATGACTATAATTTTCATGTTCACCTCTTTACCCAAAAATAAGCTAATCAAGAGCTATATTCAGGAAACCAGGACTTGTGAAACTGACCAGCAAGGTTTAGCGGTGTAGATCAGCAAAGTCAAACAAGCGGGGCAGAAGTCAAATCATCAGAGCAAATACAACTTGAGGAAGTCAACTCAAAGGAGAATTCAACAGACTCAATTCTGCTAAAGCACAAAGTCAGTCGATTGGTCAACAACATGAATATGATGGTTGCAATATCATAAATCATACAAAACATTTTCCAAATGTTATATTTTCAAATCATTGCTAAAAGCCCTAAATACAACATTTTGGAGGATCAAATCAAGAAACCAAGAGAGATAAAAAGAAGATCCAGAAGTGGATTCAAATGGGGAGCTGAAAAAGATAGAACCATCTTATATAAGAGAATTACCCCATTATTATTGACACATCTTACCAAGCTTATATCATATCTTTTCAAGGATCAATTGTGCTACATTTATTCACTTTATTCGTTATGTTTGTAATCTTAATATGGAGTGAATATTCTTTTAACAATTCGTGATTTATCACAATTGTTTTTTAAATCTTTGCATCTCGACGTGAAAGAATATGCAAGTTTAGTTGTTCGGAGTTTAGATCATAAGTGTAACATTGGTCTAAGTAGGGTTGTACTAAGACATATATAAATTAAAGTCTTCTAGTATATCATTTCATAAACAAATACATGTCTCTTTACTTTATTGCATTTATTTATCATACTATTTTGGGCTGCATTGTTGAATCATTTTATGTGTTTGTTAAAATACCAAAATGATACTTATAAAGTGTTTAATAAAAGATTTCAACCAATCTGTTTTTATTTATTTTACTTGCATATTTATTAAATGATTTTTACTTTCTTATTAAATGATCAGAAGAACTAATCAAACATCTCAAGCCTGTTGAACTGAGTCCAACTGAGAATTGACAGAACCAGTTTTTACATCTAATTGTGGATTGACAGAACGAATCTACGACGTGACAACAAAGTGGCTCGCTGAACATAGACAAGAGTAAGACTACTTCACTGACCAATGGAGTTGAACAAAGACAACACGTTGGATATACAAAAAAACCAACCAAGTGACCAACATTAAAGAATACTACAGATCAACAACGTGATCGTCAACAAGGTACAACAAGATTCCAGCGAGATCTCAATCAGAGTAGGTTACCAGCAAGGTCTGGAAATAGACAATTTACAAATAGCCAGCTAAACAAATATGACCGTTGAAAAGTCAGATAAAAGTACCACGAAGACATAATCGTATAAGAACTTTCCCATCGGACATATTAAAGGATATATATGATAAATACTATAAATACACTTGAAGATAGGAGAAACACGATGACGATCAAACTCATAACTCATTATAAAGGCTCATTAGAGTGATCGATCCTAGAGGGGAGCTTACATAAATTTATTAGCTTAGTTGAGAGAATACCCAACAAAAAAATTATCGTTGAATAGAATATGTAATCATAAATAGGATCACATGTGCGCCCCAAACACTAAATCCTTGTCAAGTGAGTTTTCTTGTACAAAATTGTAATGCCTCGATTTGTTTTATACACGTGTGATATGATTATGGTGTAATTATATCAATTGGCGGTATGATAATGGGGGTTCGGGTGAAACCAAGAATGAATTAATACATTTATGAAATGATATATGGCAAGGGCAAGGAATGAAACATGGTGTACAATGATTTAATAACATATCAAGTCATGAACTAGTAGACATTTGATTATGCATGTGAATTTCATGTAAATTGGAGTTGTATTTGAATTTGAATTTCATTTCATGTACATGTTACATAACATGTCATTAACTCCAAATGATATGATAACAAGTGGTTTAGGGAAACTTAATGACCTTATATCAAGGTGATTTAGGGAGGAGAATCACAAAATTCTCATTTTACACATACTAAAACACTACACAAGCTCCTCTCCAACCCTTGGAGGTTTTCTTGGTTGAAGCTTGGTTTTTCACTTGTGACTTGAGCTAGGAAGTTGGGTGAAGTGAAATTGTACAATCTTGGTAAGGAATATATGCTTTTAAGATTGATTTGTGTAGTGGTGTATGAAGTATGTGAAATCAAATCCAACCTATGCAAGCTTAGGATCAGAACATGTTTATATGCCATGAATTTGATTCTAAGATAGTGGAAACATGTTGTTATGGTAGTAGAGAATGCATGAAACCTATTTACATGTTAAATTTCGAGTTGTAGGAGAAGAGCTAGGAAGATAAGCTCAAAATCGCCATGTTCTGAACTTTCTGGACATCGGCGATCGATCGCGAGCTTTGTGGCGATCGATCGCCGAGACAGGGTAAAATATAAGGCGGTTTATACATGTAGCGATCGATCGGTGAAAATGTGGCGATCGATCGCGAGCAACAGAACACTTTGGCGATCGATCGCGAGAGATGGCGATCGATCGCGAGGGGGCAGAACAGTATGGCGATCGATCGGTGAGAAATAGCGATCGATCGCCAGTGCCAGAATGTTGAAAAATGTTATATTTTTGTAGAATTTGATTTTAATGCCTATGATAACATGATATATTGTTGGCATTGTTGTAGCATCATCTCAGGGGACAGGACAACGAGGCACTTAGCCAGTGACGCCTAATTTATCTCGTTTGTGTCGCAGTACAGGTACGTGTTGACGTACGGAGTATAGATATTGTGTGATGATGTTATGAGATTGATATCATATGAATTGTGTTATGTTATTATGATATGATTGGTAGTATCATATGCCTGTACATTCATGGATATCATGTATTTGAGATATACGCCTGGTATTGGGTATATGCTTGGATATGTTACATAGAGATATATGCCTGGTTTGGATATATGCTCGGTTATGTGACAGAGAGATATACGCCTGGTTTGGGTATATGCTCGGTTATGCTATATAGAGATATACGCCGGTTTTTGGGTATATTCTCTGGCTATTATCATTTGAGGACGGTACTCTGATATGTGCTGCTAATATGAAGATGTGAGGTGGTTCCACTGACATATTGAGCTGAATAGGCATATCATTTTAGTCTCGTGATAATAGGGTACTTGTTGAGACATGTCATGACATGGTGCATTTGTGGATGCAGGATACAGAACATTCACATTAGATGATTTATTGTGCTTTATCATTGTTATTGATAATGTGTTTTGATATTGCACTGAGATAGTTTTTTATCTATACTCACGTTTTGTGAATGTTTCTGTAGGATTGCATAGACGTGGGAATCGTGAGTCTTATTCCGCTGCAGGTGAACCACTGCATAGGAGTTGTACTGGCTTAGGTTGTTAATTTTACATGTAATGTATATGTAGAAAACAAAGTTAGTTGGTTTTTGTACTAGTGGTTTGGTACATTTGTAACAACTTAACTAGTAAGATACTCTTAATCAGTGCATGTTATTACTTAATTCAGACTCACATATGTATGTTAACATGATACATAATGGATTAAGTAAAGAGGACCCCACATTAGTGGTATCAGAGCAGTGGTTCGAGAACGGGTGAACATGGGTAGTGGAAGTGTCTTAGGGAGGTACCTAAACACTCGAAAACATGTTGAGAATGTTAATTTCATGTTAGGATGTGGAATATGATGTTATTCTAACATGCTATATCCTTGTGAATGTTATTGTTAACCCTTGATCTACAGCTATGATAGACAGAGGGTATCATGAGGATGTTGGGGATGCCATGAGTGGCAAAGCTAGTGTGAGGATGGCGCCTGTGCCACCACCACCGATTGAGCAAGGGCCAGTGGAACAGGTACTGTTGCCTGGAGAATTGACTTTGACGCAATTTCTGAGTTATCAGCCACCCAGATTTGAGGGGACTGAATCAGGGGAACTAGCAGAGGAATAGCTAGAATGTGTGGAACAGATATTTGTCTCAGCACCATGTGCCAAGACTGCTTGGTTACAATTAGCTGAATTTCAGTTAGCTAAGAAAGCTATGATGTGGTGGAAATCCACAGTACTTGAGTTGAGGGCTCAATGACAGATAGTTAACTGGGATGTGTTTAGAACGAAGTTCCTGGAGCATTATTTCTCTGTTGCTGCAAGGCAGAGGAAAGAGGATGAATTTACAAACTTGAGACAGGGAGCAATGACCGTATCTGACTATGCTGTGCATTATTCTTCTTTGCTCCGGTATGTGCCACATATCGCTGTAAACACAAAAGCAAAGATCAGACAGTTTGTGAAAGGTTTGAGGCCTGAATTATTTGATAGGGTAATGTCCAATAATCCTACATCATATGAAGAAGCGTTGACTAGAGCCGAGATGGCTGAGATTGCAGTAGGAGTATATAAAGATGTTGGACAAGCCCAACCACCTACATCTGACAGTATGAGACCTAGAGGAGAACCATTTAAATCATCACGAGGTGGTGCATCTTCATCTAGGTTTAGTGGGAAACGTTTTGGATCACGAAAAGGGGATGACCGAAAATCTAAGGGACAATTCCAAGGTAGTAGTAGTGGCAGTGGTGTGCAATGCTTTAAATGTGGTGGACCACATTTGAAACGAGATTGTCCTCAATTGAATCCAGTAGTTTGTTTCCGTTGTGGGAGGCCAGGACATGTGATCCGTGATTGTCCTCAAGTGGGTGGACAACAGAGGAGAGGACCCATGTCAGAGACTACAGTACAACAGAGACCACAGAGTGTACCACAGTCTGGTGGAGGATAGAGGACAGGACCACCTCAGGCTCAGGTGTATGCACTGAACAGGGAGGAAGCAGAGGCAGCTCCTGATGATGTGATAGCGGGTAAGTGTACTTTGTTTACTTATCCTGCTTTACTGTTGATTGATACTGGTGCATCACATTCTTTTATTGCACAAGCCTTTATTGATCAGTATCATATATGCTCGTCTCCACTGTTGATGCCTCTTTATGTTTCGACACCCATGGGACTACTGTGATGACTTGTCAGAGTGTCTGAGATTGTGCTATTCAGTTTGAGACTGAGTATGGGCTACAGGCTGATTTGATTGTGTTAGACATGTCAGATTTTGATTGCATCCTTGGAATTGATGTATTGAGTAAATATCAGTCTGTTGTGGATTGTAGTCAGAAGATAGTGAGATTTCAGTCTGATACTGGAAATCAATGGTTCTTCTATGGCCAAGGATCGAGGGCAAGGATTCCTTTGATATCAGCACTTCGAATGTCGCGTTTGTTAGAACGTGGACATGCGGGTTATTTGATTTATGCCCTTGATGTAACTGAACAGAAAAGAGAAAGGAAAGTGGAGGAGATACCAGTGGTTGCAGAATATGCGGATGTGTTTCCAGATGAGATACCTGGATTCCCACCGAGTCGAGAAGTGGAATTTGGTATTGATTTGATACCTGGTACTTCTACAATTTCACGGGCTCCTTATCGGATGGCACCAACTGAATTGAAAGAATTGAAAACTCAATTGCAAGACTTATTGGACAAGGGGTACATACGTCCTAGTGTATCGCCTTGGGGTGCTCCGGTCTTATTTGTTAAGAAGAAGGATGGGACAATGCGATTGTGTATTGACTATCGACAATTGAACAAGGTAACAATAAAGAATAAATATCCTCTTCCGCGTATTGATGATTTGTTTGATCAGTTGCAGGGATCAAGGATTTATTCTAAGATTGATTTGAGGTCAGGATATCATCAAATACGTGTGAGAGAGGGTGATATACAGACGACAACATTCAGAACTCGTTATGGACATTATGAGTTTCTGGTGATGCCATTTGGAGTGACAAATGCTCCAGCTGTTTTTATGAGTTTAATGAATCGGGTTTTCCAGGAATACCTTGATCGATTTGTCATTGTCTTTATCGATGATATACTGATCTATTCACAGAGTGAAGCAGAACATGTTCAACATTTGCATATGGTATTGCAATTGTTGAGGACACATCAGTTGTATGCCAAACTCAGTAAGTGTGAGTTTTGGTTGACTAGTGTCGGCTTTTTGGGGCATGTAATTTCAGAAAAAGGTATATCAATTGATCCGAAGAAAGTGGAAGCAGTGTTGAATTGGTCAGCACCTACTTTTGTGCCAGAGATTCGTAGTTTCTTGGGTTTGGCTGGATATTATAGACGCTTTGTTGAAGGATTTTCAACAATTGCCAAACCATTGACGCATTTGACACAGAAGGGAGTATCGTTTCGATGGTCAGAGGCTTGTGAGCATAGTTTTGAGGAATTGAAACATCGATTGACTACAGCTCCAATCTTGATCATTCCATCGGAACATGAAAGGTTTGCCTTATATACTGATGCATCATTACTAGGTTTGGGTTGTGTATTGATGCAGGATAAACATGTAGTGGCTTATGCATCAAGACAATTGAAACCACATGAAATGCGATATCCAGTGCATGATCTGGAATTAGCTGCCATTGTCTTTGCCTTGAAAATATGGCGACATTATTTATACGGTACGTCGTTTACCATATACACAGATCATAAGAGTTTAAAGTTTTTATTCACTCAAGCAAAATTGAATATGTGGCAAAGAAGATGGATTGATCTGTTGAAAGATTATGATTGTGAGATTGAATATCATCCAGGAAAAGCTAATCTTACAGTAGATGCCTTGAGTCGAAAAGTACATCATACAGCTGATGAGATGATTCATTTATCTGCCTTGATGACTTCTTGTTGTACTTTGGGTTATGAGTTTGATGTGGAAACAGTGCCAGTACGGGTATCAACATTGTTGGTTGAACCCGACATTTTTGAGAAAATCAGAACGGCACAAATGACTGATGATGAGGTACAACATTGGAAGGAAATGATAAGTCAAGGACAAACATCTCAATTTGTACTTACAAGTGATGGAACTTTGAAGTACAGAAACTGTTGGGTAGTACCTGCTTCATTGGGACTACGCCAAGAACTACTACAACGTCCTCATTGTAGTAGATACAGTATACATCCTGGAGGAAAGAAAATGTATCATGATTTACGTACACAATTTTGGTGGAAACGTATGAAACATGATGTGTTGAGCTTTGTGAAACGATGTTTGATCTGTCAACAAGTGAAAGCGGAAAGACAAAGACCAGGAGGTGAATTACATAGTTTGGAAATTCCTCAGTGGAAATGGGAACATATCACGATGGACTTTGTGACTCATTTGCCACAGACGTCTTCTGGTTGCGATGCTATTTGGGTGATCGTTGATTGACTCACCAAAGTATCTCATTTTGTGCCATATTGTATGACGTTTACATATCTGAGAATGGCACAGTTGTACATTCAACATGTAGTGAGATTACATGGTATTCCAGTTTCCATTGTATCGGATAGGGATCCGAGATTTACTTCTCATTTCTGGGAAGGGTTACAGACAGCGTTGGGAACTGAAGTGCGGTTGAGTACAGCATATCATCCTCAGACAGATGGACAAACAGAGCGTACGATACAGACGCTTGAGGATATGTTGCGTGCTTGTGTATTAGAGTTTGATACCTCTTGGCAAGAGTCGTTGCCATTAGTAGAATTTTCATATAACAACAGTTATCAGTCTAGTATACAGATGGCACCATTTGAGGCTTTGTATGGGCGACGATGTAGATCGCCATTGTATTGGGATGATGTGGATCAGTCTACTTTACATGGACCGGATATGATTCATGAAATGGAAGAGAAAGTAAAGGTAATTCGATTGAAACTTAAAGCTGCTCAGGACAGACAGGCTGCTTATGCCAATAAGCGACGTAGACCACTTGAATTTCAAGTTGGTGACCGCGTGTTCTTAAAGATCTCACCTTTTAAAGGTGTAGTACGGTTTGGTAAGCGTGGAAAATTGTCTCCACGGTATGTTTGTCCATATGAGGTGTTGCAACATATTGGTACGTTGGCATATCGATTGGCACTACCACCGGCCTTGAGTAGTATTCATGATGTTTTTCATGTTTCACTGTTGAGGAAGTATGAACCAGATCCGAGTCATGTATTACAGCTACCTGATGTACAGTTGGATACAAATGTGTCATATGAGGAACGACCGGTTATGATCTTGGATCGAGCTGAACGCAGGTTGCGGAATAAAGTGATTCCTATGGTTAAGGTACAGTGGGACAGAAGGGGTGTCGAAGAGGCAACGTGGGAGACGGAGCAGCATATGATGCAACGGTATCCGGATTTGTTTTCTGGTATGTTGATATGTGATTTATACATGTTTCTTATGTTCCATATATTATATATGTTCTTATATGAAGCATGTATTATGATGTTTGTATATGCAATTTCGAGGACGAAATTCAATGAGTGGGGGAGAATTGTAATGCCTCGATTTGTTTTATACACGTGTGATATGATTATGGTGTAATTATATCAATTGGCGGTATGATAATGGGGGTTCGGGTGAAACCAAGAATGAATTAATACATGTATGAAATGATATATGGCAAGGGCAAGGAATGAAACATGGTGTACAATGATTTAATAACATATCAAGTCATGAACTAGTAGACATTTGATTATGCATGTGAATTTCATGTAAATTGGAGTTGTATTTGAATTTGAATTTCATTTCATGTACATGTTACATAACATGTCATTAACTCCAAATGATATGATAACAAGTGGTTTAGGGAAACTTAATGACCTTATATCAAGGTGATTTAGGGAGGAGAATCACACAGTTCTCATTTTACACCTACTAAAACACTACACAAGCTCCTCTCCAACCCTTGGAGGTTTTCTTGGTTGAAGCTTGGTTTTTCACTTGTGACTTGAGCTAGGAAGTTGGGTGAAGTGAAATTGTACAATCTTGGTAAGGAATATATGCTTTTAAGCTCAAAATCGCCATGTTCTGAACTTTCTGGACATCGGCGATCGATCGCGAGCTTTGTGGCGATCGATCGCCGAGACAGGGTAAAATATAAGGCAGTTTATACATGTAGCGATCGATCGGTAAAATGTGGCGATCGATCACGAGCAACAGAACACTTTGGCAATCGATCGCGAGAGATGGCGATCGATCGCGAGGGGGCAGAACAGTATGACGATCGATCGGTGAGAAATAGCGATCGATCGCCAGTGCCAGAATGTTGAAAAATGTTATATTTTTGTAGAATTTGATTTTAATGCCTATGATAACATGATATATTGTTGGCATTGTTGTAGCATCATCTCAGGGGACAGGACAACGAGGCACTTAGCCAGTGACGCCTAATTTATCTCGTTTGTGTCGCAGTACAGGTACGTGTTGACGTACGGAGTATAGATATTGTGTGATGATGTTATGAGATTGATATCATATGAATTGTGTTATGTTATTATGATATGATTGGTAGTATCATATGCCTGTACATTCATGGATATCATGTATTTGAGATATACGCCTGGTATTGGGTATATGGTTGGATATGTTACATAGAGATATATGCCTGGTTTGGATATATGCTCGGTTATGTGACAGATAGATATACGCCTGGTTTGGGTATATGCCGGTTTTTGGGTATATGCTCTGGCTATTATCATTTGAGGACGGTACTCTGATATGTACTGCTAATATGAAGATGTGAGGTGGTTCCACTGGCATATTGAGCTGAATAGGCATATCATTTTAGTCTCGTGATAATAGGGTACTTGTTGAGACATGTCATGACATGGTGCATTTGTGGATGCAGGATACAGAACATTCACATTAGATGATTTATTGTGCTTTATCATTGTTATTGATAATGTGTTTTGATATTGCACTGAGATAGTTGTTTAGCTATACTCACGTTTTGTGAATGTTTCTGTAGGATTGCATAGACGTGGGAATCGTGAGTCTTATTCCGCTGCGAGGTGAACCACTGCATAGGAGTTGTACTGGCTTAGGTTGTTAATTTTACATGTAATGTATATGTAGAAAACAAAGTTAGTTGGTTTTTGTACTAGTGGTTTGGTACATCTGCAACAACTTAACTAGTAAGATACTCTTAATCAGTGCAGTGTTATTACTTAATTCAGACTCACATATGTATGTTAACATGATACATAATGGATTAAGTAAAGAGGACCCCACAAATATTGATTTCTGTAACTGTTCAGATTGTGTCTGAACAGATCGAGTTAAGATGAGTTATATTGATGGTGAGCAGTTAGGTTATTTGAGTTTCAGTCACAATCGTAACCTCGGAGGGAGTAGCTTTGTGCAACGGGTTTGGATATATCAAAGTTTTCTGGTGTATCCTTCCATTTGATGGAAAAGGGGAGAAGTAGAAGAATTACACCACCTTCAACTTCCAAAAACAAATCTGTGTGCATATTTTATTTTCTGTCTGTTTAAATGTTTTATCATGATTTTACTTCTTGCTGATCAGTTATAGAGCATTTAGCTCGAGTGTCTTTCGCTTGGCTTGCTAATCAAAACTAATATAATCTCTCGGTGCATAAGTTTCAAGAACTAGAGTTATTGCAACTCGTCGAGCTGGAGTCAGACAAGTGAAGTGATCAGTCACTTGAACGATTTTAGGGAAGTGGGTTCAGAGCATCAGCCTCGAACACCCTAATATCGATCCTCAACAATTGGTATCAGAACAAATTTTTTTTGAAAGCACTCTTACTTAGACATGACCACGGTTCGTGAACCGCCGGTTGACGGATCGTGAACCGCCGGTTGACGGTTTGGAACCGCCGGTTAGACGGTGTTGGGATATGCCCTAAGACAACTCATTAGATGATTGTTTATGACATACAATGTATTATGATGTTGTTAATGGCAATTCATTATTATATATTATTCGAGTATCGGTGTAATATGAATTAATATATAAGTTAATGTCCTTAGAATAATATTGTATTGTTCTTAAAGATTGTCCCTAGTCAAGTATTATCATGAATCGGGATAATGATAATGCATTGAGACTAGTATGTTTTGATTGATGAATTGTTCATAGATATGAGATATCAAATCAACACATGGGTGCATGTTAGAGAATAATGTACTGGACAGACCCACCATGAGAATGCTACATGGATAGTTATATGAACGTAATAAGCAATTCTCATAATGATAATAATGTATGTAATCCTTACGACTTGAGATCACCAGAGATCCCAACATAAGGAGTCATGTATCTTGATATTGTCAAATGTTACCTGTAACAGGGTAAACTATAAAGACAATCATTGGATACACCACGAATTATGTAGAGGGATGTTGAGTGATCACGAAAGGATTTGTCCCTCCTATATAACAGGAGAAATGTTTGGGCCCTTGATCAAGTAAGACTAAAATGCATGGCCGTGCTTGAATGAGTCGATATGTGATATCGAGCTTATTCGTTTATTCTAGTTCTACTTGGGGATCAATAAATAAAAGATTGAATAAATGAGTATGACTATTCCATGACTCGTGTTCAATCTGAACACAATGGACAAAGGGATTAAGTTACATGGTTAATATTATCACAGTCCGTAGGTTATGTCGAGTCAATGATATTCTTGTAATTTGGGTAGCCTTGATGTGTTGCTAGACACCGCTCATTGCTTGTGACATAAAATTAGATTTTATGCCACTGCGAACATTGCAAGACCTTATCGGGTCGCACAAAAGATTAAATCGATAAAGGGAGATATAATTCATTGGATCAATTAATTAATTAATTAAGAAGAGTCTTAATTATAAATATTAGATATATGGATTTAATTAATATATTGGGTTTGGGCCAATAAGGCTTTTTGAAAGCCCTTTAATTAAATCTAATATATATTATATTATGCTAACAAGGTTAAGTGATTAAGAGTTAATTATTTTAAAACCTAGTAGCCACCATATACCAAGCTCTTGGCCGCCGCCTCTTGTCCTCATCCTCACGCCGCCGCGCCGCCGTGAATAGGGATTTGATCGGTCGTCGTTGATCGGTTTTGAACCGTGAGTTTAGTTCTGGTTTAAGAACGAGTCTAGCAACTTGTTCTTAAACACCCTTTTCGATTTGATCGTGTGGATACCGTAGAGACGAAGGTTCAAATCTTTGTTCGTGACTCGTGGTCTTGCAACGAGGATTCTGCTACAAACACGCTACAAGGGTATGATTCTTAACAATCTCGGTATGAATAACTTTGTATAGGTCCAGTGGTAGGAATCAAGTTTTATTTTCGGCCGCGTATTGCTTGATTGATTCCTAACAATGGTATCAAAGCCAGGTTCAAAGCTCATATCAGATTTATATGATTAATTGTTTTAATCATGTTTTGAATCATTTGCATGCTTGAAAACTGTTGAATCAAGTTTTATTTTCCGCTGCGTATTGCTTGATTGATTCCTAACAGTGGTATCAAAGCCAGGTTCAAAGTTCATATCGGATTTATATGTTTAATTGTTTTAATCATGTTTTGAATCATTTGCATGCTTTAAAACTGTTTAATTCATATATGATATGTGTTAATCGATTTTATGGGAATTATCTCAATATTATATGTGATATAATTGACGGATTGAAGTATACGATAATTTGTGCGCAAAACCGATCATTGACTTGTGTATGGTTCGGACCATAGCCTAGCTACGGCTTACAAGACAATTTTGGCTCGTGCACCGCCTAGCTATGGTTCACGATTTCATGCAAGGTGGCGGCTGCAACCACATGGGCTAGGGTTTCGAACCCTTGGCTCCATGAGACACGGCCGCCGCACGCAAATGGGCTAGGGTTTCGAACCCTTAGCCCCATTCGCTCCAAGCCGACACCGCACATGGCTAGGGTTTTGAACCCTAGTCTCGTGCATGGTTGGGCCCGAGACATGGCTGCAACCGTGGGCTTGCTAGGGTTAGCAAGTCCATGGCTTGAGGCGCGCCAAATATCCGTGGCATGTGATGTCCCGAGCGTACGATAATTTCATAAAATTTTATTTTACAGTTTTAATTAGAATTAAATTTTAAAATGTTTAGAATTTAATTCATTAATTGTTATAGTATGCTTTATGTGTTGTTTGAGCATGATGCATGGTTATAGCCCTATGACCTATTAGATAGGATTTTGTGAATGTTTGTAATTTAATACGGCCTGCGTGTCGTGCCTTCTCTATTTTTCTTAAATGTTATCCCACCCCTATGTTCCCCTCGAATGTAACTCGATGAATTCTCTATATCATGTAATTGTTATATATATTTTGTTGATGGAGATCAATGAAGATGGGCCAATGTGTCGGGATGAGGAGGCCATTCACAAAAGGGAGCCAAAGAGGTGCTTGGAGAAGTTACCTTATGTTGACCTTTTAGTATTTTCTCATTGGCTTGATAAAATCATTAGTTGGGGCTATAACCATGTCACGTTTATTTTATGTTGATGTATGCGATGCATGTTTATCGTTTTATTTAATATTGATGCTTGATATACATATATGTAGATATGTATATATTCATATATGTACCAGACATATTTTCAATATTAATAAAATCATGAGATCAATAAATCCCTCTTATAATATTAAGTCAATCAAGATGCCTTCCAATTAAAAATACTCGTCAAGACTTCGATTGAACATGTATGGGTTTGCCAAAGCAAAGCACTGTGACAATTTTAGTAAGGCGCGAAAGGATAAAAGTGATATCCGTCTTATTTTAAAATTGGGTTCGACTTAACTAGGTTATCTCAATAGGATTGAGAACCTAGAGGCATGGGGTTGGATAATAATTCATTAGATGGATTTCAACAAAGTGTTGTACATCCAACCATCCATGAACTTACATGTGATGTAATTGACAAAGTGTTGTCTACCTTAATAACCGAGTCTTGGGTGATTAGCCAAAGCTAACTCAGGATTAGGTGAAATATGGATCTTGGCCCACTAAGTTTTTGAGGGTTGATATTTTAAACAAAATAGTGGGAGTGTCATTTAATATAATACCTTATTAAATGATTAAAATCATAAACTTATTTTGCATATTTATATTGTAGATATCCATGGCATCAAACAACGTAACTAGCACACTATCATTGCGATCGGTCCTTGAGAAGGACAAACTGAATGAGACTAATTTCCTAGACTGGTATAGGAATTTGAGGATTGTCCTCAAACAAGAGAAAAAGAAATATGTCCTAGAGGAACCCTTACCTGCTAAGGAACCTCCCGTAACGGCCGCTAAAACCGACAAGGATGCTTACAAGAAGCATCAGAATGACGCACTTGATGTTGGTTGCCTTATGCTTGCCACCATGAACTCTGAGCTTCAGAAGCAACATGAGGAAATGGAGGCGTTCGATATGATCGAGCACTTAAAGCAACTCTACCAACAACAAGCTAGACAAGAGAGGTATGACGAGCGTTATTCCAGTGCAGAATGGTAGAAGAAAGCCTTGTTGGAACTCATGTACTAAAGATGATTGGGTACATTGAGAATCTTGAGAAGCTGGATTTTCCATTGGACCAAGAGTTGGCCACTGACGTAATCTTGCAATCGTTGCCTGATAGCTACAGTCAATTTGTCTTGAATTACAATATGATTGAAATCGAAAAGACTCTACCGCAATTGCTTGGTATGTTGAGAACATATGAAGCAAACTCAAAGAAGTCTAAGCCCACTAATGTTCTTATTGTGAATAAGAGCAAGGGAAAGACTAAAGCAAAAGGCTTTAAGAAGAACAAGAAAGTCTTTGTTAAGTCTAAGCCTCATGCTTCTGCACTCAAGCCAAAGGGAGGAGTGGCCAAGGAAGGAAACTGCTTCCATTGCGGTGAGACCGGTCATTGGAAGAGGAACTGCAAATTATATCTGGAAGATCTTAAGAAGACAAAGGGAAGTGTGACTTCCACTTCAGGTATTTTTGTTATAGAAGTCAATTTATCTACGTCTTCATCATGGGTATTAGATACTGGATGTGGTTCTCACATTTGTGTTAATGGGCAGGATCTCAAAAGGAGTAGGATGTTGGCGAAAGGCGAGGTTGATCTCCGAGTGGGAAATGGAGCAAGAGTTGCTGCATTAGCTATTGGAGATTATTCATTAACTTTGCCTTCTGGTTTATTATTAGATTTACAAGACTGTTATTTTGTGCCATCTATTACTAGAAACATTATTTCAATTTCTCGTTTGGACAAGATTGGTTTTTCATTTATTATAAAGGACAAGTGTTGCTCCATTTATTTGAATGATATGTTTTATGCTAGTGCACAATTGATTAATGGTCTTTATGTATTAAATCTTGATATGCCTGTCTATAACATAAATACTAAAAGGATTAAGAATAATGATTCTAATCCAACTTATCTCTGGCATTGTCGCTTGGGCCATATAAACGAAAATCGCATATCAAAACTTCATAAGGATGGAGTATTAGATTCATTTGATTTTGAATCATATGAAACATGTGAATCTTGTTTAATGGGCAAGATGACTAAAGCTCCTTTCAAGGGACATGATGAAAGGACAAATGATTTATTGAGTCTCATACATAGTGATGTATGTGGACCAATAAGCACACATGCTAACTTCGTTACATTTACTGATGACTTCAGTAGATATGGGTATGTGTACCTTATGAAACATAAACATGAAACCTTTGAAAAGTTCAAAGATTTCAAGAATGAAGTACAAAACCAACTTGGCAAAAGTATCAAAACCCTCCGATCAGATCGAGGAGGAGAATACCTAAGCCACGAGTTTCATGACTATCTAAAGGAGTGTGGGATAGTCCCACAACTCACACCTCTGTATACTCCACAATGGAATAGTGTATCCGAAAAGAGGAATCAAACTTTGTTGGACATGGTTCGATCAATGATGAGTCATGCAGATCTTCCGACTTCCTTTTGGGGACATGCTTTAGAAACAGCAATATTTATACTGAACCGTGTTCCATCTAAATCAGTAGAAAAGACACCATATGAGATATGGACTAAGAAGCGTCCTAGTATGTCTTTTATGAAGATTTGGGGTTGTGAGACTTACGTAAGACGTCACGCCTCCAATAAACTTGGACCCAAATCTGATAAGTGTTTATTTGTGGGGTATCCTAAGGAAACGAAAGGATACTATTTCTATTATCCCACCGAGTACAAAGTAGTTGTTGCTCGGACTGATGTCTTTCTTGAAAGAAAATTTATTTCGAGAAGAACCAGTGGGAAACAAATAGAACTTAGTGAAGTTCAACCACAAGAAAACATTGAACATGATATTGAGATGGAAACAGAGCAGACACTACAAGCTGTTGTGGATGAAATGCCTGCTCAAGAGACACAAGCCCAGCGTAGGTCTGTAAGAGAACACCGTGAGTCACAGAGATGTGGATTTCTTGTGACTCAACAAGGTGATTTACTACTTATTGATGAGGATGAGCCGTCATCTTATCAAGACGCTATAATGGGCCCTGATTCTGAGAAATGGCAAGAGGCCATGAAATCTGAGATGGAATCCATGTATGCAAACCAAGTATGGACTTTGGTTGACTCGCCTGAAGGGGTAAGACCCATAGGATGCAAATGGATTTTCAAGAAAAAGATCGACATGGATGGTAATGTACAAACCTTTAAAGGTCGACTGGTTGCTAAAGGTTTTAAACAAATTCATGGTATTGACTATGATGAAACTTTTTCACCAGTTGTCATGGTTAAATCCATTAGGATCTTACTTGCAATAGCTGCATTTCATGATTATGAAATCTGGCAGATAGATGTTGTTGGGTTTTGGAAACCTGAATAATCTTGGTTTTGATGTTAACAAAACTTGTTATTGTGTTGCTAACATATTTCATCAAGTGTGCAGTTCATAGATCATAATTAAGAGCTTGATGAATTACAAAGAAGTAGCTTGAAAATATCAAGCTGGACCAAGACTGGAATTCTGGCAGAGCGGATTGTTTCGATCATATCTCATAGCTCGGATATCGAAATGGCATGCTTCCAAAGAGGTTGAACAACCAACTCAAAATACTAAAAGTCATATTTCACAACAGATCGGCTAGTTCGAATGTTATCAAGGAGAAAGGACGTCTGTAAGATCGAGCTGTACCTCGAAGAAACAGCAAGCTGTTTCAGCAAGCAACTGTCAGTCTGTTGGGCTTAACTCTTAGCTCCATTATCGGAACGGAATGATTCAGTATGGATTGGAAAGCTACAACAAAGATCTACAAGTCATCTGTGGAAGTCAAAGACTGAATCGGACGTTAAGATGTCCAACAATCTTCTGCAAGTCACGCCATGTGACGCCTATAAGATCGAGCTGTTACAGCAAGCGACTGTCAGTCTGTTGGCCATAACTATTAGCTCGTTTATCGAAACAAGATGATTCAGTATGGGTTGGAATGCTAAGAAAAAGATCTACAATTCATATTTGTAAGCCAAATACTGAATCGGATGTTAAGATGGCCAAAACGCTTCTGCAAGTCACGCCATGTGCTGCTGCATCCAGCAAACAGACAGCAGGAGCATTGCCTTGTATTTCGAGCATAACTCTCTCATACAAACTTGAAATCGAGCGATTCGTAATTCCGTGGAAAGATAAGAGAAAGGGCTACAACTTTCATGTAGATCACTTTGCCCATAAATCAAAGAATCAAGAGCTACAAGCAACAGATCAGAAGAGCAAGTTTATCAATCTGTTTTGTATCAAGCTGATTGTTCAGATTGATCCGGCCAGACTGATCTGCCCAGACTGATCCAGACCAGACTGAGCTCTCCAGACCAGACTGAGCTGCCCAAGCTGATCTGTCCAAGTTGATCCGGCCAGACTGATCTGTCCAAGCTGATCCGGCCAGTCCAGTCCGAAATACAAAGAGTCCAGAAACCAGAATATGACATTTGCAAGCTCGGGAATGGTGCAGAACCTTCTCCAACGGGCATATTCTTGTGTCTAACGTATATATCATTATTTGGGGCTATATATACATGATTTGGAAGCTCAATAAAAGCTGATTGAATATCAATCCAAGCCTTCCAAAGCAAACCCACTTGGGATTCAATTGAGGAACTTAAAAGACAAAAGCTGCTAAATGAAGAGCACTCCTCAAACCTTTGGCACCTCTTACCTTGTTGTATCAGATTCATTATGGAATCATTTGTGCCTTTGTATTCACTCTATTCATTGTATTTGTGAGCTAAAATAGAAGAGTTAATACCATTGTAACGGTTGATGATTTATCACAACCGATGAGAGGTCTTTGTATGTGAGACATTAAAGAACATACATAGTTGAGTTGCTAGGAGTTCTAGTTGGATGGGGAATTCCCAACTGGATCGGGTTTGTACAACGGGATTGTATAGATCAAAGTCTTCTAGTGGAATCCTTCCATGAGGTGGAAGAAGGGGAGACGTAGAAGGATTACACCACCTTCGAACTTCCATAAACAAATGCTTGTTTATTTACTTTATTTGCATATCTTTAAAATGTCTTTCAAATGTTTAATCGGTTATAGAGCGGGTTATGTCGAGTGTCTTTCGCTCGGTTTTGTAACCGAACTCGATATAATCTCTTGGTGCAATTATTTCAAGAACACGAGCTATTGAAGCTCAAGTTGGTTGAACTCGGCTGTGGAATGACAACCCACCCCCGAAATCGATCCCGACAGATGTCAAAACAGCTTTCCTTAATGGAAATTTACTTGAGGATGTGTACATGACACAACCTGAGGGTTTTGTCGATCCAAAGGATGCTGGAAAGATATGCAAGCTACAACGATCCATTTATGGATTGAAGCAAGCTTCTCGGAGTTGGAATCTTTGTTTTGATGATGCAGTCAAAGAGTTTGGTTTCATCAAAAACGTAGATGAACCTTGTGTCTACAAGAAGGTCAGTGGGAGCATAATCATCTTCCTAATATTGTATGTAGATGACATACTTCTAATTGGGAATGATATCCCTGCCTTACAATCTGTAAAGATTTTGTAAGGACCCTAGTCCCTTAAGTGCGGATTAAAGGCGTAATAGAGCTAAACATGCATCTAATGATATAAAGTTCGTGTTGATGTATTGAGCCGTTAAGATTACAGGCCAAAATAAAATTTCCAAAAGGGATTAATTACATTCCCAACCAACTGAATGTTAATCCTATAGCTTTACACTACTCCTAGAGTAGAGACTATGCAAAAGAATTAGGCCTGCTATGCCAAAAGCACTCCTCACAGGCTCACCGCATCAACCCGCCTTAGCCCGTCCGCCCAAAAGTACCTACAGGAACAACCCCAAACAATGAGCATGTATATAAATCATATGCACAATAATATGATCATAAATCAATGCATAAACCATAAATGCAATTCACTTCCTGTATTCAACACATTTAAAAGTTCCCTTGGTTGTCCCTGTACCACAATAATAATCAATGGATTATAACAGCGATATGTATGTCATGACATGCACCGATTTCCATGAATACCGTATTCAATTCCCGAGTTTTATTATATCAGTGGCATAATACCCCTCGCATTAACATGACAGCGGAAATACCCCTCGCTTAGACAATACCAGCGGCACTAATATCCCTCGCTATAAATATGACAGCGGTTGTGTTCTTCGCTTCATATTAGCGGCAAATATTCTCTCATCGCTACGGTATGACAGCGGCAAGTATTCACATCGCTACGCCACTAGCGGCAAGTATTCTCCATCACTGTAATATAATCCCGACTCACAATCACATGCAATCAAAATGCATGACCAAACCATATATGCAATCCATGATGCATAAATAAGACCACATATGCAACCAAAATGCATAATAAATTCCATGTGTGCAACCATAGTGCATAACCAATTCAATACGTAATAATACGTTTTACCGTCCGATGCTCGTACTTCTCACTACGTACCTTAGTTCCAAATGTGGAGATGTCGTGGGACTTTATCTCCTTTGATGTGTGGCTACCTGGGATGGTTCTTCACAATCACATGAATCCATATTAGAAGCCCATAAATGAACCATTACCAAAAATAACATCAAGATCTATAGAGGTAGATCAAGAAGATTGCTTGGCCTAAGTCAAAGTACATACATAGACAAATTGCTAAAACAGTTTAGCATGCAAGAATCAAAGAAAAGATTCGTGCCTATAACACATGGGATGCATCTCTCGAAGGATCAGTGTCCTTCAACACCAGATGAGAGACAACGCATGAGTAAGATTCCATATGCGTCAGCTATTGGGTCTATCATGTATGCCATGATATGTACTCGTCCCGATGTCTCGTATGCTTTGAGCATGACGAGCAGATATCAGGTTGATCCAGGTGAATGTCACTGGATTGCTGTCAAGAATATCCTGAAGTACTTGAGAAGAACTAATGATACATTCTTGATTTATGGAGGTGAGGAAGAGCTCAATGTAATAGGTTACAATGATGCAAGCTTCCAAACCGACAAAGATGATTTCCGATCGCAATCAGGATATGTGTTTTTCCTAAATGGAGGTGCTGTGAGCTGGAAGAGTTCAAAGCAAGAGACATAGCCGATTCTACAACTGAAGCTGAATACATTGCTGCCTCAGATGCAGCAAAGGAAGTTGTTTGGATCAAGAAGTTCATCTCTGAACTTGGGGTGATGCCTAGCATACTAGATCCGGTTGAACTATATTGTGACAACAATGGAGCCATCACATTGGCTAAGGAACCTAGATCTCACCAAAGATCCAAGCACATACTTCGGCGCTTTCATTTCATTCGAGAAATCGTTGAAAGAGGAGATGTAAAAATATGCAAAGTACCAACTGATGATAATGTATCTAACCCACTAACGAAGCCACTATCACAGCAGAAGGATGATCGTCATACTAGATCTCTAGATATTAAGTATATGTCTGATTGGTCTTAGTGCAAGTGGGAGATTTGTTGGGATATGCCCTAAGACAACTCATTAGATGATTGTTTATGACATACAATGTATTATGATTTTGTTAATGGCAATTCAATATTATATATTATTCCAGTATCTGTGTAATATGAATTAATATATAAGTTAATATCCTTAGAATAATATTGTATTATTAAGATTGTCCCTAGTCAAGTATTATCATGAATCGGGATAATGATAATGCATTGAGACTAGTATGTTTTGATTGATGAATTGTTCATAGATATGAGATATCAAATCAACACATGGGTGCATGTTAGAGAACAATGTACTGGACAGACCCACCATGAGAATGCTACATGGATAGTTATATGAACGTCATAAGCAATTCTCATAGTGATAATAATGTATGTAACCCTTACGACTTGAGATCACCAGAGATCCCAACATAAGGAGTCATGTATCTTGATATTGTCAAACGTTACCTGTAACAGGGTAAACTATAAAGACAATCATTGGATACACCACGAATTATGTAGAGGGATGTTGAGTGATCAAGAAAGGATTTGTCACTCCTATATAACAGGAGAAGCGTTTGGGCCCTTGATCAAGTAAGACTAAAATGCATGGCTGTGCTCGAATGAGTCGATATGTGATATCGAGCTTATGCGTTTATTCTAGTTCTACTTGGGGATCAAGAAATAAAAGATTGAATATATGAGTATGACTATTCCATGACTCGTGTTCAATCTAAACACAATGGACAAAGGGATTAAGTTACATGGTTAATATTATCACAGTCCGTAGGTTATGTCGAGTCAATGATATTCTTGTAATTTGGGTAGCCTTGATGTGTTGCTAGATATTGCTCATTGCTTGTGACATAAAATTAGATTTTATGCCACTGCCAACATTGCAAGATCCTATCGGGTCGCACAAAAGATTAATCGATAAAGGGAGATATAATTCATTGGATGAATTAATTAATTAAGAAGAGTCTTAATTACAAATATTAGATATATGGATTTAATTAATATATTGGGTTTGGGCCAATAAGGCTTTTTGAAAGCCCTTTAATTAACTATATTATATTATGCTAACAAGTTTAAGTGATTAAGAGTTAATTATTTTAAAACCTAGTAGCCACCATATACCAAGCTCTCGGCCGCCGCCTCTTGTCCTCATCCTCACGCCGCCGCGCCGCCGTGAATAGGGATTTGATCGGCCGTCGTTGATCGGTTTTGAACCGTGAGTTTAGTTCCGGTTTAAGAACGAGTCTAGCAATTTGTTCTTAAACACCCTTTTCGATTTGATCGTGTGGATACCGTAGAGACGAAGGTGCAAATCTTTGTTCGTGACTCGTGGTCTTGCAACGATAATTCTGCTACAAACATGCTACAAGGGTATGATTCTTAACAATCTCGGTATGAATAACTTTGTATAGGTCCAGTGGTAGGAATCAAGTTTTATTTTCCGCTGCGTATTGCTTGATTGATTCCTAACAGACGGTTCATAAGAGCTCGACCCATAACCTTAACCTTCGTAGACGGTTCTAGTAGGGTTTGTGAACCGTCAGTTATGGTTCCGTTTTCGGTTACGATTGCGGTTAACCATCGATTACGGTTACGGTTCGACCCTTATATTTTTACAATAAGAAAAAAATTTAAATTTTATTTAAAATAATTTAAAAATTACTATAAAAAAAGAACAAAGGAAATGTAAGGGGGAGGTGATAGCTTGAACTTTTTAAGTTGCCTACGTATCCTCTTAGAGTGTAGATGAATCAAAGACCACGTAGTTCTCTTACTTTTTAACCCTTCTTAACTTTGGAAGTGGCGTAGCTCAATCACTTCTGTTACCTGTCCCGTAGTAGTAGTTCCTTCGGGATCAAATTTATCTTGGTCCGAGCTTGATTCCATTCCTTGTTTCTTTTTGCCGCCCTCGCCCAATCGTCCATTAATGCTTGCGCCTCTAAAGAATCTGGACTCATTTTTTATCGTCTTACATCCAAAATGTCTCCCCCCTATGCTAAAAGCTTGTACGAATTAGCTTGCCATTGATCACTCTAAATATCATAGCATATAGAAACTTTATTCGTCAAATTACAAAACAATGTAACTAATTCTTTCTTTTTTGACGAACTATTTTTTTAAGTGTTCATGTGACTGTAATCCTAGGAACACGTTTAGCAGCAAGTTGTAAATATTCATGACATAGATCTTCAAAACCAAATCTAGATGCAATACTAAAAGAAAGATGTTCTACAGAGATAAATTTTGCCACCGATTATCTTAATTGTGCATCAGTGTATTTGAAAAGTGGAGAGTCAGTACCTTCACCCGAGGAATGAAATCTAGACGGATGAGTTTGAGAAGAATCATTACCAAACTCCACTGGATGTTTCGTTTTGATATGACGCTTAAAAGATTCATAGCCACCACCACTTTGAAACTTATACGTACTGGTACAATATTTGCATTTGGCGCGCATCTCTCCTGATTGAAGAGTTACCTTCTCAAACTGTTTAGAAAAAATCGATGATTTAAGTGGAGGCATAGAACTTACCTTTGAATGCACACTTTCTTGGGTATCATGTGTGATGTCCCCAAAATGATTAATTGCAATTAAGGAATTAATTATGTTTATGTGATCAATTATGTGGATAATTGATTTACGTGTTGAAATTAATTATCATGATGAAATGCTTAGTCACATGATAGGCATGACCCGGGGGTTACGTTTCAAGGTGTATGTTATGCATGATAGAAAATGGGGTGTTAACGTGATTTAATTGTGTTGATTGTTAATTATGAGGAAAGTATGGATTTAATGAAGTTGGTTGCATTTTAGTAAAATGCTTTTAAAATACCATGTTGGGGTATTTTATACATCATGTTAATTTTTGGGTACAATTTAATTAACCCATATACCCCACTATACCCTCCTTCCCCTCACTTTACCCTTTCCCCTCTAAAATCCCCAATTCATTCCCAAAACCCTTCCCATTCCCCATTTTCGATATCCTCCAAGGAAGGAGAAGGAAAGTTCCACAAAACTTGTGTTTGTGTGATCTTGTCAAGATTTGGAGTCTTCAGAGGTATGGAACCTTTCCTAAAGTTTTTATGAAGTTTGGATTTGAATGGGATGATTTTGAAGTGATTTATATGGGTTTATTTGGGTATGTGTTGTATGTTGTTGGGGTATGATTTTTCAAGTGTTTTATGTGGGTTTGATATTAGTGTTGTTGGAAAGTTTGGGTTTGTATGGTATGGGATTGAGCTTGGAAAATGCACAAAAATGGCGAAAAATCGCGCACCAGCAGGTGGCGATCGATCGCCTGAAAAGAGGCGATCGATCGCCGATGGCCAGTAGCCATTTCACGTATCAGGCGATCGATCGCCTAAAATTAAGCGATCGATCGCCGCAAGGCAAAAGAGCGAGGCGATCGATCGCCTCAAGTAGCGATCGATCGCCAATGTGTAAAACATGAAAAATGATGATTTTTGTTGAATTTTTGGTATTTGGCTATTGTTTAGCTTCTAATATCGATTTGTATGGTTGTGTGGAACCATCCCAGGTGCCAACAACATCGAGAAGATAGAGTTCTTCAATTTATCCACTTTTGGAATTAAGGTACGTAAGACACGTACGGGCATCGGACGGTAACACACTCCTAACTATGACTATGCATTGATTGCATAAGTATTTATGATGTTTATGATGATGATTGTGATACGTAAGTTTATGATGATGATGTTTATGATGATGATTGTGATAAATAAGTTTAAGATGATGATGTTTTTGAAGATGATATGACAAGTAAGTTCATAATAATGTTATACGATGTTTATAAAAGGGTAAGATGCCCATATGGTAAGATGCCATACATTGTTATTATGTGGTAAGAAGCCACGGGGTAAGATGCCCATATGGTAAGATGCCATACATTGTTATTATGTGGTAAGATGCCACAGGGTAAGATGCCCATATGGTAAGAGGCCATACGATGTTACTATGTGGTAAGATGCCACGGGGTAAGATGCCCATATGGTAAGAGGCCATACGATGTTATTGTGTGGTAAGATGCCACGGGGTAAGATGCCCATATGCATGAAGGTAAATCAGGGTCAACAAAAAGAAGTTAACGAATAACCAGCAAGTTTACTTAACCAAGACTTCGTACATTTACTGTTATATGATTATGATGCTTATATGATGATGATGTTATAAGATGATGATGTTATAAGATGATGATACTATAAGATGATGATGCTTATATGATGATGATGTTATAAGATGATGATGTTATAAGATGATGATGTTATAAGATGATGATACTATAAGATGATGATGCTTATATGATGCTGATGTTATGAGATGATGATGTTATAAGATGATGATGTTATAAGATGATGATACTATAAGATGATGATGCTTCTATGATGATGATGTTATGAGATGATGATATTATAAGATGATGACGCTATAAGATGATGATACTATAAGATGATGATGCTTCTATGATGATGATGTTATGAGATGATGATAATAAGATGATGATGCTATAAGATGATGATGCTATAAGATGATGATGCTTATATGATGATGATGTTATAAGATGATGATATTTATAAGATGATAATGCTTATATGATGATGATGTTATAAGATGATGATATTTATAAAATGATGATTTTAATCATTCATGTCAAGAATTAATGATTATATGCATGGCTATGAAACAGGGACAACCAAAGAGGGTTAATGCAATTAACCAGGAAGTATATGTTACCAATTATTTTTCATGCATTTATTTATATGCCATTGCCTTATGATGTTAAGTAACGATGTACATGCTCATGATGGGTTGTTCCTGTAGGTACACTTTTGGACCGAAGGGCTAAGGGTCGGTTGAGGCAGTGAGCTAAAAGGAGCATGAAAGAAGATATGATACAGGACTTTTGGATAGTCTCTACTCTAGGAGTAGTATAATTCTATCATTTTATCACTCATTATTGTGAATGTAATGAGTTAAGTTTTGAAATTTCATTGTTGGCCTGAAATCTTATTAGCTTAAAGCTACAACCGGAACCCTAAGAGGTTATGAATGCATGTTTAGTCCATAAATTGTGTAATATGATGATGTTAAGGTAGGAAGACCCTACATTAGTGGTATCAGAGTAGTGGTTAGAGAACCCGGGAATGAGTGAAGGGTAGCCTTAGCAATAAGTTGGCTACGTGCTTACTTTTAAACATGTTTTATGCATATGTTGCATATGAAGTATATGATGTTGTACTAACATGTTTTGTTTCTCTAACGATGTATTATATGAACTGCTTTTGGGTATTGTTGTTAACCCTTGTGTTGCAGCATAGCAGCAAATGCTGAAGTAAGTGATGCGATTTCATATGCACTTCTCCGTCGCCCATGCCTCTTGTAGTCTCGACACCCACTGGAAGAAGTTTGATAACTGATCAGATGGTTTATGACGGCCTCATTTATTTTGAGGGTAACGAGCTGAGGACAGACTTGATTGTTCTGGGAATGTCAGACTTTGAATGCATTGTGGGCATTGATATGCTGAACAAGTATCAGGCAGTTGTGGACTGCAGACAAGGACTGTCTGATACAGGTCTGATATGGGAGTCCAATGGACATTCTATGGGGATGGTTCCCGTTCAAGGATTCCGTTAATATCTGCTGTCAAGATGGCACAGTTATTGGAATGAGACCACAAAGGATATCTCGTCTATGCTGTTGATATTACTGAAAGAAAAAAAAAGAAAAGGGGAAGAGTTAAAGGTTGAGGACGTGCCCGTAGTGGCGGTGTTTCCTGATGTATTTCCGGAAGAGATTCCCGGATTCCCACCGACGAGAGAGGTCGAGTTTGGGATTAAGTTACTACCAGGGACGTCTACCATTTCTATTGCCCCGTATAGGATGGCACCAGCGGAGCTAAGGGAGTTAAAGGTTCAGTTGCAAGAGCTCCTCGATAAGGGCTATATACGCCCTAGCGTATTGCCCTGGTGCGCCAGTTTTGTTTGTTAAGAAGAAAGATGGTTCGATGCGGCTGCGCATCGATTACAGACAACTGAACAAAGATACTGTAAAGAATAAGTATCCGCTTCCGAGGATTGATGATTTGTTTGATCAGCTGCAGAGTACGAGGCTCTACAGTAAGATCGATCTGAGATCCGGGTATCATCACATTCGAGTTCGAGATGATGATGTACAGAAGACAGCTTCCAGGACTAGATATGGGCACTACGGATTCTTAGTCATGCCTTTTGGGGTGACGAATGCCCTAGCTGTTTTATGAGCCTGATGAACAGAGTGCCCCAACCATGTTTGGATCAGTTCGTCATAGTTTTCATTGACGATGTGCTTATTTACTCTCGAACTGAAGAGGAACACGTAAAGCACTCGAGAACAGTACTCCAGATCCTTAGGGATTGCCAGACCCCTGACACAGCTGACTCAGAAAGGAGTGCCGTTCTATTGGTCCGAAGCTTGTGAGGAAAGCTTCCAAGAATTGAAGCATCGTTTCACTACGACACCTATATTGGTAATTCCTTCTGAGAATAAGAGGTTTGCCTTGTACACGAATGCATCACTGCAAGGTTTAGACTGTGTGTTGATGCAAGATAAGCATGTGGTGGCTTGTGCATCGAGGCGGTTGAAACCACATGAGGCTAGGTACCCAGTCCATGATTTGGAACTGGCAGCCATTATATTTGCCTTGAAGATTTGGAGGCATTACTTGCATGGTACGTCGTTTACCATCTACACGGACCATAAGAGCCTGAAGTTTTTGTTCACACAGGCTGAGTTGAATAGGCAACAAAGAAGATGGATGGACTTACTCAAGGATTTTGATTGTGAAATTGAGTGCCATCCAGGTACGGCAAATTTGATAGCAGACGCCTTAAGTCGGAAGTGAAGAGTACTGCTGAGGATGCTATGTGTTTATCAGCGATGATGACTTCTTATTGCCATCTGGGCTATGATTTTGATGTGGACGCGTCGCCGGTGTGAGTGTCGACCTTGTTGGCTGAGCCAGACATATTCGAGACTATCAGGAAGGCCCAGAGGTCAGATGAGGAGGTTCAGAGATGGTCATCGATAGTACTTCAAGGACAGCCATCAAAGTTCAGAGTGACTGAAGATGGTTCATTGAGACTGGGCAACCGTTGGGTAGTCCCAGATGCGCCGGAGTTGCATGGAGGAGTATTGGAGCGAGCTCACGGTAGCCGGTTCAGTATTCACCCAGGAGGAAGAAAAATGTATAAGGACCTAAGTGGTCAATTCTGGTGGAGACGTATGAAGCGTGATGTTATAGTCTTGACAAAAGATGTTTGATCTGCCAGCAGGTAAAGGCAGAAAGACAGAGGCCTGGTGGCGAGCTGAAGAGCTTGGAAGTACCCCAATGGAAGTGGGAGCATATATCTATGGACTTCGTAACCCACTTGCCAAGAGCGGCGTCTGGATTTGATGCGATCTGGGTGATCGTGGATAGGCTAACGAAGGTAGCTCACTTCATCCCCTACTGTATGACTTTCACGTATCTAAAGATGGCCCAATTATATGTGTGGGATGTGGTGAGGTTGCATGAGGTTCCAGTCTCGATTGTGTCTGACATAGACCCAATGGTTACTCCACATTTCTGGGAGGGTCTTCGGACAGCTTTGGGCACAGATGTGAGACTGAGTACAGCTTATCACCCTCAGCCAGATGGTCAGACAGAGCGTACCATTCAGACGCTCGAAGATATGTTGAGGGCATGTGTTTTGGAGTTTGATACTCAGTGCCATTGGTGGAGTTCTCCTATAATAACAGCTATCAGACGAGCATTCAAATGGCCCCTTTTGAAGCTCTTTACGGATGACGATGTAGGTCACCGCTATATTGGGAGGACTTGTCTAGTAAAGCGGTCGGAGGACCGGATATGATTAAGGAAATGGAAGAAAAGATTAAGTTGATACGCCAAAAGATGAAAGCGGCCCAGGATAGGCAAGCAGCCTATGCCAATAAGCGACGACGACCGCTAGAATTCCGAGTAGGAGACAATGTCTCCTTGAGAATCTCACCCTTCATGGGTGTAGTTTGTTTTGGTATGCGGGGAAAGTTATCCCCGAGGTATGTTGGGCCATATGAAGTATTGCAGCGTATCGGTATTTTGGCTTACCGTTTGGCTCTACCGCCGTCTTTATCTGGGACTCATGATGTTTTCCACGTTTCTATGCTACGGAAGTATGAGCCAGACCCGTCTCAGGTTTTACAGCCTACTGAAGTGCAGTTGGACTCAGATGTATCCTGCGTTGAACGACCGGTCAGAATTCTGGATCATGAGGATCGCAGATTACGAAGCAAGATTATACCGATGGTCAAAGTTCAGTGGGATCGTCGGGGTGTCGAGGAGGCTACGTGGGAGACGGAGCGGCATATGGTACAGCACTACCCGGAACTATTCTCTGGTATGTAATTTATGTTTAGATTCTTTTGGGGTAAGTGCATGCGATTTCGAGGATGAAATCTTATAAGTAGGGGAGTAATGTGATGTCCCCGAAATGATTAATTGCAATTAAGGAATTAATTATGTTTATGTGATCAATTATGTGGATAATTGATTTACGTGTTGAAAATAATTATCACGATGAAATGCTTAGTCACATGATAGGCATGACCCGGGGGTTACGTTTCAAGGTGTATGTTATGCATGATAGAAAATGGGGTGTTAACGTGATTTAATTGTGTTGATTGTTAATTATGAGGAAAGTATGGATTTAATGAAGTTGGTTGCATTTTAGTAAAATGCTTTTAAAATACCATGTTGGGGTATTTTATACATCATGTTAATTTTTGGGTACAATTTAATTAACCCATATACCCCACTATACCCTGCTTCCCCTCACTTTACCCTTTCCCCTCTAAAATCCCCAATTCATTCCCAAAACCCTTCCCATTCCCCATTTTCGATATCCTCCAAGGAAGGAGAAGGAAAGTTCCACAAAACTTGTGTTTGTGTGATTCTTGTCAAGATTTGGAGTCTTCAAGAGGTATGGAACTTTTCCTAAAGTTTTTATGAAGTTTGGATTTGAAATGGGATGATTTTGAAGTGATTTATATGGGTTTATTTGGGTATGTGTTGTATGTTGTTGGGGTATGATTTTTCAAGTGTTTTATGTGGGTTTTAGTGAGTTATGATGATATTAGTGTTGTTGGAAAGTTTGGGTTTGAATGGTATGGGATTGAGCCTGGAAAATGCACAAAAATGGCGAAAAATCGCGCACCAGCAGGTGGCGATCGATCGCCTGAAAAGAGGCGATCGATCGCCGATGGCCAGTAGCCATTTCACGTATCAGGCGATCGATCGCCTAAAATTAAGCGATCGATCGCCGCAAGGCAAAAGAGCGAGGCGATCGATCGCCTCAAGTAGCGATCGATCGCCACTGTGTAAAACATGGAAAATGATGATTTTTGTTGAATTTTTGGTATTTGGCTATCGATTTGTATGGTTGTGTGGAACCATCCCAGGTGCCAACAACATCGAGAAGATAGAGTTCTTCAATTTCTCCACTTTTGGAATTAAGGTACGTAAGAAGCGTACGGGCATCGGACGGTAACACACTCCTAACTATGACTATGCATTGATTGCATAAGTATTTATGATGTTTATGATGATGATTATGATACGTAAGTTTATGATGATGATGTTTATGATGATGATTGTGATAAATAAGTTTAAGATGATGATGTTTATGAAGATGATATGACAAGTAAGTTCATAATAATGTTATACGATGTTTATAAAAGGGTAAGATGCCCATATGGTAAGATGCCATACATTGTTATTATGTGGTAATAAGCCACGGGGTAAGATGCCCATATGGTAAGATGCCATACATTGTTATTATGTGGTAAGATGCCACGGGGTAAGATGCCCATATGGTAAGAGGCCATACGATGTTACTATGTGGTAAGATGCCACGGGGTAAGATGCCCATATGGTAAGAGGCCATACGATGTTATTGTGTGGTAAGATGCCACGGGGTAAGATGCCCATATGCATGAAGGTAAATCAGGGTCAACAAAAAGAAGTTAACGAATAACCAGCAAGTTTACTTAACCAAGACTTCGTACATTTACTGTTATATGATTATGATGCTTATATGATGATGATGTTATAAGATGATGATGTTATAAGATGATGATACTATAAGATGATGATGCTTATATGATGATGATGTTATAACATGATGATGTTATAAGATGATGATGTTATAAGATGATGATACTATATGATGATGATGCTTATATGATGATGATGTTATGAGATGATGATGTTATAAGATGATGATGTTATAAGATGATGATACTATAAGACGATGATGCTTCTATGATGATGATGTTATGAGATGATGATATTATAAGATGATGACGCTATAAGATGATGATACTATAAGATGATGATGCTTCTATGATGATGATGTTATGAGATGATGATATTATAAGATGATGATGCTATAAGATGATGATGCTATAAGATGATGATGCTTATATGATGATGATGTTATAAGATGATGATATTTATAAGATGATAATGCTTATATGATGATGATGTTATAAGATGATGATATTTATAAAACGATGATTTTAATCATTCATGTCAAGAATTAATGATTATATGCATGGCTATGAAACAGGGACAACCAAAGAGGGTTAATGCAATTAACCAGGAAGTATATGTTACCAATTATTTTTCATGCATTTATTTATCTGCCATTGCCTTATGATGTTAAGTAACGATGTACATGCTCATGATGGGTTGTTCCTGTAGGTACACTTTTGGACCGAAGGGCTAAGGGTCGGGTTGAGGCAGTGAGCTAAAAGGAGCATGAAAAAAGATAGGATACAGGACTTTTGGATAGTCTCTACTCTAGGAGTAGTATAATTCTATCGTTTTATCACTCATTATTGTGAATGTAATGAGTTAAGTTTTGAAATTTCATTGTTGGCCTGAAATCTTATTAGCTTAAAGCTACAACCGGAACCCTAAGAGGTTATGAATGCATGTTTAGTCCATAAATTGTGTAATATGATGATGTTAAGGTAGGAAGACCCTACATCATGTGTAGCAAAAGGATCATCGTCGGTGAATTCAATATCATCAATATCAATATCAACATCGAGTTCGGCCCGTTCGGGATATGTCACATTGCATTTGCGTTTACGTGGATCATTAGGACCTTCCATTGAGTAATTCAAAAACAATACAAGTAAATGTTGTATCGAAAACTTAGAGTTGTGATAAGATTGATAAAAAATGAAATGGGTATGGAGGATATTTGTAGGCATGAAAAATAACGGTCACTTAATCCTAGCCGTCGATCTATAACGGTCACAAAATCCTAGCCATCGATTTTTAAAATAAAAAAAATATACCGTTCAATCGGTGGTTAACCGCCGGTTCAACCTGTTGCAACTCTGGCCGTTCATTTAAAAAATAATATTTTTAAAAATTAAGGCTCCGTAACTGGCCCGTATGATAAGTGCTATTTTTGCACTTATATTCGCATATATTTCTAGCCATTTTTATAGTGATTCTTGGACGATTTTACGCTTTTTGTTGTGTTTTTGTATATTTCCAGGAATCCAGTGAAAGTGCAAGAAATATCTGAAAAACCCCATTTTATGGACTGAAAGGTGGTAACTAGGACAAACAAGCCAAGACATTGGAAAGACACTAAAAAGAGTTGAGTTGATGAAACTGAAGCCGGCGATCGATCGCTATTAAGAGGAGATCGATCGCTATGAGGCAGTAAAGCGAGAAAAATTTCATGCGATGAGGCGATCGATTGCCTTAAACCAAGAGATCGATCGCAGCGGGGCAGAAGGTTTAGGTGATCGATCGCTACTTATGAAGAGATCAATCGCCATAGATATAAAACAAGAGATTGATCGCCCTTAACGAAGAAGCACAATCAATGGATCATATGTGGCAAACTTACATACATAAGGCCGAATCACACCAAAGGAGTTTTAGAATGCATGAAGATGGAATATTGAGATTCAGTGATAGACTATTCATTACAGCCGTATCAACTCTCAGGGGTGAAGTATTACTAGATTCACATTAGACATTGTTGGCCATGCATCCATGACAGAATAAAATGTATCAAGATATGAAGCAATTATTCTGGTGGCCAAGAATGAAGCAAGATATCGTGAAATTTGTGTCTAAGTGCTTATTGTGTCAACAAGTGAAAGCTGAAAGACAAAAGCCAGCATGGTCCTTGAGAAACTTGGACATACCAAGCTGTAATTGGGAACCTATTACCATGGACTTCGTTACTGGACTGCCAAGAACCACGACATAGAAGGATACTGTGTGGGTATTGTGGATCGACTAACAAAGTGTGCTCATTTCATGCCAATAACAAAGACTACATCGATGAACGACTTAGCACATCTCTAGATTAATCAAGTGGTATGTCTGCATGGGATACAAGTCAGCATCGTATCAGATAGGGATACCTCAGCACCATATCAGATAGGGATACCCGGTTCACCTCTCAATTCTGGAATAGTTTACAATCCGTTTGGGGAACAAATTTGAAATACAACACATTTTTTCATCCACAAACAGACGGACAATCGAAGAGGATGATTTATATTCTTGAGGATCTACTTAGAGCATGCGTCTTAGATTTCCAAGGACAGTTGGATCGCCATTTGAAACTGGCAGAGTTTGTGTATAATAACAGTTATCAATCCAGTATCCAGATGGTACCGTTTGAAGCTTTGTATGGGTGGAGATGCCGAACACCCCAATGTTGGTTTGATATAGGAGAGAAAGTAATGGAAGGGTCGGATTTGATCAAAATCACGAATGAAAATGTTTCCATCATTAAACAGAGATTACTTACATCTCAGTGTCGCCAGAAAATTTGGGCTGATATTCATAGACGATATCTAAAATTCCAACCAGGGGATAATGTATACTTGAAAGTTTCACCATTTAGTGGAGTAATGAGATTTGGCAGACATGGAAAACTAAGTCCGAGATTCATAGGACCATACGAAGTTTTGGAAAGACTATGAACTTTGGCATATCGGTTGCTTTACCTCCAGATTTAGACCGAGTACATAATGCATTTCAAGTCTCGATGCTCAGAAGATATGTTTCGGATGATAGTCACGTGCTTAAAACAACAGAGATTCAGTTATCAAAGGAGTGCACATATACATAATACTCTGTGATGATATTAGACTGACAGGAAGAATTTTAAGAACCAAGACGATTCCGTTTGTAAAAGTTCAATGGAGCAATCATGCACCCGATGAAGCGACAAGGGAAAAAGACGAGGAACTGTATGCTAAGTATCCGGAGATGAAACACAGTACAAGTTTCGAGGACGAAACTTTTTAGAATGCGGAGAGATTATAATGACCTGTACTGTTTGTTTTTTAAAAAAGTCGTAATAATAAATAATAATAATAATAAGAATAAATATATAAAGTAATAAAGATTTGGGCCAATCAATAGCCAAATTTCTCCCACCCATCAATTGTTAATTTCCCCATTCTCTCTCCCTAATTCTTTTCCATTTATTTCCCAATTTCATTCTTTAAACCAAAATCAAATCCAAATCTCATGCTGCACTCCAATCACAGAGGGGTCAAGGCAGATCGAGCGAGAGGGAGTACAGAGATTCTTAAATTCTGGTATGAAACTTCACCGCCTCTGTGAGGACCGTTCTAATGTGGTGTTTAATTAATACATAATGATTAATTTGGGTAAACAACCGAAGATTTATTTCAAATGTCTTTGTCAAACGACCCTACAAATTTTTCGCTTTTAGGTGATTCATATATACTGATATTTAAAATATGTAATTACAGTTTTCAATTCAACATGTTACCATAACATAATTACCAAGTATAACAACAACCGGTAGTAGAATAATTAAAATATAGATACTCGGGGCATACCTCGGTAAATTTAAAACATAAGTCAAAATACTTTAACAACTAATGGGACTCAAAACATAAAACATAAACCTGAGCTCGCTCTCAAGGAGCTCCGATATTCATCGATGCTCCACCTCGAGCATCCGCAGTACGTCTACATGTACCACCTGTCATGCCCATACAACAAAGACATGACAGCCCCCACTACGGGGGTCAGAACCCAGTACGAGAAATGAATAGATCATGTCAAGTATGACAAAGTATCATGCAATGCATATCATGTATGAATGCTATGTATGAATGGGTATAAATAATAGAATCTCAAGATACCAAAATATCGGAGTCCAAAGGAAGGTATCATCAAATAATGTCAGCTCGAGCAGAGGGTGACAGCACACGCACATTGCGCTAGGAGACTCATCCTAGGTGCTGTGCTCGTCCATCCATCGTGTCTAGGTCCGATAGCAATATGCGTGACTACAATCGCTACCTAAACTGCTTGTCATCACCGTGCCTTGTCGTCCCCGACACTCAAGTGAATCAATTCAGTCATAATCATGGATATCAAAGAGTGATAGATCAATATGATATGTCCATGAATCATTTATGCATTAAATGACATATGCAATCTCATGTAATTTCACATCTCGTGTAATCCAAGATATTCATCATATCATAAAGTCACGTAAGAAATCATATAGTGACAATTAATTCATATAAATCAAGTAATGGCATAAAAGGTATTACAGTAGTATCATTGCACGCCTTTGCCAGACGTCATGATACAACTCATTTCAACGTACCTCGACCCAAGCTAATCTACTGAGACTTCTCGAGTCAACACCAAAATCTATTAACCTGGTCATGTAAATTCCAAAATGACACTAAGTGTTCAAATAGTGCATTGAATCAAATGCAACTTAAAAATATGACCCTTAATGATTTTCTTAATTTTTCAGCTTGACCCATTTCCGTAGAAAAATCGCTATAATTCCATACGATATCAAAACGACTCGATTCTAGTGCTCAAAGTTCAAAAACTCAAAATATTACATTTCATCTATTAAGTTGCCAGTTTGAACACTAAAACCATAGCATTTAAAAATGTGTTTTCCAGCTGAGCAGTTGTTAGGATCGGGGTAGTGTTTAGAAGGGGGGGGGGGGGTTGAATAAACACTAGATACAATTTCGATTTCTTTTTCTGGTTAACTGTAAACTGTTAAGTATTACAGTTGCTTCTCAATATCAAGCAAGTTAGTAGACACTTGTTGTAGTGCGGAAGACGTCTACAAAACTTGTGAGGAATAAAACTGAAGTAATAAAGCAATAAACAAATAACACAAGAGTTGTTTCTGGAAGTTCGAAGCACAACGCTTCTACGTCTCCCCTTCTTCCTTTGCAGGAAGGATTCACTAGAAGACTTGGTTTACACTTTTACAGTATACAACCTTCTTAGGCACTAACACACTTGGCCTAAACTCCTAGCAATCACACACTTCTTTACTTTGATTACAATGGATTCTATGACGCTCTTTACAGAATACACTTTCTAGCTTTGAGAGTTTTTTTGAGCAGCAGACTTCAATTGAAGATAATCTGTCACAGATTCAGTTTTGCTGTTTGTCTGCTCTTTGCTGAACGTTTGGAATATCAGTCGGATGACTTTAGTGTTTGCTTTGAAATATATATCTCTTAGTTGAAAATCGCTCAGCACTTCTTCATTCTCTGCTTGGATGTATTTATAGGTTTGGATGTCCAACGGTAGCCTTTCTGTATATGGAAGAGATTAACTTTCCGATTTCATATTGTCTTCTTTCCTATTTAGTAAAGCAACGGCTCTTTTCACTCTGACGGTAATGGTGGCGGAGATATAGCAGGGTGCGCCGCTCTGTTGTACCTTTGTCAGAGAATGTTGTACTGATTTTGTCTCGTTGCTTAGTGCTCTAACTGGAAGCTCAGACTTCTGCTGGTTCTTTGTTCAACTGGTCGTTCATCCTCTTATGACCAGTTGATGTCCTTGTACAGTGAGAGACTATTCAGTTGATAGTTGTCCAGTAGATGTCTTAAGTTTATCCGGTTGATAGCTTGCACTGTTGATGTCTTCATCCGGTTGATGTCTATCTGGTTGATGACTTCATCCGGTTGATGTCCATCCAGTTGATGTCTTGTCCAGTTGATGACTTCATCCGGTTGATGTCCATCCAGTTGGTGTCTTGTCCAGTTGATGACTTCATCCGGTTGATGTCCATCCAGTTGATGTCTTCATCCGGTTGATGTCCATCCAGTTGGTGTCTTGTCCAGTTGATGACTTCATCCGGTTGATGTCCATCCAGTTGATGTCTTCATCCGGTTGATGTCCATCCAGTTGATGTCTTCATCCGGTTGATGTCCATCCAGTTGGTATCTTGTCCAGTTTGAGTCTTGTCCAGTTGGTAGGCATCCAGTTTGTCTTTAATATCCGGTTTGTAATTACCAAAACTTTAGAAATCGTTTTCCCAACAATTTCCCCCTTTTTGGTGATGACAAAACTAAGCAAAGATCTATTTCCAGTTTGAGTAAATAAGATGAGAATCCTGAAATTACTTGAAGACATAATGGAGAAAGAAATTTTCATTAAATATAAGCAGATTACAAGTTGTAATCAAACTGGACAATTGAGAGAGATTCATCTTTACTTAAGATGAATTCTAATAACTTGACTAGAATCTAAGACCAATTTAGTTTACATAATTTAGCTGATACAAGACAAATCTTTAAACAAGTATTGTAGACCCGGAGAGCTTCGATCCACCTGGTGTCAGAGAGGAAGAGCTCGATCCACCTTATTTCAGAGAGGAAGAGCTCGATCCACCTTGTTTCCGAGAGGACCTAATAAGAATACTCTATCTCTGCCGGTCTACCTTGTTTCAGAGAGAAGGTCGGGAAGAGTCATACGTATATTCATCAGGCAGCTTCCATGGTTCATGGATTCACCTAATGAGAATAGTCTATCTCTGTCTTCCCCCTTTTTGTCATCAGCCCCCAGACATCTGCTGTTAGTAGTTCCTGACTGATGAGGAGCACCAGAACAGGATCAAAGCGCTGAAGCTTAACAGAGCTGGGTTAGATAAGTAATCAACCCATGAGGGGTTGATTTAGATAAGTAATAAACCCATGAAGCGAAAAAAAATCTAACAGATAACCAGGGAATTTTGAATAGCTTGAAAGTAAGCATGTTAAGTGAATGTGTGTTCTGTGAACAAACAAGAGTCGCTATTTATAGAAATGAAAAGGTTGCAATTAATGTGAATGTATTTAAGTGGAACAGTAAATACAAAGAAAAAGTCAATAAAAACAGTAAATAGATACGAGTAATTAATGGAGGAGTCAGAAAATGATACTATTTGCGCCCAAACCAATGTTTGGAATAGTCGCGTTTTTCGGCAGGCGGTTGGCGTGGACTCCGAGATCTTGGTTGAGCAGTTGGTCTGGACTGAGTGAGTGCTCCAGTTGCAGGGGATGAATGAGCAGCTGAACTTGAACCTCGCTGCGTTGAGGGAGCAGTTCGGCTGGGTTCAGGTAATCTGCGAATAATTTGAGGAGCTGCAGGCAGACTGTTGCAAATATCTTGAATTTGAGAGGCAAATGCTGCCTGCATAGTGGCCAACTGATCAGTCAATGTTTTCTTGGCGTCGTCAATCTTTTCTCCAAGAGCCATTGAGGTGGCAGCATGAAGAGATTCATTGTTTTGATTGATCTGAAGACGCGCCTGGCCGATTCTAGTAAAAGCATCCGCCACCGCATTCTCAGCAAATGTTTGAAGTCTGGTGACGGTAGTCGTTAAACTACTTAAGTCCCGGTAGACTTGCTGGAATTGTGAGTCTGTGTGCTGCTGATGAGTGCCTAGTATAAGAGTTGCAGTTCGTTCTTCCTGTTTAAGCTTATGAACATCGCTGGCTAGGGCTGATATGGCAGTGGATAGATTGGCTAGCTGTGCAGCAATGTTCGGAGGTTCGTCCATAGGGTTGGTAAAGACAAAAAAGTCTTCAGAAAGCTCTTGAACCATGGACGGATCTGCAGCAATCAGTGGAACATCAGTAGTCGGGACAAGGGCGCTGAGATGAGCATCGTCAACTGCAGCGGATGGCAACATAGAAGCTTCAACAATTTGTGCAGCTGGAGACTCTGAGATAGTGACAGCCAATTGGTCAGTTTCTTCATTTGGTGGAGCAGCCAAAGTAGTTGTGGGTTGATCAACCACAGCAGCTGACATCTGGGTGTGATCATTTGAGTGCGAAGACTCGCTGGGTTCATGATTTGCAGAGGATATGGTAACTTGCTGAACCACTGTCTGTATGACTGCATCCACATTGGTGTGATCAACAGCCATTGGCTGGGGCTGTTGATCATTGTGAGAGCTGGGAGGAGAGGAGACGCCGAGAGCAGTTGGAGAGGAGAGTTCTTGAACCGAGGAGGCTACCTCCAAGGCAGTTGGTGCGGCCAGGGGAAGTAGTCTCCAGAGCAGTAGAAGTGAGCTCCACAGAAAATGGAACAATCTCCAAATTTGCAATGACGGAGTGTAGATCCTGCTGATCAGGACTGGCAACAGTTGCAGTAGTGGAGCAAGAATGAATACCAGTGGATATGCGAAGGTCATGAAGAGCAAGCTCAGCCATTTCGAGCTTGGGTCCAAGAGCATTTAGAACAGCTCTATCATGATTCGCTGTTCCTGAATTCCCGTCAAATTGTTGAAGGCGAGTTTCAACCAGGGCCTGAAGTTCACCCACATAGATCATCAGGCTGAAAACTTCTCGCAGCTTCAAGCTTGTTTCAGGGTCTGAGATTTGAAGATACGCTAGTATTTTGTTCTCATCTCCCCTAGCCTGATCCAGAATTTGATCAAAATCATCTAAGCGAACCTTGATACGGGTCTTTACCCATCGATCAAAAATCTCCAACTGTGGTTGCAGTTTGGCTTCCACTGTATCCATTACCATTTGAATCTCGAAGGCAACAGGAGTGGACACTGGAGCCGTAAGAGATTTTCCTTTTCCAGCAGGGGTGGTCTTGGGATGACAGTATGGACATAATGACTTGGGCGTCCTGAAGCTGATAGAGCCTGGTGCTTGCTGAGTGCTTACCAGTGCTGTCTGAGTGTCAGCTGGAACCACTGAAGGAACAGGCACCATGGATAAGGAAGCAGGTGGTTCCTCAGTTGAAGGGATGACAGGGCTGGGTTCCCCATCAGGATTTACATCTGTAGGACCGGCGGAGGAGATAGTGTCGGAGGCGGCAATGTCTAACTGTCAGGCGGTCTGAGGAGCAGCTTTTCGTGTTCTTGGCTTCTTAGGAGGTGGAGGAGGGGGAGAGGACTCAGCGGATTCCGATACAGTCTGTTCAGAGTCACTTATAACCTGAGTCAAGCGACGCTTTGTTACTCTGCCTTCTCTGCCACTTCGTTGGCGATGAAGCTGAAGATACTTATGAGTGATGAGCCTCCCTGGATGAAGGTGAGAAAGAGCTCATGTCTTAATGTTTTTGCTCTCAAAAAGACTGCTGAGTGGGAGAGCAAAACCTGATTGACCCTTGCCAGATGCTACCAGACTAGTCAGTATTTGAAATAGCACAGCTGACCAGTTTATCTCCAACCCTTTGCATATAGCGCTCATAACGTCAAATTTCTCAGGGGTAATTATATCAAATGATCCTGCCTTACAGAGGAGCCCCTTGGAGATTATGTCCGCCAGTTGTCTATAATGACTCTTCATCAATACTTTCCGGAAAGAGGACGTGGAAGGCGATGAGTAGATTCCGAGACTGTGAGACTCATCTCTTCTCTTAGTTCTGCCGGAATAGTCGAGAAATCAGTGAGTCCGGTAGAGGGTAGGCATAGGTGAGTGGCAAATTCTGGTTGGGTGATGGTGACTGATTGTCCAGAGATGGATGCCACCACTGTGTCATCCACAACTTTGGCAGTAGCAAAGAACTCTTGTAGTTCGTTCTTGTAAAAGGAGGGGTTCTGGCTCAGGATTACCAGCAGTCCGGAGGTATCCAGCCTTTGTATCAACTCCTTGGTTTCTTCATCAGAGGATGTGGATATCGAATGAAAATCGACGTGAATAGCATTGGTGATAAAACTCGGCTGAACATTCTTCGACATATTGAGTGAGTAGGAGGAAGAAGCAGCAGCAGTTTGTTAGAGTAAGTTTTCTGAAAGAGAAAAATAATCGCAGTGATTTGTTGGAGAAGAAGAGTAGTGAAACTAAAGGCGGTGAAAAGAAAGCATATGTAACGTCGTACTGTAGATGAGCGGACACATGTATACGTGGCGATCATCTAACGGTTTAAAAAGATTTAACAAATAAATGAAAGAACAGGATTTAGGCGGGAGTGAAATAATTTATTTTTAACCAAAAGTAATTTTGAATTCCGACGTTCATTAGGTTAATAAGTATCGAGGGTTATTTTTGTCAAAGCATATTTGGTAACATCAACTGGTATGTAGGGTTCGACTGATAGGAAAACATCCACTGGTTGTGGAGTCCTAATGGTTCGGATACACCTACTGCAGCTGACCATTGTATTACCAGCTGAGCTTAAATAACCATGATAGAATTATAACAGAAATTCCCCCTAAATTTATGCACATAAACTAACTAATTCCCCCTGAATTCATTACCCAAAACAAAATAATCAAGAAGTAATTTCAATTAAACCAAGAATGTTTCGAAAGTAAGAAAACTTAGCGTCCGGTAGAGGCTTTGTGAAGATGTCTGCTGCCTGTTGTTCTGTAGAAATATACTCCAGCCGAATTTCTTTCTTCATGACATGATCTCTGATAAAGTGATGACGGATGTCAATATGTTTAGTACGAGTATGAAGAACTGGATTGTACGTTATGGCAATGGCAGATGTATTGTCACAGAAAATAGGAGCCTCTGTAGACTCAATTCCATAGTCTCTGAGTTGTTGCTGAATCCAGAGCAGTTGAGCACAGCAGCTTCCAGCAGCAAGGTACTCTGCTTCTACAGTGGAAGTTGCAATGGATGTCTGTTTCTTGCAACCCCATGATATCAATCGATCACCAAGGAATTGACAATACCCACTGGTGCTTTTCCTGTCAATTTTGCATCCAGCATAGTCAGCATCTGAGTATCCGATAAGATTGAAGGTTGAGTCCCTTGGATACCATAGACCGACATTCTCAGTGCCTTTCAAATATTTTAGGATCCTTTTGACTGCAGTGAAGTGCGACTGCTTGGGATTTGCTTGAAACCGGGCGCACATACACACTGCAAACATAATATCTGGTCGGCTGGCTGTCAAATATAGTAAAGATCCAATTATGCCTCGATACATTGTAACTTCGACTGGTATTCCTGAATTATCCAAGTCGAGTTTGGCAGATGAGCTCATTGGTGTAGCAGCAGCTGAGCTGGTACTCATTCCATATTTCTTCAGTAGCTCTTTAGTGTATTTAGACTGATTGATCAGGATTCCTTCACTAGATTGCTTGACTTGCAGTCCTAAGAAAAATGATAGTTCTCCCATCATGCTCATCTCGAACTGGTCCTGCATAATTTTAGAGAATCTTTCGCACAATTTTGAGTTAGTACTTCCGAAAATAATATCATCAACATAAATTTGAACAAGCAGAGTATGGTCTCCCTTTGTAAATTTAAAAAGGGTCTTGTCCACCGTGCCAATAATAAAATCGTGTTCTGTCAAATATTTTGACAAAGTTTCATACCAGGCACGGGGAGCTTGCTTTAGACCATACAAGGCTTTATTGAGACGAAAAACATGAGATGGCTGCTGATGGTTTTCAAATCCAGGAGGTTGTTCAACATAGACTTCTTCCTGGAGTTTGCCGTTAAGAAATGCACTCTTAACATCAATCTGATAGACTTTAAAGTCTTTAAACGCAGCAAATGCAAGAAATATGTGAATTGCTTCTAGTCGAGCTACAGGGGCAAAGGTTTCATCGAAATCAATGCCTTCTTCCTGTCTGTAGCCCTGTGCAACTAATCTTGCCTTATTTCTGATTACTGTACCGTTTTCGTCTAATTTATTTCTAAACACCCATTTGGTGCCAATTACAGTGTGATGCTGTGGTCGTGGTACTAGATACCATACTTTGTTTCGCTCAAACTGATTTAGTTCTTCCTGCATTGCTTCTACCCAACTTGGGTCTAATATAGCGTCATCAATCTTCTTAGGTTCTATATGAGATATGAATGCAGCATGAAGAAATTCATTAATCATTTGTCCTCTGGTGCGTAGAGGAGCAAGAGGGTTACCGATGACCTGCTCAGGTGGATGATCCTTCTTCCACCGTATCGAAGGTCCAAGAGGATTGAGTTCTTCAGTTGACTGGATGTGAGTAGGCAGATCAGAGGTTCTGATTGACTCATCTTTCTCATTAGTTCCTTCTACTGCAGCAGGGGTAGATGCAACTGTTTCATTTGTAGCTGGCTGCAGTGCTTGTTGGCCAGCAGACTCCTCTGCTTGAGTTTCAGGAACTTTTGGTTCTAAGGAGCAGTCAGTCCTGCTTCTGTAATCAATCTCATCATCAACATTTTCGTCAATGTAAGTGCTTTCCAGTCGATTACTCAAGTTGTTGATTTGTATATCAGATAGTGTACAGTTAGTAGGTTCATCAAATTTTACATGCACTGATTCTTCTACATTAAGAGTTCTATTATTAAATACTCTGAATGCCTTACTAACTGTAGAATAGCCAAGGGATATTCCAGCATCAGATTTGGCATCAAAAGCTGTGAGATGAGTCTTTCCATTGTTGTGAATAAAACATTTGCAACCAAACACATGGAAATAGGAAATATTTGGCTTACTGCCATTCCAGATCTCATAAGGGGTTTTATTTGCTCGCTTATTAATCATTGATCTGTTCTGCGTATAACATGCTGTGTTGACAGCTTCTGCCCAAAATCTCTGCGATATTTCTGATTCCGCGAGCATAGTTCGCGCAGCTTCTTTCAAAGTGCGGTTCCTACGCTCAGCAACTCCGTTTTGTTGAGGAGTTCTAGCTGCAGAGTATTCGTGTTTAATACCAATGTCATCTAGATATGATTCAAGTGATTGATTGGTGAACTCAGTACCTTTATCACTGCGAATTCTATCTATCCCACACGATTTCTCATTTTGGAGTCTTTTCAGTAATTTGATCAGCTTTGGAGTAGCCTGATCTTTGCCACTTAGGAACAAGACCCACGTGAAACGAGTGTAATCGTCTATTACCACTAGAGTATACTTCATTCCCCCTAGACTTGTTACTGGTATAGGACCAAATAGATCCATATGCAGCAACTCTAGGCACCGAGAAGAAGATTTACTCCCTTTGTTCTTAAAGGAGGATCTGATTTGCTTACCAAGTTGGCATGCTGCACAGATCTTATCTTTTGAGAACTCAATTTGGGGCAGTCCAACAACTAGATCAAGTTTACGCAGACTGGCAATAGTTTTAAAATTTAAGTGACTCAACCGTTTGTGCCAAAGCCAATTTTTGGATGAATTCAGAGCAGCTAAGCAAGTAGAAGAGATAGGCTGATTAAAATTCCAATCAATTTTATATGTGTTATCATGCCTTCTACCTACAAGTAGTATACTACCATCAATAGATTTGATTGTGCATGAGTACTGATTGAATTCTACGGAATGACCATTGTCACACAGTTGACTTATGCTAATCAAGTTGTAGCATAGATTTTCAACTAAAAGAATATCTTTAATGATGATGTTACCGTAGATAATCTTACCCTTACCCACGGTTCTACCTTTCGCGTTGTCTCCAAAGGTTATTCTGGGTCCGGTGGAGTCCACTAGTTCAGACAGTAAGCTCGCGTTCCCTGTCATATGTCTAGAGCACCCGCTGTCCAGAAACCATTCTGAGCTCCGAACTGGATGCATTCTAGTTTCCTGCAATTAAAGCGATAGCATGATTGGTACCCAATCCTACTTGGGTCCTGGTAGGATTAGTCCTTTCGGAACCCACACTTGTATGACCCTGAATGACTTAGGTCGGTGTGTGTTCTGAAATGTGTGTGCATTTATAGATATAGGTGATGATTTTGACTGTGGAGTGTGATAATATGTGTATGCATGTGCTTTTGGTTTGTAGTTCCTGTTATTTAGCATATACCTCTTCTGGACAGGTTTACAGTTGTAGTACCAGTTGGGTTTAACCTCTCTAGCTGCTCGACCAGTAGGTTTAAGTTCATTTCTGAACTTTTGCCTCGGTTTAGCCTCTTTGAGTGGTTCTACATAACCGATACCTCTTTGCTGTGCCTGTTCCTTGATGAGTGTTGCTTTAACAGGTTCTTTAACCAGTTCGTAAGGGTCATATACTGTGCTAGATCTTACAAAGTTCATTGATTGAACCTTGCCTTTTGTTAGACACAGTTGAGGTTCATTACCAGATGAACTGCTATCATTGCTATTATAGCCTATGCCAGTTAAATCACCAGCAAGCCTTATAGACTCAAGCATTTCATCCTTTCTGGTAGTCGATGCATTCCAAATGCTAACCAGTTTGCTAAGTTTCTGGTAAGCATTCTTGGCTTCATCTCTTTCCTTCACTAGAAGACTGGCTGTTTCCCTCAGGCAGTTCAACTCCCTTGATTGTTCACAATCAAGCTTGTTTTCATGCGTTTCAGTTTGGGTTGTATGCTCAGTCTTATAGCTTTCAAAAGATTCATATAGCGTCCGATACTCATTTATCATGTCCTGCAATGCATTGGTGAGTTCACTATGTGTAAATTCAGATAGGTTTGATTCATGTACATCATTTTCATTATTTGCCATTAAGCAGTGGACTTCCTCGTCTTCACTCTCGCTGGATGAGCTAGTTAACTCTTCTGATTCTGATTCAGAATCAGCCCATTTGCTCTTACTTTCTTCTGCCATCAAGTCCTTTTGATCTCTGTCCTTTTTGGATGATCTTCTGGTTTCTTTGGATTTTCTGTAATCCTTGGATCCTCTTTTGTGATCATCCTTCTTGGGTTTAGGACAGTCCGCAATGAAGTGTCTTGGTTTGAGGCAGTTGAAGCATACTCGCTCTTCTTCTTCTGAATTTCCTTTGGAACTCTGCCTCCGAGGATATGATTGATAAGATCTCTGATTTTTCTTCATGAATTTCCCAAATTTCTTTACAAACATTGCCATAGCATCATTACACATCTTTTCTGGAGTCATTTCTGTAGGAGTGGGCAGAGACTCCGATGCAGTGAGAGCTTTTGTTGGTTGACTGGTACTTGGTTCATCTTCAACCCGAATGCCTAATTCGAATTCATAGGCTTTTAAATCAGCAAACAGATCATGTAGATCTATTTTGTTGATGTCCTTCGATTCTCTCATAGCAATGGTCTTGACATCCCATTCTCTTGGTAGACCTCTCATTACTTTGAGAGTGACTTCTCTGTTGGGTAACTCCTTACCCAGACTGTTTAGTTCATTGATTATTCCAGTCACTCTTTCATCGTACTCGTTGAGAGTTTCTCCATTTATCATTTTGATATGCTCAAACTTCTGTAAAGCCACGGTAAGCTTGTTTTCTTTGGTTTGATCATTTCCTTCACAGAGTTGAGCAATCTTCTCCCAGATTTCTTTAGCTGTAGGGCACATCTTTATTTTGTTGAACATATTTTTGTCCAAAGTTTTGAACAGAATGTCCTTAGCAACGTTGTCTAGGTTTGCCTTTTTCTTGTCTTCATTTGACCATTGAGATCTTTCCTTTTCTACCATTTGTGGATCTCCACTTGTGATAGAAGCAGCTGTATTGATTTTCATGATCTTCAAAGGTCCTTCAGTGATTACATACCACATATCATCATCTTGAGCACTTAGATGTGCTTGCATACGGATCCTCCAGTCATCATATTCGTCTTTCTTGAACATTGGAATCTTGCTGAATGAGGCCATCAGTTTTTGATAAATGGTAATTTCTCAAGATTGAGAAGACCTAGGCTCTGATACCACTTGTTAGGATCGGGGTAGTGTTTAGAAGGGGGGGGTTGAATAAACACTAGATACAATTTCGATTTCTTTTTCTGGTTAACTGTAAACTGTTAAGTATTACAGTTGCTTCTCAATATCAGGCAAGTTAGTAGACACTTGTTGTAGTGCGGAAGACGTCTACAAAACTTGTGAGGAATAAAACTGAAGTAATAAAGCAATAAACAAATAACACGAGAGTTGTTTCTGGAAGTTCGAAGCACAACGCTTCTACGTCTCCCCTTCTTCCTTTGCAGGAAGGATTCACTAGAAGACTTGGTTTACACTTTTACAGTATACAACCTTCTTAGGCACTAACACACTTGGCCTAAACTCCTAGCAATCACACACTTCTTTACTTTGATTACAATGGATTCTATGACGCTCTTTACAGAATACACTTTCTAGCTTTGAGAGTTTTTTTGAGCAGCAGACTTCAATTGAAGACAATCTGTCACAGATTCAGTTTTGCTGTTTGTCTGCTCTTTGCTGAACGTTTGGAATATCAGTCGGATGACTTTAGTGTTTGCTTTGAAATATATATCTCTTAGTTGAAAATCGCTCAGCACTTCTTCATTCTCTGCTTGGATGTATTTATAGGTTTGGATGTCCAACGGTAGCCTTTCTGTATATGGAAGAGATTAACTTTCCGATTTCATATTGTCTTCTTTCCTATTTAGTAAAGCAACGGCTCTTTTCACTCTGACGGTAATGGTGGCGGAGATATAGCAGGGTGCGCCGCTCTGTTGTACCTTTGTCAGAGAATGTTGTACTGATTTTGTCTCGTTGCTTAGTGCTCTAACTGGAAGCTCAGACTTCTGCTGGTTCTTTGTTCAACTGGTCGTTCATCCTCTTATGACCAGTTGATGTCCTTGTACAGTGAGAGACTATTCAGTTGATAGTTGTCCAGTAGATGTCCATCCAGTTTAAGTTTATCCGGTTGATAGCTTGCACTGTTGATGTCTTCATCCGGTTGATGTCTATCTGGTTGATGACTTCATCCGGTTGATGTCCATCCAGTTGATGTCTTGTCCAGTTGATGACTTCATCCGGTTGATGTCCATCCAGTTGGTGTCTTGTCCAGTTGATGACTTCATCCGGTTGATGTCCATCCAGTTGATGTCTTCATCCGGTTGATGTCCATCCAGTTGGTGTCTTGTCCAGTTGATGACTTCATCCGGTTGATGTCCATCCAGTTGATGTCTTCATCAGGTTGATGTCCATCCAGTTGATGTCTTCATCCGGTTGATGTCCATCCAGTTGGTATCTTGTCCAGTTTGATTCTTGTCCAGTTGGTAGGCATCCAGTTTGTCTTTAATATCCGGTTTGTAATTACCAAAACTTTAGAAATCGTTTTCCCAACAGCAGTGTTAGTAAAAATGCTATAACTTTTTTCATTTCAAATCCAAATCGAGTGATTCCAGTGGAAAAAGAAAGCTAACTCAAAGTACTAAAATACGTATTTCTGGACATGTACAGGAATTCCTAGCCAAAAATGCTCAGGAACTCGAAGAACACACTGCATGGCATTTTCGCCCACATGCAGGATATAGATTGAACATTTAAAGTATAAAATTCATAACTAATCGAAACTAAGTCCGAATTGAGTCCTATTGTTTTTTAAATTCAAGAGAATGAAAATATTTACAAGTTTTATTTGAAGACCGACAACAAATTCGAACATAAAATTTGTCAAAAGTTCGGAAATCTGGCAGTACATAGTAAAATAAGCATATCTCACTCATTTCAAATCCAAATGATCTCAAATTTTAACCATAGGACGACAACTCATAAATGTACAACTTTTTGTGGGGGCTCAAAGTCAGATTCAGAAGTTAAGAAAATCGAAAAATACAGAACAATCTACTGCATGCAACAATAGTTCTGTATATTCTGTTTTAACAAAATGACACCAACAATTTCGTGATTCTTCCTATATGTTTTGACCCAAATTCCATAGAATCAAACTAAAATAAGAACAAGTTCATACCCTTGAAGACCCAAAATTTTCCACCATGGCTCCTTCCTAGCTTGAACTCCTCCAAACTTGCTTCAAAATTGAAAATTCTTGCACCTAACTAACACCCTTGCCTTAGGGTTTCTAAATCACTGATTGCATGTAACATGCATTAGTAGGAAGAGAAATTTGTGCTAAATTAAGCTGCAAATTTCAAAAACTTTGAGGAGAGAGGGAAGAGAATTTCATGGGTTGAAGAGAGAGAAGATGATGGTGAAATGTGGAACCAAATTGAAAGCATAATGGCGTGAGATTCTATGCCAAACAATTTGATTTTTAATTTATTTGATGTATTGTGGAATCCATGTGTCAATACACCACTTTCTTGCAAGATTAATGGTCAAAAATCATGTTTAAACATGAGTTAAATTAATTAGTGGCATCTGTTCTCCAAGTGCGATGTGATCATGCACATGCTCATGCACTAAAACATGTTCCACTAGTTGGTTGACTCATCGTGGTCCGAAACACCTTAATTCAAAGTCTATACTTTTAATTGTCTGGGTTTACTTAATCATCGTTAATCCGGACTAATTAGCATCGGGGCATTATAGCCTCAATGCTCGAAATTTTGATATAGTTGTGTTAAGTGAAATCATATCATTCCTATAGATGGTTTTGTGAAAAATGAAATATTTTATGTGCTTGGATATATGGCTTATTCGGTTTTTTCGATGCTAGGGGGGGAGCAGTGGTCCCCCCCTTAAAATTTTATTATTTTTTAAAATTTTTAGAATTTAATATATTATAATAGTTTAAATAATTATAAAAAATATCATTAACTTATCAAAAAAATTATTTAATTTATCAAAAATAAAATAATTAATTTCTAAATTGATGATATATTTGAAAGAAATTATTATTTAATTTAATGAAGTCAAAAATATATCTTGTTTAATAAGTAAACTAACCATCGAAGTATATTTCGTATATCAATATGTTATTGATTTTTCTTTTGTTATTTATTTAATTTATCAAAAATAAAATAATTAATTTCTAAATTGATGATATATTTGATAGATATAAATTAATGAAGTCAAAAATATATTTTGTTTAATAAGTAAACTAACCATCGAAGTACATTTCGTATATCAATATGTTATTGATTTTTTTTTTGTTTTGTTTTAGTGAAAAAAATGTTTTATGTAGAATTTAATATATTATATAATTATGTAATTAAAATAAGTTTACAAACAATTGTCAAAAAATTTATAAATATAATATCTATAATAATTACTATAATAATGTATTTAAAGAATTAAGAGTGACTATATCATGTATTATCCCCTTTATTAGATTGATTGGTATGTTTCAATTTGACTTCACTTGCATTTTTTGCCTAGAGACTATTTTTACAATCTTCTTACAAAATGACCAAATTTGTTTCATAAAAAATTGGACCAAATAAGTTATCATGGTCAATATTTATTATCCCCTTTTTTAAGGTTTTAAATTCTACATAAATATCAAATTTTCACAAGATAAATTAAATAATTATAAAAAAATATCATCAATTATTAAAATAAATTATTTAATTTATTTTAAATAAATGTCATCAATTTTAGATTTTTAGTCAATCTTGACAACTTTATTTTTTAAATAAATTAAATAATAATTTCTATCAAATATATTTCTTTATTAAAGAAATATTCCACTTTAATCATATCCACTAAAGTTTGTCTGCCATTGAGCCAAATAATGCGGGGAATCAGCATCTTCTTTTTATATTGCTTTGTCTTTATCTTTTGAGGTGGATCCAGTAGACCCAGTTTCCATCATGGTGGCTTTGAATGTTTCAAAAATATCATCAAAAGGAATATTTGGATCATGTGCATCCTGTAAATCTTCAGAAATTGATTTTCCAGACATGTTATCAAATAAATTTTTTGATAAATTAAATAATAATTTTTATAGGTTAATGATATTTTTTATAATTATTTAAATTATTATAATATATTTAATTCTAAAAATTAAAAAAAAAATTTTTAAGGGGGGGACCACTGCTCCCCCCCTAGCATCGAATAAACCGGCTTATTCATGGTTGTGAGCTCCAAAACGGTTCAGGGATGGTTAACCTTCACCATTTTCTGTTAGACATGGTGCTTAGCAATTGTGATTGAGGTTTTCTTCATATTTGGCTGTGCATATAGGAATTGAGATTTGATTGTTATATTCAATAATGGATTGAATTTAGTTTAACAGTAGCAAGCATAAATTCCTCTACATGCATTGTTATGTATCGATTTCATTTGCCTCTAAAAGCAAAATAATAATAATAAAATTAAGTTACTGTTTGGTTAGGGAATAGATGGTCCATTTTGTCCCTTATTGTAATTAGGTTAAACTTATTTCAGCATGGTGCCTAAATGCATAGTGACAAAATTTACTAATAGTTAATCGATTTAAAATGAATTATTTTTTAGAATGTACGATGATAGTATTGAAATGTGTGGTAGGAAATTCGTAATATCTTTGGAGATTGTTGGAAAAGTTTGTAGCTTGAACAATTTTAGGAAGCTTCGAGGTACGTAAAAGGGAGTTGCATTTTCGCAAATTATTTTAAGTATTTTCTGTTATTTATTTTTGTAATGTTTGAAGTCGAAAGTAATGTTTGAAATTGTAACCATGTGAAATATTTTTGAAAAATGATTTTTCATAGAAATATGTTTTTTTCTAAAAATTGGTTTTTGAATAGATTTTTGTTGTGTGTGGAAAACTATTTTGAGATGACATGCTTGTTTTGATTCAGTGAATATGATTTGAAGTTGTGAACTGGAAATGTTCTTCGTTTTGTCTGTCTCGCTTGCGACGAGCGTAAAAGCACGCAAACTTTCGGCTCATTGGCGACGAGAATAAATAAACGTATTTTGTTTTATCCGATGGTAGAAGGGGTATAATATATGCCGATACCCTTCCAACGGATATAGTTTGGAATGATATCATCGTGTAACCTTCTTACTTGGGTATGCATTTGTTTCATTACATAATGGCTATTGTATTGATATTTTGTGGCTCTTATATGATTATGTTCGTTATTCATTGTTTATCTGTGCAGTTATTTCAGTAATGACTCTGCTTGGTGAAATTTACCTTTGTTAACTGCCCCATATTAACATATATATGTGAAAGATATTTTGATGTAAAAATGCATTATTTTCGTCACATTAAAAAAATGATGATTTTACTACATTTGCAAAATATTTTATTGTGGTTACTATAAAATGTTGTGACTTATCTTTACCAGTATTGTGACATATTGCAAATGGTATCGAATATTTAGGTGGGACGAGCGGAGAGTGTATTTAGAAGGATGTTTAAGTTTAATTATTTCGTGAATAATAAGTTTATCTATTTGAGTACATAACTTTAGTTTCATTATATTTAGTTTTAGTATGATTGTGGTTTCTTATTGCTGTGAGGACCCGGTCCTAATCATGTATTTAATTGACACACAGAGATTAGATTAGCAGCGGAAGATTATCTTTAAAATAATACCTTTGACTACAACTATACAAGTCCTTCTTACCCCTACAAATTGAAGTTGTCTTCATACACAATGTTCATAAGATCCAGCAAGTTGCGTCCCATAGTCACTCCTAGATCCACTGAATCCGGATGAACTGGACTAATATTTCTTTATCTTTTGGCATTCTGATTTAAACAGGCTCAAGTCGTGCATATTTAACAAAATCTTGTTATTACGGGTTCTTCCATAGTATTTAATAATGTACTCATGAAATATTTTACCCAGAAAGAAAAACTTATCACTTCCAAGTTCCTTTCCCCTGGTAGTTCTCCTTAAGCGGAAGGAGTCAAACCACCAAAGATTGTACATCGAAAAAATCCAAAAAGATAAGGTTCAATAAATAAGGTTCAAGGAATCTGCCCTTACCCAGAGTCAATAGAATTGGGTAAGTGCATAAGCGCATTTATGGGAAACAAAACACAATATCTGCCAAAATTTTCCCGATGGTGCACACTTTGAGAAACACAATATTACATTTCTCAATATCTTGTTGCATCTCAATATATTGTTGCATTTAGCTTAGATTTCCATGAGGGATTTAACTGGAACATATTCTGGAAACGAGATACAACGATCTTAACTTCCACATTCTCGACTAGTGACGTTCCTAGCTCTTTGTGAACATTTCAGCAGGTAACAGAACTCGATGTTCATGTTTGCATACTCTTTCGTCTTATCGATTCTTGTCCTTCGTATCAAACAACAATATGCACAAGGACTATAAATACACGTTACACACATCCTCGCTCTGTCTGTATCAGCTTTCGACATAATTCAACCAATTATGAGGAATAATTCCCATAATAAAAGTAACAAAATGACAATAGCGAGTGCCAATACATCCGCGCATCTCAGCGCTGGTATACTTTCCTATCCGTAACTCAGCGGAAAATATCATAAACGAAATATTCAAGATCGCATCTTAGCACATGAATGCTCAAATACTAAGTCAATCAACATTCATGCCCAGTTCCTCATATTTCTAAATGCTCATTATCTAATATCGTGTAAGGAAGACAGAACAGATAATAACACGTAATTTCATGTAGTCAAACACATGCGCAAACACATTATTTTGTGCCAAGACACACATGTCCTAACTTTAGTTCGAGCGTATTCCCAGATTATGCTCTGATACTAACTATGAGAGCCCCGTCCTAATCAGGTATTTAATTAACACACAAAGATTAGATTAGCTTAAACAACGGAAGATTATCTTTAAACTTATCACAAGTGGCCCAAAAAAATTTCGCTTTTAAAATATTACTTGCAGGACCTCATCATCGTAGGATTATAACACCTGCATTATATATATAACATACTCAAATTATCTATATATATATTTGATCATTTTCTGATTCATACCATCAATAACAGATATGCATCGCCCGTAGAAATATAACACAATACAAAATACTCAGGGACATGCCCCGGTAAATATAATACTAATACTGGGAGCAAAACATAAAATAATCAGACCTAAGCTCACTCTCACTAGGCTCGGTACTCCTGAAAGCTTCCTCATAAACATTCCTAGCTGTCCACCTGTATCATCTGCCATGTCCACCAACAAAGACATGACAACCCCCAAAAATGGGGGTCAGTAACCCGGTACGAGAAACATGTAAAATTACAATAGTATGACCAAGAATCATGCGATACTTGACGTGCATGAATGCAATGCATGTACGGGATAACAATCACAAAGTGTCAATATGTTTGGAATCAAAGGGAAGATCATCAACAATATCAAGCTCGATCATAGGGTGGCAACACACACACTGCGCTGTGATGTGCAAGCATCCCTCATGTCTAGGTCCGACGACAACCAGCGTAACTACAGTTTCTACCTAAAGTGTCTGTTATCGACGTGCCCAGCGTCCTATGACACTACGAATCTCATCATAGTCAAATGGTATCAAAGCAGCAGTAAGATCAATATGATATGCCCAATGCCCATGCATCTCAATGTATCTTGTAATCTCTTATGATGCAGCTCAATATATATCATGTAATCGCATATCATGCAGTTCAATGTATCATATAATCACATATACCGCAGTTCAACATGTCATATAATCACATAGGATTAACATAATGACAAATAACTCATATCCCGAGAACATCACGTCTTTGTCAGACATCGTGATAGAACCGATTTTCTACGTACCTTAGCCGAGCAAATAAAAATCAAGGACTTCCATACTTCTCAATTTGACCTCGGTATATCACAACTTGGTTATTTGCACCTCAATTATATCATCAAGTGTTCAAATACTACATAATATCAAGTTTGTCATTTCAACTTGACCCTTAGCAACTTCTAAAATTTCAGCTTACATGCTCATAACAATTGGCTCATGACTTTTCCAATAGTTAACCAAATTACATGGATTCAATTTATCTTGAAAGCTAACTCAAAATGTGACATTGCATAAGTTTGACACTTCCCCAAATTCATTCATTTACATTTGGGTCTAAACATTACTTATGTAAAACAGGGAAAATTCTAAGTTCCAGTTCAATGATTTTTCGTAAAAACCTCATAACTAATTCATACGATTCAAATTACCTGATTTCAGTGGGAGAATTTAAACAACTTAAATTTCCACAATTCATCATTTATGAGCTTTAAGCTAATTCGTTCATCTTGAGGTACAGATTATCAAAGCATCTCAGCTAAAAAACTCGAAGGTACCCTTTTCCAAATTTGACACCCTTTAGTAAAACTAGCATAAATTTTGCATACTAACTCAAAATTAGATGAATTTACTATCAGATTGAACGTAATAAAAAGATCTAACACTGTTATATTTAGCTCAACTTCAAATTTGGAACATATGTGTCCTAGAATTTCGAAGAACACTCTGCATGAGACATGCATGAAGAGGCAGACTCGATCTGTGTATAGTTTAGTAAAATCATCATAAATTTCTCATTTTAACTCCAAATTAACTGTTTTTGATGGCCAATTAAAGCTAAGCCAAAATACTACAACTTTTATGAGGGGCGCTATCTTCAAATTCGAAGTTTAACCATGCTTAAAATCCAAAATTCTAGACACTATGTACACTAAAATCTGCAGAAGTCATTTATCAACAACCTTTCTTGTTAAGATTTCTTATTTTCGACCCTAACACCCAAATCCAATAGAAAATAAACTTGAAAAGATAATTATACCCTTGAAGACTTTGAAGATTCAAGTATTAATTCACCAAAATGCAATCCAAGCCTCCAACGACAAAACTTCTTGGAGATTCTTACTCATCTCCTCAGTGCCTCTTCAACTATATGCTTGCATGTAGCTTTTTATTCAAGTTTTTAAGAGGATTTTGAGAGGCGTGGTTCAAAATTCTTGAGGGGAGAAGGAGGAGGATTCTTTTTGTTTTGAAGGAGAGAGGAAATGGTTCTTGCAAGATGGTAGGGGTGATGGGTTCTATGCGTTGGGGGTGAGGTGGTGCAAGTTTCCTTCTCTTATGCCAAGTGTCATGCACTCTAGTTGGTCCAAGGTGGTGTTGTAGGATTTTTAGTGCATTAATCCTACTACAATATCATGGATGATATATCTTTATGTGTGTGTGTGAGAGTGTGTGTGTATATACCCATATGAGTGTGTAGTACTCCGGAATACTTTAATTCGTAGCATATACTTTAATTATCCGGGTTTTGCATAATCATCATCAATCTGGATTAGTTAGTAATGAGGTCTTACATTTCTCTCACCCTTATAAGATTTCGTGCCCGAAATCACAAAAGCTATGAATTCAAACATAGATTTCATTCTTTCGGTTTACTAATATATCAAATAATCATATGTACTAGACATGTGATACAAAATGGCAATTTCAAATAAGTGTGGCCATTCTGGTCGTATTTTGGCCTCTAAATGTAGACTCTTCTGTATCATGTCAACTTCAATATACTAGCACCAACGGAATAGTCTTGTTTCTCAATGTTTTCTTTTGTTTTGCTATCCAAGACTCTGTATGGCTACTCCCCATAGGACAAAGAAATGTACACTTCTATCTCATCTGGTTATAACACATGAGGTGGATCTGGTTCATATATCTTAGCATAGATACATGAAAAACATCATGTATCAGTGATAACTGCTGTGGCAAGGCTAATCAATATCATCGTAAAAACATCATAGCAAATGCATGAAATAATTGTTAAGTAAATATGCTGGATTTCTCATTAACTTCTTATTGTCGTCCCTGACTTATAATCATGCATATGGGGCATCTTACCCCCGTGGCGTCTTACCACTATATCATCGTATGGCCTCTTACCATATGGGGCATCTTACCCCGTGGCTTCTTACCACAATAACATCACATGGCCTCTTACCATGTGGGGCATCTTACCCCGTGGCATCTTACCACAATACATCGCATGGCCTCTTACCATGTGGGGCATCTTACCCCGTGGCATCTTACCACAATACATCGTGCAATGTCATCATATAAGCATCGTATAAGCATCATCTTATAACATCGTATAAACATCATCGTGTAAACATCGTATAGACATCATCATTTCATCGTGAATACTCATGCAATAAAAGCATAGTTGTAGTATAAAGATGTGTGTTACCGTCCGATGCCCGTACGCCTCTTACGTACCTTTTCAAAAGGAGGAGGAGTCAATAGACTTTATCTCCTTGATGGTGCCGGTACCTGGGATGGTTCTACAAGACCACATAATACCATATTAGAAGCCTCAAAACCATCTCACATCATAAACTTAACAAAATAAAACATCATTATATTTTTCAACTTTCAGCCTCTCTCGATCGATCGGCCCAAGGTCTCGATCGATCGAGACACTGTGCACAAACAATGCCTTAGCATTCTGTCTCGCTCGATCGATCGAAACATTTTACCGATCGATCGAGGAGCTTCACCGATCGATCGAGAAATCCTTCGATCGATCGGCATCAAAATTTCAAAACATGCTTTAGACTTTCTGTCTCGCTCGATCGATCGGGACCAAATCTCGATCGATCGAGAGCTCTGAAAAATCGGGATTTTCCCCAGATTTTTGAGCACCTCTTTTCACACCATCTTTTCTACTTCCTCACACATCTATCATGCTGAAACAAACATGTGAAGAACTTCATAAAATATCCATGTAAGCCCTTAAATCGAAGGTTTTAACAAAACCTAAGCTAACATGCATCATAACATCATCATAATCTTCATCCTCAACCAACTTTTTCAGAAACAGAGCATGTATCTCTTTGCTCAGATTTCGAGCATATAGTTTCATAACTAGAAATCTATTACATAAAACATGTAACATGCTCGAACAAACATGCTAGTAGTTACATAAAACTACCATGTAAGCACCCATACCAAGTTTCACCCAAACCTATACTTAGCATGCTTTAAAATCATCCCACCAAACCCAAACTTAACCAAAACTCCGAAAAACAGAGTAAGACTTACCCCTCTACTTTTGCTCCTCTTTTTGCAAGGTTTTTAACACTCTTCAAACCAAGCTTTTCTTCCCTTCCCCAGCAGCTTACAGGCACGATTTGGGAGAGAAAGAGAGAGAGGAGGTGGAGTAAAGTTGGCTGGAGGTGGAGTGAAGAAAGGAGAAGGGAGTATGGGCTGCCAAGTGGGGGTGTAGGGTGCAATTGGGGGAGGGAGGTGACTGAGTGGGTGGGGGTGGTGTGGGTAGGGTGGTCATGTGGTGTTTAATTGTGTCCCGGTATTTAGTACGATGTATTAAAATATCCTCACTCGATATTTTATAACTTCACTTAATTAATACATCCCTTTAAAACACCCAACATGCCCCCTAAATCATATCATCATAACATAAATCGTGGCCCCCAATTTAAATACACCATAACCCTTAAACACATCATAATTCATCATCATAGAACATAATCATATTACATTTCGGGGGTATTACAATTATCATGCCACAAAGAGACTACAAGAGTCTACCAAAAGTCCTCATCGTATCATCATACGATTCACTGAACTCGAATCCCACAAGCAGTATAATGGCTATCACAAGCACACTATAACACTGAAACAATACCTGGCTAACAATTCTCTGGTCCCTTAGGCTCATACCAACCTATCAACGTGACACACGTCCATTCCGGTATACCATACCATACAAACCATTAGAGTTGTGGGCCATCACCCACATATCTCTAAAACACCAAAGCATAATGGACATCCCGGTGTCCTTGCTCAACCACGAAGCAATCCTAATCCATTAGGACTTATCCCACACCCTCAGGATGGGTGTGACCACGCCTACCGCACATCACAACAATAAGCGAGTAGTTTCTCAATGACTACTCTTACCACCAATCACTTGGCCTAAGCCAAACCAGCGAGTATACCCAAAGGGTATCATTACTCGAACAATATATACTCTAAATATGTGCTGCAGTACAATTCCTGTACGGTGCACCCAATAATTCTTTGAGCAACCTGCTCGGTATGATGGTCTCGTCAACTAGTGACCCAGACACTACCATGTGTCCACCAAAGGCACTCAAACAATATAACCAAATACATAAACATAAATGTATTAACCATCAAAACGACGCTACACGTCTACATAGAACATCCACTATGTCATCTTCATCCCGTGACGGTACTTGTCAACATATGACTTTGAAATAACATCGTCGACTCGTGACGGTATATGTCGATACACGACGTCCATAATCTCATCGTCAAACACATGACAATATAAGTAAATCAACGCATGATATCCACAATAGTGCTAAATAAACAGTAATATGCCATACCTCATTACTAACAATATAGCGGCATACCTGTCTCCGTCATCCAACAGTGGTACGCAATCAGCACCCATCGCTCGTAGGTGGCGTAATCCAGTGTCATGTACATAGCGGTATAACCCGTTGCTATAGAATCAACGGCATAATTCCTCGTCATAGAGTCAGCAGCATAAACATCGCTATAGATATCCGGCGGCATGAACCATCGCCATAGATGTAGCGGAATGACCCGTCGCTATATAGCACTCGGTGGCACGAACCATCGCCACTAGAATAGCGGAATGAACCATCGCTATGAATACCCGGCGGCATAAACCATCGCCAATAGAATAGCAGAATGAACCATCGCTATGAATACCCGGCGGCATGAACCATCGCCAATAGAATAGTGGAATGAACCATCGCTATGAATACCCGGCGGCATGAACCATCGCTAATAGAATAGCGGAATGAACATCGCTATGAATACCCGGCGGCATAAACCATCGCCAATAGAATAGCGGAATGAACCATCGCTATGAATACTCGGCGGCATGAACCATCGCCAATAGAATAGCGGAATGAACCATCGCTATGAATACCCGGCGGCATAAACCATCACCAATAGAATAGCAGAATGAACCATCGCTATGAATACCCGGCGGCATGAACCATCGCCAATAAAATAGCGGAATGAACCATCGCTATGAATACCTGGCGGCATAAACCATCGCCAATAGAATAGCCGATCCCTAGTCATTGTTACGGTAGTGTATTTTAATGCCCCTCGCTCAAATGCGACATGCGGTACTCCCACCCCTCGCTTTACATATAGGCGGCATAGAATAACCTCGCTTCAATGGACATGCGGCGCTCCCACCCCTCGCTTCACATTGAGTGGCAAATATTCTTTCCTTGCCTCATATGATAACCACGCTTCAATGTGACATGCGTCGCTCCCCCCCCCCCCTCGCTTCACATTTCAGCGGCACAAAACAAACAAATAGCGGCAAGCATTTAAAATCATCACTCATCCATAACAATGACTCATGGGATATTCACCAAGTATTCCGTCTATACCTACAACACAAAGCATATTCCATATTCCAACATACATCATCATGAGTGTATTTTAATGCACCTCGCTCAAATGCGACATGCGGTACTCCCACCCCTCGCTTCAACATTTGGCGGCAGCGCATTAAAATCATCACTCCATTGTACACATGCAACCACAATGCATAAATCATGATGTATATAAAACGCAGGTTACCGTCTTGTGTCTTTCAACCCTGGAGTTAGCCTTTCGCGTCATAGTGTCCCTACAGGAACAATCCCAAACCATGAGCATACGATAATCCATATTCACCACAATATGATTATAATGAGTAAATGCATAAACTATGAGTATAAAGTACTTCCTGTATCCCGATGCATTTCAAAATACTCCCTTTGGCTGTCACTATGTCACAACTCACAATCACAATCAACAGATTACATTATGATTCTATAGATGTCATGACATATAATTGTCTTACTATGATCGCATATCACAAATGCACATAAGAAAAATAGTTGTGTCACACAACACTAACTACTATCATGCATAAATTTGTGCTACCCATCCCTATCAGCATGTTCCAGGCCCTCAACAGCCCCAAAGAGCTAACCACTGCTCTGATACCACTAATGTAAGGACCCCCGTGCCCTTAACCCGTTATTAGTGTATTAACCCCCGTACTTAGTGCATACGATCATGTTATTAAAGGGGAAAGTGATTACATGCAACTCTAACATGAATACCCTCTATAAAATTCCTTTACATTAATCGTATAATGTCTATGCTTTCCCAACATATTCCATAAAACATATGATGCACCTTTAAACATACACTAACATGCTCTCAATTCATTTTGCAGTTCATAATTAATTGCATACAATACAAATGAATAGAGGAAGGCCCTTGCCTTATTTATACATTCCATATACATGTAATACTGCTCACATGCGAGAATCAAATAAGTAGGCGTGTATCTAATGTATAAAGTATCATGCTCAATACCGTCGCTGGTACCTCGATCCTGGAATCACCTCAAATCTACAGCTCGAGCTCAACTCCAAGCCATCGATGTACCTAATAACCTGTCCCAACAGAGACAGCCCCCACATGGGGTGAGCATACCAATATCCCAAATCCAACAGTCATAATAATACAATTCATAATTTACAACAATGTAAATACTTATGAAATACAAAATATACTCCCTGGATGGTATCATCCTCATCCGGGATTCTCTGTACTGTCCCTGTTCTCAAAACAACCGAAATCATCAAATTCCCAAATTCCAGTTAATCATTACATTGATTAACGAATCCATATGATATATATATATATATATATCGATATCCCAACCATAATATCAAATCATTAAGCAATGATCATGTTTTTCCCATTTATCTCATTTATAGTTCTATAGTTATATCTCATTGCTCGCTCTACCATAGCGGCACTTCATTCTCACGCATGCTCAACAGCAGTGGCGTCATAACCGATGTTCGCTCAAAGGCGACAACATCTCAATCATTGCTCGCTCAAAAGCGGCACCATATAATTCCCAATGTATATATGTCCATTCATAGTGATTACCATAAACCATGCAATTCAATATACATTTATTGTAATATAGCGTACCATGCACTCACAATTGCAATTACAATAAAGGGCCATGCTCGTACGTCATACGTACCTTAAGTTTCCGTAGTCCAAGTCAAACCTTGCTTGAGTTCCATGCTTCGAGAAATATGTGCTAAAACACATAAACAACTCACAATCAAGAATAAGTACGCAATCACGTGCCCACGCACATTTGCAACCTCAAAACCCATCGTCCAACCATGACGATTACCAAAATAAAAGCCCCCGGCTAGGCATGCATAGTGCCCAAAATAAACCATTTAAAACGTTTAAAAGATAGTTAAGAACTCAACCGAGAGTTCCGTTAATTTAACTTGGTTCCAACCAAACCATTTTAAAAGTCTAGCATTCCCATTGGAATGTGAACATTGCCCCGGAAGCTGACCATTTAAGTCGCAAATTCAAAATCCCACGAAAAAGCCAAGAAAACTAAAAAATCACCTGCCGGCGATCGATCGCTATACCGGGCGATCGATCGCTAGCCCCTTGGCGATCGATCGCTCGATATGGCGATCGATCGCCAGACCTCTCTGGCACGAGGCGATCGATCGCTCCAAAAGTGGCGATCGATCGCCACAATGCTGAAAAGCCTACTGCCTGCATGCGATCGATCGCCTGCTACGGACGATCGATCGCCATGCCCTGCAACTCGAAAACCACCAATTTTAAAAGCTTGAAACCTCCACAAATCATACCCCAACTCCTCCCAACTCAAAACCACAACAATACAACACCCAAGAACCTCCAACAAGGGTGTTAGACTTGAATTAAAACAAACCCAAAAGATTTCAAGATTTCCACCAAAATCACCCAACCCAAACCAACCTCAAAATTCAACCAAAATCAACAAAATAACAATCAAAGCGAAGATAAAAGCGAGGGGGAGGAGATTACCAACTTATCTTCGAAGAATCCGGCTCCTAAAACGAGCCTCCGTCGATTTTTCTCCAAAGAGAAAGGGTGAGGGTTAGGGGAGAGGGGTTGGCGTGCAAAGAGGGGGGAGAAGGAGAGAAATGGATTCCGAATGACGGAATCCCGAGTCCAACTGGTATATATAGCAAAATGCTCCAAAATACCAATACCTCCACAAATACATCATGATTCATTAAAAGTCATCTATTTTCAAAAACTCTCTCTCCAACATCAAATCCTCATATTGGCCCCAACATAAAGCACCCCGGACTCCAAGTCCCACCAAAAACCCAACTCATAGGTTTTCCACCAAGATGAGAATACAATCTCAACCTTTGGATCCAACGATCCCAAATGCCCGATTTAACAACCTCGGGAGACCCCACACTACGATTAATTCCTAATTGCCACAATTAAAAATTCATCGAGGATTATACCACACCATGATTAACACCATTAATCCCTGGACATCACAAGTGTGGTGTTCTTGGGTCATGTTATATCTAGCAGCGGGAGATCTGTAGATCCCAGGAAGGTTGAAGCTGTGATGGAGTGGGCTGCACCCACATCTGTACCCGAGATCCAGAGCTTCCTTGGCTTAGCGGGTTGTTACCGACGTTTTGTCGAGGGATTCTCTAAGATCGCTAAGCCATTGACACAGCTGACTCAGAAAGGAGTCCCATTCTATTGGTCCGAAGCTTGTGAGGAAAGCTTCCAAGAATTGAAGCGTCGCTTGACTACGGCGCCTGTATTGGTGATTCATTCTGAGAATAAGAGGTTTGCATTGTACACAGATGCATCACTGCAGGGTTTGGGCTGTGTGTTGATGCAAGATAAGCATGTGGTGGCTTATGCATCGAGGCAGCTGAAGCCACATGAGAGGCTAGGTATCCAGTCCATGATTTAGAGCTGGCAGCCATTATATTTGCCTTGAAGATTTGGAGGCATTATTTGTATGGTACGACGTTTACCATCTATTCAGACCATATTTGATTTATGTGTTGAAATTAATTAGTTTGTTGAAATTCTTAGTCCCATGGTAGGCGTGACTTGGGGGTTGCATTTCAGGGTTCATGTTATACATGTTGGAAAACGAGGTGTTAACATGATTTAATTATATCGATTGATGATTATGTGAAAGATATGAATTTAGTGGAAGTTTGATGCATTTTGTAAAATGCTTTTAAAATACCATGTTGGGGTATTTTATACATCATGTTAATTATGGGGTACAAATTAAACTTTATAACCCCTTTACCCCACTATACCCCCACTTTATCTCACTTTTCCCCACCACTCTCAAATCCCCAATTTCACTCTCAAACCCTAACCCACCTCTCATTTTCGATTTTGAGCAAAAGAGGAAGGAGAAATCTTCTCAAAACCTTTGTTTGTGAGATTGTTTTTAGGATTTGGAGTCCTCAAGAGGTATGGAAACCTTCCTAAAGTTTTAATGATGTTTAGTTTTGAAATGGGTTAGCATTTTGGGATTTTTGTAGATTTGTTTTTGGGTATATGTTGTATGTGGTTGGGGAATGATTTTTGAAGTGTTTTATGTGGGTTTTAGTGAGTTATGATGATATTTGTTATGTTGGAATGTTTGGGTTTGAAGGGTATGAGATTGAGCTTGAAAAATGCTCAAAAATGGTGAAGGATCGCGCACACAGCAGGTGGCGATCGATCGCTACAAATGCAGCGATCGATCGCCGAAGACCAGTGGCGAAAAATGTGGCAGGCGATCGATCGTCGCGAGGCAGAAGGGTCAGGCGATCGATCGCTACATCGAAGCGATCGATCGGTAAGGCTCCTGATCGATCGCCTCGATGCAGCGATCGATCGCCAGCAGCTTAAAAGTGGCAAATGATGTTTTTTTGTTGAATTTTTGGTATTGGGACTATAATTGGCTTCTAATATTGATTTGTATGGTTGTGTAGAACCATCCCAGGTACCGACAACATGAAGGAGATAAAGTTCTTCAACTTCTCCACTTTTGGAATTAAGGTACGTAAGAGACGTACGGGCATCGGACGGTAAACACACTCCTATACTATGACTACGCAATGATTGCATAAGTATTTATGATGTTTATGATGATGATTATGATAAGTAAAGATATGATGATGTCTATGATGAGTAAAGATGATATGATGTTTACGATGATGTTTATGATGAGTAAAGATGCTATGATGTTTATGATGCATGTTAAACTATGTTATTAGAAATGTTAGAATGTTCCGGTAGTTGTTATGGGCAAGCGAGGAAGGTACTTACCGCTGACATAGCTAGCGAGGAGATATATCCGCTATCAAGGTGTAGCGAGGGATATCACAGTACCGCTATATGTCGTAGCGAGGGGGCCAATTGTGCCGCTGTCATAGCAGGACCAGAACAGTCACATTTCTAATTAACATTGTTGATTATGAGCATATGTGAAGTATGATTTTAATCATTTATGTCAAGAACTAATGATTACATGCATGACTATGAAACAGGGACAACAAAAGTGGGTTAATGCGATTAACCAGGAAGTATATGTTAACGATTATTTCATGCATTTATTTATATGCCATTATTCTATGATGTTAAGTAATGATGTACATGCTCATGATGGGTTGTTCCTGTAGGTACACTTTTGGACTGAAGGGCTAAGGGTCGGGTTGAGACAGTGAGCTACAAGGAGCACATAAGGGAATATGATTCAGGATGATAGTATCTACTCTACGAGTAGTGTAAATCTATAATGTTAGCATTTGTTTTTGGGAATGTAATTATTAAGTTTTGAAATTTTATTTTTGGCCTATAATCCCGTTAGCTCATGTGACAACCGGTACCCTAAGATGTTATTAATGCATGTTTAGTCCATAATACGTTATTATAATGATGTTAAGGTAGGAAGACCCTACATCATCCTCGTGTCTGGGCGACGTCGGCACGCTCGTCGCTACGGCATCACTCAGCTCACTCTTTCCGCCGAGCCATCGGCGTGCCCATCATCTCAGACACGCATCACAGATACCAAAGAAAAGATATAGGTACCAAGAAACGAATCGATAGGATCAACATGACATGCTCAATGTCCATGCGTGTCAATGCATCATGCAATATCATAATCTCATGTGATGCATCTCAAATCTCATGTATTCATATATCATGCAGTCAATGTACCATGTAATTCACATACAGCAGATCAACTTATCACATAGTCACATAAGGAGCACGTAATGACAAGTAAATCATACCCGGGAACATCACATGTCTTTGCCAGACATTATGATAAAACCCATTTTCTACGTACCTCGGACCAATGCTATATCTACCGAGTACTCCTCGAACAAACCTCGAGATCTGTTAACCTGGTCATTTACACCTCAATTATATCATCAAAGTGTTCACTTATTTCCATTATCAAATTTATAATCCAAACATTGACCCTTAGCAAATTTTCTTAATTTTCAGCTTGACCCGTTTTCGTATAAAAATCATAAATGTCCAAAAGACTTGAGCCCAGTGGGAAAATCACGAAAACTTAAGGTACTAGAGGCATCTTCATGTCCAGAAGCTAGTTCACTCATCTTGAGGCACATGCAAAGCAAAGTATGCCAGATTTAAAAATACTCATATTCTGTTTTGACAGAGTGAGCGGTTCTAGGGAAAAGAGCATATCTTACACAAGGAAACTCCAAATCATATAAGGACAGTTTCTAATGCACGACAACGAAACATACTACAATATGTCTCTTATGCGCTTTAAGCTAAAAAGTTCATCTTGATGTAGATTATTTGAAAAACGTACAAGCCTAAAAACTCGTATGAAATCCTTTTCCAGATTGAGTACCATGTGGTAAAATTAGCATAACTCTTTCATATGAGCTCCAGTTTGAGTTAGACCAATTCCAAATGCAAGATAACCTCGAATACTACAACACCTATTAGAGCCTAAAACTTCAAATTCGTATCCATGTATTCCCATAAATACAAAGAACAAAATGCATGAAACTCGCATGCAGTGAATTTCAACATTTAACACATGTTGGTAAATCGACAATAACTATTTCATCTTAAATCCAAATTAGCTGATTTTTGTGGAAATTTAAATCTAACACAAAATACTACAACTTGTTATAGGGGAATTATCTTCCAATTCGAAGCCTAACTATGCTTAAAATTAAAAATAATAGCACGGATATGTACTGATTCCAAACAGAATTCATTTGACAGCAACATTGTCAACTATTACAGCAACATTCTATCTAATTGCACAACAATTCGACCAATTCAAGTTCATAAACTTAAATTATACCTATATACCTTCAAGTGGTCGAGATTTCAAGCTTAGAACCAACTAAAACCGAACCAAGTTAGAACATCCTTCCCCAATCTGCTGCTACTCAAATTTCTTGCTTCAATGTTGCTCCAAACTTGAATTTTCTTGGTGCATCTTGTTCCTCAAGCTTAGTAGTATTCAAATCCATCTTTGAATGTTACATGCATTCAAAATTGGGGCTGAATGTGGCTGGAATTTCGAAATTCTGGATGTGGAGAGGAGGAGAGAAGGAGGAGAAATGATGGTGAAGGAAGAGAGAGAAGATGGTGTTGGAAATGAAGACCAAAAATCTTATTTTGCATGGTATATGCGTGAGTTTGTTATGCACATTTGGCATTATTTTTAATTCATTTGATGTATTGTGGAATCCATTTGTCAATACATCACTATCTTGCAAGATTAATAATCCAAAATCATGTATTAAACATGAGTTAAATTAATTAGTGACACGTGTTCTCCAAGTGCCATGTGATCATGCACATGCTCATGCACTAAAACATGTTCAACTAGTTGGTCGACTCATCGTAGTCCGGAATTCCTTAATTCAAATTTGCACTTTTAATTATACGGGTTCGTTTAATCATCGTTAATCCAGATTAATTAGCATCGGGGCCTTACACAATATGCTATTTACTTATTTGAAAATGGCTCAGTTATATATTCAAAATGTAGTGAGACTACATGGTATACCAGTTTCAATTGTATCGGATAGAGATCCGAGATTTGCTTCTCATTTTTGGGAAGGATTACAGTCAGCACTAGGGACGGAAGTATGATTGAGTATAGCATATCATCCTCAGATAGATGGACAGACAGAGCGTACAATACAGACGCTTGAGGATATGTTGCGGGCCAGTGTATTGGAGTTTGATAACTCTTGGCAAGAGTCGTTGCCATTAGTGGATTTTTCGTACAATAACAATTATCAAACTAGTATACAGATTGTAAGGACCCCCGTGCCCTTAACCCGTTATTAGTGTATTAATCCATACCATTAGTGCATATAATCATACTATCATGGGGAAAAACCATATGCAAGTGCTACACCATATTAGTGATCCATAAAATTTCTTGCATTCAATCCACATAATATGCAAATCCCCCAACCAAGATTACATATATGACATGCACCCTCATAATACACTAACATGCTCTCAGTTCATTTAGCAATTCCACATTTAATTGCATGCAAACCATAAATGAACAGAGAGAAGCCGTAGCCCATTAATGTTGGGATATGCCCTAAGACAAGTCATTAGATGATTGTTTAAGACATACAATGTTTATGGTTTTATGAATGGCAATTCATTATTATATATTATTCTTTTAACTGTGCATTGTGAATTAATATATATGTTAAAGTCCTTAGAATAATATTGTATTATTCTTAAAGATGTCCCTAGTCAAGTATTATCATGAAAGGGATAATGATAATACGTAGAGACTAGTATGTGTTGATCGATGAATTGTTCATTGATATGAGATATCAAATCAACATATGGGTACATGTTAGAGAACGATGTACTGGACAGATGTGACGTCCCCGAAATGGTTAATTGCTATTTGGCTTTAATTGTGTTTACATGATTAATTATGTGGTAATTGATTATGTGTTGGAATTTATTTACCTTATGGAAATGCATGGTCATGTGGTAAGGGGTGACCCGGGATTGCATTTTAGGGTGCATGTGGTGCATGTTGGGTAAATATTAGTGGAAGCATGATTTATTTGCCTTGGTTAGCAATTTATTAGAAATCATGTGTTTAATTGATATTTGGTGCATTTTGAGTAAATGCTTTGAAAAATATCATGTCGGGGTGTTTTATACACCATGGAATTCTTTTGGTATCATTTTAATAAACTCACATTTTAATACCCAACCCCACTCTTTCAACCTCACTCTTACTTTACCAAAATCAAATCCACAAACCCTTCCCCTCCCAATTTTCGAGCTCAAGCCTAGGGTTGAGGAGAAACCTTTCCAAAATCTTGATTTGTGGAGCATATTGGGTGATTTGAGATCCCCAAGAGGTATGGGTACCTCATGCTTTAATTTTGTAAGATTTTGTTTGAGTTTGGTTTGGTTTTGAATGGTTTTTAAATGGGTTTTGTTGGGTTGTTGTGGGTTTGGTTAATGGTTGGATTTATGGTTGTTTTAAGGTGTATTTTGGAAGTTTATGTTGATATTTATGATTGTTGGTTGGTTGGTTTGTGTATTGGGATGGATTGGAAGGTTTTGGTATGCAAAAATGGTGAAAAATCGCGAGTCTGTGCGAGGCGATCGACCGCCTGAAATGGGGCGATCGATCGCCGCAAGGCAGTACCAAAATTTCGGGTTAGGCGATCGATCGCCTGTTATGAGGCGACCGATCGCCGAGAGGCAGTGGGTTTTTCAAAGGAATGGCGATCGATCGCCATGTTTGAGGCGACCGATCGCCGCTGTGTAATTTTTGAGGCGATCGATCGCCTATGGGAAGCGATCGATCGCCGCCTATGGGAAGCGATCCATCGCCGCCTGTGGAATTTTGGAAAATGGTTTATTTTGTCAAATTTTTGGTATTTGGCTATTATTTGGCTTCTAATATGGGGTTGTGTGATTGTGTAGAACCATCCCAGGTAGCAACACAACCGAGGAATTGAAGCCGGACCAATTCCACTTTTGGAAAGGTACGTAGTGGACGTACGGGCACCCAACGGTAACATGTATTTTATATACTCATTGTTTATGCATTGTGGATGCGAGTATATATGTGGTATTGCATTGTGGATGCATATACATGTTGATTTATGCCATATGGGGTATGGCATTGTGGATGCATATACATGGTAATTTATGCATATTGATGTTAGATGCATATGATGATTATTGGATGCACATCCCATGAGTCGTGGTCATCCTTTGATGATTTTAATGCTTGCCGCTTTTTGTTTTGGTTCCGCTAAATGTGAAGCGAGGGGTGGGAGCGCCGCATGTCAAATTTGAGCGTGGTTATCATATAGGACGAGGAAAGGGTATTTGCCGCTCAATGAGAGGCGAGGGGTGGGAGTCCCGCAGTCCATTGAAGCGAGGTTATCCTATGTCGTCTATATGTAAATAAGCGAGGGGCATTAAAATACACTGTGATGGACAGACTAGGGAATGGTGACCAATATTTAGTATTGTTGAGATGGTATATGTCATGACATGTTTTGGCCATTAAAAATAATCTGTTGATTATACTCATGAGTTATGGTACAGGGACAACCAAACGGAAAGCGTTTGAAATGCATGGGAAAACAGGAAGTGTTTTATATTGATTATGCATTTACGCTTTATCTTCATATTGTGTTGAATATGAATGATTATTATTGCTCATGTTTGGGGGGTTGTCCTTGTAGGTACACGTGTGGCATGATAGAAGGGCTAGACGGGTTGAGACAGTGAGCTTGAGGATGCTTTTGGAAATTGAAGGACAGGATTATATTTTGCCTAGTGTCTACTCTAGGAGTAGTGTAAAACTAGTGGACAACATTCATTAGATGGGGAATGTAATTAATCCATTCTTTTGTAGTCCTCATTTTTGGCATGTAACGCTTAAGCTCATAAACTCAACACGTTATTTCTCACTCTGATTATTATGATAGCTCTATTATGCCTTATTTCCGCACTTAAGGATTAGGGTCCTTACATTAGTGGTATCAGAGCAGTGGTTAGAGAACCCGGGAACGAGTGAAGGGTAGCCTTAACATGTTTGGCTAGGTGCTTACATTTGAAGCATGTTTATGCATGTGGTGCATATTGGTGTATATTTGGTTATACTAACATGCTTATATCACTCCTGTTATCTAACGACATGATATATATATTGCTTTGGATTGTTGTTACCATTTGTGTTACAGCATGGCTGCTAATGAGGAAGTTGGCGACGTTGGTAGTGTGAATGCGAGTATTGGACAGGCTAATCCTCTACCTCCACCGGCTGTAGGAATGGAACCAGTGGTCCAGTTATTGCTACCGGGTGAGATTAGCTTGACTCAGTTTCTGTCTTATCATCCGCCCCGGTTTGAGGGGACAGAGTCCGGAGAAGAAGCTGAAGAGTGGCTGGAGAGACTTGAGCAGATCTTTGTATCGGCTCCTTGTGCTATTACTGCTTGGCTGAGGCTGGCGGAGTTCCAGTTGGCTAAGAAACCATTGATGTGGTGGAGGAGCACAGTGATGGAGATGAGAGCACTAGGTACTGTGATTGATTGGACGCTCTTCAGGACCAGGTTCTTGAACCGATACTTCTCCGCGGCAGCAAGACAGACAAAGGAGGATGAATTTACAAATCTGAGGCAGGGGAACATGACAGTGGCAGACTATGCCACACAGTACTCATCACTACTGAGGTATGTCCCCCATATTGCCTCTGATGGACGTGCCAAGATGAGAAATTTCATGAAAGGACTGCGACCGGAACTCTATGACCGGGTTATCATCAATAACCCAACTTCTTTTGATGATGCTCTCACAAGAGCGGAGCTTGCTGAGCTAGGAGTGGGAGCTTATGCCATGCCACCACCGGTACCGCAACAGAGGCAGACTAGTGACAGTTTGAGGCCTCGGGGTGAGCCATTTAAACCCCGTGGTGCCTCTTCATCTTCGCGGTATGGTGGAAAGAAATACTTTGGCCAGAAACAGGATGGCAAGAAGGGAAATTGGTCCGCCAGTCGAGGATCTTCACAGGGGGATAGGCCGGGAGAGCCGAGGTGCAACAATTGTGGAGGGCCACATTCTTCAAACAAGTGCCCTGCCTGTTTTAGCTGTGGCAGGATGGGCCACATTGCTCGGTATTGTCCCACCAGGGGAGGCCAGTCAGAGTATCAGGGCAACAGGCCAAGGTTTGAGGACAGGACAGTGCAGCAGAGGCAGCAGTTTGGGCCTCGTCCATCGGGAGGTCAGACAGTGGGACCACCCCAGGGGCAAGTATATGCACTGACCAGGGAGCAGGCTCAGGCAGCTCCAGAGGAGGTGATTGCCGGTACGTGTCATTTAATTACGTACCCTGCTTTTGTTTTGATAGATACAGGTGCCTCCCATTCCTTTGTGTTTGTGGGATTTGTGGAAAGACACCATATGCGCACGTCTCCTTTGCCCACGCCTCTATTGGTCTCGACACCCACTGGAAGAAACGTCGTTGCTGATCAGTTTTTGGCAGATAGCCTCATTTATTTTGAGGGCAACGAGTTGAGATCAGACTTGATTGTGCTGGGTATGTCAGACTTCGACTGCATCTTGGGTATTGATGTTCTGAACAGATATCAGGCAGTGGTAGATTGCCGACAGAGAACAGTGAAGTTCAGACCTGAGTTGGGCAGTCAGTGGACTTTCTTTGGCAACGGGTCTCGTGCGAAGATTCCGTTGATTTCAGTGATCAAGATGTCTCAGCTGTTGGAACCCGGGCACACGGGCTACCTTATTTATGCCGTGGACACGTCTGGAAAGAGTAAAGAACTGTGGGTTGAGGATGTACCAGTTGTGGCAGAATTTGCTGATGTATTTCCAGAAGAGATCCCAGGATTTCCACCGGCCAGGGAAGTTGAGTTTGGGATCGAGTTGCTGCCAGGGACATCCGCTATCTCCCGTGCACCTTATAGGATGGCACCGGCGGAATTGAGAGAGTTGAAAGAGCAGTTGCAGGATCTCCTTGACAAGGGTTATATACGCCCGAGCGTGTCGCCATGGGGCGCACCAGTTCTCTTTGTGAAGAAGAAGGACGGTTCGATGCGGTTGTGCATCGATTACCGGCAACTGAACAAGGCTACAGTGAAGAACAAGTATCCTCTCCCAAGGATAGACGACTTGTTTGATCAGTTGCAAGGTACCAGGGTGTATAGCAAGATTGATTTGAGATCCGGGTATCATCAGATTCGGGTCAGAGAGGAAGACGTGCAGAAGACAGCGTTCCGGACTCGATACGGGCATTATGAGTTCTTAGTGATGCCGTTCGGTGTGACGAACGCCCCGGCCGTCTTTATGAGTCTGATGAACAGAGTGTTTCAGCCGTATCTTGATCAGTTCGTCATCGTGTTTATTGACGACATTCTTATCTACTCCCGGAGTGAGGAAGATCATGTGAAACACTTGAGGACAGTGCTTCAGATTCTTAGAGAGCATCAGTTGTATGCTAAGCTCAGTAAGTGTGAATTTTGGCTGAGCAGTGTGGTGTTTCTGGGACATGTCATTTCGAACAGTGGGATATCTGTAGACCCCAAGAAGATTGAGGCTGTGATGGAGTGGGCTGCCCCCACTTCTGTGCCTGAGATTCGGAGTTTTCTTGGTTTGGCCGGGTATTATCGGCGCTTTGTCGCTGGCTTTTCGAAGATTGCCAAGCCGCTGACTCAGTTGACTCAGAAGGGAGTGCCTTTCTTTTGGTCAGAAGCTTGTGAGGAGAGCTTCCAGGAGTTGAAGCACCGGTTGACGACGGCGCCAGTATTGGTGATCCCTACGGAGAACTCCAGATTTGTTCTGTATACCGATGCATCACTGCAGGGCCTTGGATGTGTTCTGATGCAAGATAAGCATGTGGTAGCTTATGCATCGAGGCAGTTGAAGCCGCATGAGACCAGATATCCAGTTCATGACTTAGAATTGGCGGCTATCATCTTCGCCCTGAAGATCTGGAGACACTACTTATATGGCACTTCATTCACCATATACACGGATCACAAGAGCCTCAAGTTTCTATTCACTCAGGCGGAGCTGAACATGAGACAGAGGAGATGGATGGACCTACTCAAGGACTATGATTGCGAGATTGAGTACCATCCGGGGAAGGCCAATCTGACAGCAGACGCTCTGAGCCGGAAAATTGAGGAGTTCTGCTGAGGACGTCATCCATTTGTCGGCTATGATGACCTCCTATTGTCATCTCGGCTATGATTTTGATATAGATGCATCACCAGTGTATGTCTCTACCCTATTAGCTGAGCCAGATATTTATGAGAACATCAGGAGAGCTCAGAGATCAGATGCTGAGGTTCAGAGATAGTTGTCTATAGTGCATCTTGGTCAGCCGACGAAGTTCAGAGTGGCCGACGACGGATCTTTGAGATTGGGTAGCCGCTGGGTAGTTCCAAGTACGCCGGAGTTGCGTAAGGGAATCTTGGAGCGAGCTCACAGTAGCAGACTTAGTATCCACCCAGGCGGGAAGAAGATGTACAGAGATCTGCGTGGTCAGTTTTGGTGGAAGAGAATGAAGTCCGATGTCGTCGCCTTTGTAAAGAGGTGTTTGATCTGCCAGCAGGTTAAGGCAGAGAGACAGAGACCTGGCGGCGAATTGAGAAGTTTGGAGATACCGAAGTGGAAGTGGGAGCACATTTCCATGGACTTCGTGACTCATTTGCCGAGGAGTGCTTCAGGCTTCGATGCTATTTGGGTGATTGTGGACAGATTGACTAAGGTAGCCCACTTTATCCCCTATAGCATGACATCTACATTTTTGAGGATGGCGCAGTTGTATATTAGAGATGTGGTGAGATTGCATGGGATCCCCGTTTCCATTGTGTCAGATCGAGATCCGCGATTCACATCTCATTTCTGGGAAGGCCGTTCAGTCAGCTTTGGGAACTGAGTTCAGATTGAGCACTGCTTATCATCCTCAGACGGATGGCCAGACCGAGCGCACTATTCAGACGCTCGAGGACATGTTGAGAGCTTGTGTATTGGAGTTCGATGCTTCTTGGCAGGATTCAGTGCCTCTGGTAGAGTTTTCTTATAACAATAGCTACCAGGCAAGTATTCAGATGGCTCCGTATGAAGCTCTTTATGGCAGACGATGTAGATCGCCCTTGTGTTGGGATGATTTGGACAGTAGATCAGTCGGAGGGCCTGAGTTGATCCGGGAAATGGAAGAGAAGATAAAGATTATAAGGCAGAAGATGAAAGCGGCCCAGGACAGACAGGCAGCTTATGCAAATAAACGGCGGAGACCGTTAGAGTTTCAGTTGGGGGATAAGGTCTTTTTGAAGATCTCGCCTTTCAGAGGCGTTGTGCGGTTTGGGATGCGCGGGAAACTGTCTCCGAGGTTTGTGGGACCGTACGAGATTTTGCAGCGCATTGGCACCTTAGCTTACCGACTGGCTTTGCCGCCTTCTTTATCTGGTATACATGATGTGTTTCATGTATCGATGCTGCGAAAGTATGAGCCGGATCCGTCTCACGTGTTACAGCCTTCCGAAGTTTAGTTAGAATCAGATGTATCTTATGTGGAACGGCCTGTCAGAATTCTGGATCGAGCAGACTGTAGACTTCGGAATAAAGTGATACCGATGATAAAAGTTCAGTGGGATCGCAGGGGTGTCGAGGAGGCTACGTGGGAGACGGAGCAGCATATGGTGCGGCACTACCCGGAACTATTCTCTGGTATGAGTTTATGTTTAGTTTCTTTTGGGGTAGGTGCATGTGATTTCGAGGACGAAATCTTATAAGTAGGGGAGTATTGTGACGTCCCCGAAATGGTTAATTGCTATTTGGCTTTAATTGTGTTTACATGATTAATTATGTGGTAATTGATTATGTGTTGGAATTTATTTACCTTATGGAAATGCATGGTCATGTGGTAAGGGGTGACCCGGGATTGCATTTTAGGGTGCATGTGGTGCATGTTGGGTAAATATTAGTGGAAGCATGATTTATTTGCCTTGGTTAGCAATTTATTAGAAATCATGTGTTTAATTGATATTTGGTGCATTTTGAGTAAATGCTTTGAAAAATATCATGTCGGGGTGTTTTATACACCATGGAATTCTTTTGGTATCATTTTAATAAACTCACATTTTAATACCCAACCCCACTCTTTCAACCTCACTCTTACTTTACCAAAATCAAATCCACAAACCCTTCCCCTCCCAATTTTCGAGCTCAAGCCTAGGGTTGAGGAGAAACCTTTCCAAAATCTTGATTTGTGGAGCATATTGGGTGATTTGAGATCCCCAAGAGGTATGGGTACCTCATGCTTTAATTTTGTAAGATTTTGTTGAGTTTGGTTTGGTTTTGAATGGTTTTTAAATGGGTTTTGTTGGGTTGTTGTGGGTTTGGTTAATGGTTGGATTTATGGTTGTTTTAAGGTGTATTTTGGAAGTTTATGTTGATATTTATGATTGTTGGTTGGTTGGTTTGTGTATTGGGATGGATTGGAAGGTTTTGGTATGCAAAAATGGTGAAAAATCGCGAGTCTGTGCGAGGCGATCGACCGCCTGAAATGGGGCGATCGATCGCCGCAAGGCAGTACCAAAATTTCGGGTTAGGCGATCGATCGCCTGTTATGAGGCGACCGATCGCCGAGAGGCAGTGGGTTTTTCAAAGGAATGGCGATCGATCGCCATGTTTGAGGCGACCGATCGCCGCTGTGTAATTTTTGAGGCGATCGATCGCCTATGGGAAGCGATCGATCGCCGCCTGTGGAATTTTGGAAAATGGTTTATTTTGTCAAATTTTTGGTATTTGGCTATTATTTGGCTTCTAATATGGGGTTGTGTGATTGTGTAGAACCATCCCAGGTAGCAACACAACCGAGGAATTGAAGCCGGACCAATTCCACTTTTGGAAAGGTACGTAGTAGACGTACGGGCACCCAACGGTAACATGTATTTTATATACTCATTGTTTATGCATTGTGGATGCGAGTATATATGTGGTATTGCATTGTGGATGCATATACATGTTGATTTATGCCATATGGGGTATGGCATTGTGGATGCATATACATGGTAATTTATGCATATTGATGTTAGATGCATATGATGATTATTGGATGCACATCCCATGAGTCGTGGTCATCCTTTGATGATTTTAATGCTTGCCGCTTTTTGTTTTGGTTCCGCTAAATGTGAAGCGAGGGGTGGGAGCGCCGCATGTCACATTTGAGCGTGGTTATCATATAGGACGAGGAAAGGGTATTTGCCAGTCAATGAGAGGCGAGGGGTGGGAGTCCCGCAGTCCATTGAAGCGAGGTTATCCTATGCCGTCTATATGTAAATAAGCGAGGGGCACTAAAATACACTGTGATGGACAGACTAGGGAATGGTGACCAATATTTAGTATTGTTGAGATGGTATATGTCATGACATGTTTTGGCCATTAAAAATAATCTGTTGATTATACTCATGAGTTATGGTACAGGGACAACCAAACGGAAAGCGTTTGAAATGCATGGGAAAACAGGAAGTGTTTTATATTGATTATGCATTTACGCTTTATCTTCATATTGTGTTGAATATGAATGATTATTATTGCTCATGTTTGGGGGGTTGTCCTTGTAGGTACACGTGTGGCATGATAGAAGGGCTAGACGGGTTGAGACAGTGAGCTTGAGGATGCTTTTGGAAATTGAAGGACAGGATTATATTTTGCCTAGTGTCTACTCTAGGAGTAGTGTAAAACTAGTGGACAACATTCATTAGATGGGGAATGTAATTAATCCATTCTTTTGTAGTCCTCATTTTTGGCATGTAACGCTTAAGCTCATAAACTCAACACGTTATTTCTCACTCTGATTATTATGATAGCTCTATTATGCCTTATTTCCGCACTTAAGGATTAGGGTCCTTACAACACACCCACCATGAGAATGCAACATGGATAGTTATATGATCGTCATATGCAATTCTCATAGTGATAATAATGTATGTAATCCTTACGACTTGTGATCATCAGAGATCCCAACATAAGGAGTTATGTATCTTGATATCGTCAAACGTTACCCGTAACAGGGTAATCTATAAAGGCGACTATTGGATACACTACGAATTATGTAGAGGGATGTTGACTGATCGAGATAGGATTTGTACCTCCTATATAACAGGAGATGTGTTTGGCTCTTGATCAAGTGAGAACTAAAATGCATGGCCATGCTCGAATGAGTCGATATGAGATATCGAGCTTATTCGTTTATTCTAGTTCTACTTGGGGATCAAGAAATAAAGATTTGATATACGAGTATGACTATTCCATGACTCGTGTTCAATCTAAACACAAAGGACAAAGGGATTAAGTTACATGATTAATATTATCACAAGTTCTAAAGGTTATGTCGAGTCATTGACATCCTCGTAATTTGGGAAGCATCGATGTGTTGCTAGATACCGCTCAATGCTGGCGACATAAAATGAGATTTTATGTCACTGCCAACATTACGAGATCCTATCGGGTCGCACAAAAGATTAAATCGATAAGGGAAATTAAATTCATTGGATGAATTAATTAATTAAGAAGAGTCTTAATTAAGTGATTAAAGGTTTTTAATTAAATAATGGGTTTCGGCCCATAAGACTTTAAGAAAGTCTTGAACCTTAATTAAAAGCGTTATAATATAAATAAGAGGTTTTGATTAATTGTTAATCACACTTTCATATCATTGTTTTTTTGATATCAAACCCTAGCCTCCACCTCAAGCTCTCTCTCGGCCGAACCCTAGAAGCCGTGAGCTTCTCCATCGCCGCCGTCTTTCCTTGGTGGTTCATGGTGGTCGTTGATCGGTTATTGTAACCGTGAGCCTTGTTTGTTCAAGAATAAGTCTAGCAACTTGTTCTTGAACGTCCCTTTCGATTTGATCGTGTGGATACCGTAGAGACGAAGGTGAAAACTTTCGTTTGTGACTCGGAGTTCGTTGGACGTGCTGCTCCGTGGAATCTGCTTCAAACACGCTACAAGGGGGAGACCTTCGTATACCTTAATCCGATATGATAACCTATGTATAGATCCGGTGTTAGTAATCCATAAAAATTTTATTCCGCTGCGTTGTATGCTCATGGATTACTTACAGTGGTATCAGAGCCGTGTACAAGGCTCATATCGGATATATGTGATTAAATTGTGTTAATCATATTAGAATTAATATTGCATGCTATTAAAACTGTTTAAATTCATATATGATATGAAATTAATTTTAGTTTATGAAAATCATCGTAGTAATTGTATTTGATATAATTGGCGAATAAAAATATTTATTGAGCATCAATTTTCGGCCATCACCATCAAAAATGTCACCACGGCTAGCCACATGAGGGCTAGGGTTTTCGAACCCTTGGCTCGAGATGGCTTAGTCGTTGTGGCTAATAATTGTGCATGGAAGTGTCGAAAATTAATTAGGGTTTAGAACCCATTGGACGTGACGGCTAGCTCATGACGGCTAGGGTTTCGAACCCTAATAGCCGTGCATGGCTCGGCCATCATCGCCTTATTTTCTATAGTTTTGATGCTTGGATGAGTTTTGAACTCCTTGACTCGATAATGGTTCACGCATGCATGGATTAGTAACTTTACCACATGAGAGCAAGGTTTTTCGAACCCTTAGCTCGAGATGGTTGAGCGAACCCCGTGCATGGCATGACCGTGAATCGTGGCTAACAAATTACAGCGTTTAAAACAAGATGTCTCGATAAAAGTGCATAAAGGTGCGAGGCGGCTAGGGTTGGAACCCTAGCGCCGCCGCCGCATGAGCCATGCCTCGGCCATGGGCTAGGGTTTCGAACCCTAGGCCCACTATTGGTCCAGCCGTGTGCTTCATGGTTCGAACCATGGTGGTTATTGTTTTAGTCGCTTTAGTTCGTGGCATGTGATGTCCCGAGCGTACGATAATTTTTCAAAAATTATTTTACAGTTTTAATTAGAATTAAATTTAAAATGTTTAGAATTTAATTAATTAAATGTTAATGCATGCTTTATGTGTTGTTTGAGCATGGTGCATGGTTATAGCCCTTTGACCTATTAGATAGGATTTGTGGATGTTTGTATTTATAATACCACCTGCGTGTCGTGCCTTTCTCTATTTCATTCTAAATGTAATCCCTCCCCTATGTTCCCCTCGAATGTGAATCGAGGAATTCTATATCTTGTAAATAGTGTAGTTTATTTTATTGATGGTGATCAATGAAGATGGAGCATCGTGCCGGGATGAGGAGGCCATTCACAAATTGGAGCCAAAGGAAGGTGCTTGTGAAGTTACCTTAGGTTGACTCATAGGATTTTCTCATTGGCTTGAGAAAATCATTAGTAGGGGCTATAACCATGTCACGTTTAATTATGTATGTTGATGCATGATTTATCTTATGTTTTAGTTTGATAATAGTATTACACATATATGTAGATATGTATACAACTATATGTAGTGGACATATTTTAAATTAATAAATTAATCATGAGATCAATAAATCCCTCTAAAATATTAAGTTTTAGATGCCTTCCAAAATAAAAGTACTCGTCAATAACTTCGATTGTACATGTGTGGGTTTGCCAAAGCAAAGCACCGTGGCAATCTTAGTAAGGCGCGAAAGGATAAAAGTGATATCCGTTATACTTTAATTGGGTACGACTTAACTAGGTTATCTCAATAGGATTGGGAACCTAGAGGCATGGGTTGGATTATAATTCATTTGATGAATTGAACAAAGTGTTGTTCGTCCAACTATCCAAGAATTATATGTGATGTAATTGACAAAGTGTTGTCTACCTAAATAACCGAGTCTTGGGCGATTAGCCAAAGCTAACTCAAGATTAGGCGAAATATGGATCTTGGCCCACTAAAGGTTTCGAGGGTTGATATTTTTCAAACAAAATAGTGGGAGTATCATTTAATATAAGACCATGTTAAATGATTTAAATCATAAACTTATTTTGCATATTTATATTGTAGATATCCATGGCAACTAACAACGTTACTAGCACTTTATCACTGCGATCGGTCCTTGAGAAGGACAAATTAAATGGGACGAATTTCCTAGACTGGCATAGGAACTTGAGGATAGTCCTCAAACAAGAAAAGAAACAATATGTCCTAGAGGAACCCTTACTCGCTGAGGAACCTCCCCTAACAGCTACAAGAGCTGAAAAAGATGCTTACAAGAAGCATCAGAGTGACGCACTTGATGTTGGGTGCCTCATGCTTGCCACCATGAACTCTGAGCTTCAGAAGCAACATGAGGAAATGGATGCGTTCGATATGATCGAACACTTAAAGCAGTTGTACCAACAGCAAGCTAGACAAGAGAGGTATGACGTCTCCAAAGCGTTATTCCAGTGCAGGGTGGTAGAGGGAAGCCTAGTTGGAACTCATGTGCTCAAGATGATTGGGTATATTGAGAATCTGGACAAGCTGGGTTTTCCATTGGACCAAGAGTTGGCCACCGATGTGATCTTGCAATCGTTGCCTGAGAGCTTCAGTCAATTTGTAGTAAATTACAATATGACTGACATGGAAAAGACTCTACCACAGTTGCTTGGTATGTTGAGAACATATGAAGCAAATACTAAGAAGACTAAGGCCACAAATGTCCTTATTGTGAATAAGGGCAAAGGAAGGGCCAAAGCTAAAGGCAACAAGAAAGCAAAGAAGGTCTTTGCTAAATCTTAGCCAAAGTCTTCTGCACTAAAGCCAAAGGGAGGGATAGAAAAGGAAGGGAACTGTTTCCATTGCGGTGAGACCGGCCATTGGAAAAGAAACTGCAAAGTATATCTGGAGGATCTAAAGAAAGGAAGTGTGACTTCCGCTTCAGGTATTTTTGTTATAGAAGTCAATTTATGTACTTCTTCATCATGGGTATTAGATACTGGATGTGGATCTCACATTTGTGTAAATGTGCAGGATCTCAAAAGGAGTAAGACATTGGCGAAAGGTGAAGTTGATCTCCGAGTTGGAAATGGAGCAAGAGTTGCTGCATTAGCTATAGGAGATTATCATTTAGCTTTACCTTCTGGTTTATCATTGATTTTGAAAGATTGTTATTTTGTGCCTTCTATTACTAAAAACATAATATCTATTTCTTGTTTGGACAAGTATGGTTTTTCATTTATAATAAAGGACAATTGTTGTTCTATTTATCTAAATGATATGTTTTATGCTAGTGCACAAATGGTGAATGGTCTTTATGTATTAAATCTTGATATGCCTATCTATAACATAAATACTAAAAGGATTAAAAATAATGATTGTAATCCGACTTATCTCTGACACTGTCGCTTGGGCCACATAAACGAGAACCGCTTGTCTAAACTTCATAAGGATGGAGTATTAGATTCATTTGATTTTGAATCATATGAAACATGCGAATCTTGTTTAATGGGCAAGATGACTAAAGCCCCTTTCAAGGGACATGTTGAAAGGGCAAATGTTTTATTGGGACTAATACATAGTGATGTATGTGGACCAATAAGTACACAAGCTAGAGGTGGTTTTCAATACTTCGTTACATTTACTGATGACCTCAGTAGATATGGGTATGTGTACCTAATGAAACATAAGCATGAAACCTTTGAAAAGTTCAAAGATTTCAAGAATGAAGTACAAAACCAACTTGGCAAGAGTATCAAAATCCTTCGATCAGATCGAGGAGGAGAATACTTAAGCCAAGAGTTTCATGACTATCTAAAGGAGTGTGGGATAGTCCCACAACTCACTCCTCCGTATACTCCGCAATGGAATGGTGTATCCGAGAGGAGAAATCGAACCTTGTTAGACATGGTTAGATCAATGATGAGTCATGCAGATCTTCCGATATCGTTTCGGGGACACGCTCTAGAAACAGCGATTTTCTTACTGAACCGTGTTCCATCTAAATCAGTGGAAAAGACACCATATGAGATATGGACTGGGAAGCGTCCTAGTATGTCTTTTATGAAGATTTGGGGTTGTGAGGCTTTCGTTAGACGTCACGCCACTAACAAACTTGGACCCAAATCTGATAAGTGTTTATTTGTGGGGTATCCTAAGGAAACGAAAGGATACTATTTCTATTATCCCACCGAGAACAAAGTAGTTGTTGCTCGGACTGGTGTATTTCTTGAAAGAGAATTTATTTCTAGAAAAACCAGTGGGAGAAAAATAGAACTTAGTGAAGTTCAACCACAAGAAAACACTGAACCTGAGATTGAGATGGAAACAGAGCAGGCACCACAAACTGTTGTGGAAGAAGTACCTGCTCAAGAGACACAAGCCCAGCGTAGGTCTGTAAGAGAACACCGGGAGCCACAGAGATATGGATTTCTTGTGACTCAACAAGGTGACTTACTACTTATTGATGAGGATGAGCCGTCATCTTATCAACAAGCTATTATGGGCAATGATTCTGAGAAATGGCAAGAGGCCATGAAATCTGAGATGGAATCCATGTATGCAAACCAAGTATGGACTTTGGTTGATCTACCTGAAGGGGTACGACCCATAGGGTGCAAATGGATTTTCAAGAAAAAGACCGATATGGATGGTAACGTACAAACCTATAAAGGTCGGCTGGTTGCAAAAGGATTCAAACAAATTCATGGTATTGACTATGATGAAACCTTTTCACCAGTGGCCATGGTTAAATCCATAAGGATCTTACTTGCAATAGCTGCATTTCATGATTATAAATCTGGCAGATGGATGTCAAAACATCTTTCCTTAATGGAAATCTGCTCGAGGATGTGTACATGACACAGCCCGAGGGTTTTGTCGATCCAAAGGATGCTGGAAAGATATGCAAGCTACAACGATCCATTTATGGATTGAAGCAAGCTTCTCGGAGTTGGAATCTTCGTTTTGATGATGCAATCAAAGAGTTTGGTTTTATCAAAAATGAAGATGAACCTTGTGTCTACAAGAAGGTCAGTGGGAGCGTAATCATTTTCCTAGTGTTGTATGTAGATGACATACTTCTTATTGGAAATGATATCCCTGCCTTGCAATCTGTAAAGATTTGGCTAGGGAACTGCTTGTCGATGAAAGACTTAGGAGAAGCCACCTATGTATTAGGAATCAAGATCTATAGAGATAGGTCGAGAAGGCTTCTTGGTCTAAGTCAAAGTACATACATAGACAAGGTGCTTAAAAGGTTTAGCATGCAAGAATCCAAGAAAGGATTCGTGCCTATGACACATGGTATTTATCTCTCGAAGGAACAGTGTCCTTCAACACCAGATGAGAGACAACGCATGAGTAAGATTCCATACGCGTCAGCTATTGGATCTATCATGTATGCCATGATATGTACTCGTCCCGATGTATCGTATGCTTTGAGCATGACGAGCAGATATCAAGTTGATCCAGGTGAAGGTCACTGGATTGCTGTCAAGAATATCCTAAAGTACTTGAGAAGGACTAAGGATACATTCTTGATTTATGGAGGTGAGGAGGAGCTCAATGTAATGGGTTACACTGATGCAAGCTTCCAAACCGACAAAGATGATTTTCGATCGCAATCTGGATATGTGTATTGCCTAGATGGAGGTGCTGTGAGCTGGCAGAGTTCAAAGCAAGAAACAGTAGCCGATTCTACAACGGAAGCTGAGTATATTGCTGCCTCGGATGCAGCAAAGGAAGCTGTTTGGATGAGGAAGTTCATTTCTGAACTTGGAGTGGTGCCTAGCATTAAAGATCCGATAGAACTCTATTGTGACAACAATGGAGCGATCGCATTGGCTAAGGAACCAAGATCTCACCAAAGATCCAAGCACATACTTAGGCGTTTCCATTTCATTCGAGAAATCGTTGAAAGGGGGGATGTTAAAATATGCAAAGTACCAACAGATGATAATGTATCTGACCCATTGACGAAGCCGCTGTCACAGCAGAAGCATGATTTTCATACTAGATCTCTAGGCATTAGGTACATGTCTGAGTGGTCTTAGTGCAAGTGGGAGATTTGTTGGGATATGCACTAAGACAAGTCATTAGATGATTGTTTAAGACATACAATGTTTACGGTTTTATGAATGGCAATTCATTGTTATATATTATTCTTTTAACTGTGCATTGTGAATTAATATATATGTTAATGTCCTTAGAATAATATTGTATTATTCTTAAAGATGTCCCTAGTCAAGTATTATCATGAAAGAGATAATGATAATACGTAGAGACTAGTATGTGTTGATCGATGAATTGTTCATTGATATGAGATATCAAATCAACATATGGGTACATGTTAGAGAACGATGTACTGGACAGACCCACCATGAGAATGCAACATGGATAGTTATATGATCGTCATATGCAATTCTCATAGTGATAATAATGTATGTAATCCTTACGACTTGTGATCATCAGAGATCCCAACATAAGGAGTTATGTATCTTGATATCGTCAAACGTTACCCGTAACAGGGTAATCTGTAAAGGCGACTATTGGATACACTACGAATTATGTAGAGGGATGTTGACTGATCGAGATAGGATTTGTCCCTCCTATATAACAGGAGATGTGTTTGGCCCTTGATCAAGTGAGAACTAAAATGCATGGCCATGCTCGAATGAGTCGATATGAGATATCGAGCTTATTCGTTTATTCTAGTTCTACTTGGGGATCAAGAAATAAAGATTGGATATACGAGTATGAATATTCCATGACTCGTGTTCAATCTAAACACAAAGGACAAAGGGATTAAGTTACATGATTAATATTATCACAAGTTCTAAAGGTTATGTAGAGTCATTGACATTCTCGTAATTTGGGAAGCATCGATGTGTTGCTAGATACCGCTCAATGCTGGCGACATAAAATGAGATTTTATGTCACTGCCAACATTACGAGATCCTATCGGGTCGCACAAAAGATTAAATCGATAAGGGAAATTAAATTCATTGGATGAATTAATTAATTAAGAAGAGTCTTAATTAAGTGATTAAAGGTTTTTAATTAAATCATGGGTTTTGGCCCATAAGACTTTAAGAAAGTCTTGAACCTTAATTAAAAGCCTATAATATAAATAAGAGGTTTTGATTAATTGTTAATCACACTTTCATATCATTGTTTTTTTGATATCAAACCCTAGCCTCCACCTCAAGCTCTCTCTCGGCCGAACCCTAGAAGCCGTGAGCTTCTCCATCGCCGCCGTCTTTCCTTGGTGGTTCATGGTGGTCGTTGATCGGTTATTGTAACCGCGAGCCTTGTTTGTTCAAGAATAAGTCTAGCAACTTGTTCTTGAACGTCCCTTTCGATTTGATCGTGTGGATACCGTAGAGACGAAGGTGAAAACTTTCGTTTGTGACTCGGAGTTCGTTGGACGTGCTGCTCCGTGGAATCTGCTTCAAACACGCTACAAGGGTGAGACCTTCGTATACCTTAATCCGATATGATAACCTATGTATAGATCCGGTGTTAGTAATCCATAAAAATTTTATTCCGCTGCGTTGTATGCTCATGGATTACTTACAATTTATACATTCTATATACACGTAAAATGTACTCACATAAGAGCACCCAATGAATAAGCGTGTATCTAATGTATAGAACACTCTACCGGATACCGTTACTGGTGCTTCGATCCTGGAAGCACCTCCTAAGCGCAACTCGATCTCAGCTCTGGATCTAAGCGCCTATCCAACCGGCTCTGGTACCTCGATCCTGGAAGTACCTCTAGTCAACAGCCCGAACTCAACTCCAAAGCCGCTGCTACACCTGTAACACCTGCTCCAACAGAGACAGCCCCCACACGGGGTGAGCATACCAATACCACCAATCCAATAATTATAACATTGCCAATCATAATTTACAGAATGTACATGCCATAATTTAAATGATACTCCCTGGATGGTAACACCCTCATCCGGGATCCCCTGTATTGTCCCTGTTCTCAAAATAACCAAACCATTAAATTTCCAAAAGCCAGTTGATCATCTCATTGATCAACTAAACCATTCCTGCTATACCAGTTCCATAACCAAATGCGATTAACCATCAAAATAGAGTACTACAAATATCACATATATTTAGCAATTGACTCCATATTTCTATGTCATAGCTCGCTCCACAATGGCAGCATTTCGACCCCACGCACGCTCAACAATAGCGACGTCATAACCGATGGTCGCTCAACGGCGACAACATCCCAATCTTTGCTCGCTCAAAAGCGGCACCATATAATTCCAACGAATGTCCCTTTATCGCAATTACCATATATCATGCATTTCACTATCCATTTATAGCAAGTACCGTATACCATGCATTTCAATATCCATTTATGGCAAATACTACCTACCATGCATTTCCATATCCATTTATGCAAATACCACATACCATGTATTTCAATGTCCATATAATGCCATTATCACATACCATGCATTTTACAGTTGCAACATTATAATAGGCTATGCTCGTACGTCATACGTACCTTAAGTCTCCGTAGTCCAAGCTAAACCTTGCTTGAGTTCCATGCCTCGAGAAATATGTGCTAAAACACATAAACAACTCACAATCAAGAATAAGCATGCGATCACGTGCCCACGCACGTTTGCAACCTCAAAACCCATCGTCAATCCATGATGATTACCAAAATAAAAGCCCCCCGGCTAAGCATGCATAATACCCAAAATATACCATTTAACAAGTATAAAAGATAGCCAAGAATTCAACCGGGAATTCTGTTAATTAACTTTGGCTCCAACCAATCCATTTATAAAAGCATAGCATTCCCATTGGAATGTGAACATTGTCCCGGAAGCCGACCATTTAAGACGCAAATCCAAAATCCCGCGAAAAAGCCAAGAAAAACAAAAATCCCCTGCTGGCGATCGATCGCTATACCGGGCGATCGATCGCTAGCCCCTTGGCGATCGATCGCTCGATATGGCGATCGATCGCCAGACCTTACTGGAGCGAGGCGATCGATCGCTCAAAAGTGGCGATCGATCGCCGCAATGCTGAAAAGCCCACTGCCAGCGGGCGATCGATCGCTACGACCTGCAACACGAAAATCTCCATTTTCAAAAGCTTGAAACCTCCACAAATCATACCCCAACTCCTCCCAACTCAAAACCACAATAAAACCACACACAAGGACCCCCAACAAGGGTGCTCAACCCAAAATAAAACAAACCCAAAAGATTTTATGATTTTCAACAAAATCACCCAAACCAAACTAAACCCAAAACTCAACCAAAACCAACAAAATCACAATCCAAACGAAGATAAAAGTGAGGGGAAGGAGATTACCAACTTATCTTCGAAGAATCCGGCTCCTTAATCGAGCCTCCGTCAATTTTCCTTGAAGGAGGAAGGGGAAAAGGGTTTGGGGATGGGTTATCGCAGGAGAGGGGAGAGAGGAGAGGAAATGGATTCCGAATGACGGAATCCCGAGTCCATTTGGTATATATAGCAAAAATGCTCCGAAATACCAATACCTCCACAAATACATCATGATTCATTAAAAATCATCTGTTTTCAAAAACTCTCTCTCCCACATCAAATTCCCCTACCAGCCCCAACATAAAGCACCCCGGACTCCAAGTCCCACCAAAAACCCAACTCATAGGTTTTTCCACTAAATTGATAATACAATCTCAACCTTTGGATCCAACGATCCCAAATGCCCGATTTAACAACCTCGGGAGACCCAAAACCGCAATTAATTCCTAATTGCCACAATGAAAAATCCATTAAGGATTAATACCACACCGGGATTAACACCATTAATCCCCGGACCTCACACAGATGGCACCATTTGAGGTACTGTATGGGCGACGATGTAGATCACCATTATATTGGGATGATTTTGTTCAGACTACACTCCATGGACCCGAAATGCTACGTGAAATGGAGGAGAAAGTGAAACTGATCAGATTGAAATTGCAAGCGGCTCAGGATAGACAGGCTGCTTATGCCAATAAGCGACGTAGACCACTTGAATTTCAAGTTGGTGATCGAGTATTTTTGAAAATCTCACCTTTTAAAGGTGTGGTACGATTTGGTAAATGTGGAAAGTTGTCTCCACGGTATGCTGGTCCTTATGAAGTGTTACAACGTATTGGTACGTTAGCCTATCGATTAGCACTACCGCCAGCATTGAGTAGTATTCACGATGTGTTTCATGTTTCATTGTTGAGGAAATATGAACCAGATTCGGGTCATGTATAGCCACCATCTGAAGTACATTTGGATACAGATGTGTCTTATGTGGAACGACCAATGAAGATTCTTGATAGAGCTGAGCGGACATTGCGTAACAAAGTGATACCAATGGTAAAGGTACAGTGGGATCGACGGGGTGTCAAGGAGGCAACGTGGGAGACGGAGCAACATATGGTACAACAGTATCCTGAGTTATTTACTGGTATGACTTTACAGTTTTATGATACTGTTGGTAAGTAAATATGACACTGTTGCATATATGATCATGTTTCTTATCTTATTGCAATAAGATTGTGGATTTGAGTATATATATGCATGTATGTATATGCAATTTCGAGGACGAAATTCATTAAGTAGGGGAGAAATATCATGCCTCGATATGACATAGACATATGTGATAGCGTTATGGCGTGATTATGAAATAATTACGATATGGTGTAGACTCAAGTATGAGTTAAATCAAGTATGTGGAACATGACAAGAATTTAGGATTTTCTATTATGAATTTTGAGTTGAAGAACACCTTCATACTTTATTGAAATGGTGTTACATGGTTGATCTCTCATGTTGTAGAAATGAATATGAACTATACATAGTTGGCTAATTACTATGTCTTGCATTTGACATGAATTTGATGAGAATTACACCTGCATGTGAATTGAATTTGGTGAGTATATAAGCATTATATTTCAGATTATAAACACATAATGCACCATATCTCACCTACAAATCTCTACACAAGCACCTCTCCAAACCCTTACTTGTTCTTGTATCTTGTGCTTGGATTTCACTTGGTAATCAAGCTAGAAAGTTGAGTGAAGTGATTTCATACCTTTTTGGTAAGAATTCCATACTATTTGATGTATATGTGTTGGTAGTTCATCTATGAGAAGCTATGGCTAGTACTTTCAATGTCATGATTTCATATGAGATGGAATTCAATGAAATAAGTTGTAGAAGTTATGGAAATGTGTTCTTATGTTAGTAAGAATTACTTTGAACAAGTGGTGATGTAGAGAAGGAGAACCACAGAGAAATTATAAGGCGGTGAAAACATATGGGATCGATCGGTGGAAATGTGGCGATCGATCGCGGGGAAACAGAACACTTTGGCGATCGATCGCGATATAGTGGCGATCGATCGCGATGGAACAGAACAGTATGGCGATCGATCGGTGAAATGTGGCGATCGATCGCCAGGGTCAAGATTTTGTAAAATATTATATTTTTGTAGAATATGATTTTGAAGCCTATTGTAACGTGTTATATTGTTCATATTGATGTAGCATTATCACAGGGGACGGGCAACGAGGCGGTTAGACATTGACACCTAATTTATATTGTTTGTGTCGCAGAACAAGTACGTTTTAACGTACGAGTATATGATAGTGTTATGATGATGATGTGAGCATGGTATCATATGATTAGTGGCATCATATGCATGTGCATTCATGATATTGATATTGTTGAGATGGATGCCACGATAGATGTGTAGCATATGCTTTGGCTGAGATCGGTGCCACGATAGATATACTAGTGTTGGGTATATGCTTTGGCTGGGATTGTGGCCACGATAGGTATGCTACATATGCTTTGGCATGAGAGATATACGCCGGTTGGGTATATGCTCTGGCTATTCTAACATGTGAGGACGGGACTATGATATGAGCTGCTAATATGAAGATGTGAGGAGGTTCCACTGACATATTGAGCTAAGATAGGCATATCATATTTGTCTGGTTATAACAGGATATGAGATGAGACATGTCAAGACATAATTGCCTTTGATGATGCATGTTACAGAACAATCACATTTGATGTTTATAGTGCTTTATCGTTTATGTTTTGTATTGATATCGCACTGGGATTGTTATTTATCTATACTCATGTTGTGTGATTGTTTCTGTAGGACTCATAGACGTGGGAGGACGGGATTGTGAGTCTATTCCGCTGCGTGTTGAACCACTGCATAGGAGTTGTACTAATCTAGGTTGTTTTACGGTACATATGATGTATATTATTGTAGGACTTGTGTAAGTATTGTAACAACCTAACATGAGTAAACTCTTAATCAGTGTATGTTTTACATAATTCTTACTCACATATGTATAATTAACTAATACATAATGAATTAAGTAACGAGGACCCACAAAAATAGTTCATCTTGCGGTACATTATTTGAAAAACATATAAGCCTAAAAACTAGTATGAAATCCATTTCTAGATTGAGCACCATGTTGTAAAATTAGCATAACTCTTTCATATGAGCTCCAAATTGAGTGCGGTCAATTCCAAATACAAGATAATACAGAATACTACAACACGTATTACAGCTTAAAACTTCAAATTCATAGCCATTTATTCCCAGAAACTCGAAGAACACGATGCATGGAACTCGAATGTAGTGAATTTCTATATTTGACACATGTTTGTAAAACGACCATAACGTTTTCATCTTAACTCCAAATTAGCTGATTTTGGTGGCCAAGTAAATCTAACAAAAAATACTACAACGTTTATCAGGGGAGTCATCTTCAAATTCGAAGTTTAATCATGCATAAAACTCGAAATGCCAGACTATAAGGGCACTGCCTACTAGCTGAACCGTTTTGATAGCAACTTTTCATGAATAACCACCATGGTTCGATCCTCAATCCTACATGCAAGTTGATAAAACTCAAGGATGATGATATACCTTCAATTATCTTCAAGATTTGAAGCTTGATAAACTCGCCAACAAACTAGCGGAATGAACCATCGCTATATAGATACCCGGCGGAATGAACCATCGCTATATAGATACCCGGCGGCATAAACCATCGCCTATAGACTAGCGGAATGAACCATCGCTATATAGATACCCGGCGGCATAAACCATTGCCAATAAACTAGCGGAATGAACCATCGTTATATAGATACCCGACGGCATAAACCATCGCCAATAAACTAGTGTCATGATATCCCTCGCTATGAAGAGGCAAATATCCCTCTTCGCTACTTCGCTTCGACATACAAGCGGCATAATATCCCTCGCTTAAACGGCAAATAATCTTCAACGCTATCATATGACAGCGGAAAGCTCATCGCTACGCCATATTAGTGGTATAATATCCCTCGTTTAAGCGGCAAATATTCTTCATAGCGATGGTATGACAGCGGCACCAATACACCTCGTTTTATCATGACAACAAAAATACCCCTCGTTTTGACATATTAGCGGCATAATATCCCTCGCAATAGTAATATGACAGTGGAATTATCCTTTGCTTTGACATATTTGCGGCAAATATTCTTCATCGTTATAATATGACAGCGACAAGTATTCACATCGCTACGCCATGTATGCAACCGCAATGCATAATCCATAGCCCAATAAACATCGCTATGAGTGTATTTTAATGCACCTCGCTTCAAATGTGACATGCGTAATTTACCATCGCTTCAACATTTAGCGGCAAAGCGTTAAAATCATCATTCCAATATATATGCAACCGCAATGCATCCATGTCCCATATGACCCTGCAACCACCATGGTTTGCAACAAGATATTCCAATTATGAACACATATCATAAACGCACATACGCAATATAGTTGTGCCACACAACACTAACTACCATCATGCATAAGTATGTGCTTCCCATTTCTATCGACATATTCCTAGGCCCTCAACAGCCTCAAAGAGCAAACCACTGCTCTGATACCACTAATTTAAGGACCCCCGTGCCCTTATCCCGTTATTAGTGTATTAATCCATGCCAATTGTGCATACATTCATATTATCATGGGGGAAAACCATATGCAAATATAGCATCATATACCATCCAGAAAATTTCTTGCATTAGAACCACATAATATTCAAATTACCCAACCAAGACCACTTACATAGCATGCACCCTCATAATACAATAACATACACTCAGTTCATTTAGCAATTCCGTATTTAATTGCATGCAAACAATGAATGAAAAGAGAAAAGCCATGCCCTTTTATACATTCCATGTACACATAAAAACGTGCTCGCATGAGACCACCCAATGAATGAACGTGTATCAAATGTATAATATACTCTACCAAATACTATTACTGGTACTTCGATCCTAGAAGCACCTCCCATGCATAGCTTGATCTCATCTCTGGATCTACAGTTATACTTATTCAACCAGCTCTGGTACTTCAATCCTGGAAGTACCTCAAATCAACAGCCCGAGCTCAACTCCAAACCATTGCTGCACCTGTACCACCTTCCCCAACAAACACAACCCCCACACGGGGTGAGCATACCAATACAAACATTCCAATAATCACAGTACGTAATTTACAGAATATAAAAATGCAATGTAAAAGGATACTCCTTGCATAGTATTGTTACCACGTAAGATTTCCCGTACTGTCCTTTTCTCAAAATAACCAAAACCATCAAATTCCCAAAGCCAGTTAATCACTACATTGATTAACTAAAACCATTCCTGCCATACCGGTTCCATAATCAAATATGATTAAATCATTAAATGAAGTACCACATATATCACATATATGTTCGCTAAATAGAGACAACATCCCTATCATTGCTCGCTCAGGAGCGACACCACATAATTCCCAATATCTATCCATTTATTGCAATATAATGTACAATGCATTCAACAATTGCAATTATATAAAAGGGCTATGCTCGTACGTCGTACCTTATAATTCCGTAGTTCGAGTCCGACATCGCCTGAGTCCCACGACCCGATGAATTATGTGCTAACACATAAGTAACTCACAATCAAACATAATGTCATGCCTCGATATGACGTATACATGTATGATATGAGTATGGTGTACTTATGATTAATTATAGTACGATGTGGACTCGGATTCAGGTTGAACCGAGTGATGATCAATGTAATAATAGAATGAATTACTTATGAGAGTTCAATACGAAGTTGTAGCAAGTATGAGGTAACATAAAACAAGAAACATGGGAGATATGTGAGTTGTGAACAAATATATCTATGTTAATAAAATATTGATGCATGTCTTATTTTATATGCAAGAGAATGAAGAGACATGAAGTGTGTAGTGGGATATGACCATGATGTGCATTTAGCATGCATTTGAGAGGCATTAGAATGTGCATTTGAGTTGAAGGTGCATTAGAATGTGCATTTGAGTTGAAGGTGCATTAGAATGTGCATTTGAGTTGAAGGTGCCTACATAGTTAAAAATCAGATTTTACTTCACATAATACACCTTAACTCACATAGTAATCTCTACACAAGCACCTCTCCAAACCTGTAAGGACCCTAGTTCCTTAAGTGCGGATTAAAGGCATAAGTAGAGCTAACATGCATTATCAGAGTTTAAAAGTTCGTGTTGAGACATTGAGCCTTAAGAATTACATGCCAAGTTAAGGACTATCAAAAGGATTAGTTACATTCTTAAACAAATGAATGTTATTCCCTATAGCTTTACACTACTCCTAGAGTAGATACTATACAAATAATCTTGTCCTTCCTATCTTAGCCCCTCTTTCATGCCAAAATGTACCTACAAGGACAACCCCCAAAACATGAGCATATAATAATTCATATTCAACACAATATGAATATAAGGCGTAAATGCATAAACCATAATAAAACACTTCCTGTTTTTCCCATGCATTTTAAACGCTCCATTTTTAGACATTGACGCCTAGTTTATATCATTTGTGTCGTAGAACAGGTACGTTTTGACGTATGAGTATATGATATTGTTGTGATGATGATGTGAGCATGGTATCATATGATTAGTGACATCATATGCATGTGCATTCATGATATTATATTGTTGAGATGGATGCCACGATAGATGTGTAGCATATGCTTTGGCTGAGATCAGTGCCACGATAGATATGCCAGTGTTGCGCATATGCTTTGGCTGGGATTGTTGCCACGATAGGTATGCTACATATGATTTGGCATGAGAGATATACGTCGGTTGGGTATATGCTCTGGCTGTTATGTAAGGACCCACGTGCCCTTAACCCGTTATTAGTGTATTAATCCATGCCATTAGTGCATACTAATGGGAATGCTATACTTTTAAAATGGATTGGTTGGAGCCAAAGTTTAATAAAACGGGATTCTCGGTTGAGTTTTTTTGGCTATCTTTAAACTTGTAAAATGGTATATTTTGCGTATTATGGATGCTTTACCGGGGGACTATTATTTTGGTAATCGTCATGGATAGACGATAGGTTTGGAAGTTGTGAACGTGCTTGGGCACGTGATTGCATGCCTATGTTTAATTGGGAGTTATTTGCATGTTAGCACTTAACTCATCGGGTCGTGGGACTCAGGCAAGGTTGTACTCAAACTACGGAATCATAAGATACGTATAACGTACGAGCATAGCATGTTATAATATTGCAATTGCGAAATGCATGGTATGTGTACTTTCAATAAATGGATAGTGAAATGCGTGGCTTATGGTACTTGCTATTAATGATAGTGAAATGCATGGTATACTGTAATTTGCGATAAATGGACCTACATTGGGAATTATATGGTGCCGCTTTTGAGCGTGCGTGGGATTAGACGCCGCTATTGTTGAGCGTGCGTGGGATTTGACGCCGCTATTGTTGAGCATGCGTGGGATTAAAATGCCGCTATGGTAGAGTGAGCTATGAAACATAAACATGGAATCATTGGCTAGTTACATGCGATATCTGTAATGTTCTATTGGATGATTTAATCATATTTAGTTATGAAACTGTATAGCAGGAATGGTTTTAGTTGATCAATGAGATGATCAGCTGGCTTATGAGAATTTAATGGTTTGGTTATTTTGAGAACAGGGACAATACAGGGGATCCCGGATGAGGATGTTACCATCCAGGGAGTATCATTTAAATTCATGGCATTTACATTCTGTAAATTATGAACTGTAATATTTTGTTATTGGATTGGTGGTATTGGTATGCTTACCCCGTGTGGGGGCTGTCTCTGTTGGGGCAGGTGATACAGGTGTAGCAGCAGCTTTGGAGTTGAGCTCGGGCTGTTGATTAGAGGTACTTCCAGGATCGAGGTACTATAGCAGGTTGAATAAGTACACAGATCCAGAGTTGAGATCGAGTTGTGCTTGGGAGGTGCTTTCAGGATTGAAGCACCAGTAACGGTATCTGGTAGAGTATTTTATACATTAGATACATGCTTATTCATTGGGTGCTCTCATGTGAGTACGTTTACGTGTATATGGAATGTATAAATGGGCATGGTTTTCTCTCTTCATTTATGGTTTGCATGCAATTAAATACGGAATTGCTAAATGAACTGAGAGTATGTTAGTGTATTATTAGGATGCATACTATGAAAGTGGCTTTAGTTGGGGGAAGTTGAATATTATGAGGTTTTAATGCAAGAAATTTTATAGATGGTAAATGATGTTATTCTTGTATATGGTTTCCTTCCCATGATAATATGATTGTATGCACTTAATGGCATGGATTAATACACTAATAACGGGCTAAGGGTACGGGGGTCCTTACATTAGTGGTATCAGAGCAGTGGTTTGCTCTTTGGGGCTGTTGAGGGCTTAGGAACATGTTAACGGGAATCAGAAGCGCATACTTATGCATGATGGTAGTAAGTGTTGTGTGGCACAACTATATTACTTATGTGCATTTATGATATGTGTTCATAATTGGATTATATTGTTGCTAACCATGGTGGTTGCAGGGTCTTATGAGACATGGATTATGCATTACGGTTGCATATATAACGGAGTGATGATTTTAATGTTTTGCCGCTAAATGTTGAAGCGATGGTGAAATTCCGCATGTCACATTTGAAGCGAGGTGCATTAAAATACACTCATGGCGATGTTTATTGGAATACGGGTAATGCATTACGGTTGCATGGATGGCGTAGCGACGTGAATACTTGCCGCTTCAAGGCGTAGCGATGTGAATACTTGCCGCTGTCATACCGTAGTGATGAGAGAATATTTGCCGCTGATATGAAGCAAAGAACACGATCGCTGTCATATCTTAGCGAGGGATATTATTTTCCGCTGGTATTGTCCAAGCGAGGGGTATTTCGCTGTCATGTAAAGCGAGGGGTATTTCTGCTGTCATGATAAAATGAGGAGTTGTGGCGCCGCTTGACTACCACCGCGATGAAGAATATTTGTCGCTTAATCGAGTGATATTATACCGCTAGTATGGCGTAGCGATGAGCTTTCCGCTGTCATATTATAGCGACGGAGGATATTTGCCGCTTAAGCGAGGGATATTATGCCATTGGTATGTCGAAGCAAAGTAGCGAAGAGGGATATTTGCCCCTTCTTAGCAAGGGATATCATTCCTCTAGTCTGTTGGCGATGGTTTATGTCGCCGGGTATCTATATAGCGATGGTTCATTCCGCTAGTCTATTGACGATGGTTTATGCCGCTGGGTAACTATATAGCGATGGTTCATTCCGCTAGTTTATTGGCGATGGTTTATGCCGCCGGGTATCTATATAGCGATGGTTCATTCCGCTATTCTATTGGCGATGGTTCATGCCGCCGGGTATTCATAGCGATGGTTTATTCCGCTATTCTATTGGCGATGGTTCATGCCGCCGGGTATTCCTAGCGATGGTTTATTCCGCTATTCTATTAGTGATGGTTCATGTCGCCGAGTATTACATAGCGACGGGTCATTCCGCTACATCTATGGTGATGGTTCATGCCGCCAGGTATCATATAACGATGGTACATTCCGCTATATTTATGGCAATGGTTCATACCACCGGATATCTATAGCGATGTTTTATGCCACTGACTCTATGACGAGGGATCATGCCGCTGATTCTATAGCGAAGGGTTATACCGCTATGTACGTAGCACTGGATTATGCCGCCTACGAGCGATGGGTGCTGCTTGTGTACCGCTGGTGGACGATGGATACAGGTATGCCACTATCTTGATAGTGATGAGGTATGGTATATTACTGTTTTATTTGCATTGTTGTGAATACCATGTGTTGTTATATACCGTCATGTGTTTGACGATGAGATTATGGATGTCGTGTATCGACAAATACCGTCAAGAGTTGACGATGTTATTTGGATGTCATATGTTGACATATACCGACACGGGATGACGATGACATAGTGGATGTCCTATGTAGACGTGTATCGTCGTTTTGTTGAATAATACATCTGGGTGTACGTATTTGGTCAAATGGTTTGAGTGACGTTGATGAGCACAAGGTGGTGTCTACGTCACTGGTTGACGAGACTGTTACGCCGAGCGGGTTTGCTCTATGGATTATTGGATGCATTGTTACCGGTGAGTGTACCGCATCATGTAATAGAGATAAATATTTTCGAGTAGTGATACCTTTGGGTATACTCGCTGGAATGGCTAAGGCCAATGATTGGTGGTAAGATTAGTCATTGAGGAAACTACTCGCTTGTCGTTGTAATGTGTGGTAGACATGGTTACACCCACCCTGAGGGTGTGGAACAAGTCCTAATGGATTAGGATTGCACCGTGGTTGAGCAAGGACACCGGGACGTCCATTATGCTTTGGTGTTATAGAGATATATTGGGTGATGACCCACAACTCTAATGGTTTGTACGGTATGGTATACCGGGATGGAACGTGTGTCACGTTGATGGGTTGGTATGAACCTATGGGAGCAGCGAAATCACTAGCCATGTATTGTTTATCTAAGGCCCCAACACCTTAACTCATCATTAGTGCATTTATGACGTCGTATGAGTATAAAAAAATTTCATTCTTTAAAGATCCATTACATGCTTCACATAATCCCCATGACTTTTATAAAAATTTGGGCAGAGTCTCCCCATAATTTGGGCTATCCGAAAATATAACATATCACTAAAACTAACTCCCAGCCAGGGAAAAACACAATACTAAAAGAACATAAGTAAGTTCCCGGCCAGGGAAAACACAGTACTAAGGAAATATAAAAAGTCGGCCTCAACCCCCATATACAGTCCATATACACGACTCCAAGTGCTCACATACGAGCAACAATAATGAATACCCATCTAGTTACATAAATAATGTAAACCCTTTACACACTCTTATCCTACGCTTCAAGAAGCAATATTGTCCAACCAAGCTCGAGCTTGCTACACCAACATAACCTTGTAGCTGTAATACCTTATAGCTGACAACCAAGGTCAAGTTACTCCCTTTGTCCAGCGGTTCGTGGAGGCTCTTGGGGAAAATGATGAATAATTTTCGGAAGTCACTTACTATGCTGCTGCGTGAAATCGCAGAGAGAGGGGGAAGGGAAGGAGGGTGTGTCGGCCAAGGAGAGGAATGAGGGTAAGTGTAAAAATAACCCTAGTTTTTAATCTCCACCTTTCAATTATATCTCTTCCTATCTTATTATAATTTTAGTTAAAATACACCAATGATATATTATTTGCACCAACCATTTTATATATTTAATTCCCACTACAAGTTCAATCCGAAATTATTTATTCCAATCCCGAACCAAGATGACATCCCAAGAATTTAAGAATCTCCGTAAATTAAATTTTATACTATAAATTAAATCTAGGAATTATTTATTCCTACTCCGATCCAAAATCAGATGCCCAAGAATTAAACCCCGGCATATCATATAAAAACCATAATTTAATCCGATTAAAGATTATTAATTATTCCGGACATCACAGTTTCAGTACTTTAGAGTGCTTGTGATAGCCATTATACTGCTCGTTGTATCCGAGTTGGGTAAATCGTATGGTGATACGATGAGGGTTTTTGGCAGACTCTCATAGTCTCCTCGGGGTATGAAGATGGAGGCAGGGAATGCCTCGCAGGGAATTTTATACGTCAAATGTTTCGAGGGACTTGTACCGGGACAACTCATTTCAGTTGGGAGTACCAACGTGAGTGTCGGCAAGTCGTTGTTAGCTCTGGTTGAGCATCTTAGCATGTGGAATGCAACGGGAGACACAATTGAAATTGTGGGATATAGCTAGTGGGGTAACACTACTATATTGATTTTATCTCTTGGAGAGATTTGGATTGTGCTGTCATGGAGACAGCTGATATCGGTAGTGGGTTGATTGTAAATCAACCATGGTAAGCATTACTAGTGTTGTACGGACCCCGTGCCCTTAACCCGTTATTAGTGTATTAATCAATGCCATTAAGTGCATACTATCATATTATCATGAGAAGGAAACCATATACAAGAATAACATCATTTACCATCTATAAAGTTTCTTGCATTAGAACCTCATAATATTCAACTTCCCCAACTAAAGCCACTTTTAGCGCATGCACCCTAATAATACACTAACATACTATCAGTTTATTTAGCAATTATGTATTTAATTGCATACAAACCATAAATGAAGAGAGAAAACCATGCCCATGTATACATTCCACATACACGTATAACGTACTCACATGAGAGCACCCAATGAATAAGCGTGTATCTAATGTATAAATTGTAGGGTCTTCCTACCTTAATATCATTTAGTACACATAAATTGGACAGAACATGCATTTATAACCTCTTAAGGGTTCCGGTTGTAGCTTGAGCTAAGGAGATTACAGGCCAAAATAAAGTTTTCAAAAGCTATTTAATTACATTCCCAATAAAGAATGTTAAAGCTATAGATTTACACTACTCCTAGAGTAGAGACTATCAAAATCCTGCTTCCTACGTTCATCATGCTCCCTTTAGCTCACTTCCTCAACCCGACCCTAGACCCTTGGTCCAAAAGTGTACCTACAGAGATAACACATCATGAGCATACGCATATTTACTTAACATCATATAAAAGCATACAATAATGCATAACATCTTAGTTAAGTAAAGGTTATTGGTCGTCCTTCGACTTCCTTTGTTATCCCTGACTCTTAATCATATATTAGGGCGTCTTACCCCATTGTATGGCATCTTACCATATCATCATCATCGTGTGGCATCTTACCATGTCATAATCATCGTGTGGCATCTTACCACGTCATAATCATCGTGTGGCATCTTACCACGTCATAATCATCGTGTGGCATCTTACCACGTCATAATCATCGTGTGGCATCTTACCACGTCATAATCATCGTGTGGCATCTTACCACGTCATAATCATCGTGTGGCATCTTACCACGTGGGCATCTTACCCAATCATATGGCGTCTTACCATATTATAAACATTGCGTGGCATCTTACCACGTGGGCATCTTACCCAATCATATGCTTTGGGTGGTGTCTCACCACATGGGCGTCTTACCCAACCATACACGTCGTATGACCTTATCATAAACTTCGTCATTATAGACGTCCTCATAAACATCGTTATCATAAACATCATCTTAAGCATCATCATCATAACATCATCGTAAGTATCATCATCGTAACATCATCATAAGCATCATCATCATAACATCATCATAAGCATCATCATCATAACATCATCTTAAACGTCATCATCGTAAACATCATCTTAAACATCATCATAATATGTAAGGGCATGGTTTACCGTCCGATGCTCGTACGTCTCTTACGTACCTTAATTCCCAAAAGTGGAGAATTTGGAGAGCTTTATCTCCTGGATGTTGTGGGCACCTGGGATGGTTCTACACAACCATACAAATTGATATTAGAAGCTAAACATGGTCCAATATCCAAAGAAAATCCCACAAAAATCAAAAATCCACTTTTCTTCAGCTCGCGATCGATCGCCGCCCAGGCGCGATCGATCGCGAGACCACACTGGACGAGGGGGCAAAATTTCCTTCTTGGCGATCGATCGCCACTTTTGGCGCGATCGATCGCCAGGCTCGCCGATCGATCGCCCAAAAGTGGCGATCGATCGCCAAATGCTTCTGGCTGGTACTGGACGCTCGCGATCGATCGCCAAGGACGGGCGATCGATCGTCCGAGTGCTGTACATCGAATTTTCGCCATTAATGCTCATTTTTCAAGCTCTTTCACATGCCACCCCAAAACCAAACTTCCATAAAACATCAATAACATCAAAACCCACTAAAACCCACATAAAACACTTCAAAAAGCATACCCCAACCATAAACAACACATACCCAAACAAACCCACATAAAACATCAAAAACTTAACCCAACTTTCCTTCTTCCTTTTTGGTGGATTTCGAAAATGGGTAGGGTTTGGGATTGGGAAGTGATTTGGGGATTTTTAAAAGGTGAAAGTAAAGTGGGGGGTTTAAAGTGATGGGTAGGGGATTTAAAAGGGGTTGTAATAACTTAATACAAATTGTACCCCAAACTTAACATGATGTATAAAATACCCTACTTGGTATTTCAAAAGCATTTTTCAACAATGCTCTAAACTTCATTTAAAATCACATCTTCCTCATATTTGATAATTTAACACATTAATCATGTTAACATCTTAATACCCAACACATAAATCCATCAACACATGATACATCATATAAACATAATTAATGTCCAAGTTACCATTAATTAATTTCGGGGCATCACATTACTCCCCTACTTACAAGATTTCGTCCTCGAAATCGCATGCACTTACCCAAAAGAAACTAAACATAAATCATACCAGAAAATAGTTCGGGGTAATGCTGCATCATATGCCGCTCCGTCTCCCACGTAGCCTCCTCGACACCCCGACGATCCCACTGAACTTTGACCATCGGTATAACTTTGCTCCGTAGTCTGCGATCCTCACGATCCAGAATTCTGACTGGTCGTTCAACGTAGGATACATCTGAGTCTAACTGCACTTCAGTAGGCTGTAAAACATGAGACGGATCTGGCTCATACTTTCTCAACATAGAAACATGGAAGACATCATGAATTCCAGATAAGGACGGTGGTAGAGCCAATCGGTAAGCCAAAGTGCCGATACGCTGTAACACCTCATACGGTCCAACATACCTCGGGGATAACTTCCCCCGCATACCAAATCGAACAACACCCCTGAAGGGTGAGATTTTCAAGAAGACCTTGTCTCCCACTTGAAATTCTAGCGGCCGTCGCCGCTTATTTGCATAGGCTGCTTGCCTATCTTGGGCCGCTTTCATCTTTAAGCGTATCATCTTAATCTTTTCCTCCATGTCCTTAATCATATCCGGTCCTCCGACCGCTTTACTCGTCAAGTCCGCCCAATACAGCGGTGACCTACATCGTCGTCCGTAGAGAGCTTCAAAAGGGGCCATTTGAATGCTCGCCTGATAGCTGTTATTGTATGAGAACTCAACCAGTGGTATAGATTCTTGCCACGGAGTATCAAACTCCAAAACACATGCCCTCAGCATATCTTCGAGCGTCTGTATAGTACGCTCCGTTTGGCCATCAGTCTGAGGGTGATAGGCTGTACTTAGTCTCACCTCGGTGCCCAAGGCTGTCTGGAGACCCTCCCAGAAATGAGAAGTAAACCTTGGGTCTCTGTCAGACACGATCGAGACTGGAATCCCATGCAACCTCACTACATCCCGTACATATAATTGGGCCATCTTTAGATACGTGAAAGTCATACTGTAAGGGATGAAATGAGCTACCTTTGTCAGCCTATCCACGATCACCCAGATCGCATCACATACAGAGGCCGACCTCGGCAAGTGGGTCACGAAGTCCATAGATATATGCTCCCACTTCCACTTAGGTACCTCCAAGCTCTTCAGCTCGCCACCAGGCCTCTGTCTTTCTGCCTTTACTTGCTGGCAGATCAAACATCTCTTAACATAACTGATCACATCATGCTTCATGCGTCTCCACCAGAATTGACCACTCAGGTCCTTATACATCTTTCTTCCTCCGGGGTGGATACTGAACCGGCTATTATGAGCCCGTTCTAAAATTCCTTTACGCAATCCTGGGGCATCTGGGACCACCCATCGGTTGCCCAATCTTAAAGAGTCATCTTCAGCCACATTAAACTTTGTTGGCTGACCTCGAAGTACTATTGATGACCATCTCTGAACTTCATCATCCAACCTCTGGGCTTTCCTGATTGCCTCAAATACGTCTGGCTCGGCCAATAAGGTCGACACTCGCACCGGCGACGTGTCTACATCGAAATCATAGCCCAGATGGCAATAAGAAGTCATCAAAGCTGATAAACACATAGCATCCTCAGTAGTGTTCTTCACCTTCCGACTTAAGGCGTCTGCTATCAAATTTGCTTTACCAGGATGGTACTCTATTTCACAGTCATAATCCTTGAGTAAATCCATCCATCTTCTTTGACGCATATTCAGTTCAGCCTGAGTGAATAGAAACTTTAGGCTCTTATGGTCTGTAAAGATGGTAAACGTAGTACCATAAAGATAATGACGCCAAATCTTTAAGGCGAAAATGATAGCTGCCAGTTCCAGATCATGGACTGGGTACCTGGTCTCATGAGGCTTCAACTGTCTCGAAGCATAGGCTACTACTTGTCTGTCTTGCATCAATGCGCAGCCCAAACCCTGCAATGATGCATCCGTGTACAAGGCAAACCTCTTATCCTCAGACGGAATCACCAACACTGGCGCTGTCGTCAAACGACGCTTCAATTCTTGGAAGCTTTCCTCACAAGCTTCGGACCAGAAGAACGGGACTCCTTTCTGAGTCAGCTGTGTCAATGGCTTAGCGATCTTGGAAAATCCCTCGACAAAACGTCGGTAATAACTTGCTAAGCCAAGAAAACTCCGTATCTCGGGTACAGAAGTGGGTGCTGCCCACTCCATCACAGCTTCAATCTTCCTCGGATCCACAGATATCCCTTGGCTAGATATGACATGGCCTAGGAACACCACGCTGTCTAACCAGAATTCGCACTTGCTAAGCTTTGCATACAACTGATGATCCCTAAGGATCTGAAGTACTGTCCTCAAGTGCCGTACATGATCTTCTTCGGTCCGAGAGTAGATGAGTATATCGTCAATGAAAACTATGACGAATTGGTCCAAAAATGGCTGGAACACCTTGTTCATCAAACTCATGAAAACAGCCGGGGCATTTGTCACCCCAAAAGGCATGACTAGGAATTCATAGTGCCCATACCTAGTCCTGAAGGCTGTCTTCTGAACATCCTCTTCTCTTACTCGAATCTGATGGTACCCCGACCTCAGATCGATCTTACTGTAGAGCCTCGTACCCTGCAACTGATCAAACAAATCGTCGATCCTCGGAAGTGGGTACTTATTCTTCACTGTGGCTTTGTTCAGTTGTCTGTAATCGATGCACAAACGCATCGAACCATCTTTCTTCTTCACAAATAACACTGGTGCTCCCCAGGGCGATACGCTAGGGCGTATATAGCCTTTATCAAGGAGCTCTTGCAACTGAATCTTTAATTCCCTTAGCTCCGCTGGTGCCATCCTATAAGGGGCACGAGAAATGGCCGACGTCCCTGGTAATAACTCAATCCCAAACTCGACCTCTCTCGTCGGTGGGAATCCGGGAATCTCCTCCGGAAAGACATCAGGGAACTCCGCCACTACGGGCACATCCTCAACTTTCACTTCTCCTTTCTTTTCCGTAACATCGACGGCATAAAAGAGATATCCTGAATGACCTCGTTCCAACAACTGCGCCATCTTGACAGCAGATATCAACGGAATCTTTGAGCGAGAACCATCCCCATAGAACGTCCATGGAATTCCCATATCGGATTTAAACCGTACAGTTCTCTGCCTGCAGTTCACAACTGCCTGATACCTGTTCAGAACATCAATGCCCAGAATGCAATCAAAATCTGACATTCCTAGAACAATCAAATCTGACCTTAGTTCCTTATCCTCAAAATAAATGAGGCCATTGTAGACGATCCGATCAGTAATCATACTTCTTCCAGTGGGGGTCGAGACTATAAGAGGCGTGGGCGACGGAGAAGTGCATAAGTGGTGCCTTTCCACAAAACTTGTCGACACAAAAGAGTGTGACGCACCTGTGTCGATCAATATAAAAGCAGGGTGCGTAAATAAAAGACACGTACCCGCTATAACCTCCTCCGGAGCCGCTGAAGCCTGCTCCCTTGTCAGTGCATAGACTTGTCCTTGAGGTGGCCCCATGGGCTGACCTCCATGCTGTCTCGGTACAAAGGGCGGTCTGTGCTGTGCTGTCCTATCTGCAGGCCTCCCCGCAGAACCCTGTTGACTTCCCCTGTTGGGACACTGTCTAGCAAAGTGGCCCTTGTCGCCACAAACATAGCACCCTATACAGTCTTTCGCCAGATGTGGTTGCCCACAAAGAGTGCATTGGATCTTCCCGGATCTGTCTCCCTGAGACTGCCCCCTTCCAGATGGGGCATCACCTCTTCGGTTTCCTTTCCACCTATTGTCGGACTTCTTACCATCTAAACCTTGACGCTGAGGAGTTCCCCCTTGACTTGAACTGATCATTCCTCGGCTTCAAATTATCCGGAGTGGATTTCTGAGAGGGTGCCGACGGTGGTATAACATCAGGGTATGCACCCACTCCTAGTTCGGCTAGCTCAGCCCTTGAGAGTGCATCATCAAAACAAGTAGGGCCATAAGTGATCACCCTATCGTATAGCTCCGGCCTCAGACCCTTCATGAAATTCCTCATCTTCGCTTGCGTGCTTGTGGCAATGTGAGGCACATATCGGAGCAAGGAGCAAAACTGAAGAGCATAATCCGATACCGACATATTACCTTGCTTGAGGTGAGTGAATTCATCTTCCTTAGCCTGTCGTGCTGCAGCCGAGAAATAACGGTTCAGGAAGCGAGTTCGAAACATTTTTCAGTTAACTTCATGACCTTGAGCCTCTTGCTCTACCACAGTGGTCTTCCACCACATTAGCGCCTTCTTGGCCAACTGGAACTCTACTAACCGTATCCACGCTGTCTTCGCACATGGGGCTGCCACAAAGATCTGCTCTATTCTTTCTAACCATTCCTCAGCTCGTTCCCCAGTTTCGGTTCCTTCGAAGGTTGGGGGTCGGTAAGCAAGAAACTGAGTTAGGCTTAGCTCCCCTGGCAACAACTGTTGTTCGGCCGGTTCATCATCAAAAGCTGGCGGGGGTAGGGGATTCGTACGCCCCGCACTAGCATTGACGCTCACTGCGTCACCTACCTCCACGTTTGCTGCCATACTGCAACACAAGGGTTAACAACAAGATCCAAAAGCAGTTCATATAATACATCGTTAGATAAACAAAACATGTTAGCATAACATCATATACTTCATATGCAACTTATGCACAAAACATGCTCGAAAGTAAGCACCTAGCTAACTTATTGCTAAGGCTACCCTTCACTCCTTCCCGGGTTATCTAACCACTGCTCTGATACCACTAATGTAGGGTCTTCCTACCTTAATATCATTTAGTACACATAAATTGGACAGAACATGCATTTATAACCTCTTAAGGGTTCCGGTTGTAGCTTGAGCTAAGGAGATTACAGGCCAAAATAAAGTTTTCAAAAGCTATTTAATTACATTCCCAATAAAGAATGTTAAAGCTATAGATTTACACTACTCCTAGAGTAGAGACTATCAAAATCCTGCTTCCTACGTTCATCATGCTCCCTTTAGCTCACTTCCTCAACCCGACCCTAGACCCTTGGTCCAAAAGTGTACCTACAGAGATAACACATCATGAGCATACGCATATTTACTTAACATCATATAAAAGCATACAATAATGCATAACATCTTAGTTAAGTAAAGGTTATTGGTCGTCCTTCGACTTCCTTTGTTATCCCTGACTCTTAATCATATATTAGGGCGTCTTACCCCATTGTATGGCATCTTACCATATCATCATCATCGTGTGGCATCTTACCATGTCATAATCATCGTGTGGCATCTTACCACGTCATAATCATCGTGTGGCATCTTACCACGTCATAATCATCGTGTGGCATCTTACCACGTCATAATCATCGTGTGGCATCTTACCACGTCATAATCATCGTGTGGCATCTTACCACGTGGGCATCTTACCCAATCATATGGCGTCTTACCATATTATAAACATTGCGTGGCATCTTACCACGTGGGCATCTTACCCAATCATATGCTTTGGGTGGTGTCTCACCACATGGGCGTCTTACCCAACCATACACGTCGTATGACCTTATCATAAACTTCGTCATTATAGACGTCCTCATAAACATCGTTATCATAAACATCATCTTAAGCATCATCATCATAACATCATCGTAAGTATCATCATCGTAACATCATCATAAGCATCATCATCATAACATCATCATAAGCATCATCATCATAACATCATCTTAAACGTCATCATCGTAAACATCATCTTAAACATCATCATAATATGTAAGGGCATGGTTTACCGTCCGATGCTCGTACGTCTCTTACGTACCTTAATTCCCAAAAGTGGAGAATTTGGAGAGCTTTATCTCCTGGATGTTGTGGGCACCTGGGATGGTTCTACACAACCATACAAATTGATATTAGAAGCTAAACATGGTCCAATATCCAAAGAAAATCCCACAAAAATCAAAAATCCACTTTTCTTCAGCTCGCGATCGATCGCCGCCCAGGCGCGATCGATCGCGAGACCACACTGGACGAGGGGGCAAAATTTCCTTCTTGGCGATCGATCGCCACTTTTGGCGCGATCGATCGCCAGGCTCGCCGATCGATCGCCCAAAAGTGGCGATCGATCGCCAAATGCTTCTGGCTGGTACTGGACGCTCGCGATCGATCGCCAAGGACGGGCGATCGATCGCCGAGTGCTGTACATCGAATTTTCGCCATTAATGCTCATTTTTCAAGCTCTTTCACATGCCACCCCAAAACCAAACTTCCATAAAACATCAATAACATCAAAACCCACTAAAACCCACATAAAACACTTCAAAAAGCATACCCCAACCATAAACAACACATACCCAAACAAACCCACATAAAACATCAAAAACTTAACCCATTTCAACACCAAACATCATAAAACTTATAGGAATGGTTCCATACCTCTTGTAGGCTCCAAATCCTAGCAAAGATCACACAAACAAGGTTTTTGTGGAACTTTCCTTCTTCCTTTTTGGTGGATTTCGAAAATGGGTAGGGTTTGGGATTGGGAAGTGATTTGGGGATTTTTAAAAGGTGAAAGTAAAGTGGGGGGTTTAAAGTGATGGGTAGGGGATTTAAAAGGGGTTGTAATAACTTAATACAAATTGTACCCCAAACTTAACATGATGTATAAAATACCCTACTTGGTATTTCAAAAGCATTTTTCAACAATGCTTTAAACTTCATTTAAAATCACATCTTCCTCATATTTGATAATTTAACACATTAATCATGTTAACATCTTAATACCCAACACATAAATCCATCAACACATGATACATCATATAAACATAATTAATGTCCAAGTTACCATTAATTAATTTCGGGGCATCACATAAATACTCTACCAGATATCGTTACTGGTACTTCAATCCTGGAAGCACCTCCCAAGCACAACTCGATCTCAACTCTGGATCTGTGTACTTAGTCAACCAGCTCTGGTACCTCGATCCTAGAAGTACCTCCAATCAACAGCCCGAGCTCAACTCCAAAGCTGCTGCTACACCTGAATCACCTGCCCCAACAGAGACAGCCCCCACACGGGGTGAGCATACCAATACCGCAAATCTAATAATCGTAATATTGCAGTTCATAATTTACAGAATGTAAATGCCAGGAATTTAAATGATACTCCCTGGATGGTATCATCCTCATCCGGAATCCCCTGTGTTGTCCCTGTTCTCAAAATAACCACACTCATCAAATTTCCAAAGCCAGTTAATCGCCACATAGATTAACTAATACCATTTTTATTGTACCAGTTCCATAATCAATATGGTAAAATCATTATATAAAAGACCGTAGATATCACATATATCTAACCAATGATTCCATGTTCCGATTTCATTGCTCGCTCCCAATAGCGGCATTTCAAACCCCACGCACGCTCAACAATAGCGGCGGCATGACCGATGGTCACTCACGGGCGACAACATCTCAATCATTGCTCGCTCAAGGCGGCACCATATAATTTCTTATGTGTTTCCATTTATCGCAATTACCAAATACTATACATTTCACAATCTATTTATCACTAGTACTACAAACCATGCATTTCAACAACCATTTATTGCAATCATCACGTACCATGCATTTCACAGTTGCAATAATGTAACAGGCTATGCTCATACGTTATACGTACCTTATGATTCCGTAGTTCGAGTCCAACCTTGCCTGAGTCCCACGACCCGATGAGTTATGTGCTAACATGCAAATAACTCCCAATTAAACATAGGCATGCAATCACGTGCACAAGCACGTTCACAACTTCCAAACCTATCGTCCATCCATGACGATTACCAAAAATAAAAGGCCCCCGGCTAAGCATGCATAATACCCAAAATATTCCATTTTATATGTTCAAAAGATAGCCAAAAACCCAACCGAGAATTCCGTTTAATTAACTTTGGCTCCAACCAATCCATTTTAAAAGTAAAGCATTCCCATTGGAATGTAGACATTGCCCCGGAAACGGGCCACTTAAACCTCGATTTCAAAATCCTGACATTTTTTCCAAAATTTCAAAAAGACACAACCTTACGGGCGGCGATCGATCGCCTCTTTCAGCGCGATCGATCGCCCCTGTCCAGTGGGCAAAATCGCCTTCTCGCGATCGATCGCCAACCCTCGCGATCGATCGCCTGGCCCAAGAGATCGATCGCCTGCACTGTTCATCGTCACTGATTTTAACAGCTACCGTCGCGATAGATTGCCCCTCCTCGGCGATCGATCGCCACCTGCGATTTTCCGAAAAACTCGAGCTTCCATGGTGTTTTTGACACCCAAACTCAAAACCAACACCCCTAACTTCCTCAACACCTCCAATACACCAATTAAACTCAATAAAAACACTAAAATCAACATTTTAGATTTTTAACCAAAACCCCCCAAATCTCAAATCCAACCCAAAACCCAACCATGTAGCACAAAACTATAATCAAATCGAAGCTAAAGGTGAGGAAAAGAAGATTACCAGCCTTTCTTCAATAAATCTGGCTCCCAAAACGAGCCCCCATCGATTTTTGCTTCCAAGAGGAAAAGAGGGAAGGGTTTGGGGTGAGGGAGATGAGAGAGGGAAGTGATTCCGTATAATGACGGAATACCGAGTCTATTTGGTATATATAGCTCCAAAGCTCCAAAATACCGGCTCCTCCACAAATACATCATGATTCATTAAATATCATCTATTTTCAAAAATTATCTCTCTAACCTCAATTCCCATTACCAGCCCCAGTACAAAGTACTCCGGACCCCAAATCCACCAAAGACCAAATTCCAAGGTTAACACCACGACGAGAATACAATCTCATCCCTTGGATCCAAAGACTCCAAATTTCGGATTTAAAATCCCCGAGAGTCTCGAAACCGTAATTAATTCATAATCGCCACAAATAAAATCCATTAAGGATCATTACCACACCGGGATTAACACCATTAATTCCCGGGTATAACAATTATCCCTGTAGGGTCTTCCTACCTTAACATCATTATAATCACATATTATGGACTAATCATGCATTCATATCATCTTAGGGTTCCGGTTGTAGCTTTGAGCTAATAGAATTACAGGCCAAAAATAAAATTTCGAACTTAATAATTACATTCCCAAAAATGAATGCTAACATTATAGGTTTACACTACTCCTAGAGTAGAGACTATCAAAATCCTGTATCCTATGTTCTTTCATGCTCCTTTTAGCTCACTGCCTCAACCCGACCCTTAGCCCTTCAGTCCAAAAGTGTACTTCCTGGTTAATCGCATTAACCCACTTTGGTTGTCCCTGTTTCATAGTCATGCATATAATCATTAGTTCTTGACATAAATGATTAAAATCATCCTTCACATATATGCTCGTAATCAACAATGTTATTGAGAGATGGGGATGTTTCTGGCCTTGTTATGTCAGCGGAACAATTGGCCCCATCGCTTCGATATATAGCGGTACTGTGATTACCCCTCGTTACACCTTGATAGCAGATGTAATCTCCTCGCTATCTATGTCAGCGGTAAGTACCTTCCTCGCTTTCCCATAACAACCACCAGAACACTCAACCATTCTCAATAACATAGTTAAACATACATCATCATCATCTTATCATAACATCATCATCTTATACACATCATCATCTTATAAACATCATCATCTTGTAAACATCATCAACTTATCATAAACGTCCTCATAAACATCTTATCATCTTTACTCATCATAAACATCATCATCATAAACTTACTTATCATAATCATCATCATAGACATCGGAAATACTTATACAATCATTGCGTAGTCATAGTATAGGAATGTTTTACCGTCCGATGCCCGTACGTTTCTCACGTACCTTAATTCCAAAAGTGGAGAAGTTGGAGAACTTTATCTCCTTGATGTTGTGGGTACCTGGGATGGTTCTACATAACCATACAAATCGATATTAGAAGCTAATTATAGTCCACTATCCAAAAATCCCACAAAAAAATCAAAAACACATATTTTTACATCTCGCGATCTATCGCCGCCCAGGCCCGATCGATCGCGAGATCATACTGGACGATGCTGAAAATTTCAGCTCTTGGCGATCGATCGCCACTTTTGGCGCGATCGATCGCCAGCCTCGCCGATCGATTGCCCAAAAGTGGCGATCGATCGCCAAATGGTTCTGGAGCCTACTGCTGGCTCGCGATCGATCGCCGATCCCTGTACATCGAAAAATCACCATTTTTGTGCATTTTTCAAGCTCTACCTCATACCCTTCAAATCCAAACTTTCCAATAATACTAACATCATCATAACTCACTAAAACCCACATAAAACACTTCAAAAATCATACCCCAACCACAAACAACATATACCCAAAACAAACCCACATAAAAACACAAAAAGCCAACCCATTTCAAAACCAAACATCATTAAAACTTTAGGAAGGGTTCCATACCTCTTAAGGACTCCAAATCCTACAATAAATCTCACAAACAAAGGTTTTGTGAAGATTTCTCCTTCCTATTTTGCCATGTTTCGAAAATGAGAGGTGGGTTAGGGTTTGAGAGTGATTTGGGGATTTAAGAGAGTGATTGGTAAAGTGGAATAAAAAGGTGGGGTAGTGGGGGATATAAGGGTTATTTAATTAAATTGTACCCCATTAATTAACATGATGGATAAAATACCCCAACATTGTATTTTAAAAGCATTTTAAAAAAATGCACCAAACATCCACTAAATTCATATCTTCCTCATAATTTACACCCAATACAATTAAATCATGTTAACACCCCATTTTCTAACATGCATAGTATGCACCCTGAAATGCAACCCCGGGTCACGCCTATCATGTGACTAAGCATTTCAACATGATAATTAATTTCCAACACATAAATCAATTACCATAATTAATCACATAAACATCATTAATGCCTAAATTGCATATAATTAATTGCGGGGCATCACAATACTCCCCTACTTATAAGATTTCGTCCTCGAAATCGCATGTACTTACCCAAAATGAAACTAAACATAAATCATACCACAAAATAGTTCCGGGTAATACTGCACCATATGTCGTTCCGTCTCCCACTTAGCCTCCTCGACACCCCGACGATCCCACTGAACTTTGACCATCGGTATAACCTTGCTTCGTAGTCTGCGATCCTCACGATCCAGAATCCTGACCGGTCGTTCTACGTAGGATACATCTGAGTCCAACTGCACTTCAGTATGCTGTAATACATGAGACGGGTCTGGCTCATACTTCCGCAACATAGAGACGTGAAAGACATCATGAATACCAGATAAAGACGGCGGTAGAGCCAAACGGTAGGCCAATGTACCGATACGCTGCAATACTTCATACGGCCCAACATGCCTCGGAGATAACTTCCCCCGCATACCAAAACGGACCACACCCCTGAAGGGTGATATTTTCAAGAAGACCTTGTCTCCTACTTGGAATTCTAGCGGTCGTCGTCGCTTATTGGCATAGGCTGCTTGCCTATCTTGGGCCGCTTTCATCTTCTGGCGTATCAACTTAATCTTTACTTCCATATCCATTATCATATCCGGTCCTCCAACCGCTTTACTAGTCAAGTACTCCCAATACAGCGGTGACCTACAACGTCGACCGTAAAGAGCTTCAAAAGGGGCTATTTGAATGCTCGCCTGATAGCTGTTATTATACGAGAACTCCACTAGTGGTAATGAATCTTGCCACGGAGTATCAAACTCCAATACATATGCCCTCAGCATATCTTCGAGCGTCTGTATAGTACGCTCAGTCTGGCTGTCTGTCTGAGGGTGATAAGATGTACTCAGTCTCACCTCTGTGCACAAAGCCGTCTGGAGACCCTCCCAAAAATGTGAAGTAAACCTTGGATCTCTGTCAGACACAATCGAAACTGGAACCCCATGCAACCTCACCACATCCCGTACATATAATTGGGCCATCTTTAGGTTTGTGAAAGTCATACAGTAAGGGATGAAATGAGCTACCTTCGTCAGCCTATCCACCATCACCCAGATCGCATTAAATCTAGAGGCCGTCCTTGGCAAGTGGGTCACGAAGTCCATAGATATGTGCTCCCACTTCCATTCTGGTACTTCTAAACTCTTCAGTTCGCCACCAGGCCTCTGCCTCTCTGCCTTTACCTGCTGGTAGATCAAACATCTTTTGAAAAAAGTTATAACATCATGCTTCATGCATCTCCACCAGAACTGGTCGCATAAGTCCTTGTACATCTTTCTTCCACCTGGATGTATGCTAAACCTGCTGCTATGAGCACGGTGCAAGATCCCTTGATGCAACTCTGGTGTCCTCGGCACTACCCAACGGTTGCCAAGCCTCAAGGAACAACTTCTGCCACTCTGAACTTTGATGGCTGTCCTTGAAGTACTATCGACGACCATCTCTGAACCTCATCATCCGACTTCTGGGCTTTCCTGATTGCCTCAAATATGTCTGGCTCAGCCAATAAGGTCGACACTCGCACCGACGACGTGTCTACATCGAAATCATAGCCCAGATGGCAATACAAAGTCATCATAGCTGATAAACTAATGGCATCCTCAACAGTACTCTTCACCTTCCGACTTAAGGCGTCTGCTATCAAGTTTGCTTTACCAGGATGGTACTCAATTTCACAATCATAATCCTTGAGTAAATCCATCCATCTTCTTTGTCTCATATTCAGCTCTGCTTGGGTGAATAAGAACTTCAACCTTTTATGGTCCGTATAGATGGTAAATGAAGTACCATATAGATAATGCCGCCAAATCTTCAAGGCGAAAATGATGGCCGCCAGTTCCAGATCATGAACTGGGTATCTGGTCTCATGAGGCTTCAACTGCCTCGAAGCATATGCCACTACGTGCTTATCCTGCATCAATACACAGCCCAAACCCTGCAGTGATGCATCCGTATACAAGGCAAACCTCTTATTCTCAGAAGGAATCACTAATATAGGTGCCGTAGTCAAACGACGCTTCACTTCTTGGAAGCTTTCCTCACAAGCTTCGGACCAATAGAACGGGACTCCTTTTTGAGTCAGTTGTGTCAACGGCTTAGCAATCTTAGAGAATCGCTCGACGAAACGTCGGTAATAACCCGCTAAATCAAGGAAGCTCCGTATCTCGGGTACAAAAGTGGGTGCAGCCCACTCCATCACAGCTTCAACCTTCTTGGGATCTACAGATATCCCGCTGCTAGATATAACATGACCCAAGAACACCATACTGCTCAACCAGAACTGGCATTTGCTGAGCTTTGCATATAACTGATGATCCCTAAGGATCTGGAGTACTGTCCTCAAGTGCTTCACGTGTTCCTCTTCGGGCAGAGAGTATATGAGTATATCGTCAATGAAAACAATGACAAACTGATCCAAATACGGTTGAAATACTCTGTTCATCAGACTCATAAAGACAGCTGGGGCATTTGTCACTCCAAAAGGCATGACGAAGAATTCATAGTGCTCTTCTAGTCCTGAAAGCTATCTTCTGAACGCCATCTTCCCTTACCCGAATCTGATGATACTCCGACCTCAGATCGATCTTACTGTAGAGCCTCGTACCCTGTAACTGGTCAAACAAATCATCGATCCTCGGAAGTGGATACTTATTCTTCACTCTAGCTTTATTTAGTTGTCTGTAATCGATGCACAGACGCATCGAACCATCTTTCTTCTTGACAAATAAAACTGGTGCACCCCAGGGCGATAAGCTAGGGCGTATATAGCCCTAGTCAAAGAGCTCTTGCAACTGAATCTTTAACTCCCTTAGCTCCGCTGGTGCCATCCTATACGGGGCACGAGAAATGGCAGACGTCCCCGATAGTAACTCAATTCCAAACTCGACCTCTCTCGTCGGTGGGAATCCGGGAATCTCTTCCGGAAAGACATCAGGAAACTCCGCCACTACGGGCACATCCTCAACCTTTAAGTCTTCTTTTTTTTTTTTCAGTAATATCAACAGCATAGATGAGATATCCCGAATGGCCCCGTTCCAACAACTGTCCCATCTTGACAGCAGATATCATGTAGGGTCTTCCTACCTTAACATCATATTAATAACGTATTATGAACTAGACATGCTTTAATGACATCTTAGGGTTCCAGTTGTAGTTTTGAGCTAATAAGATTACAGGCCAAAATGAAATTTCAAAACTTAATTAATTACATTCTCAAATGAATGTTAAAGCAATAGAATTATACTACTCCTAGAGTAGAGACTATCCAAAAATCTTGTATCCTAATTTCTTTCATGTTCCTCATAGCTCACTGTCTCAACCCGACCCTGAGCCTCCTTCAGACCAAAAGCGTACCTACAGGTATAACACATCATGAGCATATACATCCTTACTTAACATCATAAAGAAATAACAGTAAATGCATGAAATCTTAGTTAAGTAAACTTGCTAGTTATTCGTTAACTTCTTTTTGTTGTTGTCCCTGATTCACATTCATGCATATGGGCATCTTACCCTATCGTATGTCATCTTATCATATCATAAACATCGTATGTCATCTTACCATATGGGCATCTTACCCTATCGCATGGCATCTTACCATATGGACAACTTACCCTTTCGTATGGCATCTTACCATATCATAAACATCGTATGACATCTTACCATATGGGCATCTTAACATATCATAAACATCGTATGGCATCTTACCATATCATAAACATCGTATGGCATCTTACCATATGGGCATCTTACCCTATCGTATGGCATCTTACCATATCATAAACATCGTATGGCATCTTACCATATCATAAACATCGTCATCATAAACTTACTTATCATACTCATCATCATAAACATCATATCATCTTTACTCATCATCAACATCATCATCATCATATATAATTATGTAATCACAGCATAGTCTTAATGTAGGAGTGTGTTTTACCGTCCGATGCCCGTACGCTTCTTACGTAACTTAATTCCCAAAAGTGGAGAGATTGGAGAACTTTATCTCCTTGATGTTGTGGGTACCTAGGATGGTTGTACACAACCATACAAATCAATATTAGAAGCTAAACAATAGCCAAATACCAAAAAATTAACAAAAATCATCATTTTCCATGTTTCAAACAGAGGCGATCGATCGCTGCACGAGGCGATCGATCGCCTCACTTTTTTCCTCGTGGCGATCGATCACTTAAATTATGGCGATCGATCGCCTGTAGCATTTTTCGCCACTGGCCTTCGGCGATCGATCGCCACCTGCTGGTGCGCGATTTTCACCATTGTTTGAGCATCTTTCCAAGCTCCAACTCATACCTTTCAAACCCAAACTTTCCTACAACATCAACATCATCAAAACTCACTAAAACCCACATAAAACACTTCAAAAATCATACCCCAACAACATACAACACATACTCAAAACAAACCCACATAAATCACTTCAAAATCACCCCATTTCAAAACCAAATATCATAAAAACTTTAGGAAGGGTTCCATACCTCTTGAAGACTCCAAATCTTAACAAAAATTCCACAAACAAAAGTTTTGTGGAGCTTTCCTTCTCCTTCCTTGGTGGATTTCGAAAATAGGGGGGATGGGTAGGGTTTGAGAGTGATTTGGGGATTTTAAGTGTAAAGGGTAAAGTGAGTTGGGTAGAGTGGGGAAAGGGTTATAATGATAATTAAAAATTATACGCCACCAATTAAAATGATGTATAAAATACCCCATCATGGTATTTTAAAAGCATTTACAAAAAATGCATTAAACTTCCACTAAATCATGCTTTCCTCATAATTGACATTCAATATAATTAAATCATGTTAACACTTCATTACCCATCACATAAATCACTTACGATGATAAATAATCACATAACCATCATTAATGCCCAAATTACATATAATTAATTTCGGGGCATCACATTACTCCCCTACTTATAAGATTTCGTCCTCGAAATCGCATGCACTTACCCAAAATGAAACTAAACATAAATCGTAGCAGAAAATAGTTCCGGGTAATGCTGCATCATATGCCGTTCCGTCTCCCACATAGCCTCCTCGACACCCCGACGATCCCACTGAACTTTGACCATCGGTATAATCTTGCTTCGTAGTCTGCCATCCTCTCGATCAAGAATTCTGACCGGTCGTTCTACGTAGGATACATCTGAGTCCAACTGCACTTCAGTAGGCTGTAATACATGAGACGGATCTGGCTCATACTTTCGTAACATAGAGACGTGAAAGACATCATGAATACCAGATAAAGAAGGCGGTAGAGCCAAACGGTAAGCCAATGTACGGATACGCTGCAATACTTCATACGGCCCAACATACCTCGGAGATAACTTCCCCGCATACCAAAACGAACTACACCTCTGAAGGGTGAGATTTTCAAGAAGACTTTGTCTCCTACTTGGAACTCTAGCGGTCGTCGTAGCTTATTGGCATAGGCTGCTTGCCTATCCTGGGCCGCTTTCATCTTTTGGCGTATTAATTTAATCTTGTCTTCCATATCCCTGATCATATCCGGTCCTCCGACCGCTTTGCTAGTCAAGTCCTCCCAATACAGCGGTGACCTACAGCGTCATCGGTAAAGAGCTTCAAAAGGGGCCATTTGAATGCTCGCCTGATAGCTGTTATTGTAAGAGAACTCTACCAATGGCAATGAATCTTGCCACGGAGTATCAAACTCCAGTACACATGCCCTCAACATGTCTTCGAGCGTCTGAATAATACGCTCTGTCTGGCCGTCTGTCGGAGGGTGGTAAGCTGTACTCAGTCTCACCTCTAGGCCCAAAGCTGTCTGGAGACCCTCCCAGAAATGTGAAGTAAACCTTGGGTCTCTGTCAGACACAATCGAGACTGGAACTCCATGTAACCTCACCACATCCCGTAAATATAATTGGGCCATCTTTAGGTATGTGAAAGTCATACAGTAAGGGATGAAATGAGCCACCTTCGTCAGCCTATCCACGATCACCCAGAAAGCATAAAATCCAGAGGCCGTCCTTGGCAAGTGGGTCACGAAGTCCATAGATATGTGCTCCCACTTCCACTTAGGTACTTCCAAGATCTTCAGCTCGCCACCAGGACTCTGCCTTTCTGCCTTTACCTGCTGGCAGATCAAACATCTTTTGACAAAAACGATTACGTCATGCTTCATCCGTCTCCACCAGAACTGACAACATAGGTCCTTATACATCTTTCTTCCTCCTGGGTGGATTCTCAACCTGCTGCTATGTGCACGGTGCAAGATCCCTTGACGTAACTGGTGCCCTCGGCACTACCCAACGGTTACCGAGTCTCAATGAACCATCTTCTGCCACTCTGAACTTTGATAACTGACCTTGAAGTACTATTGATGACCATCTCTGAACCTCATCATCTGACCTTTGGGCTTTCCTGATAGCCTCAAAAATGTCTGGCTCAGCCAGTAAGGTCGACACTCGCACCGGCGACATTTCTACATCGAAATCATAGCCCAGATGGCAATAAGAAGTCATCATAGTTGATAAACTCATAACATCCTCAGCAGTACTCTTCACCTTCCGACTTAAGGCGTCTGCTATCAAATTTTCTTTACTAGGATGGTACTCAATCTCACAGTCATAATCCTTGAGCAAATCCATCCACCTCCTTTGGCGCATGTTCAATTCAGCCTGAGTGAATAGAAACTTCAGGCTCTTATGGTCCATATAGATGGTAAACGTCGTACAATACAGATAATGCCGCCAAATCTTCAAGGCAAAAACGATGGCCGCCAGTTCCAGATCGTGAACTGGGTATCTGGTCTCATGAGGCTTCAACTTCCTCGAAGAATAAGCCACCACGTGCTTGTCTTGCATCAACACGCAGCCCAAACCTTGCAGTGATGCATCTATGTACAAGGCGAACCTCTTATTCTCGGAAGGAATCACCAACACTGGCGCTGTCGTCAAACGACGCTTCAATTCTTGGAAGCTTTCCTCACAAGCTTCGGACCAAAAGAATGGGACTCCTTTCTGAGTCAGCTGAGTCAGCGACTTAGCGATCTTAGAAAATCCCTCGACAAAACGTTGGTAATAACCTGCTAAGCCAAGGAAGCTCCGTATCTCGGGTACAGAAGTGGGTGCAGCCCACTCCATCACAACTTCAACCTTCCTGGGGTCTACAGATATCCCGCTGCTAGATATAACATGACCCAAGAACACCACACTGCTCAACCAGTACTCGCACTTGTTGAGCTTTGCATATAACTGATGATCCCTAAAGATCTGGAGTACTGTCCTCAAGTGCCTTACATGATCTTCTTCAGTCCGCGAGTAAATGAGTATATCGTCAATGAAAACAATGACGAACTGATCCAAATACGGTTGGAACACCTTGTTCATCAGGCTCATAAAAACAGCTGGGGCATTCGTTACTCCAAAAGGCATTACTAGGAATTCAAAGTGCCCATATCTAGTCCTGAAGGCTGTCTTCTGAACATTATCTTCTCTTACTCAAATCTGATGATACCCCGACCTCAGATCGATCTTACTGTAGAGCCTCGTACCCTGTAGTTGGTCAAACAAATCATCAATTCTTGGAAGTCGATACTTATTCTTCACTGTAGCTTTGTTCAGTTGTCTGTAATCGATGCACAGACGCATCGAACCATCTTTCTTCTTGACAAATAAAACAGGTGCACCCCAGGGCGATACGCTAGGGCGTATGTAACCCTTATCAAGGAGCTCTTGCAACTGAACCTTTAACTCTCTTAACTTTGCTGGTGCCATCCTATACGGGGCACGAGAAATGGCAGACGTCCCCGGCAGTAACTCAATCCCAAACTCGACCTCTCTCGTCGGTGGGAATCCGGGAATCTCGTCCCGATCGATCCGAAATTGTGGCCGATCGATCCAGCCTTCCAGTAAGAATTTCGCTCAGTTTTCAGCCTTTCTCGATCGATCGGAAATGGTTGCTCGATCGATCGAGTTTCACAGAAAGTTTTCTTCGCCTTTTTCAGCTTCTGGCGAGTTTCGTATTTTGGCCGTAACGTTCTTATACGAACTCCGAATTTGATGAATCAGCTGTCCACGCGAAGATAAGAGAAAGTTCTACATCTTTTGTATGGACCACATTTCAAAACATGGCTCGAAAATATAGTAATGTGAGGAGAAAGGAGCAACATGTGTCTTGGATTCTGGTTTTTTTCCTCTTTTCTTCAACTTTATTCATTTTTTCATCATTTTAGCTTGATTTCTTCCCCTTTTATGAATTTCAACATTGATTCCTGAAATATAGAAATATATACCATAAAACGTAAAATAATTCAAGAATCAACACGAAAACATATACAAATCATAGCATAAAAACGCATAATAATCAACCCTATCAACTCCCCCAAACTTATCACTTAATCGTCCTCGATTAAGCATTAAAATCATAAGGTAGAGTTCATTCTTGATATTGGAAACAATTATTTCATGACTTGCTTATTCTCTGAAATCTCATGCACATATACAAAAGTTGACAAGACATGTTTCTCCTAATTCGAGCAACATATCTCAAAATCGGAATGTGTGTGTGTGCTAATTTCATTCTCAAGTTTCATGCACATTTTCAAGATCAAATCATGCTAATCAACTCAAAGTCGAGATTATCATCAAGACCCCGTAAGCCTATTTTCAAACAACTTCTCCACTAATGATAGTTACTCCCTAGACTTTGATCAAAAGTACTTTTTAAGCTTGTAATGTAAGGCCTTTGGTGTTGGCTTCAAAGAAAAGATAGGATAAGCACAAAGAAGAGAGTATAATCATTTACAGTTCAAATTTTTTGCACACATCGAGCTCCTCTTCTTTTTCTTTTATAGCCTTGGCCACTTTGGGTCTTATATGTTTATTTTTTTCTTTTCAAGGCTCTTTGTCTATCTTTTTCTTTTCTCATTCATCAATATTTTTCAATAAGCTCATCAGGATATAACAATTTACGTGCATCGAATGGAATTCATTATACTCTTTTAGGGTAAGGATAACGTTTTTCATTTAGGCTCAAATAAGGGTAAGTATAATGAGTTTGCCAAGAATGTCTAATGGGGTCTAATTATATGCAATGCATATACCATTTTTTTTTCAATAAAGCTCAAATGGGACACTAGGGATTGATACGAATCATGGTAAGCTTGAAAGGCTAAAACATTTCAAAGATCGCCTAGATCATTTCCAAGTCAAGTTTGTAACTATAAAATTTCGCCTCAAAGTGTCATCATCAAATAAGTTCTAGGATAACTCTAAGATGCTCAAGACAAATCATCAAGTTCACAAAAATTATCACTATTCAACATGCAATCCACAAGATAATGACTCATTGTGCTCAAAGTATTCCTCATTCTTGACTGCTAACTCAAATTAGGATATTCATGTACAAGTCCAATCACAAATCAAGTTCATATGCATAGTGAGATCAAAATCCTCATTGAATAGTCACTACTATAATTCATTCTTTTCTCAAGTTTGAACTCATAAAAAAAAAATTTTAGCTCATAATAATCGGACGATTCAAGTGTCATTTAAGCACACAACATGCAAGCTACTACTCCCCCAAACTTAAATCAAACATTGCCCTCAATGTTTAAAAGAATCAAAAGGGAAACAGTGAACTCCCCTGATCAAGACGCTTGCATGAGGGTTGAGGAAGATTTGCTTTTGAAAACTCCACTGTTGTAGGGTTCATCGCTCCAACTGAGTACCTAGCAAGAGAATAATGCAAATAAAATAGTCGACACGAGAGATAAACAAACTAAATGCAAAACTAAAAAATAAACAAAAGTAAATAGCAAAAGGATACGCTTGGATTGCCTCCCAAGAAGCGCTGATTTTTAGTCTTCGGCTTGACCATCAGAAGCAACCATCAAAGAGCGGCTGCCGCCCATAGTAAGTATCGTATGATATCACTATGGGTCTTCATTCAGTATGCCCTCAAGATTGGCAAGATTGTAGCAGTGTAAGCTCGTCGCTCCAACAACATTCTTGAATTGGTAGGCTTGGGAGAATGATTCTTGACTTGGCTTTGCATCTTGGAGGATGTAGTGCGGTGAAGTTGGCATCAATGAAAAATATGGATCCACATATGGCATAGAACATGTCTCCATCTCTTCCTCTTGGCAACTAGTTGAAATTGTTTTCATGAGGACAGTCATTTGCTGCTCCAGGTGACGCATAGAGTTGGTTGGCACTCCAAACTGTTCTCAGTTGATGCCATGAATCTTACTAAGGTATCCTCTAACTGAGTTGTGACATCTGCAGAACTATCTCTCCTCTCTTCGCGATGTTCAAATGGTTGTGGCGTATCAATAGGGTAGTGAGGCTCCGGTGGGTATTGGTGGCTCCAACCCTGCAGTGAAGGATTCCAATGCCAGTGATGATCGAAGTCCGCCATATCATTGAACAGGTGCACCACACTGTTCTCATCTCTATCAACCAGGGGACTCCCAGTCACCAGTGCTCTGCTCAATACCCATTCTCGTGTCTGTGCATCCAACCCTTTGAAGAAATATTGCAGGAGAGTATAGTTCGAAAAATTGTGATACCGGAATGTGTTGGCCAATTCATTGACTCTCTCCCAAACAGCGTAGAATGGCTCGGAACGTTGTTGGGCAAAGCTTCTGAAGGCATGTTGATGTAGCATCTCCAAGTACCTCACAAGACAATCAAAACAAAAACAAAATAAATATATACAATTTTTTTTTTTCAAAATAAATGAACAAAAATGGTTAAATTACAGTCAAAGAACCTAGTATGATATTACTAAAGTTAGTCCCCGGCAACGGCGCCAAAAACTTGATCGCTTTTATTTTAAACAAAGTATTTCCAATCTAGCGATTTTAGACCGCAAGTGCACGGTGTCAAGTTTTAGTATAGATAGGAAGATACGAATTGTCGAACCCACAGGGACTAACAAGTAAGTACCAAATAAGACACTTTTAACTATATTTAACCTACGAAATTAATTTGTAATTAACGACTAATTAATTAATATAAACTACTAATCCAACCAAGTCAATAAAAATAAACGAGAAAAATCCACTAGAGAAGATTATCGAGACTTTGGCTCACCAATGCAATTCCCTACAATTCTCGATTGAATATTCAAATATTTCTAAGGTGACGAGTTCTCCAAATTTATCTAATATACTCTCTCGAGCTATATTAAACCTAATATCAAATTGCAGTAAGTCACTCTCGTGCACTCAATTAACAACTCAATATTGCATAAGATCCGTGAAAACTCATAGCTTTCGATTACTAGATATCTAAGGCTATCACACATGTATTTGACATCATCTCTCGATCTCAGTCTGAAATCCATGGTATGAGTTATTAATTCCGTATCATAAAATCATCTCTCGATCTCAATTACGATACTAACATCATTCAAAGGTGATCAAACCTCTAAAAGCATGAAGAACATATAACATACGCAAAGAATTATAAGAATTCAATCATTAAATCATCAAATCGAAGGTTCATAACAAAGGATTTGCCTAGCCTCGATAAATAAACTTAGTTCATACTCATGAATAAATACCAATACTCAAACATGTCTTGCAACAATCCAAGCATGATATAATCAAAATAAAACTAAACTAAAGTTTAAAAGTAAGAATAACTCCCAGCGTCGACCCCGGTTGTAGATCCTCGCTCCTTCTCTTGCTTCCTTCTCGATCGTCTCTTTTAATCGCCTTGTTGGAGATGTTCCAAAATCATAGGATTAAAAGGTTGAAGATGATAGATGGTGTGCAAGGTTCTGGCCGTGAGAGAGAGTGAAGGAGTTGGATGAGGCGTGTATGATTGGTGGGGGCTAATTGTGATTGGCTGTGGGAGTGATATGGGGCGTGGGCGTGTGGTATGATGGAGAAGTTGAGTTGGAATTGAAGGAAAGGGGCTGTGAGATGGAGGCTGTATCTAGGGTTAAAAATATGATTTTGGGTTGAAAATCTTGTGTATAATATATAGGGGAAAGAATTATGGACTTCCCTTTTGCATACAAACTCTACAAGGAAGGTATTTTTATGAAAACTCCTCGTCCCGATCGATCCGAAATTGTGGCCGATCGATCCAGCCTTCCAGTAAGACTTTTGCTCAGTTTTCAGCCTTTCTTGATCTATCGGAAATGGTTGCTCGATCGATCGAGTTTCACAGAAAGTTTTCTTCGCCTTTTTCAGCTTCTGGCGAGTTTCGTATTTTGGCCGTAACTTTCTCATACAAACTCCGAATTTGATGAATCAGCTGTCCACGCGAAGATAAGAGAAAGTTCTACATCTTTTGTATGGACCACATTTCCAAAACATGGCTCGAAAATATAGTAATTTGAGGAGAAAGGAGCAACATGTGTCTTGGATTCTGGTTTTTTTCCTCTTTTCTTCAACTTTATTCATTTTTTCATCAATATGCACCACATGAATACGCATGTTAGTATAACAGAATATACATCAATATGCACCACATGCATAAACATGCTTCAAATGTAAGCACCTAGCCTATCATGCTAAGGCTACCCTTCACTCGTTCCCGGGTTCTCTAACCACTGCTCTGATACCACTAATGTAAGGACCCTAATCCTTAAGTGCGGAATCAAGGCATAATAGAGCTAATATAAATGATCAGAGTGAGAAATAACGTGTTGAGTTTATGAGCTTAAGCATTACATGCCAAAAAGAAGGACTACCAAAATTGATTAATTACATTCCCCATCAAATGAATGTTATCAACTAGTTTTACACTACTCCTAGAGTAGACACTAGGCAAAACAATCCTGTCCTTCAATTCACAAAAGCATCCTCAAGCTCACTGTCTCAACCCGTCTAGCCCTTCTATCATGCCAAACGTGTACCTACAAGGACAACCCCCAAACATGAGCAATAATAATCATTCATATTCAACACAATATGAAGATAAAGCGTAAATGCATAATCATAATAAAACACTTCCTATTTCCCCATGCTTTTCAAACGCTTCCCGTTTGGTTGTCCCTGTACCATAACTCATGAGTATAATCAATAGATTATTTTAAATGGTCTAAACATGTCATGAACATATACCATTCATCAATACCAAATACTGATCACCAATCCCTAGTCTGTCCATCACAATGTATTTTAATGCCCCTCGCTTATTTACATATAGGCGGCATAGGATAACCTCGCTTCAATGGACTGCGGGACTCCCACCCCTCGCCTCTCATTGAGCGGCAAATACCCTTTCCTCGCCCTATATGATAACCACGCTCAAATGTGACATGCGGCGCTCCCACCCCTCGCTTCACATTTAGCGGAACCAAACCAAATAGCGGCAAGCATTAAAATCATCAAGGGATGACCACGACTCATGGGATATGCACCAATAATCATATGCATCTATAAACATCATGCATAACATGTATTTGCATCCACAATGCAATACCACATATATACTTGCATCCACAATGCATAACAATAAGTATATAAGATACATGTACCGTTGGGGTGCCCGTACGTCCACTACGTACCTTTCCAAAAGTGGAATTGATCTGGCTTCAGTTCCTCGGTTGCGTTGCTACCTGGGATGGTTCTACACAATCACACAACCCCATATTAGAAGCCAAATAATAGCCAAATACCAAAAATTTGACAAAATAAACCATTTTCCAAAATTCCACAGGCGGCGATCGATCGCTTCACCCAGGCGATCGGTCGCCTCAAAATTTACACTGCGGCGATCGGTCGCCTCAAACATGGCGATCGATCGCCATTCCTTTGATTTGGCCACTGCCTCTCGGCGATCGGTCGCCTCATTTTAGGCGATCGATCGCCTAACCCGCAAAAAATGTTACTGCCTCTTGGCGATCGGTCGCCTCTTTTCAGGCGATCGATCGCCTCGCACAGACATGCGTTTTTCACCATGTTTGTTCCCAAAATTTCTTCCAATCCATACCAACACTTAACCAAACAAACCAACAACATCTAAACAACATAAACCACCAAAATACACCCTAAAACAACCATAAATCCAACACATAACCAAACCCACAACAACCCAACAAAAACCCATTTTAAAACCATTCAAAATCATACCAAACTCAAACAAAACCTTACAAAAATAACCATGAGGTATCCATACCTCTTGGGGACCTCAAATCACCCAACAATCTTCACAAAACAAGATTTTTGAAAGGTTCCTCTTCACCCCAAAGCTTGAGTTCGAAAATGAAGGAGAAGGGTTTGTTGGAAGTTGATTTGGTAAAGGTGAAGTGAGAGTGGATGAGGTGTGGTTGGGTATAAAAGGTGAGTTTATTAAAATGCATATCAAAATATCCCATGGTGTATAAAACACCCCAACATGATATTTTCAAAGCATTAACTCAAAATGCACTAAAATACCAATTAAACACATGATTTCTAATTAATTGCTAACCAAGGTAAATAAATCATGCTTCCAACCATAATTCCCAACATACCCAACATGCACCCTGAAATGCTATCCCATGTCACTCTAAAATGTGACTAAGCATTTCCACATAATAATTCCAACACATAATTAATTACTACCATAATTAATCATAATAAACACAATTAATGCACCAGATTGCAATTAATCTTTTCGGGGATATCACAATACTCCCCTACTTATAAGATTTCGTCCTCGAAATCACATGCACTTACCCCAAAAGGAAACTAAACATAAACACATACCAGAGAATAGTTCCGGGTAGTGCTGCACCATATGCCGCTCCGTCTCCCACGTAGCCTCCTCGACACCCCTGCGATCCCACTGAACCTTGATCATAGGTATCACTTTGTTCCGAAGTCTACGGTCTGCTCGATCCAGAATTCTGACAGGCCGTTCCACATAAGACACATCGGACTCTAACTGAACTTCGGAAGGCTGTAACACATGCGACGGATCCGGCTCATACTTCCGCAGCATCGATACATGAAACACATCATGTATCCCATATAAAGAAGGCGGCAAGGCCAGTCGGTAAGCTAAGGTGCCAATGCGCTGCAAAATCTCGTACGGTCCAACATACCTCGGAGACAGTTTCCCGCGCATCCCAAATCGCACAACGCCTCTGAAAGGCGAGACCTTCAAGAAGACCTTATCTCCCAACTGAAATTCCAACGGTCTCCGCCGTTTATTTGCATAAGCTGCCTGTCTGTCCTGGGCCGCTTTCATTTTCTGCCTTATCGTCTTTATCTTTTCTTCCATCTCCTGAATCAATTCCGGTCCTCCGACCGATTTGCGGTCCAAATCATCCCAACACAAGGGTGATCTACACCGTCTGCCATAAAGAGCTTCAAACGGAGCCATCTGAATACTCGCCTGGTAGCTATTGTTATAAGAAAACTCTACCAAAGGCACTGAATCCTGCCAAGAGGCATCGAACTCCAAAACACAAGCTCTCAACATGTCCTCGAGCGTCTGAATAGTGCGCTCGGTCTGGCCATCCGTCTGAGGATGATAAGCAGTACTCAATCTGACTTCAGTTCCCAAGGCTGACTGAAGGCCTTCCCAGAAATGAGATGTGAATCGCGGATCTCGATCTGACACTATGGAAACGGGGATCCCATGCAATCTCACCACATCTCTGATATACAACTGCGCCATCCTCAAAAAGGTGAAAGTCATGCTATAGGGGATAAAATGAGCTACCTTAGTCAATCGATCCACAATCACCCAAATAGCATCAAAGCCTGAAGCACTCCTCGGCAAATGAGTCACGAAGTCCATGGAAATGTGTTCCCACTTCCACTTCGGTATCTCCAAGCTTCTCAACTCGCCGCCAGGTCTCTGTCTCTCTGCCTTAACCTGCTGGCAGATCAAACACCTCTTTACAAAAGCGACGACGTCTGATTTCATCCTTTTCCACCAAAACTGACCACGCAGATCTCTGTACATCTTCTTCCCGCCTGGGTGGATGCTAAGTCTGCTACTGTGAGCTCGCTCCAAGATCCCTTTACGCAACTCCGGCGTACTCGGAACCACCCAACGGTTCCCCAATCTCAAGGATCCGTAATCTGCCACCCTGAACTTTGTTGGCTGACCAAGATGTACTAAAGATAACCACCTCTGAACCTCATCATCTGACCTCTGAGCTCTCCTGATGTTCTCATAGATGTCTGGCTCGGCTAACAGAGTCGATACATACACAGGTGATACATCTATGTCAAAGTCATAGCCCAGATGGCAATAGGAGGTCATCATAGCCGACAAATGAATGACGTCCTCAGCGGAACTCCTCACTTTCTGGCTCAAAGCGTCTGCTGTCAAATTGGCTTTCCCGGGATGGTACTCTATCTCGCAGTCATAGTCTTTGAGTAGGTCCATCCATCTCCTCTGCCTCATGTTCAGCTCTGCCTGAGTGAATAAAAACTTGAGGCTCTTGTGATCCGTGTATATGGTGAATGAAGTACCATATAAATAATGCCTCCAAATCTTCAGGGCGAAGATGATAGCCGCCTCCAAGTCATGAACTGGATATCTGGTCTCATGCGGCTTCAACTGCCTCGATGCATAAGCTACCACATGCTTATCTTGCATCAGAACACACCCAAGGCCCTGCAGTGATGCGTCAGTATACAGAACAAATCTGGAGTTCTCCGTAGGGATCACTAACGCTGGCGCTGTCGTCAACCGGTGCTTTAATTCCTGGAAGCTCTCCTCACAAGCTTCTGACCAAAAGAAAGGCACTCCCTTCTGGGTCAACTGAGTCAGCGGCTTGGCAATCTTCGAAAAGCCCTCGACGAAGCGCCGATAATACCCGGCCAAACCAAGAAAACTCCGGATCTCAGGCACAGAAGTGGGGGCAGCCCACTCCATCACAGCCTCAATCTTCTTGGGATCCACTGATATCCCGCTGCTCGATATGACATGCCCCAGAAACACCACACTGCTCAGCCAAAATTCACACTTACTGAGCTTAGAATACAACTGATGCTCTCTGAGAATCTGAAGCACTGTCCTCAAGTGTTTCACATGCTCTTCCTCACTCCGGGAGTAGATGAGAATGTCGTCAATAAATACAATGACGAACTGATCAAGATACTGCTGAAACACTCTGTTCATCAGACTCATAAAGACTGCTGGAGCATTCGTCACGCCGAACGGCATCACTAGGAACTCATAATGTCCATATCGGGTCCGGAATGCTGTCTTCTGCACATCTTCCTCTCTGACCCGAATCTGATGATACCCGGATCTCAAATCAATCTTGCTATACACCCTGGTACCTTGCAACTGATCAAACAGATCGTCGATCCTTGGAAGAGGATACTTGTTCTTCACTGTAGCCTTATTCAGTTGCCGGTAATCGATGCACAACCGCATCGAGCCGTCCTTCTTCTTCACAAAGAGAACTGGTGCGCCCCACGGCGACACGCTCGGGCGTATATATCCCTTGTCAAGGAGATCTTGCAACTGTTCTTTCAACTCTCTCAACTCAGCCGGTGCCATCCTATAAGGTGCACGAGAGATAGCGGATGTCCCTGGCAGCAACTCGATCCCAAACTCAACTTCCCTAGCCGGTGGGAATCCTGGGATCTCTTCTGGGAATACATCAGTAAACTCTGCCACTACTGGCACATCCTCAACTCTTAGTTCTTTACTCTTCCCAGACGTGTCCACGGCATAAATGAGATAGCCCATGTGGCCACGTTCCAACAACTGAGTCATCTTGATCGCTGAAATCAACGGAATCTTCGCACGAGAACCGTTGCCATAGAAAGTCCACTGACTGCCCAACTCAGGTCTGAACTTTACTGTTCTCTGCCGGCAATCTACCATTGCCTGATATCTGTTCAGAGCATCAATACCCAAGATGCAGTCGAAGTCTGACATACCCAGCACAATCAAGTCTGATCTCAATTCGTTGCCCTCAAAATAAATGAGGCAGTCTGCCATAAACTGATCAGCAACAACATTCCTTCCAGTGGGTGTCGAGACAAGGAGAGGCGTGGGTAAAGAAGACGTGCGCATATGGTGTCTTTCCACAAAACCCACCGATACAAAAGAATGGGAGGCACCTGTATCGATCAAAATAAAAGCAGGGTACGTAAATAAATGACACGTACCGGCAATCACTTCCTCTGGGGCTGCCTGGGCCTGCTCCCTGGTCAGTGCATACACCTGTCCCTGGGGTGGTCCTACTGTCTGACCTCCCGATGGTCGAGGCCCAAACTGCTGCCTCTGCTGCACTGTCCTATCCTCAAACCTCGGCCTGTTGCCCTGAAACTCAGACTGTCCTCCCCGTGTGGGGCAATACCGAGCGATGTGGCCCATCTTGCAGGACACTTGTTTGAAGAATGTGGCCCTCCACAATTGTTGCACCTCGGCTCTCCCGGCCTATCCCCTTGTGAAGATCCTCGATTGGCGGACCAATTGCCCTTCTTGCCATCCTGTTTCTGACCAAAGTGTTTCTTTCCACCATACCGTGAAGATGAAGAGGCACCACGGGGTTTAAATGGCTCTCCCCGAGGCCTCAAGCTGTCATTGGTCTGCCTCTGTTGCGGTACCGGTGGTGGCATAGTACTAGCATAAGCTCCCACTCCTAGCTCGGCAAGCTCCGCCCTTGTGAGAGCGTCATCAAAAGAAGTTGGGTTATTAGTGATGAACCGGTCATAGAGCTCCGGTCGCAATCTTTTCATAAAGTTCCTCATCTTAGCGTGTCCACTGGTGGCAATGTGGGGAACGTACCTCAGCAAGGAAGAGTACCGTGTGGCATAGTCGGCCACTGTCATGTTCCCCTGTTTCAGACTTGTAAACTCGTCCTCCTTTGTCTGTCTCGCCGCAGCGGAGAAATACCGGTTCAGAAACCTAGTCCTGAAGAGTGTCCAATCAATCACAGCACCCAGCGCTCTCATTTCCATTACTGTGCTCCTCCACCACATCAGAGGTTTCTTGGCTAATTGAAACTCCGCCAGCCTCAGCCAAGCTGTCACAGCACAAGGAGCCGATACAAAGATCTGCTCAAGTCTTTCCAACCACTCTTCAGCCTCTTCTCCGGACTCTGTCCCCTCAAACCGGGGCGGATGATAAGACAGAAATTGTGTCAAGCTAATCTCACCCGGTAGCAATAACTGAACCACTGGTTCCATGCCTACGGCCGGTGTGTTGGGATATGCCCTAAGACAAGTCATTAGATGATTGTTTAAGACATACAATGTTTATGCTTTTATGAATGGCAATTCATTATTATATATTATTCTTTTAACTGTGCATTGTGAATTAATATATATGTTAATGTCCTTAGAATAATATTGTATTATTCTTAAAGATGTCCCTAGTCAAGTATTATCATGAAAAGGGATAATGATAATACGTAGAGACTAGTATATGTTGATCGATGAATTGTTCATTGATATGAGATATCAAATCAACATATGGGTACATGTTAGAGAACGATGTACTGGACAGACCCACCATGAGAATGCAACATGGATAGTTATATGATCGTCATATGAAATTCTCATAGTGATAATAATGTATGTAATCCTTACGACTTGTGATCATCAGAGATCCCAACATAAGGAGTTATGTATCTTGATATTGTCAAACGTTACCCGTAACAGGGTAATCTATAAAGGCGACTATTGGATACACTACAAATTATGTAGAGGGATGTTGACTGATCGAGATAGGATTTGTCCCTCGTATATAACAGGAGATGTGTTTGGCCCTTGATCAAGTGAGAACTAAAATGCATGGCCATGCTCGAATGAGTCGATATGAGATATCGAGCTTATTCGTTTATTCTAGTTCTACTTGGGGATCAAGAAATAAAGATTGAATATACGAGTATGACTATTCCATGACTCGTGTTCAATCTAAACACAAAGGACAAAGGGATTAAGTTACATGATTAATATTATCACAAGTTCTAAAGGTTATGTCGAGTCATTGACATTCTCGTAATTTGGGTAGCATCGATGTGTTGCTAGATACCGCTCGATGCTTGCGACATAAAATGAGATTTTATGTCACTACCAACATTACGAGATCCTATCGGGTCGCACAAAAGATTAAATCGAGAAGGAAAATTAAATTCATGGGATGCATTAAATAATTAAGAGGAGTCTTAATTAATAATCATAAGGATTAATTAAATCATGGGCTTAAGCCCATGAAGCTTTAAGAAAGCCTTTAATTAATCATATATAATTTGTTAACAAGGTTTAATTAGATTAAGACTTGCAAGACAAATTGAATATCAAAAACCCTACAGCAAGGCAAAAAAAAAAAAAAAAAAAAAAAAAGCTCACGGCCGCACCATCCAATTCCTCTCGGCCTTCACAAGTCGAAGGGGTTCTTGGTGGTTTTGAGCCATCTTCGATTGTGAATCAAGCTTGCTTCGTGTATTGGTTTAAGAACTTGTCTAGCAACTTGTTCTTAAACTATTCCTTCGTTCGATTCGATCGTGTGGATACCGTTGAGGCAAAACCATTCGAGTTTTGCTAAGTGACTCGGAGAAGGCGTAGGACGTGGTGCAGCTCCGTGGATTCTGCTTCAAACACGCTACAAGGGTAAGACACTTGTAATTCTCTAATCCGATATGAATCCCTATGTATAGATCCGGTGTTAGTAATCCCAAAATTTTATTCCGCTGCGTTGTATGCTCATGGGGTTACTTACAGTGGTATCAGAGCCAGGTTCAAGGCTCATATCGGATTTATGTGATTAAATTGTGTTAATCATATTAGAATTAATATTGCATGCTATTAAAACTGTTTAATTCATATATGATATGAAATAAATTGAGTTTGTGAAAATCATCGTATAATTGTATTTGATATAATTGGCGAATAATTGTATACGATACATGAAAGCGTAAAATCGAGATGTTAGCTTCCCATGGCTCACGGCCGCCGCATAAGCTAGGGTTTCGAACCCATTGGCTCGTGCATGGCCGAGCAGCCGCCGCTTAAGGGCTAGGGTTCGGACCCTTGGCTTGAGCGTGGGCGAGCCGCCGTACCAATTAGGGTTTAGAACCCTTTTGGCTCGATAAAGTCTAAAGTGGCTCGAGATGGTCAAGCCGCCAATGCTCATGGATCGAACATGGTTGGAACCGTGACTCATGGCTAGGTTTGGAACCTTTTGGCTCGACAGACATCAAGACGGCCGGCGCAAAGGGATTAGGGTTAGGACCCACGGTTCGATGTTGCGCCGCATGGTCACGTGGGTGACGGCCGAGTCATGGGCTAGGGTTTCGATCCCTTGGCCCATGCATGGTCCAACCTTGTGGCTAGGTTTTTCGAAAACTATCTTGGTTCGTGTTTTAGTCGCTTTAGTTCGTGACATGTGATGTCCCGAGCGTACGATAATTTTTCAAAAATTATTTTACAGTTTTAATTAGAATTAAATTTAAAATGTTTAGAATTTAATTAATTAAATGTTAATGCATGCTTTATGTGTTGTTTGAGCATGGTGCGTGGTTATAGCCCTTTGACCTATTAGATAGGATTTGTGGATGTTTGTAATTTATAATACGACCTGCGTGTCGTGCCTTTCTCTATTTCATTCTAAATGTAATCCCTCCCCTATGTTCCCCTCGAATGTGAATCGAGGAATTCTATATCTTGTAAATAGTATAGTTTATTTTATTGATGGTGATCAATGAAGATGGAGCATCGTGCCGGGATGAGGAGGCCATTCACAAATTGGAGCCAAAGGAAGGTGCTTATGAAGTTACCTTAGGTTGACTCATAGGATTTTCTCATTGGCTTGAGAAAATCATTAGTAGGGGCTATAACCATGTCACGTTTAATTATGTATGTTGATGCATGATTTATCTTATGTTTTAGTTTGATAATAGTATTACACATATATGTAGATATGTATACAACTATATGTAGTGGACACCTCTAAAATATTAAGTTTTAGATGCCTTCCAAAATAAAAGTACTCGTCAATAACTTCGATTGTACATGTGTGGGTTTGCCAAAGCAAAGCACCGTGGCAATCTTAGTAAGGCGCGAAAGGATAAAAGTGATATCCGTTATACTTTAATTGGGTACGACTTAACTAGGTTATCTCAATAGGATTGGGAACCTAGAGGCATGGGTTGGATTTTAATTCATTTGATGAATTGAACAAAGCGTTGTTCGTCCAACTATCCAAGAATTATATGTGATATAATTGACAAAGTGTTGTCTACCTAAATAACCGAGTCTTGGGCGATTAGCCAAAGCTAACTCAAGATTAGGCGAAATATGGATCTTGGCCCACTAAAGATTTCGAGGGTTGATATTTTTCAAACAAAATAGTGGGAGTATCATTTAATATAAGACCATGTTAAATGATTAAATCATAAACTTATTTTGCATATTTATATTGTAGATATCCATGGCAACTAACAATGTTACTAGCACTTTATCACTGCGATCGGTCCTTGAGAAGGACAAACTAAATGGGACGAATTTCCTAGACTGGCATAGGAACTTGAGGATAGTCCTCAAACAAGAAAAGAAACAATATGTCCTAGAGGAACCCTTACCCGCTGAGGAACCTCCCCTAACGGCTACAAGAACCGAAAAAGATGCTTACAAGAAGCATCAGAGTGACGCACTTGATGTTGGGTGCCTCATGCTTGCCACCATGAACTCTGAGCTTCAGAAGCAACATGAGGAAATGGAGGCGTTCGATATGATCGAACACTTAAAGCAGTTGTACCAACAGCAAGCTAGACAAGAGAGGTATGACGTCTCTAAAGCGTTATTCCAGTGCAGGATGGTAGAAGGAAGCTTGGTTGGAACTCATGTACTCAAGATGATTGGGTACATTGAGAATCTGGACAAGCTGGGTTTTCCATTGGACCAAGAGTTGGCCACCGATGTGATCTTGCAATCGTTGCCTGAAAGCTTCAGTCAATTTGTAGTAAATTACAATATGACTGACATGGAAAAGACTTTACCACAATTGCTTGGTATGTTGAGAACATATGAAGCAAATACTAAGAAGACTAAGGCCACAAATGTCCTTATTGTGAATAAGGGCAAAGGAAGGGCCAAAGCTAATGTAAGGACCCCAAGCCCTTAAACCTTGATTAGTGTATTAACCACTATGTGTGGTACATGCTTTCTATAAAATGTCAATCGGGAAGCTCTGATGATACTTAATCATTGCCTGTCAATGAAAGACTCGTATGTTTGCCCTTTACCAACCCCTTGGTGCCACTTTTCACATTGTAAACTTTTATAAAAATTTGGGCAGAGTCTCCCCATAAATAGAGCTTTCCCAAAAAAAAAAGTACAACACATAACAAAATTCCCGGCCAGGGAACACATAATACTCAACAGAAAGCAGTAATACAAGTAGATTCCCAGCCAGGGAAGACACCACACATATGTCAACAAAAGTGGGTTCCAACACCCACATAATACACCAATGACTCTCATATCATTCTAGCAATTCAACCTAATTGCATGCAACCTTAAATGAAAGAGAGAAAGGCTCATGCCTTTATATACAATCCATATACAAGTATAATCGTGCTCACATGCGAGCATCATGAATATGTATAAATCCTTAGGTGTATATATAGGTACTCTATACGATACCGTGCTCCATCAAGCCCTGGTACCACGATCCTGGGAGTACCTCAAATCAACAGCTCGAGCTCAGCTCCATAGCCATCGATGTACCTGTCCACCTGTCCCAACAGAGACAGCCCCCAACGGGGTGAGCATACCAATACACAAAATCCCATAATCATAATAATGAAATTCATAATTTACAACACAAGTAAATACTAATGAATTTAAATGATACTCCCTGGATGGCAACATCCTCATCCGGGATTCCGTGTACTGTCCCTGTTCTCACAACATCAAACTCATCAAATCTCATAAATCAGTAAATCAACGCATCGATTGACTCATCGCATGCCTAATCCTCGAATATCAACATATAGTGATTACAAATTCATTAAACATGCAATTACAGATATCACAATATCTAATACTGATTTCACAACCTCGCTATCAATCACAGATAGCTCAAATGCCTTAGCATTTATTTTACCAATCCTTCATTATACTTAGACATCTCAAGTGTCTTATAATGAATACATGAGTCTACAAACATAGACATCTCAAATGTCTTATAATGAATACACGATTCTACGAACTTAGACATCTCAAATGTCTTACGAAGAATACATGATTTTACGATCATTCCCAGGCATCTCAAATGCCCTAATATAGTCAAATAAACCCAGTACCCCATATATCATGCAAGAGTCATCCTACTCTAGTGTCACGCACGCTACAAGCGGCGATATCAAGATTTGGGTCATTCCTTGGCTATATCAACATATATATATATAATCCTCATGCGCGATTATTCAATGAAATCAATTTTCATTATGCATTCACATAAGCCTTAAAATATAGAAATGCTCGTACGTCGCACGTACCTTAAATCTCCGAAGTCCGAGCCAAGCCTTGCTCGAGTTCCATGCCCCGAGGAATGATGTGCTAACACGATAAATAATTCACAATTATTTACGAACATGTAACCTATGCTCAAGCACACCCATATCCCTCACAACATTGTCAATACACGACAATTATCCTCTTAAAAGACCCGGGGCAGGGTACATGCAGGGAAGGAAATAAATGAGACAAATCGAAATTGTTCAAGAATGCCCTACAAAAATCGAACCTTAATCTCACAATTTCGAACCCAATAAAATACCATAATTTATCTAAAATGCCATTTAAGCTATCCAAGCAAGAATCAACATCCCTTGACAAAAACTCTCCATTTTCGAACTCAACCCCCTTAAAATCGAACCCAAACAAGCCTTTAAATTCGAACCCTAACAATTCTTCAAATTCGAACCAAAGCTTCTCAATTCGATCTCAATCAAGCATCATAATACTCTTAAAACATGCAATAATCGATCAATTGCACGAAATAATACCCCTGCCAAAAACCCCCAAATTTTCGAAATCAAACCCTACAATTTCGAAAATAATTTCGAACCAAAATCACCAAAATAAGCAGGGAAATGCACGAAAAAGAAGAACAAGGGGTAAGGGAGATTACCCAACGAAAATCGGAAGCAAAATCGTTCAAAATCGATGAACCCTAACTTTTGGGGATCGACGCCTTTCTGTAAAATCCGACTCCAGGACGCGACGAAACCTTCAATTGACAGAGGGGAAAGGAGCGCCTCGTCGAGACGAAGCCGTGGGTAGGTCGCACGCGCCGATCGGCGGCCGGACGGCGGCTGGCGGAGCGCCTGAAACGGCGGGGCAGGGGAGGTGACGGGAAAAGGGGCGCGCGCGGGAGAGAGGAGAAAGTTGGGGCTGAAATGAATTTTTCTCTTAAAATCTTGGGTTCAAATGGTATTTATAGCAAAAATACCCCGAAAAATTAATAGCCCCACAAATACATCATGATTCCTTAAAAATCATCTGTTTTCAAAAACTCTCTCTCTAACTCCAAAACCCTCTACCGGTGCTCACACAGCACCCGAGATTCCGAGACACATCAAAAACCCAACTCTTAGGTTTTTCACCGTAATGTGAATACAATCTCAACCTCTGGATCCAACGATCCCAACTGCCCAAATAAACGAGCCCAGAAGGCCCAATACCTCAATTAAACTCCAAATCGTCACGTAAAACCACTTTAGGGATTATTAATACTCCGGGATTAACACCTATAATCCCTGGTCATCACAATATCCCCCACTAAAAGAATTTCGTCCTCGAAATTAGCACTGGTGTATCACGTAACACTATCACGTAACACCCAGGCTACACAACAACATGAAGCCATAACCTCGATTCCTGACCATATCAGAATCGTATTAATAAACGCGAGGATACTTACCTCTCATCAAACTCTGAACAGAGCGACATACCAAAACCAACATAACACCCAAGAGGTAAAACGTACCTCGATGCGGGTCATCCCAGAAGTCAGTCCCTCATGACTGCGAAACAACTGATACTTACGACTGTAGATCAGACAGTCATCCTTCGTTCTAATACAACAGTACGAACACATCCTGAAAGACACCTCAACCGTAAGAACGTTGACCTCGTGTCAAACTCTGGAGTGGAATAGACTTCCAAATCCATCATAACGTCAAAGAGCGTCAGCACAACTCAACGCTAACAGTCCAAAAGCAGTTAGTCAACTGAAACTGCAAGGATTCGAATCGCTCTTGATTCTATCGTAGATATCATCCAATGATATTTTACTATGACTTACGATGTCTAACATACATCGTTACGAGGGAAACACTAGTACAACCACGGTGTACACATATCAAACCTGGTTTCCACTTTCAAACTTCCTCCATCGAAGGAGTAGTCGCCTCATTGCAACTTAATTTGGGCAACTCACGGCCACAAATTCAACAAAAGACATCTCACAAGATGTCCACCTCCGGATGTTCCAAGAATCACGTTCTGATCATAAATAACAACCGAGACTCCGCAGAGTTTAAAATTCTTAAGGGGCATGCAATAAACCCATTGCATCCTCAACGCTTGTGTCGTCAGCGACACTCAACCAATCCGAAATCCTGCCATCCCTTGAAAATCCTCGGATTTAACAATCCATACTTGGGAAGGCTGTCGCATAACTCGAAGGAAAACACCAATAAGGGAAATACCTTAACCCTCACAAGAAAATCCCTCTTCAAGGGAGTCAACTAACTTTACGATTGTTCCTCATAAACATCGTGCCATGGAGATTCCCAATCTCAAGGTGTTCCATATCTCTCATCAGAGATTTAACCATCCAAAAAATAGCATAACTCTATGCTTAACAGAGAGGAAATCAATAACTGGCATCCGTATACTCACCGGTATACCTGCCTAAGCACTGATATCGGATGCATACTCAATGCACTCGGCTCGGGTATCTACCACAGATCCCTAAGCCCCAAACACAACCGTCAATTCTGAGTCATTCCTTACTCAGTGGAGGATGAAAATCGACGATTAACAATACACGGTGTGATTCCCAAAATCAACACCACTTGTACCAACTTACCGAATCTTTCAAAGATTCCCAAATAGGTATAATACTACCTCCTTCCTCGCAAGGGAAGTGCCATTGAACTCGAGATCCACAAGTCTCGAACCATCGTTCGGAAAAACTGGATATAATAACACCCATTGTATCCCTAATACACGGGTTCCCTTAGATTGAGTCAATAACGACCTGATGACTCTCTTGTTGGTACTCCAACATCCTGAGCTGTCCCAGACAAGTCTCCAAGATTAAACATAAACGTATACACGTTTCAGCGAGGCACGCACAACCTCAAATGATGTGGTGACTACTAGAGTCCACCACGATCCACATCGCATCACCTTACGATTGCCAAACTTGGTTCCAACGAGCAGTATAACGGCTCTAGCAAGTCCATCATGGTGCTACACACATGCGGCAGACAACCTAGTCTCTGCCTCTTTAGGTTTACCTCAAACCTACCAACAAGATGGACGTTTCCACATGGTATAACATACTATGGGAAGAAAACTCAATAGAGTAGTGGGTCTTTATCCAACATTCCTCAATGCCGATATACCCTGGACACTCCAATGTCCCTATGTACTTAACATAACCTGATCCTACTCCCTTAGGACCCATCCTACACCCTCAAGGGTGGTGTGACCATGTCCACCACATGTCACATCGATAGAAAGCGAGTACTTTCCTCCATGATTACTCCTGTCATCAAATCACATGGCCAAAAGCCATTCCAACGAGCATACCTCAAGGGTATCACCACTCGTAAAATGATTACCCCCAATCGTAAGCTGCGGTACAATCACATGTACAGCGCATCCAACCATTCCTCGAGCAACCCGCTCGGTATAAGGGTCACGTCCATCGGTGTCGCACACACCACCTTGTGCTCGGTACTGGCACCCAAGGCATACCACTGAATACGTATACTCAACGCATCGATCATCGTAACGATGATGCATGTCTAATAAGACATCTCCTACACCATCGTCATCGTCATCCCGTGACGACACATGCCAACTCATGGCATCTAAAACATTGCCCACTAGTGACGATACATGTACATCAGCGTATGTCATCCACTATCATGCTAGTAAAATAGGCATAATAAAACATGTATATCAATGCATGCCAGCTACAATAAAGCTAATAAAATAGCAATATCTCATACCTCATCGCTAGCAATATAGCGTCATACCTGTCTCCGTCGCTCAATAATAGTGCGTAATCAGCACCCATCGCTCGAAGGCGGCAAAATCCTGTGCTGAGTACATAGCGGCAAAATCCCTCGCTATAGAATCGACGGCATGACACCTCATCATATAATAAGTGGCATGAAACCTCGCTATATACCTGAGCATGAATCATCGTCCACATAGTAGCGGAAAGAGGCATCGCTATCAATACACCTGGCGGAATGAACCATCGCCAATCAATATAGCGGAATGAACCGTCGCTATAAATACACCTGGCGGAATGAACCATCGCCAATAGATATAGCGGAATGAACCATCGCTATAAATACACCTGGCGGAATGAACCATCGCCAATAGATATAGCGGAATGAACCATCGCTATAAATACACCTGGCGGAATGAACCATCGCCAATAGATATAGCGGAATGAACCATCGCTATAAACCGTGTCCTCATAGAGAAATGAATATAAATCGACACAGCGGGACACATCACCGCTATCATCCGTGTCATCACAAAGGAATGAATCATCATCCTAACAAGCGGCATCTCATCCTCGCTTCTTCATACAAGCGGTATCTCATCCTCGCTTCGTATGGCATACCCCGCCTCCATGTGCAAGCGAGCATCCCCTCCCGCTCCACATTTTTAGCGGTACAAGCATAAGCTTCTTCATACAAGCGGTATCTCATCCTCGCTTCGTATGGAATACCCCGCCTCCATGTGCAAGCGAGCCTCCCCCCTCCCGCTCCACATTTTTAGCGGTCAAGCGTAAGTATAAAAATTCTCACTGTCATAAGCAGGACTCCTGGAATGTATAATCATCATTCTTTTTTATACTCCATATTTCCTGTAACCTCGGAAATATCCCTTTATCTGATTTTCTTAAAACCAGCTTCCTTGGCACATAACACACGGAGTGCCAGACATCCCCATAAATGTCATCCTATCGTGTTCCACACGATTCCTGCAACCACAATGGTTAGCAATACCACTTTTCATATCATAAGAGCACATAAACAATTTGCTATGTCATACAACATTAATGCCATCATGCATAAATATGTGCTATCAATAACTTCCTAGGCCCTTAACAGCCCCAATGAGCAACCACTGCTCTGATACCACTAATGTAAGGACCCCAAGCCCTTAAACCTTGATTAGTGTATTAACCACTATCTGTGGTACATGCTTTCTATAAAATGTCAATCGGGAAGCTCTGATGATACTTAATCATTGCCTGTCAATGAAAGACTCGTATGTTTGCCCTTTACCAACCCCTTGGTGCCACTTTTCACATTGTAAACTTTTATAAAAATTTGGGCAGAGTCTCCCCATAAATAGAGCTTTCCCAAAAAAAAAAGTACAACACATAACAAAATTCCCGGCCAGGGAACACATAATACTCAACAGAAAGCAGTAATACAAGTAGATTCCCAGCCAGGGAAGACACCACACATATGTCAACAAAAGTGGGTTCCAACACCCACATAATACACCAATGACTCTCATATCATTCTAGCAATTCAACCTAATTGCATGCAACCTTAAATGAAAGAGAGAAAGGCTCATGCCTTTATATACAATCCATATACAAGTATAATCGTGCTCACATGCGAGCATCATGAATATGTATAAATCCTTAGGTGTATATATAGGTACTCTATACGATACCGTGCTCCATCAAGCCCTGGTACCACGATCCTGGGAGTACCTCAAATCAACAGCTCGAGCTCAGCTCCATAGCCATCGATGTACCTGTCCACCTGTCCCAACAGAGACAGCCCCAACGGGGTGAGCATACCAATACACAAAATCCCATAATCATAATAATGAAATTCATAATTTACAACACAAGTAAATACTAATGAATTTAAATGATACTCCCTGGATGGCAACATCCTCATCCGGGATTCCGTGTACTGTCCCTGTTCTCACAACATCAAACTCATCAAATCTCATAAATCAGTAAATCAACGCATCGATTGACTCATCGCATGCCTAATCCTCGAATATCAACATATAGTGATTACAAATTCATTAAACATGCAATTACAGATATCACAATATCTAATACTGATTTCACAACCTCGCTATCAATCACAGATAGCTCAAATGCCTTAGCATTTATTTTACCAATCCTTCATTATACTTAGACATCTCAAGTGTCTTATAATGAATACATGAGTCTACAAACATAGACATCTCAAATGTCTTATAATGAATACACGATTCTACGAACTTAGACATCTCAAATGTCTTACGAAGAATACATGATTTTACGATCATTCCCAGGCATCTCAAATGCCCTAATATAGTCAAATAAACCCAGTACCCCATATATCATGCAAGAGTCATCCTACTCTAGTGTCACGCACGCTACAAGCGGCGATATCAAGATTTGGGTCATTCCTTGGCTATATCAACATATATATATATAATCCTCATGCGCGATTATTCAATGAAATCAATTTTCATTATGCATTCACATAAGCCTTAAAATATAGAAATGCTCGTACGTCGCACGTACCTTAAATCTCCGAAGTCCGAGCCAAGCCTTGCTCGAGTTCCATGCCCCGAGGAATGATGTGCTAACACGATAAATAATTCACAATTATTTACGAACATGTAACCTATGCTCAAGCACACCCATATCCCTCACAACATTGTCAATACACGACAATTATCCTCTTAAAAGACCCGGGGCAGGGTACATGCAGGGAAGGAAATAAATGAGACAAATCGAAATTGTTCAAGAATGCCCTACAAAAATCGAACCTTAATCTCACAATTTCGAACCCAATAAAATACCATAATTTATCTAAAATGCCATTTAAGCTATCCAAGCAAGAATCAACATCCCTTGACAAAAACTCTCCATTTTCGAACTCAACCCCCTTAAAATCGAACCCAAACAAGCCTTTAAATTCGAACCCTAACAATTCTTCAAATTCGAACCAAAGCTTCTCAATTCGATCTCAATCAAGCATCATAATACTCTTAAAACATGCAATAATCGATCAATTGCACGAAATAATACCCCTGCCAAAAACCCCCAAATTTTCGAAATCAAACCCTACAATTTCGAAAATAATTTCGAACCAAAATCACCAAAATAAGCAGGGAAATGCACGAAAAAGAAGAACAAGGGGTAAGGGAGATTACCCAACGAAAATCGGAAGCAAAATCGTTCAAAATCGATGAACCCTAACTTTTGGGGATCGACGCCTTTCTGTAAAATCCGACTCCAGGACGCGACGAAACCTTCAATTGACAGAGGGGAAAGGAGCGCCTCGTCGAGACGAAGCCGTGGGTAGGTCGCACGCGCCGATCGGCGGCCGGACGGCGGCTGGCGGAGCGCCTGAAACGGCGGGGCAGGGGAGGTGACGGGAAAAGGGGCGCGCGCGGGAGAGAGGAGAAAGTTGGGGCTGAAATGAATTTTTCTCTTAAAATCTTGGGTTCAAATGGTATTTATAGCAAAAATACCCCGAAAAATTAATAGCCCCACAAATACATCATGATTCCTTAAAAATCATCTGTTTTCAAAAACTCTCTCTCTAACTCCAAAACCCTCTACCGGTGCTCACACAGCACCCGAGATTCCGAGACACATCAAAAACCCAACTCTTAGGTTTTTCACCGTAATGTGAATACAATCTCAACCTCTGGATCCAACGATCCCAACTGCCCAAATAAACGAGCCCAGAAGGCCCAATACCTCAATTAAACTCCAAATCGTCACGTAAAACCACTTTAGGGATTATTAATACTCCGGGATTAACACCTATAATCCCTGGTCATCACAGCTAAAGGCAACAAGAAAGCAAAGAAGGTCTTTGCTAAATCTAAGCCAAAGTCTCATGCACTGAAACCAAAGGGAGGGATAGCAAAGGAAGGGAACTGTTTCCATTGCGGTGAGACCGGCCATTGGAAAAGGAACTGCAAAGTATATCTGGAGGATCTAAAGAAAGGAAGTGTGACTTCCGCTTCAGGTATTTTTGTTATAGAAGTCAATTTATCTACTTCTTCATCATGGGTATTAGATACTGGATGTGGATCTCACATTTGTGTAAATGTGCAGGATCTCAAAAGGAGTAGGACATTGGCGAAAGGTGAAGTTGATCTCCGAGTTGGAAATGGAGCAAGAGTTGCTGCATTAGCTTTAGGAGATTATCATTTAGCTTTACCTTCTGGTTTATCACTGATTTTAAAAGACTGTTATTTTGTGCCTTCAATTACTAAAAACATTATTTCTATTTCTTGTTTAGACAAGTATGGTTTTTCAGTTATAATAAAGGACAATTGTTGTTCTATTTATTTAAATGATATGTTTTATGCTAGTGCACAAATGGTGAATGGTCTTTATGTATTAAATCTTGATATGCCTATCTATAACATAAATACTAAAAGGATTAAAAATAATGATTGTAATCCGACTTATCTCTGGCACTGTCGCTTGGGCCACATAAACGAGAACCGCATATCTAAACTTCATAAGGATGGAGTATTAGATTCATTTGATTTTGAATCATATGAAACATGCGAATCTTGTTTAATGGGCAAGATGACTAAAGCCCCTTTCAAGGGACATGTTGAAAGGGCAAATGTTTTATTGGGACTAATACATAGTGATGTATGTGGACCAATAAGTACACAAGCTAGAGGTGGTTTTCAATACTTCGTTACATTTACTGATGACCTCAGTAGATATGGGTATGTGTACCTAATGAAACATAAGCATGAAACCTTTGAAAAGTTCAAAGATTTCAAGAATGAAGTGCAAAACCAACTTGGCAAAAGTATCAAAATCCTTCGATCAGATCGAGGAGGAGAATACTTAAGCCAAGAGTTTCATGACTATCTAAAGGAGTGTGGGATAGTCCCACAACTCACTCCTCCGTATACTCCACAATGGAATGGTGTATCCGAGAGGAGAAATCGAACCTTGTTAGACATGGTTAGATCAATGATGAGTCATGCAGATCTTCCGATATCGTTTTGGGGACACGCTCTAGAAACAGCGAGTTTCTTACTGAACCGTGTTCCATCTAAATCAGTGGAAAAGACACCATATGAGATATGGACTGGGAAGCGTCCTAGTATGTCTTTTATGAAGATTTGGGGTTGTGAGGCTTTCGTTAGACGTCACGCCACTAACAAACTTGGACCCAAATCTGATAAGTGTTTATTTGTGGGGTATCCTAAGGAAACGAAAGGGTACTATTTCTATTATCCCACCGAGAACAAAGTAGTTGTTGCTCGGACTGGTGTATTTCTTGAAAGAGAATTTATTTCTAGAAAAACCAGTGGGAGAAAAATAGAACTTAGTGAAGTTCAACCACAAGAAAACACTGAACCTAAGATTGAGATGGAAACAGAGCAGGCACCACAAGCTGTTGTGGAAGAAGTACCTGCTCAAGAGACACAAGCCCAGCGTAGGTCTGTAAGAGAACACCGGGAGCCACAGAGATATGGATTTCTTGTGACTCAACAAGGTGACTTACTACTTATTGATGAGGATGAGCCATCATCTTATCAACAAGCTATTATGGGCAATGATTCTGAGAAATGGCAAGAGGCCATGAAATCTGAGATGGAATCCATGTATGCAAACCAAGTATGGACTTTGGTTGATCCACCTGAAGGGGTACGACCCATAGGGTGCAAATGGATTTTCAAGAAAAAGACCGATATGGATGGTAACGTACAAACCTATAAAGGTCGGCTGGTTGCAAAAGGATTCAAACAAATTCATGGTATTGACTATGATGAAACCTTTTCACCAGTGGCCATGGTTAAATCCATAAGGATCTTACTTGCAATAGCTGCATTTCATGATTATGAAATCTGGCAGATGGATGTCAAAACAGCTTTCCTTAATGGAAATCTGCTCGAGGATGTGTACATGACACAGCCCGAGGGTTTTGTCGATCCAAAGGATGCTGGAAAGATATGCAAGCTACAACGATCCATTTATGGATTGAAGCAAGCTTCTCGGAGTTGGAATCTTCGTTTTGATGATGCAATCAAAGAGTTTGGTTTTATCAAAAATGAAGATGAACCTTGTGTCTACAAGAAGGTCAGTGGGAGCGTAATCATTTTCCTAGTGTTGTATGTAGATGACATACTTCTTATTGGAAATGATATCCCTGCCTTGCAATCTGTAAAGATTTGGCTAGGGAATTGCTTTTCGATGAAAGACTTAGGAGAAGCCACCTATGTATTAGGAATCAAGATCTATAGAGATAGATCGAGAAGGCTTCTTGGTCTAAGTCAAAGTACATACATAGACAAAGTGCTTAAAAGGTTTAGCATGCAAGAATCCAAGAAAGGATTCGTGCCTATGACACATGGTATTTATCTCTCGAAGGAACAGTGTCCTTCAACACCAGATGAGAGACAACGCATGAGTAAGATTCCATACGCGTCAGCTATTGGATCTATCATGTATGCCATGATATGTACTCGTCCCGATGTATCGTATGCTTTGAGCATGACGAGCAGATATCAAGTTGATCCAGGTGAAGGTCACTGGATTGCTGTCAAGAATATCCTGAAGTACTTGAGAAGGACTAAGGATACATTCTTGATTTATGGAGGTGAGGAAGAGCTCAATGTAATGGGTTACACTGATGCTAGCTTCCAAACCGACAAAGATGATTTTCGATCGCAATCTGGATATGTGTATTGCCTAAATGGGGGTGCTGTGAGCTGGAAGAGTTCAAAGCAAGAAACAGTAGCCGATTCTACAACGGAAGCTGAGTATATTGCTGCCTCGGATGCAGCAAAGGAAGCTGTTTGGATGAGGAAGTTCATTTCTGAACTTGGAGTGGTGCCTAGCATTAAAGATCCGATAGACTCTATTGTGACAACAATGGAGCGATCGCATTGGCTAAGGAACCAAGATCTCACCAAAGATCCAAGCACATACTTAGGCGTTTCCATTTCATTCGAGAAATCGTTGAAAGGGGAGATGTTAAAATATGCAAAGTACCAACAGATGATAATGTATCTGACCCATTGACGAAGCCGCTGTCACAGCAGAAGCATGATCGTCATACTAGATCTCTAGGCATTAGGTATATGTCTGAGTGGTCTTAGTGCAAGTGGGAGATTTGTTGGGATATGCCCTAAGACAAGTCATTAGATGATTGTTTAAGACATACAATGTTTATGGTTTTATGAATGGCAATTCATTATTATATATTATTCTTTTAACTGTGCATTGTGAATTAATATATATGTTAATGTCCTTAGAATAATATTGTATTAGTCTTAAAGATGTCCCTAGTCAAGTATTATCATGAAAAGGGATAATGATAATACGTAGAGACTAGTATATGTTGATCGATGAATTGTTCATTGATATGAGATATCAAATCAACATATGGGTACATGTTAGAGAACGATGTACTGGACAGACCCACCATGAGAATGCAACATGGATAGTTATATGATCGTCATATGCAATTCTCATAGTGATAATAATGTATGTAATCCTTACGACTTGTGATCATCAGAGATCCCAACATAAGGAGTTATGTATCTTGATATCGTCAAACGTTACCCGTAACAGGGTAATCTATAAAGGCGACTATTGGATACACTACGAATTATGTAGAGGGATGTTGACTAATCGAGATAGGATTTGTCCCTCCTATATAACAGGAGATGTGTTTGGCCCTTGATCAAGTGAGAACTAAAATGCATGGCCATGCTCGAATGAGTCGATATGAGATATCGAGCTTATTCGTTTATTCTAGTTCTACTTGGGGATCAAGAAATAAAGATTGAATATACGAGTATGACTATTCCATGACTCGTGTTCAATCTAAACACAAAGGACAAAGGGATTAAGTTACATGATTAATATTATCACAAGTTCTAAAGGTTATGTCGAGTCATTGACATTCTCGTAATTTGGGTAGCATCGATGTGTTGCTAGATACCGCTCGATGCTTGCGACATAAAATGAGATTTTATGTCACTACCAACATTACGAGATCCTATCGGGTCGCACAAAAGATTAAATCGAGAAGGGAAATTAAATTCATGGGATGAATTAAATAATTAAGAGGAGTCTTAATTAATAATCATAAGGATTAATTAAATCATGGGCTTAAGCCCATGAAGCTTTAAGAAAGCCTTTAATTAATCATATATAATTTGTTAACAAGGTTTAATTAGATTAAGACTTGCAAGACAAATTGAATATCAAAAACCCTACAGCAAGGCAAAAAAAAAAAAAAAAGCTCACGGCCGCACCATCCAATTCCTCTCGGCCTTCACAAGTCGAAGGGGTTCTTGGTGGTTTTGAGCCATCTTCGATTGTGAATCAAGCTTGCTTCGTGTATTGGTTTAAGAACTTGTCTAGCAACTTGTTCTTAAACTATTCCTTCGTTCGATTCGATCGTGTGGATACCGTTGAGGCAAAACCATTCGAGTTTTGCTAAGTGACTCGGAGAAGGCGTAGGACGTGGTGCAGCTCCGTGGGTTCTGCTTCAAACACGCTACAAGGGTAAGACACTTGTAATTCTCTAATCCGATATGAATCCCTATGTATAGATCCGGTGTTAGTAATCCCAAAATTTTATTCCGCTGCGTTGTATGCTCATGGGGTTACTTACACGGTGGAGGCAGAGGGTTCGCCTGTCCGATACTTGCATTCACACTACCCACATCTCCAACTTCCTCATTAGCAGCCATGCTGTAATACAAATGTTAACAACAATTCCAAAGCAGTATATACGTTATGCCGTTAGATAACAGGAATGAGAATACGCATGTTAGTATAACAGAATATACATCAATATGCACCACATGCATAAACATGCTTCAAATGTAAGCACCTAGCCTATCATGCTAAGGCTACCCTTCACTCGTTCCCGGGTTCTCTAACCACTGCTCTGATACCACTAATGTAAGGACCCTAATCCTTAAGTGCGGAATCAAGGCATAATAGAGCTAATATAAATGATCAGAGTGAGAAATAACGTGTTGAGTTTATGAGCTTAAGCATTACATGCCAAAAATAAGGACTACCAAAATTGATTAATTACATTCCCCATCAAATGAATGTTATCAACTAGTTTTACACTACTCCTAGAGTAGACACTAGGCAAAACAATCCTGTCCTTCAATTCACAAAAGCATCCTCAAGCTCACTGTCTCAACCCGTCTAGCCCTTCTATCATGCCAAACGTGTACCTACAAGGACAACCCCCAAACATGAGCAATAATAATCATTCATATTCAACACAATATGAAGATAAAGCGTAAATGCATAATCATAATAAAACACTTCCTGTTTCCCCATGCATTTCAAACGCTTCCCGTTTGGTTGTCCCTGTACCATAACTCATGAGTATAATCAATAGATTATTTTAAATGGTCTAAACATGTCATGAACATATACCATTCATCAATACCAAATACTGATCACCAATCCCTAGTCTGTCCATCACAATGTATTTTAATGCCCCTCGCTTATTTACATATAGGCGGCATAGGATAACCTCGCTTCAATGGACTGCGGGACTCCCACCCCTCGCCTCTCATTGAGCGGCAAATACCCTTTCCTCGCCCTATATGATAACCACGCTCAAATGTGACATGCGGCGCTCCCACCACTCGCTTCACATTTAGCGGAACCAAACCAAATAGCGGCAAGCATTAAAATCATCAAGGGATGACCACGACTCATGGGATATGCACCAATAATCATATGCATCTATAAACATCATGCATAACATGTATTTGCATCCACAATGCAATACCACATATATACTTGCATCCACAATGCATAACAATAAGTATATAAGATACATGTACCATTACGGTGCCCGTACGTCCACTACGTACCTTTCCAAAAGTGGAATTGATCTGGCTTCAGTTCCTCGGTTGCGTTGCTACCTGGGATGGTTCTACACAATCACACAACCCCATATTAGAAGCCAAATAATAGCCAAATACCAAAAATTTGACAAAATAAACCATTTTCCAAAATTCCACAGGCGGCGATCGATCGCTTCACCCAGGCGATCGGTCGCCTCAAAATTTACACTACGGCGATCGGTCGCCTCAAACATGGCGATCGATCGCCATTCCTTTGATTTGGCCACTGCCTCTCGGCGATCGGTCGCCTCATTTTAGGCGATCGATCGCCTAACCCGCAAAAAATGTTACTGCCTCTTGGCGATCGGTCGCCTCTTTTCAGGCGATCGATCGCCTCGCACAGACATGCGTTTTTCACCATTTTTGTTCCCAAAATTTCTTCCAATCCATACCAACACTTAACCAAACAAACCAACAACATCTAAACAACATAAACCACCAAAATACACCCTAAAACAACTATAAATCCAACACATAACCAAACCCACAACAACCCAACAAAAACCCATTTTAAAACCATTCAAAATCATACCAAACTCAAACAAAACCTTACAAAAATAACCATGAGGTATCCATACCTCTTGGGGACCTCAAATCACCCAACAATCTTCACAAAACAAGATTTTTGAAAGGTTCCTCTTCACCCCAAAGCTTGAGTTCGAAAATGAAGGAGAAGGGTTTGTTGGAAGTTGATTTGGTAAAGGTGAAGTGAGAGTGGATGAGGTGTGGTTGGGTATAAAAGGTGAGTTTATTAAAATGCATACCAAAATATCCCATGGTGTATAAAACACCCCAACATGATATTTTCAAAGCATTAACTCAAAATGCACTAAAATACCAATTAAACACATGATTTCTAATTAATTGCTAACCAAGGTAAATAAATCATGCTTCCAACCATAATTCCCAACATACCCAACATGCACCCTGAAATGCTATCCCAGGTCACTCTAACATGTGACTAAGCATTTCCACATAATAATTCCAACACATAATTAATTACTACCATAATTAATCATAATAAACACAATTAATGCACCAGATTGCAATTAATCTTTTCGGGGATATCACAATAATCAACCCTATCAACTCCCCCAAACTTATCACTTAATCGTCCTCGATTAAGCATTAAAATCATAAGGTAGAGTTCATTCTTGATATTGGAAACAATTATTTCATGACTTGCTTATTCTCTGAAATCTCATGCACATATACAAAAGTTGACAAGACATGTTTCTCCTAATTCAAGCAACATATCTCAAAATCGGAATGTGTGTGTGTGCTAATTTCATTCTCAAGTTTCATGCACATTTTGAAGATCAAATCATGCTAATCAACTCAAAGTCGAGATTATCATCAAGACCCCATAAGCCTATTTTCAAACAACTTCTCCACTAATGATAGTTACTCCCTAGACTTGGATCAAAAGGACTTTTTAAGCTTGTATGTAAGGCCTTTGGTGTTGGCTTCAAAGAAAAGATAGGATAAGCACAAAGAAGAGAGTATAATCATTTACAGTTCATATTTTTTGCACACATCGAGCTCCTCTTCTTTTTCTTATATAGCCTTGGCCACTTTGGGTCTTATATGTTTATTTTTTTCTTTTCAAGGCTCTTTGTCTATCTTTTTCTTTTCTCATTCATCAATATTTTTCAATAAGCTCATCAGGATATAACAATTTACGTGCATCGAATGGAATTCATTATACTCTTTTAGGGTAAGGATAACGTTTTTCATTTAGGCTCAAATAAGGGTAAGTATAATGAGTTTGCCAAGAATGTCGAATGGGGTCTAATTATATGCAATGCATATACCATTTTTTTTTCAATAAAGCTCAAATGGGACACTAGGGATTGATATGAATCATGGTAAGCTTGAAAGGCTCAAACGTTTCAAAGATCGCCTAGATCATTTCCAAGTCAAGTTTGTAACTATAAAATTTCGCCTCAAAGTGTCATCATCAAATAAGTTCTAGGATAACTCTAAGATGCTCAAGACAAATCATCAAGTTCACAAAAATTATCACTATTCAACATGCAATCCACAAGATCATGACTCATTGTGCTCAAAGTATTCCTCATTCTTGACTGCTAACTCAAATTAGGATATTCATGTACAAGTCCAATCAAAAATCAAGTTCATATGCATAGTGAGATCAAAATCCTCATTGAATAGTCACTACTATAATTCATTCTTTTCTCAAGTTTGAACTCATAAAAAAAAATTTTAGCTCATAAAAATCGGACGATTCAAGTGTCATTTAAGCACACAACATGTGGTTAAAACAAGTAAAACATGCAAGCTACTACTCCCCCAAACTTAAATCAAACATTGCCCTCAATGTTTAAAAGAATCAAAAGGGAAACAGTGAACTCCCCTGATCAAGACGCTTGCATGAGGGTTGAGGAAGATTTGCTTTTGAAAACTCCACTGTTGTAGGGTTCATCGCTCCAACTGAGTACCTAGCAAGAGAAGAATGCAAATAAAATGTCGACACGAGAGATAAACAAACTAAATGCAAAAACTAAAAAATAAACAAAAGTAAATAGCAAAAGGATACGCTTGGATTGCCTCCCAAGAAGCGCTGATTTTTAGTCGTCGGCTTGACCATCAGAAGCAACCATCAAAGAGCGGCTGCCGCCCATAGTAAGTATCGTATGATATCACTATGGGTCTTCATTCCGTATGACCTCAAGATTGGCAAGATTGTAGCAGTGTAAGCTCGTCGCTCCAACAACATTCTTGAATTGGTAGGCATGGGAGAATGATTCTTGACTTGGCTTTGCGTCTTGGAGGATGTAGTGCAGTGAAGTTGGCATCAATGAAAAATATGGATCCACATATGCCATAGAACATGTCTCCATCGATGGGCTCAAATCAGAATCTTCGCAAGTCTCTTCCTTCTCCAACATCACACTCGACTCATCTTCACTTGGGAACTCCTCGGATGACATCTTTGAAGTAGTCTCAATCTCTTGAAGTGGCTCAAGTTCCCTTGACTTTTCAACATTAGTCGGATCACTCCCCCAAACTTGGTTGGTTGAGTGATCGTCATCATATAACCAAACTCGATTCGTCGCCTCTTGATTTGTAGCCCTCATCTCTTCCTCTTGGCAACTAGTTGAAATTGTTTCCATGAGGACCGCCATTTGCTGCTCCAGGTGACGCATAGAGTTGGTTTGGCACTCCAAACTGTTCTCAGTTGATGCCATGAATCTTACTAAGGTATCCTCTAACTGAGTTGTGACATCTGCAGAACTATCTCTCCTCTCTTCGCGATGTTCAAATGGTTGTGGCGTATCAATAGGGTAGTGAGGCTCCGGTGGGTATTGGTGGCTCCAACCCTGCAGTGAAGGATTCCAATGCCAGTGATGATCGAAGTCTGCCATATCATTGAACAGGTGCACCACACCTGTGATATCCCCGAAATGATTAATTGCAATTGGGCATTAATTGTGTTTATATGATTAATTATGGTGGTAATTAATTATGAGCGGGAATTATTTATCTTATTGAAATGCTTAGTCACATGATAGAGTGACCCGGGAGGGCATTTCAGGGTGCATGTTGTGCATGTTTGGAAAATGGTTATTAGCATGATTTATTTGCCATGGGTAGCAATTAATTGGAAATCATGAGTTTAATTGATATTTTGGTGCATTGTGGTGAAATGCCTTTTAAATATCATGTTGGGGTGTTTTATACACCATGGGTTTGTGAAATGCTTTTAATTAAAACCCAACCCCTTTTATACCCCAACCCCACCCTACCTTTACCCTCACTTTCCCCAAATCACTTCCCACAAACCCTTTCCCCTTATTTTCGAGTTGGAGCATAAAGGTGGAGAGAAGCCCTCCCAAAAATCTTGTTTTGTGGAGTTTATTGGGAGATTTGAGGTCCCCAAGAGGTATGGATACCTCATTGTTAATTTTGTAAGGTTTTATTTAAGTTAGGTATGATTTGAAGGGTTTTAAAATGGGTTTGTGTTGGGATGTTGTGGTTTTGGTTGAGGGTTGGATTTACACTTGTTTGGAGGTGTATTTTGGAGGTTTATGTTGTTATTATGTTGTTGGTTTGATGGTTTAAGTGTTGGTATGGATTGGAAGGTTTTGGTATGCAAAAATTGTGAAAAATCGCGAGTCTGTGCGAGGCGATCGACCGCCTGAAATGGGGCGATCGATCGCCGATGGGCAGTACCAAATTTGCGGGACAGGCGATCGATCGCCTGATATGAGGCGACCGATCGCCGAGAGGCAGTGGCCAATCCAAGGGTTAGGCGATCGATCGCCATGTTTGGCGCGATCGATCGCCGCGAAGGAAAAATTGAGGCGATCGATCGCCTCAGCCAAGCGATCGATCGCCAACTGTGGAATTTTGAGAAATGCTTTCTTTTGTCGAATTTTTGGTATTTGACTATTATTTGGCTTCTAATATGGGGTTGTGTGATTGTGTAGAACCATCCCAGGTAGCAACGCAACCAAGGAACTGAAGCCATATCAATTCCACTTTTGGAAAGGTACGTAGAGGACGTACGGGCACCCAACGGTACATGTATCTAATATACTCATTGTTTATGCATTGTGGATGCGAGTATATATGTGATTATGCATTGTGGATGCAAATACATGTTGAATTATGCATGATGATTGTAGATGCATATGATTATTGGTGCACATCCCATGAGTCGTGGTCATCCCTTGATGATTTTAATGCTTGCCGCTATTTGTTTTGGTTCCGCTAAATGTGAAGCGAGGGGTGGGAGCGCCGCATGTCACATTTGAGCGTGGTTATCATATAGGGCGAGGAAAGGATATTTGCCGCTCAATGTGAGGCGAGGGGTGGGAGTACCGCATGTCCATTGAAGCGAGGTTATTCTATGCCGCCTATATGTAAATAAGCGAGGGGCATTAAAATACATTGTGATGGACAGACTAGGGAATGGTGACCGGTATTTGATATTGATGAGATGGTATTATGTCATGACATGTCTAGACCATTAAAAATAATCTATTGATTATACTCATGAGTTATGGTACAGGGACAACCAAACTGGAAGCGTTTTGAATTGCATGGGAAAAACAGGAAGTGTTTTATTATGATTATGCATTTACGCTTTATATTCATATTGTGTTGTATATGAATGATACCATTGCTCATGTTTGGGGGTTGTCCTTGTAGGTACTTTTGGCATGATATGAATGGGGCTAAGACGGGTTGAGACCGTGAGCTTGAAGAGCACTTTTGGTAGATGAAGGACAGGATTATTTTGTATAGTGTCTACTCTAGGAGTAGTGTAAAACTATAATTGATAACATTCTTTTGATGGGGAATGTAATTAATCCATTGATAGTCCTCATTTTTGGCATGTAACTTTTAGGCTCATAGCCTCAACACGATTAATTTACTCTGATCATTTATATTAGCTCTAATTATGCCTTTGATCCGCACTTAAGGATTAGGGTCCTTACATTAGTGGTATCAGAGCAGTGGTTAGAGAAGCCGGGAACGAGTGAAGGGTAGCCTTAGCATGATTGGCTAGGTGCTTACATTTGAAGCATGTCTATGCATGTGGTGCATATTGATGTATATTCTGTTATACTAACATGCTTGTTATCATTCCTGTTATCTAACGGCATAACATGTATATTTGTTTTGGAATTGTTGTTAAACCTTTGTGTTACAGCATGGCTGCTATGAATGCGGGGAACCTTAACGAAGAAGTTGGCGATGTGGGCAGTGTTAACGCTAGCGTTGGACAAGTGAACCCTCTACCTCCACCAGCAGTAGGCATGGAGCCAGTGGCTCAGTTATTGCTACCCGGTGAGATTAACTTGACTCAGTTTCTGTCTTACCACCCGCCCCGGTTTGAGGGAACAGAATCAGGGGAGGAAGCTGAGGAGTGGCTGGAGAGACTTGAGCAGATATTTGTGTCGGCTCCTTGTGCTGTTACAGCGTGGCTGAGGCTGGCGGAGTTCCAGTTAGCAAAGAAACCTCTAATGTGGTGGAGGGGAACTGTAATGAAGCTAAGAGCACTGGGTACTGTGATTGATTGGACACTCTTCAGGACCCGGTTTCTGAACCGGTACTTCTCCGCAGCGGCGAGACAGACGAAGGAGGACGAGTTTACAAGTTTGAAACAGGGGAACATGACAGTGTCAGACTATGCCATGCGGTACTCTTCGTTGCTGAGGTATGTTCCCCACATTGCCACCAATGGGCACGCAAAGATGAGAAATTTTATGAAGGGGTTGCGACCGGAGCTCTATGACCGGGTTATCACCAATAACCCAACTTCTTTTGATGATGCTCTCACAAGAGCGGAGCTTGCCGAGCTTGGAGTGGTAGCTTATCCTAGTGCTGTGCCACCGCAAGTACCACAACAGAGACAAACTAATGACAGCTTGAGGCCCCGGGGAGAGCCATTTAAACCTTGTGGTGCCTCTTCATCTTCACGGTTTGATGGAAAGAAGTTCTTTGGTCAGAAACAGGAGAATAAGAAGAATTGGTCGGCCAATCGAGGGTCTTCACAAGGGAATAGGCCGGGAGAGCCGAGGTGCGACCATTGTGGAGGGCCACATTCTTCAAGTAAGTGCCCTGCCTGTTATAGCTGTGGCAAGATGGGCCACATCTCTCGGTATTGCCCCACCCGGGGAGGACAGTCAGAGTTTCAGGGCAACAGGCCGAGGTTTGATGATAAGACAGTACACCAGAGGCAGCAGTTTGGGCCTCGACCATCGGGAGGTCAGACAGTGGGACCGCCCCAGGGGCAGGTGTATGCGCTGAATAGAGAGCAGGCCCAGGCAGCCCCAGAGGAGGTGATCGCCGGTACGTGTCATTTATTTACGTACCCTGCTTTTATTTTGATAGATACAGGTGCCTCCCACTCTTTTGTATCTGTTGGCTTTGTGGAGAGACACCATATGCGCACGTCTTCTCTACCCACGCCTCTCCTTGTCTCGACACCCACTGGAAGAAATGTCGTTGCTGATCAGTTCATGGCAGATTGCCTCATTTATTTTGAGGGCAACGAGTTGAAGACAGACTTGATTGTGTTGGGTATGTCGGACTTCGACTGCATCTTGGGCATTGATGTTCTGAACAGATATCAGGCAGTGGTAGATTGCCGGCAGAAGACAGTAAAGTTCAGACCTGATTTGGGTAGTCAGTGGACTTTCTATGGCAACGGTTCTCGTGCGAAGATTCCGTTTATTTCAGCGATCAAGATGACTCAGCTGTTGGAACGTGGCCACACGGGCTATCTCATCTATGCCGTGGACACGTCTGGGAAGAATAAGGAATTGAGAGTTGAGGATGTACCAGTGGTAGCAGAGTTTGCTGATGTGTTCCCAGAAGAGATCCCAGGATTCCCACCGGCTAGGGAAGTTGAGTTTGGGATCGAGTTGTTACCGGGGACATCCGCTATCTCTCGTGCACCTTACAGGATGGCACCGGCGGAGTTGAGGGAATTGAAGGAACAGTTGCAAGATCTCCTTGACAAGGGATATATACGCCCGAGCGTATCGCCATGGGGCGCACCGGTTCTCTTTGTGAAGAAGAAGGACGGTTCGATGCGGTTGTACATCGATTACCGGCAACTGAATAAAGCCACAGTAAAGAACAAGTATCCTCTCCCAAGGATTGATGATCTGTTTGACCAGTTGCAAGGTACCAGACTGTATAGCAAGATTGATTAGAGGTCCGGGTACCATCAGATTCGAGTCAGAGAGGAAGATGTACAGAAGACAGCGTTTCGGACTCGATATGGACATTATGAGTTCTTAGTGATGCCGTTCGGTGTGACGAATGCTCCAGCGGTCTTTATGAGCTTGATGAACAGAGTGTTTCAGCCGTATCTTGATCAGTTCGTCATCGTGTTCATCGACGACATTCTCATCTATTCCAGGAGCGAGGAAGAGCAAGTGAAACACTTGAGGACAGTGCTCCAGATTCTCCGAGATCACCAGTTGTATGCCAAGCTCAGTAAGTGTGAGTTCTGGTTGAGCAGTGTAGTATTTCTGGGGCATGTCATTTCTAGCAGTGGGATATCCGTGGATCCCAGGAAGATCGAAGCCGTGATGGAGTGGGCTGCCCCCACTTCTGTGCCTGAGATTCGGAGCTTCCTTGGTTTGGCCGGATATTATCGACGCTTCATCGAGGGCTTTTCAAAGATTGCCAAGCCGTTGACACAGTTGACCCAGAAAGGAGTACCTTTCTTTTGGTCAGAAGCTTGTGAGGAAAGCTTCTAGGAGTTGAAGCACCGTTTGACGATGGCGCCAGTGTTAGTGATCCCTACGGAGAACTCCAGATTTGTTTTGTATACCGATGCGTCGCTCCAGGGCCTTGGGTGTGTACTGATGCAGGATAGGCATGTGGTAGCTTATGCATTGAGGCAGTTGAAGCCGCATGAGACGAGATACCCAGTCCATGACTTGGAACTGGCGGCTATCATCTTCGCCCTGAAGATTTGGAGACATTACTTGTATGGTACTTCGTTTACCATTTACACGGATCACAAGAGCCTCAAGTTTTTATTCACTCAGGCAGAGCTGAACATGAGGCAGAGGAGGTGGATGGACTTACTCAAAGACTATGATTGTGAGATTGAGTACCATCCCGGAAAAGCTAATTTGACAGCAGATGCCTTGAGCCGGAAAGTGAGGAGTTCTGCTGAGGACGTCATCCATTTGTCAGCCATGATGACCTCCTATTGCCATCTGGGCTATGATTTCGACATAGGTGCATCACCTGTGTATGTATCGACCTTGTTAGCTGAGCCAGATATCTACGAGAACATCAGGAGAGCTCAGAGGTCAGATGATGAGGTCCAGAGGTGGTTATCTTTAGTACATCTTGGTCAGCCAACAAAATTCAGAGTGGTCGATGACGGATCTTTGAGGTTGGGTAACCGTTGGGTGGTTCCGAGTACGCCGGAGTTGCGTAGAGGGATCTTGGAGCGAGCTCATAGTAGCAGACTTAGCATCCACCCAGGCGGGAAGAAGATGTATAAAGATCTACGTGGTCAGTTTTGGTGGAAGAGGATGAAATCTGATGTCGTCGCTTTTGTTAAGAGGTGCTTGATCTGCCAGCAGGTTAAGGCAGAGAGGCAGAGACCTGGCGGCGAGTTGAAAAGCTTGGAGATACCGAAGTGGAAGTGGGAACACATTTCCATGGACTTCGTGACTCACCTGCCGAGGAGTACTTCAGGCTTTGATGCTATTTGGGTGATTGTGGATCGATTGACTAAGGTAGCTCATTTCATCCCCTATAGCATGACTTTCACCTTTTTGAGGATGGCGCAGTTGTATATTCGAGATGTGGTGAGATTGCATGGGATCCTCATTTCCATAGTGTCGGATCGAGATCCGCGATTCACATATCATTTTTGGGAAGGTCTTCAGTCAGCCTTGGGAACTGAAGTTAGATTGAGCACTGCTTATCATCCTCAGACGGATGGCCAGACCGAGCGTACTATTCAGACGCTCGAGGACATGTTGAGAGCTTGCATTTTGGAGTTCGATGTTTCTTGGCAAGATTCAGTGCCTTTGGTAGAGTTCTCTTATAATAACAGCTACCAGGCGAGTATTCAGATGGCTCCTTTTGAAGCTCTTTATGGCAGACGGTGTAGATCACCCTTGTGTTGGGATGATTTGGACCGTAAATCGGTCGGAGGACCGGAGTTGGTTCGGGAAATGGAAGAGAAGATAAAGATGATAAGGCAGAAAATGAAAGCAGCCCAGGACAGACAGGCAGCTTATGCGAATAAACGGCGGAGACCGTTGGAATTTCAGTTGGGAGATAAGGTATTTTTGAAGATCTCGCCTTTCAGAGGCGTTGTGCGATTTGGGATGCGCGGGAAATTGTCTCCGAGGTATGTTGGACCGTACGAGATTTTGCAGCGCATTGGCACTTTAGCTTACCGACTTGCTTTGCCGCCTTCTTTATCTGGTATACATGACGTGTTTCATGTATCGATGTTGCGGAAGTATGAGCCGGATCCGTCGCATGTTTTACAGCCTTCCGAAGTTCAGTTAGACTCCGATGTGTCTTATGTGGAACGGCCTGTTAGAATTCTGGATCGAGCAGACCGCAGACTTCGGAACAAAGTGATACCTATGATCAAGGTTCAGTGGGATCGCAGGGGTGTCGAGGAGGCTACGTGGGAGACGGAGCGGCATATGGTGCAGCACTACCCGGAACTATTCTCTGGTATGTGTTTATGTTTAGTTTCTTTTGGGGGTAAGTGCATGTGATTTCGAGGACGAAATCTTATAAGTAGGGGAGTATTGTGATATCCCCGAAATGATTAATTGCAATTGGGCATTAATTGTGTTTATATGATTAATTATGGTGGTAATTAATTATGTGCGGGAATTATTTATCTTATTGAAATGCTTAGTCACATGATAGAGTGACCCGGGAGGGCATTTCAGGGTGCATGTTGTGCATGTTTGGAAAATGGTTATTAGCATGATTTATTTGCCATGGGTAGCAATTAATTGGAAATCATGAGTTTAATTGATATTTTGGTGCATTGTGGTGAAATGCCTTTTAAATATCATGTTGGGGTGTTTTATACACCATGGGTTTGTGAAATGCTTTTAATTAAAACCCAACCCCTTTTATACCCCAACCCCACCCTACCTTTACCCTCACTTTCCCCAAATCACTTCCCACAAACCCTTTCCCCTTATTTTCGAGTTGGAGCATAAAGGTGGAGAGAAGCCCTTCCAAAAATCTTGTTTTGTGGAGTTTATTGGGAGATTTGAGGTCCCCAAGAGGTATGGATACCTCATTGTTAATTTTGTAAGGTTTTATTTAAGTTTGGTATGATTTTGAAGGGTTTTAAAATGGGTTTGTGTTGGGATGTTGTGGTTTTGGTTGAGGGTTGGATTTACACTTGTTTGGAGGTGTATTTTGGAGGTTTATGTTGTTATTATGTTGTTGGTTTGATGGTTTAAGTGTTGGTATGGATTGGAAGGTTTTGGTATGCAAAAATTGTGAAAAATCGCGAGTCTGTGCGAGGCGATCGACCGCCTGAAATGGGGCGATCGATCGCCGATGGGCAGTACCAAATTTGCGGGACAGGCGATCGATCGCCTGACATGAGGTGACCGATCGCCGAGAGGCAGTGGCCAATCCAAGGTTAGGCGATCGATCGCCATGTTTGGCGCGATCGATCGCCACGAAGGAAAAATTGAGGCGATCGATCGCCTCAGCCAAGCGATCGATCGCCAACTGTGGAATTTTGAGAAATGCTTTCTTTTGTCGAATTTTTGGTATTTGACTATTATTTGGCTTCTAATATGGGGTTGTGTGATTGTGTAGAACCATCCCAGGTAGCAACGCAACCAAGGAACTGAAGCCATATCAATTCCACTTTTGGAAAGGTACGTAGAGGACGTACGGGCACCCAACGGTACATGTATCTAATATACTCATTGTTTATGCATTGTGGATGCGAGTATATATGTGATTATGCATTGTGGATGCAAATACATGTTGAATTATGCATGATGATTGTAGATGCATATGATTATTGGTGCACATCCCATGAGTCGTGGTCATCCCTTGATGATTTTAATGCTTGCCGCTATTTGTTTTGGTTCCGCTAAATGTGAAGCGAGGGGTGGGAGCGCCGCATGTCACATTTGAGCGTGGTTATCATATAGGGCGAGGAAAGGATATTTGCCGCTCAATGTGAGGCGAGGGGTGGGAGTACCACATGTCCATTGAAGCGAGGTTATTCTATGCCGCCTATATGTAAATAAGCGAGGGGCATTAAAATACATTGTGATGGACAGACTAGGGAATGGTGACCGTTATTTGATATTGATGAGATGGTATTATGTCATGACATGTCTAGACCATTAAAAATAATCTATTGATTATACTCATGAGTTATGGTACAGGGACAACCAAACTGGAAGCGTTTTGAATTGCATGGGAAAAACAGGAAGTGTTTTATTATGATTATGCATTTACGCTTTATATTCATATTGTGTTGTATATGAATGATACCATTGCTCATGTTTGGGGGTTGTCCCTGTAGGTACTTTTGGCATGATATGAATGGGGCTAAGACGGGTTGAGACCGTGAGCTTGAAGAGCACTTTTGGTAGATGAAGGACAGGATTATTTTGTATAGTGTCTACTCTAGGAGTAGTGTAAAACTATAATTGATAACATTCTTTTGATGGGGAATGTAATTAATCCATTGATAGTCCTCATTTTTGGCATGTAACTTTTAGGCTCATAGCCTCAACACGATTAATTTACTCTGATCATTTATTTTAGCACTAATTATGCCTTTGATCCGCACTTAAGGATTAGGATCCTTACAACACTGTTCTCATCTCTATCAACCAGGGGACTCCCAGTCACCAGTGCTCCGCTCAATACCCATTCTCGTGTCTGTGCATCCAACCCTTTGAAGAAATATTGCAGGAGATTATAGTTCGAAAAAGTGTGATACCGGAATGTGTTGGCCAATTCATTGAATCTCTCCCAAACAGCGTAGAACGGCTCGGAACGTTGTTGGGCAAAGCTTGTGAAGGCATGTTGATGTAGCATCTCCAAGGACCTCACAAGACAAACAAAACAAAATAAATATATACAATTTTTTTTTTTTCAAAATAAATGAACAAAAATGGTTAAATTACGGTCAAATAACCTAGTATGATATTACTAAAGTTAGTCCCCGGCAAAGGCGCCAAAAACTTGATCGCTTTTATTTTAAACAAATTATTTCCAATCTAGCGATTTTAGACCGCAAGTGCACGGTGTCAAGTTTTAGTATAGATAGGAAGATACGGATTGTCGAACCCACAGGGACTAACAAGTAAGTACCAAATAAGACACTTTTAACTATATTTAACCTACGAAATTAATTTGTAATTAACGACTAATTAATTAATATAAACTACTAATCCAACCAAGTCAATAAAAATAAACTTAGAAAAATACACTAGAGAAGATTATCGAGACTTTGGCTCACCAATGCAATTCCCTACAATTCTCGATTGAATATTCAAATATTTCTAAGGTGATGAGTTCTCCAAATTTATCTAATATACTCTCTCGAGCTATATTAAACCTAATATCAAATTGCAGTAAGTCACTCTCGTGCACTCAATTAACAACTCAATATTGCATAAGATCCGTGAAAACTCATAGCTTTCGATTACTAGATATCTAAGGCTATCACACATGTATTTGACATCATCTCTCGATCTCAGTCTGAAATCCATGGTATGAGTTATTAATTCCGTATCATAAAATCATCTCTCGATCTCAATTACGATACTAACATCATTCAAAGGTGATCAAACCTCTAAAAGCATGAAGAACATATAACATACGCAAAGAATTATAAGAATTCAATCATTAAATCATCAAATCGAAGGTTCATAACAAAGGATTTGCCTAGCCTCGATAAATAAACTTAGTTCATACTCATGAATAAATACCAATACTCAAACATGTCTTGCAACAATCCAAGCATGATATAATCAAAATAAAACTAAACTAAAGTTTAAAAGTAAGAATAACTCCCAGCGTCGACTCCGGTTGTAGATCCTCGCTCCTTCTCTTGCTTCCTTCTCGATCGTCTCTTTTAATCGCCTTGTTGGAGATGTTCCAAAATCATAGGGTTAAAGGTTGAAGATGATAGATGGTGTGCAAGGTTCTGGCCGTGAGAGAGAGTGAAGGAGTTGGATGAGGCGTGTATGATTGGTGGAGGCTAATTGTGATTGGCTGTGGGAGTGATATGGGGCGTGTGGTATGATGGAGAAGTTGAGTTGGAATTGAAGGAAAGGGGCTGTGAGATGGAGGCTGTATCTAGGGTTAAAAATATGATTTTGGGTTGAAAATATTGTGTATAATATATAGGGGAAAGAATTATGGACTTCCCTTTTGCATACAAACTCTACAAGGAAGGTATTTTTATGAAAACTCCTCGTCCCGATCGATCCGAAATTGTGGCCGATCGATCCAGCCTTCCAGTAAGACCTTTGCTCAGTTTTCAGCCTTTCTCGATCTATCGGAAATGGTTGCTCGATCGATCGAGTTTCACAGAAAGTTTTCTTCGCCTTTTTCAGCTTCTGGCGAGTTTCGTATTTTGGCCGTAACTTTCTCATACAAACTCCGAATTTGATGAATCAGCTGTCCACGCGAAGATAAGAGAAAGTTCTACATCTTTTATATGGACCACATTTCCAAAACATGGCTCGAAAATATAGTAATTTGAGGAGAAAGGAGCAACATGTGTCTTGGATTCTGGTTTTTTTCCTCTTTTCTTCAACTTTATTATTTTTTTCATCTTTTAGCTTGATTTCTTCCCCTTTTATGAATTTCAACATTGATTCCTGAAATATAGAAATATATACCATAAAACGTAAAATAATTCAAGAATCAACACGAAAACATATACAAATCATAGCATAAAAACGCGTAATAATCAACCCTATCAGTATCCTGTATGGCCTCGTTCCAATAACTGTGCCATCATTGACAGCAGATATCAACGGGATCTTTGAACGAGAACCATCCCCATAGAATGTCCACAGGACTCCCATATCAGACCTGAATCGGACAGTCCTCTGCCTGCAGTTCACAACTGCCTGATACCTGTTCAGAACATCAATGCCTACAATGCAGTCAAAGTCTGACATCCCCAGAATAATCAAATCTGACCTTAGCTCGTTATCCTCAAAATAAATGAGGCCGTCATAGACAATCTGATCAGTAATCAAACTTCTTCCAGCGGGGGCCGAGACTATAAGAGGCGTGGGCGACGGAGAAGTTCATATGTGGTGCCTTTCCACAAAACTTCCCGACACAAAAGAGTGTGACGCACCTGTGTCGATCAATATAAAAGCAGGGTGCGTAAATAAAAGACACGTACCTGCTATAACCTCCTCCGGAGCCGCTGTAGCCTGCTCCCTCGTCAAAGCATAAACCTGCCCCTGAGGTGGCCCCATGGGCTGACCTCCATACTGCCTCGGTGCAATATAATGGCTAGCAAATCGCTGCTTCCATAGGTTCATACCAACCTATCAATGTGATGCACGTTCTATCCCGGTATACCATACCGTACAAACCATTAGAGTTGTGGGTCATCACCCAATATATCTTTAAAGCACCAAAGCATAATGGACATCCCGGTGTCCTTGCTCAACCACAACGTACGAGCATAACCTATTATGATGTTGCAACTGTGAAATGTACGTATGTGATATTTGCAATAAAGGTGTATCGAAATACATAAAATATGGTACTGGAAATAAATGTGATAAGTGAATGTACATTGGGAATGATATGGTGCTGCTTTCGAGCGAGCAAAGGTTGAGATATTGTCGCCGTTGAGCGACCATCGATTATGACGCCGCTATTGTTGAGCGGGTGTGGGATTATAATGCCGCTATTGTAGAGCGAGCTATGATATAGAACTATGGAATTATTGGATAGATACATGTGATATCTACGGTACTTTAATTGATGTGTTAAACATATTTGATTATGGAACTGGCATAATAGAAAAGGTATCTGTTAATCTATGTGGCGATTAACTGGCTTTGGGAATTTGATGAGTTTGGTTATTTTGAGAACATGGACAATTCAGGGAATCCTGAATGAGGATGATACCATCCAGGGAGTATCATTTAAATTCATGGCATTTACATTTTGTAAATTATAAATTGTAATGTTGTGATTATTGGATTGGTGATAATTGAGTTATGTGATAGATTTAATTATCGTATTGAAATGCGTGGTCACATGGAAAGAATGACCCGGGGGTGCATTTCAGGGTGCATGTTGTGCATGTTGGGAGGATTGAATATTAGCATGATTTATTTGTTATGGTTATCAATTAAATGGAAAGCATGAGTTTAATTGTGATTTTGATGCATTTTGGTGAAATGCCTTTTTAATATCATGTTGGGATGTTTAATATATCATGTTAGTTGTGGGGATACAAATTTACTTACTTTAAAACCCTCTACCCCCACCTTTACCAAATCACTTTACTAAATCCCCCAAAATCATCCCTCAAACCCTTATTCTCCTATTTTCGTTTTTGGCTAAAAATTGGGAGAGAAATCCTTCCAAAACCTTGATTTGTGGAATTTGTTGGGAGATTTGGAGTCCCCAAGAGGTATGGATACCTCCTTGTTGTTTTTGTAGTGTTTGATTTGAGTTTGAAATGGTTTTGAAGGGTTTTGAAATGGGTTATTTTGGGTTGGTATTATTTTGGTTGAATGTTGGATTTTTGAGATGTTTAAAGTGTATTTGGAAGGTTTTATTGTGTTTGATGTTGTTGGTTTGATGGTAGGGGAGTTGGTATGGGTTGGAATAGAGTTTTGGAGCAAAAATGGCGATTTTTCGAAGTGCAAGACTCGGCGATCGATCGCCCGTTTTTGGCGATCGATCGCGAGCCGACAGTGTGCTCCAGAAGCTTTTGGCGATCGATCACCACACTTGGGCAATCGATCGGCGAGGCTGGCGATCGATCGCGCTAAGTATGGCGATCGATCGCCGAAGGAATAAAATTTGAGGTTCGGGCAGTGTGATCTCGCGATCGATCGGCCCTTCGCAGCGATCGATCGCGAGACACAAAATATGATGTTTTTGGTTATTTTTGTAGGATTTTTGGTATTGGACTATAATTGGGTTCTAATATTGATTTGTGTGAATATGTAGAACCATCCCAGGTGGCGACACAGCCAAGGAAGTGAAGTCATACCAAATCCTACTTTTTGGAAAGGTACGTAGAAGACGTACGGGCACCCAACGATACATGTATCTAATATACTCCTTGTTTATGCATTGTGGATGCGAGTATATATGGAATTATGCATTGTGGATGCAAATACATGTTGAATTATGCATGATGATTGTATATGCATATGATGATTATTGGTGCATATCCCATGAGTCATGGTCATCCTTTGATGATTTTATTGCTTGCCGCTATTTGTTTGGTGCCGCTCAATGTGAAGCGAGGGGTGGGAGCGCCGCATGTCACATTGAAGCGTGGTTGTCATATGAGGCGAGGAAAGAATATTTGCCGCTCAATGTGAAGCGAGGGGTGGGAGCGCCGCATGTCCATTGAAGCGAGGTTATTCTATGCCGTCTATATGAGAAGCGAGGGGCATTAAAATACATTGTGATGAACAAACTAGGGATTGTTGATTGGTAACTAGTGATGATGAAATGGTATTATGTCATGACATGTGTGGGCCATTAAATAATCTATTTGATTATACTCATGACTTATGGTACAGGGACAACCAAAAAGGGAGCATTTAAAATGCATGGGAAAAACACGAAGTGTTTATTACGGTTTATGCATTTACACCTTACATTCATATTGTGTTGTATATGAATTATTATATGCTCATGTTTGGGGGTTGTCCTTGTAGGTACATTTTTGGCATGATATGAAGGGGCTAAGGCAGGTTGAGGCAGTGAGCTAGTGAAGAACACTTTTGGGAATTGAAGGACGGGATGACTTTTGTATAGTATCTACTCTAGGAGTAGTGTAAAGCTATAGTTGATAACATTCATTTGATTGTGAATGTAATTAATCCATTGATAGTCCTTACTTTTGGCATGTAGTTCTTGAAGCTCATAGTCTCAACACGATCTTTTTACTCTGATAATTTATGTTAGCTCTAATTATGTCTTTAATCCGTACTTAAGGAACTAGGGTCCTTACAACAAAGCAATCCTAATTTCGTAGGATTTATTCCTCAAGGGTGGTGTGATCATGTCCACCACATGTCACCTCGGTATAAGCAGTAGTTTCCTCAACAACTACTCATATTACCAGTCACTTGGCCGTAGCCATTCCAACGAGTATACCCAAAGGTACCACTACTCGTAAAATATTTACCTCAAATAGGTGCTGCGGTACACTTCCTCTATGGCGCACCCAATAACTCATCGAGCAACCTGCTCGACATAATGGTCTCGTCAACTACTGACCCAGGGACTATCATGTGCGCACCATTGGCACTCAAACCATCGACTAAATACATATACGTAAAGTATTATTCATCAAAATGACGCTACGCGTCTACATAGACATCCACTATGTCGTCGTCATCCCGTGACGGTACCTGTCAACACACGACATGCATAATCTCTTCGTCAAGCACATGATGGTATATGTATATCAACGCATGCCATCAACAAAATGCTAATAAAATAGTAATATGTCATACCTCATCGCTAACAAGATAGCGGCATACCTGTCTCATCGTCCAACAGTGGTACGCAATCAGCACCCATCGCTCGTAGGTGACGCAATCCAGTGCTACGTACATAGCGGTATAACCCATCGCTATAGAACCCAAGGCATGATCCCTCGCCAAAGAGGCAGCGGCATAAAACATCACTATAGGTATCCAGTGGTATGAACCATCGCCATAGATGTAGCGGAATGTACCATCGCTATATAATACCCGGCGGCATGAACCATCGCCAATTGAATAGTGGAATGAACCATCGCTATGAATACCCGGTGGCATAAACAATCGCAAATAGAATAGCGGAATGAACCATCGCTATGAATACCCGGGGGCATAAACCATCGCCAATAGAATAGCGGAATGAACCATCGCTATGAATACCCGACGGCATAAACCATCGCCAGTAGAATAGCGGAATGAACCATCGCTATGAATACCCGGCAGCATAAACCATCGCCAATAAAATAGCGGAATGAACCATCGCTATGAATACCCGGTGGCATAAACCATCGCCAATAGAATAGCGGAATGAACCATCGCTATGAATACCCAGCGGCATAAACCATCGCCAATAGAATAGCCGATCCCTAGTCTTGTTATAGTAGTGTATTTTAATGCACCTCGCTTGTCATGACCGCTGCACTAATACCACTCGCTTCGACATATCAGCGGCATCGAATAACCTCGCTCAAATGCGACATGCGGCAATTGTAAGACCCCGTTATCTAAACAAGATGCTAAGGTGCGATTAAGAGAACTAAACATATATATATATATATATATATCAGAGTATTAGGCCGTGTTGACTACCTGAGCTTAAGAAATTACAGTACCAAAAGTTTAAAAAAAGGAATTATACATATTCCTAACAAAAGGTACTACACTTGTAGCTTTACTCTACACTTTGTAGAAACTATACAAAGAGAAACTTCTGTTGTGCTAATCCTGTAGCACTCCTTACAGCTCATAGTATCAACCCCGACCCTGGTTCTCATCGTCAAAAGCACCTACAAAGACAACCCCCAACAAATGAGCACATCATAGTTCATATTCTTCATAATATTAAGGTAAAGCATAAATGCATAAATCATAAGTATAAGATACTTCCTGAATTTCCAATGCATTTATAACGCCCATTTTGGTTGTCCCTGTACCATAACTCATAACAAAATCAATACATGATATTATGGCTTCTTTAAATAAATGTCATGACATACTTCATTTCTTAACTCTTTATGTAGGGTCTTCCTACCTTGACATCGTCTTAATCACCTATTAGGGACTAAACATGCATTTAATACGTCTTAGGGTTTCAGTTGTAGCTTAGAGCTAGTAAAATCATGGGCCGAGAATGAAATTTTAAAGGCTAAATAATTACATTCACAAAATGAATGTTAAGGCGATAGGATTATTCTACTCCTAGAGTAGATATTATCCAAAAGTTCTTGCATCCTAACTTCTTCCATGCTTCTCAAAGCTCACTGCCTCAACCCGGCCCTTAGTCCATTAGTCCAAAGGTGTACCTACAGGAACAACCCATCATGAGCATATACATCTTTACTTAATAATCATAAGGAAATGGCATATAAATAAATGCATGAAAGTAATTGATAACATATACTTCCTTGTTAATCGTATTAACCCTCTTTGGTTGTCCCTGTTTCATAGTCATGCATAAAATCATTAGTTCTTGCCATAAATGATTAAACATCATACTTCACATATATGCTCACAACAAACTATGTTAATTAGAAATGGGACTGTCCGGGTTCCATTATGACAGCGGTATAATTGGCCATCATATGATACCCATCGCTACACCTTGATAGCGGATGTATCTCTTTATTCAGCGGATGATACCCCTCGCTACGCCTTGATAACGGATGTACCACCTCGCTTAGCGGATGATACCCATCGCTACACCTTGATAGCGGATGTACCCCATCGCTCATCAGCGGATGATACCCATCGCTACACCTTGATAGCGGATGTACCCCATCGCTCATTTATGTGAGCGGCAAGACCTTCCTCGCTTTTGCCCATAATAACCACCGGACATCCAACCATTCTTAAGAACATAGTTTCATATTCATCATAAACATCATAGCATCTTAAAAACATCATCATCTTGTAAACATCATTACCATATAAGCATTATCATCTTATAGACATCATCGTCTCATCATAATCGGTATAGTAACGTCTTATCATCATCATTTATCATAACATAATCTTAAGCATCTTGTCATCTTTATTCATCATGAAATCATCTTTATTCATCATAACATCATCGTAAGTATCTTATCATCTTGATTCATTATCAAATCATCTTCATCATGGACTTACTTATCATAACATCATCTTAAACATCTTATCATTTTTATTCATTATGTACACCATCATGGCATCGTAAGTTCTTATGCAATCATAGTATGATCATAATATAGGAGTATGGCCTCTTGCCATATGGGCATCTTACCCCGTGGCATCTTACCACATAATAACATCGTATTCCATCATCATAAACTTACTTATCAAAATCATCATCATAAACTTCATCATCATAATCATCATCGTCATAACTTACTTATCATAATCATCTTTATAAACATCATATCATCTTCATTTATCATAACATCATCCTCATAAACTTGCTTATCATAATCATCATTATAAACATCGTATCATCTTCATTTATCATAACATCATCATAAACATCGTGAATACTTATGCAATTAATGCATAGTCAGAGTTAGGAGTGTGTTACCGTCCGATGCCCGTACGCTTCTTACGTACCTTAATTCCAAAAGTGGAGAAATTGAAGAACTCTATCTTCTCGATGTTGTTGGCACCTGGGATGGTTCTACACAACCATACAAATCGATATTAGAAGCTAAACAATAGCCAAATACCAAAAATTCAACAAAAACATCATTTGCCATGTTTAACACAGCGGCGATCGATCGCTACTTGAGGCGATCGATCGCCTCGCTCTTTTGTCTTGCGGCGATCGATCGGTTAATTTTAGGCTATCGATCGCCTAACACGTGAAATGGCTACTGCCTCTCGGCGATCGGTCGCCTCATTTTAGGCGATCGATCGCCTCCCTTGCGAAAATGGTACTGCCCTATGGCGATCGGTCGCCTCTTTTCAGGCGATCGATCGCCTCGCACAGAGTCGCGGTTTTTCACCATTTTTGTACATTTTCCAAGTTCAATCCCATACCATTCAAACCCAAACTTTCCAATCACACTAACATCATCATAACTTGTTAAAACCCACATAAAGCACTTCAAAAATCATACCCCAACAACATACAACACATACCCCAAACAAACCCACATAAATCACTTCAAAATCATCCCATTTCAAATCCAAACTTCATAAAACTTTAGGAAGGGTTCCATACCTCTTGAAGACTCCAAATCTTAACAAAGATCACACAAACACAAGTTTTGTGGAGTTTCCTCCTTCCTCCTTTGAGGGATTTCGAAAATGGTGTGGGGTTAGGGCTTTGGGAGAGAATTGGGGGTTTTTGAGTGGTGGGGAAGAAGTTAAAGGAAAAATGGGATAAAAGGGGAATATAGTGGGGTTATTAAAATTGTACCCCAAATTAACATGATGTATAAAATACCCCAACATGGTATTTTAAAAGCATTTACAAAGATGCATTAAACTTCCACTAAATCATGTTTTCCTCATAATTCCCAATCAATACAATTAAATCATGTTAACCCCATTTCCTATCACACATAACATGCACCTTGAAACGTAACTCCCCTCCCGGGTCATGCCTATCATGTGACTAAGCATTTCATCGTGGTAATTAATTTCAACACGTAAATCAATTATCCACATAATTAATCAGATAAACATAATTAATGCCTTAATTGCAATTAATCATTTCGGGGCGTCACATTACTCCCCTACTTATAAGATTTCGTCCTCGAAATCGCATGCACTTACCTCAAAAGAAACTAAACATAAATCACATACCAGAGAATAGTTTCGGGTAGTGCTGTACCATACGCCGCTCCGTCTCCCACGTAGCCTCCTCGACACCCCGACGATCCCACTGAACTTTGACCATCGGTAAAACTTTACTTCGTAGTCTGCGATCCTCACGATCCAGAATTCTGACCGGTCGTTCAACGTAGGATACCCCTGAGTCCAACTGCACTTCAGTAGACTATAATACATGAGACGGGTCTGGCTCATACTTCCGTAACATAGAGGCATGGAAAACATCATACATCCCAGATAAAGACGGCGGTAGAGTCAAACAGTAAGCCAAAGTACTGGTACGCTGAAATACTTCATATGGCCCAACATACCTCGGGGATAACTTTCCCGCATACCAAAACGAACTACACCTCTGGAGGGTGAGATTTTCAAGAAGACCCTGTCTTCTACTTAGAATTCTAGCGGTCATCGCCGCTTGTTGGCATAGGCTGCTTGCCTATCCTGGGTCACCTTCATCTTTTGGCGTATCAACTTAATCTTGTCTTACATATCCTTAATCATATCCGGTCCTCCGATCGCTTTACTAGTCAAGTCCTCCCAATACAGCGGTGACTTACATCGTTGTCCATAAAGAGCTTCAAAGGGCCATTTGAATGCTCTCCTGATAGCTGTTATTTAAAGGAGAACTCTACCAGTGGTATAGAATCTTGTCACGGAGTATCAAACTCCAATACACATGTCCTCATCATATCCTCGAGTGCGAAGTAAACCTTGGGTCTCTGTCAGACACCATCAAGACTGGAACACCATGTAACCTCACTACATCCCGCACATGTAATTGGCCATCCTTAGGCATGTGAAAGACACATGACAAAGGATGAAGTGAGCTACTTCGTCAGCCTATCCACGATCACCAGATCGTATCGAATCCAGAGGCCGCTCTTGGCAAGTGGGTTACAATGTCCATAAATACATGCTCCCACTTCCATTGGGGGGTACTTCCGAGCTCTTCAGCTCGCCATAAGGCCTCTACCTTTCTGCCTTTACCTGCTGGCAGATCAAACATCTTTTGACAAGGCCATAACATCACGCTTCATACGTCTCCACCAGAATTAACCACCTAAGTCCTTGTACATCTTCCTCCCTCCTGGGTGGATAGTGAACCGACTACTGTGGCCCGCTCCAACATTCCCTTACGCAACTCTGGTGTATCTGGGGCTACCCATCGATGGCCCAATCTCAATGAATCATCTTCTGCCACTCTGAACTTTGATGGCCGTCCTTGAAGCACTATAGATGACCATCCTTGAACCTCATCATCCGACCTCCGGCTTTCCTGATAACCTCAAATATGTCTGGCTCGGCCGACAAGATCGACACTCGCACCGGCGATGTGTCCACATCAATATCATAGCCCGGACGGCAATAAGAAGTCATCATCGCTGATAAACACATAGTGTCCTCAGCAGTACTTTTCACTTCCGACTTAAGGTGCCTGCTATTAAGTTGCTTTACCAGGATGGTACTCAATCTTACAGTCAAAATCCTTGAGTAAGTCCATTCATCTTCTTTGTCGCATATTCAACTCAGCCTGTGTGAACAAAATTTCAGGCTCTTATGGTCCGTGTAGATGGTAAACAACGTACCATGCAAGTAACGCCTCCAAATCTTCGAGGCAAACATAATGGCTGCCAGCTCCAAATCATGGACTGGGTACCTAGCCTCATGTGGTTCAATCGCCTCGATGTATAAGCCACCACATGCTTATCTTGCATCACACACAGTCCAAACCCTGCAGTGATGCAGTCGTGTACATAGCAAACTTCTTATCCTCAGAAGGAATTACCAATATAGGTGTCGTAGTCAAACGACGCTTCACTTCTTGGAAGCTTTTCTCACAAGCTTCGGACCAAAAGAATGGGACTCCTTCCTGAGTCAACCGTGCTAGCGGCTTAGCGATCTTGATATAACATGATCCAAGAATACTACACTGCTCGACCAGAACTCGTACTTACTGGGCTTTGCATACAACTGATGATCCCTAAGGATCTGGAGTACTGTTCTCAAGTGCTTTACATGTTCCTCTTTAGTTCGAGAGTAAATGATCATATCGTCAATGAAAACTACGACGAACTGATCCAAATAGGGTTGGGGTACCCTGTTCATCAGGCTCATAAAAACAGCTAGGGCATTCGTCACCCCAAAAGGCATGACTAAGATCCGTAGTGCCCATATCTAGTCCTGGAAGCCGTCTTCTGTACATCGTCCTCTCGAACTCGAATCTGATGATACCCCGATCTCAGATCGATCTTACTGTAGAGCCCCGTACTCTGCAGCTGATCAAACAAATCGTCGATCCCCAGAAGCGGATACTTATTCTTCACTATGGCTTTGTTCAGTTGTCTGAAATCGGTGCACAACCGCAACGAACCATCTTTCTTTTCGACAAATAGGACTGGTGCATCCCAAGGCGATATGCTAGGGTGTATATAGTCCTTGCCAAGGAGCTCTTGCAACTGAACCTTTCCCTTAACTCCGCTGGTGCCATCCTATACGGGCACGAAAAAAGGTAGGCGTCCCTGGTAGTAACTTAATCCCAAACTCGACCTCTCTCGTCGGTGGGAATCCGGGAATCTCTTCCGGAAATGCATCAGGAAACACCGCCACTACGGGCACCTCCTCAACCTTTTCCTCTTTCAGTAATAACCACAGTATAGTTGAAATATCCTTTGTGGTCTCGTTCCAATAACTGTGCCATCTTGACAACAGATATTAACGGAATCCTTGAACGGAAATCATCCCCATAGAATGTCCATCGGACTCCCATATCAGACCTGAATCGGACAGTCCTTGTCTGCAGTCCACAACTGTCTGATACTTGTTCAGAACATCAATGCCTACAAACTGACATCCCCAGAACAATCAAGTCTGTCCTCAGTTCGTTATCCTCAAAACAAATGAGGCCGTCTTAACCAATCTGATCAGTTATCAAACTTCTTCCAGCGGGGGTCGAGACTACAAGAGGCGTGGGCGACGGAGAAGTACATATGTGGTGCCTTTCCACAAAACTTGTTGACATTTGCTGCCATACTGCAAGATAAGGGTTAACAACAATACCCAAAAGCAATTCATATAATACCTCGTTAGATAAATAAAACATGTTAATACGACATCATATACTTCATATGCAACTTATGCACAAAACATGTTTAAAAGTAGGCACCTAGCAAACTTATTGCTAAGGCTACCCTTCACTCATTCCCGAGTTATTTAACCACTGCTCTGATACCACTAATGTAGGGTCTTCCTACCTTGACATCGTCTTAATCACCTATTAGGGACTAAACATGCATTTAAGTACGTCTTAGGGTTTCAGTTGTAGCTTAGAGCTAGTAAAATCATGGGCCGAGAATGAAATTTTAAAGGCTAAATAATTACATTCACAAAATGAATGTTAAGGCGATAGGATTATTCTACTCCTAGAGTAGATACTATCCAAAAGTTCTTGCATCCTAACTTCTTCCATGCTTCTCAAAGCTCACTGCCTCAACCCGGCCCTTAGTCCATTAGTCCAAAGGTGTACCTACAGGAACAACCCATCATGAGCATATACATCTTTACTTAATAATCATAAGGAAATGGCATATAAATAAATGCATGAAAGTAATTGATAACATATACTTCCTGGTTAATCGTATTAACCCTCTTTGGTTGTCCCTGTTTCATAGTCATGCATAAAATCATTAGTTCTTGCCAAATGATTAAACATCATACTTCACATATATGCTCACAACAAACTATGTTAATTAGAAATGGGACTGTCCGGGTTCCATTATGACAGCGGTATAATTGGCCCCCCTCGCTCGACATAACACATCATATGATACCAATCGCTACACCTTGATAGCGGATGTATCTCTTTATTCAGCGGATGATACCCCTCGCTACGCCTTGATAGCGGATGTACCCCCTCGCTTAGCGGATGATACACATCGCTACACCTTGATAGCGGATGTACCCCATCGCTCATCAGCGGATGATACCCATCGCTACACCTTGATAGCGGATGTACCCCATCGCTCATTTATGTGAGCGGCAAGACCTTCCTCGCTTGCCCATAATAACCAACGGACATTCAACCATTCTTAAGAACATAGTTTAATATTCATCATAAACATCATAGCATCTTATAAACATCATCATCTTGTAAACATCATTACCATATAAGCATTATCATCTTATAGACATCATCGTCTCATCATAATCGTTATAGTAACGTCTTATCATCATCATTTATCATAACATAATCTTAAGCATCTTGCATCTTTATTCATCATGAAATCATCTTTATTCATCATAACATCATCGTAAGTATCTTATCATCTTGATTCATTATCACATCATCTTCATCATGGACTTACTTATCATAACATCATCTTAAACATCTTATCATTTTTATTCATTATGGACACCATCATGGCATCGTAAATTCTTATGCAATCATAGTATGATCATAATATAGGAGTATGGCCTCTTGCCATATGGGCATCTTACCCCGTGGCATCTTACCACATAATAACATCGTATTCCATCATCATAAACTTACTTATCAAAATCATCATCATAAACTTCATCATCATAATCATCATCGTCATAACTTACTTATCATAATCATCTTTATAAACATCATATCATCTTCATTTATCATAACATCATCATCATAAACTTGCTTATCATAATCATCATTATAAACATCGTATCATCTTCATTTATCATAACATCATCATAAACATCGTGAATACTTATGCAATTAATGCATAGTCAGAGTTAGGAGTGTGTTACCGTCCGATGCCCGTACGCTTCTTACGTACCTTAATTCCAAAAGTGGAGAAATTGAAGAACTCTATCTTCTCGATGTTAATGGCACCTGGGATGGTTCTACACAACCATACAAATCGATATTAGAAGCTAAACAATAGCAAAATACCAAAAATTCAACAAAAACATCATTTGCCATGTTTAACACAGCGGCGATCGATCGCTACTTGAGGCGATCGATCGCCTCGCTCTTTTGTCTTGCGGCGATCGATCGCTTAATTTTAGGTGATCGATCGCCTAACACGTGAAATGGCTACTGCCTCTCGGCGATCGGTCGCCTCATTTTAGGCGATCGATCGCCTCCCTTGCGAAAATGGTACTGCCCTATGGCGATCGGTCGCCTCTTTTCAGGCGATCGATCGCCTCGCACAGAGTCGCGGTTTTTCACCATTTTTGTACATTTTCCAAGTTCAATCCCATACCATTCAAACCCAAACTTTCCAATCACACTAACATCATCATAACTTGTTAAAACCCACATAAAACACTTCAAAAATCATACCCCAACAACATACAACACATACCCCAAACAAACCCACATAAATCACTTCAAAATCATCCCATTTCAAATCCAAACTTCATAATACTTTAGGAAGGGTTCCATACCTCTTGAAGACTCCAAATCTTAACAAAGATCACACAAACACAAGTTTTGTGGAGTTTCCTCCTTCCTCCTTTGAGGGATTTCGAAAATGGGGTGGGGTTAGGGCTTTGGGAGAGAATTGGGGGTTTTTGAGTGGTGGGGAAGAAGTTAAAGGAAAAATGGGATAAAAGGGGAATATAGTGGGGTTATTAAAATTGTACCCCAAATTAACATGATGTATAAAATACCCCAACATGGTATTTTAAAAGCATTTACAAAGATGCATTAAACTTCCACTAAATCATGTTTTCCTCATAATTCCCAATCAATACAATTAAATCATGTTAACCCCATTTCCTATCACACATAACATGCACCTTGAAACGTAACTCCCCTCCCGGGTCATGCCTATCATGTGACTAAGCATTTCATCGTGGTAATTAATTTCAACACGTAAATAAATTATCCACATAATTAATCAGATAAACATAATTAATGCCTTAATTGCAATTAATCATTTCGGGGCGTCACACTTTACTTCAATCCTTAGTCAATTTATCATCAGTGTATTTTAATGCCCCTCGCTTCATAACTTTAGAACAAGCGGAATACTTCCTCGCTTCTTCATACAAGCGGCATTTCTATCCTCGCTTCGTATGGTAACCCTCGCCTCCATGTGCAAGCGAGCCTCCCCCCTCCCGCTCCACATTTTTAGCGGTATAAGCGGTAAGCATTAAAATCATCACTGTGATAACTCTGACTCGTGGAATACACATCATTTATTTCACCACATAATTATGCAACAACAATGCATACACAACATGTATCGTAATCATAATGCACTAACTCGCATTTATTGCATGTCAAATAATGAACATATAATACATGTTACCGTTGGGATGCCCGTACGTCGCTTACGTACCTTTCCAAAATATGGTGTATTGCAGGACTCTATCCCCTGCGTTGTGTGGCTACCTGTGATGGCTCTACACATGTGTACAATACAATATTAGATGCCAATAATAGCCCAATACCACAAATAACTCAAAACTCAACATTTGGCTTCTCGCGATCGATCACTGAAGTGTTCTGCCTCTCACCTAGTGCTCGCGATCGATCGTTCAACACGCGCCGATCGATCGCCAATGTTCTGCAAATCGCGAGCAAAGCCATTTTCGAACACATTTCAAAACCTACTCTAAAATACATGATAAACCATCATAACCCAACAACTTAACATACAAATTACATCAATATACTACCATGCAAGCCTCCAAAAGAGGAATCTCATCAAAAAGCTACTTCACATACAATTTTCACACCACTACTTATCACAACTCAACCAAAACATAAATAAAAAACAGGGTATGGTTCCTTACTCTTTTTGCTCCACTTTCTTAGCAAGAAATTAGCTGGTATTTTGCACACTTCAAACACCTTCTTGAAGCTCAGGTGCTGGACGATTTTTTGGGTGGAGAAGGGGAGGGATTTCTAAGAGGAGAAGGTGGAGTGGAAGAGTGGAGAAGTGAGGTATGGGGCAGCTGAAATCTGCTGATTTGGGTATGGGTTGAGGGGGTGGTTGGGTGTTGGGTGGTGTGATGTGTTATGTTTTGGTCCCGGTATTTAGCACGATGTATTAAAATATCCTCACATGATATTTTATAGCATTTATACAATAAAACACTTCTAATTCCAATTAAACATGCTATACCACAATGACCAACACACACCCCTAATAATAACCCAAATTCCCAACATATATCACATGCACTCTGAAATGCATTTCCCCAATATTAATAATTCAACCCCACGAATTAATACCATAATCTTCATAACATAATAAATGTTTATAATCTCATAATCATTTCGGGGATATCACAATACTCCCCTACTTATAAGATTTCGTCCTCGAAATCAGCATGCACTTACCAAAACGAAACAAAACATAAATAACATACCAGAAAACAGTTCTGGATATTGTTGCACCATGTTTCGCTCCGTCTCCCACGTGGCCTCCTCGACACCCCTACGATCCCACATAACTTTGACCATAGGAATGACTTTGTTTCTCAGTCTGCGATCTGCCCGATCCAGAATCCTGATAGGCCGCTCCACATAGGAAACATCGGACTCTATCTGAACCTCAGAAGGCTGCAACACATGAGAAGGATCTGGCTCATACTTCCGCAACATAGACACATGAAACACATCGTGAATGCCGGACAGAGAGGGCGGTAAAGCCAATCGGTATGCCAGAGTACCAACACGCTGTAAAATCTCATACGGCCCAACATATCTCGAGGATAACTTCCCCCGCATACCAAAACGTACTACACCTCTGAAAGGTGAGATCTTCAAAAAGACCCTGTCGCCCAACTGAAACTCCAACGGCCGGCGCCGTTGATTAGCATACGCTGCCTGCCTGTCCTGGGCTGCTTTCATATTTCTTCTAATCACCTTAACTTTTTCTTCCATTTCTTGGACCAACTCTGGTCCTCCGACCGATTTACGGTCCACATCATCCCAATATAAAGGCGACCTACAACGTCTACCATAGAGAGCCTCAAAAGGAGCCATCTGTATGCTTTCCTGGTAGCTGTTGTTATACGAAAACTCCACTTAGTCTACTGAGTCCTGCCAAGAAGTATCGAATTCCAACACACAAGCCCGTAACATATCTTCGAGCGTCTGTATGGTACGCTCGGTCTTTCCGTCCGTTTGGGGGTGATAGGCTGTGCTCAACCTCAACTCTGTACCTAGAGCTGACTGAAGACCTTCCCAGAAGTGAGATGTGAACCGCGGATCTCGATCAGACACAATCGAAACAGGGATCCCATGTAGTCTCACCACATCTCTGACATATAACTGAGCCATCCTCAAGTACGTGAAGGTCATACAATATGGAATGAAGTGAGCCACTTTAGTCAATCTGTCCACGACTACCCAGATGGCATCAAAACCTGACACAGTCCTTGGTAAGTGGGTCACGAAGTCCATGGATACGTGCTCCCACTTCCATTTTGGTATTTCCAAACTTCTAAGCTCACCACCAGGCCTCTGCCTCTCAGCCTTCACTTGCTGACAAATCAGACATCTCTTGACGAATGTGGTGACATCTTGTTTCATTCGTCTCCACCAAAATTGGCTACATAAGTCTTTATACATTTTCTTTCCGCCTGGGTGGATACTCATCCTGCTGCAATGAGCTCGCTGTAATATTCCTTGACGCAACTTAGGCATATTCGGAACCACCCATCGATCACCGACCTCAAGGAACCATCCTCCGCCATCCTGAACTTCGACGACTAACCCAAACAAACTACTGACAACCATCTCCGAACTTCCTCGTCAGTCTCCTGAGCCTTCCTGGTGTGATCATAAATAACGGGCTCAGCTAATAAGGTCAATACCTGTACCGGTGAAGTAGACACATCATAATCAAATCCCAACTGGCAGTAGGAGCCCATCATAGCTGATAGACACATGGCCTCCTTTGCCGTGCTCTTCACCTTCCGACTCAAAGCGTCGGCTGTCAAATTTGCTCTCCCCGGATGGTATTCGATTTCACAGTCATATTCTTTCAGCAGGTCCATCCATCTCCTCTGTCTCATATTCAGCTCAGCCTGACTTCAGGCTCTTGTGATCAGTGAAGATGGTGAATGAGGTACCGTAAAAGTAGTGTCGCCATATCTTCAAGGCAAACACTATAGCCGCTAGCTCCAAATCATGGACTGGATACCTCGTCTCGTGTGGCTTCAATTGACTCGAAGCGTAAGCCACAACGTGCTTATCCTGCATCAGCACGCATCCTAGACCCTGAAGCGATGCGTCAGTATAGAGAGCGAACCCCTTGTTCTCCCTGGGAATTACCAAAACTGGTGCTGAAGTCAGTCTGTGCTTTCATTCCCAGAAACTCTGCTCACAAGCTTCCAACCAAAAGAATGGAACTCCTTTCTGAGTTAGCTGCGTCAGTTGTTTGGCAATCTTTGAAAATCCTTCGACGAAGCGTCGATAATACCCTGCCAAACCAAGAAAACTCCGAATCTCAGATACAGTAGTAGGGGCAGACCAATCCATAACTGCCTCTACCTTCCTCGGGTCTACTGAGATCCCCTCTCGAGAGATAATGTGGCCCAAGAATGCTATGCTGCTCAGCCAAAACTCACACTTGCTGAGTTTGGCATACAACTGGTGATCTCTGAGGATCTGTAGCACTGTCCTCAAATGAATATCATGTTCCTCTTCACTTCTTGAATAGACAAGGATGTCATCAATGAATACAACCACAAACTGATCAAGGTACTCCTGAAATACTCGGTTCATCAGGCTCATAAAGACAGCCGGGGCATTCGTCACCCTGAATGGCATCACCAAGAACTCGTAGTGTCCATACCGAGTTCTAAAAGCTGTCTTTTAGATATCATCAGCTCTAACCCGTATCTGGTGGTAGCCTGACCTCAAGTCAATCTTTGAGTAAATATCTGTGCCCTGAAGTTGATCAAATAAGTCATCAATCCTCGGAAGGGGGTACTTGTTCTTAATCGTCACTTTATTCAATTGACGGTAATCGATGCACAGACGCATAGAACCATCCTTTTTCTTTACGAACAAGACTGGTGCACCCCAAGGCGATACACTAGGACAAATGTATCCCTTGTCGAGGAGTTCCTGTAACTGCACCTTCAGCTCCCTCAGCTCTGCCGGCGCCATCCTGTATGGGGCACGGGAAATGGCTGATGTTCCAGGTAGTAACTCAATCTCAAACTCCACATCTCTGATCGACGGAAAACCTTGAATCTCATCCGGAAACACATCGGTGAATTCCGCAACTACTGGTATATCCTCGATCCTCAACTCTTCCTTTTCCTCTGATACGTCCACGGCATAAATGATATAGCATGAGTGACCGCGTTCCAAGAACCGCGACATCTTAACTGCCGAAATTAATGGAATCTTGGGATGAGAGCCGTCCCCAGAGAAGGTCCACTGAAACCCCTGATCAGATAGAAAGCGAACATCTTCTGTCGGCAGTCAACCACAGCCTAGTATCTGCTCAATACATCAATGCCGACAATGCAGTCAAAATCTGCCATATCCAGCAAAATCAGATCGGCCCTCAGATCATTGCCCTCAAAATAAATGAGGCAATCAGATAACAGTCGATCCACAATCACATGCTTTCCCGTGGGTGTCGAGACCATGAGAGGCGTGGGCAACGGAGACGAACACAAGTGGTGTCTCTCCACAAAAGCAGAAGATACAAACGAATGAGAAGCACCTGTATCTACTAAAATAAATGCAGGGTATGTAAGTAAGTGGCACGTACCAGCAGTCACCTCCTCCGGAGCTGCCTCTGCCTGCTCTCGCGTCAATGCATATACTTGACCCTGCGGCGGTCCTGTCGCCTGACCTCCCTGTGGTCGAGGTGCAAACTGTTGTCTCAGGTGGTGCCGTCCTAGCGTCAAATATTGGCCTATTCGGCCCAGAGTCTGCCTGACCTACCCGATTGGGGCAAGTCCGAGCCAGGTGGCCCACCCTGCCACAAACATAACAACCTCGGCAGTCACGTGTCAAGTGGAATCCTCCACAGTTATCACACTTGTTCCCTCCTGTTCTATTTCCCTGTACTGGTCCCCGATTACCCTACTTCTGATTCTGAAATTTCTTTCCACCAAATCTGGAAGATGAAGAAGCCCCACGAGGCTTGAATTGGTCTCCTTGTGGCCTCAGACTGTCAACAACTGGCCTCTGTGGTGGTACAAATGGGATTACTGCTTCCTTGTACACGCTAACTCCAATCTCAGCCAGCTCTGCCCTAGTCAGGGCATCATCAAATGAGTTGGGGTTGTTGGAGACAACCCGATCAAATAACTCTGGCCTCAGCCCTTTCAGAAAATGCCTCATCTTGGCATGACCATTTACAGCAATGTGAGGCACATACCTCAACAGTGGGAGTATTGCATAGCATAATCTGATACAGTCATGCTGCCCTGCTTTAGATTGGTGAACTCATCTTCCTTTACTTTTCTGGCAGCGGCGGAGAAGTACCGGTTAAGGAACCGGGTTCTGAACACAGTCCAATCAATTGTCATACCCTGTGCCCTCAGCTCCATAACTGTTGTCTTCCACCACATGGAAGACTTCTTAGCCAACTGAAACTCTGCCAACCTAAGCCAGGCAGTCCGTGCACAGGGTGCCGATACAAATATCTGTTCTTGTCTCTCAAGCCATTCCTCGGCTGCTTCCCCAGTCTCAGTTCCTTCAAATAGCGGTGGATGATAGCTCAAGAACTGGGTCAGACTTATCTCCCCTGGTAGCAGTATCAGTGCAATAGGCTCCACGCCTGCAGCAGGTGGCGGTAGAGGATTTGACTGAGCAATACTAGCATTAATACTGACTACATCTCCCACCCCTTCATTGAGGTTCTCCAGATTAATAGCCTCCATGCTGTAATACAGGGGTTAACAACAATACTGAAAGCAGTTCATAACATAAGCCGTTAGATAACAAGAGTAATCATATTCAAAAGCATGTTAGTATAACAACTTATACAAAAATATGCACCACATGCATAAACATGCCCACCAATGAATACCTAGCCAACTTGTTTCTAAAGGCTACCCTTTACTCGTTCCCTGGTTATCTAACCTGGCTCTGATACCACTAAATGTAAGACCCCGTTATCTAAACAAGATGCTAAGGTGCGATTAAGAGAACTAAACATATATATATATATATATATCAGAGTATTAGGCCGTGTTGACTACCTGAGCTTAAGAGAATACAGTACCAAAAGTTTAAAAAAAGGAATTATACATATTCCTAACAAAAGGTACTACACTTGTAGCTTTACTCTACACTTTGTAGAAACTATACAAAGAGAAACTTCTGTTTTTCTAATCCTGTAGCACTCCTTACAGCTCATAGTATCAACCCCGACCCTCGTTCTCATCGTCAAAAGCACCTACAAAGACAACCCCCAACACATGAGCACATCATAGTTCATATTCAACATAATATGAAGGTAAAGCATAAATGCATAAATCATAAGTATAAGATACTTCCTGAATTTCCAATGCATTTATAACGCCCATTTTGGTTGTCCCTGTACCATAACTCATAATAAAATCAATACATGATATTATGGCTTCTTTAAATAAATGTCATGACATACTTCATTTCTTAACTCTTTACTTCAATCCTTAGTCAGTTTATCATCAGTGTATTTTAATGCCCCTCGCTTCATAACTTTAGAACAAGCGGAATACTTCCTCGCTTCTTCATACAAGCGGCATTTCTATCCTCATTTCGCATGGAAACCCTCGCCTCCATATGCAAGCGAGCCTCCCCTCTCCCGCTCCACATTTTTAGCGGTATAAGCGGTAAGCATTAAAATCATCACTGTGATAACTCTGACTCGTGGAATACACATCATTTATTCCACCACATACTTATGCAACAACAATTTATACACAACATGTATCGTAATCATAATTTACTAACTCGCATTTATCGCATGTCAAATAATGAACATATAATACATGTTACCGTTGGGATGCCCGTACGTCGCTTACGTACCTTTCCAAAATATGGTGTATTGCAGGACTCTAACCCCTGCGTTGTGTGGCTACCTGTGATGGCTCTACACAAGTGTACAATACAATATTAGATGCCAATAATAGCCAATACCACAAACTCTTCAAACATAACTCAAAACTCAACATTTGGCTTCTCGCGATCGATCGCCAAGAAGCCCCGATCGATCGCGAGATGCTACTGCTTCCACATTCAAAATTCTGCCTTCCGCGATCGATCGCTGATGTTGTGCCGATCGATCGCGGCTTCGCCGATCGATCGTGCCAAACTCGCGATCGATCGCTGAAGTGTTCTGCCTAGCACCTAGTGCTCGCGATCGATCGCTAAAAACGCGCCGATCGATCGCCAATGTTCTGCAAATCGCGAACAAAGCCATTTTCGAACACATTTCAAAACCTACTCTAAAATACATGATAAACCATCATAACCCAACAACTTAACATACAAATTACATCAATATACTACCATGCAAGCCTCCAAAACAAGAATCTCATCAAAAAGCTACTTCACATACCATTTTCACACCACTACTTATCACAACTCAACCAAAACATAAATCAAAAACAGGGTATGATTCCTTACTCTTTTTGCTCCACTTTCTTAGCAAGAAATTAGCTGGTATTTTCCACACCTCAAACACCTTCTTGAAGCTCAGGTGCTGGACGATTTTTTGGGTGGAGAAGGGGAGGGATTTCTGAGAGGAGAAGGTGGAGTGGAAGAGTGGAGAAGTGAGGTATGGGGCAGCTGAAATCTGCTGATTTGGGTATGGGTTGAGGGGTGGTTGGGTGTTGGGTGGTGTGATGTGTTATGTTTTGGTCCCGGTATTTAGCACGATGTATTAAAATATCGTCACATGATATTTTATAGCATTTATACAATAAAACACTTCTAATTCCAATTAAACATGCTATACCACAATGACCAACACACACCCCAAATAATAACCCAAATTCCCAACATATATCACATGCACTCTGAAATGCATTCCCCCAATATTATTAATTCAAACCCACGAATTAATACCATAATCTTCATAACATAATAAATGTTTATAATCTCATAATCATTTCGGGGATATCACAGCAATACCCTAGCTTCAACATTTGGCGGCAAATATCATTTCCTCGCTACGATATGACAACGGCTAGTATTCTATCATCGCGTCAAGTGACAGCGGCAAAGCATTTAAAATCATCACTCATCCATAACAACGACTCATGGGATATTCACCAAGCATTCCATCTATACCTGCAACACAATGCATATTTCATACCCCAATATACTTCACCATGAGTGTATTTTAATGCACCTCGCTCAAATGTGACATGCGGCAATACCCTCGCTTCAACATTTGGCGGCAAAGCATTAAAATCATCACTCCCATATATACAACCACAATCAGTGTATTTTAATGCACCTCGCTCAAATGTGACATGCGGCAATACCCTCGCTTCAACATTTGGCGCAAAGCATTAAAATCATCACTCCAATATATATATACAACCACAATGCATAATCCATGTTGTATATAAAATGCAGGTTACCGTTTCGTGTCTTTCAACCCTGGCCTTAGCCCTTCATGTCATAGCGTGTAAGGACCCTAGTTCCTTAAGTGCGGATTAAAGGCGTAATTAAATTTTTTCCATGCATAAACAACGTTTAAAGGTCATGTTGATGCCCTGAGTTAATAATTTACAGTGCCAAATAAAGTTTTCAAAAGGGATTAGTTACAATTCCCAACCAATAAAGACTAATCCTATAGCTTTACACTACTCCTAGAGTAGATACTATACAAAAGAATTTGGCCTGCTACCAAGAGCAACTCCTCACTGGCTCACTGCATCACCCGCCTTAGCCCCCTTCCGCCCAAGTACCTACAGGAACAACCCCAAACCATGAGCATGTATGTAAATCATATCCACAATAATATGAACATAATTCAATGCATAAACCATAAATGCAATTCACTTCCTGTATTTTAACACATTAAAATGCTCCCTTGGTTGTCCCTGTATCGCAATAATAATCAAAGATTATAATGTCAATATGCATGTCATGACATGTACCCATTCCATGTATACCCATTACCAATTTCCAGTCTTATTATATCAGTGGCATAATACCCCTCGCGTTTAAATGACAGCGGCATTAATACCCCTCGCTTCGACATATTAGCGGTATAATATCCCTCGCATCAATATGACAGCGGCATTATTCTTCGCTTCGACATAATTGCGGCAAATATTCTTCATCGCTAAATATGACAGCGGCAAGTATTCTATCATCGCTTCGACATAACAGCGGCAAGTATCCTATCATCACTGCGATATAATCTCGACTCACAATATACATGCAACCGTAATGCATAAACAAGACCATGTATGCAACCCTAATGCATAACCAATTCAAAGCGTAATAAATACGTTTTACCGTCCGATGCTCGTACGTCTCACTACGTACCTTGATTCCAAAAGTGGAGATTATCGTGGACTTTATCTCCTATGCTGTGTGCCCACCTGGGATGGTTCTACACATTCATACAAATCAACATCAGGAGCCAATAATAGTCCGATATCAAAATTTCCACAAAAAAGTCCAAAAATCCAATATTTTAACCTTCGCGATCGATCGCCCATCACGGCGATCGATCGCCAAAACACACTGCCCGGGAACCAAATTTTTCTCCCTTCGGCGATTGATCGCCACACTTGGCGCGATCGATCGCCAGCCCCACCGATCGATCGCCCAAGAGTGGCGATCGATCGCCAAACGCTTGAAAAAGCTACTGCCTGGGCGCGATCGATCGCCTGAAACGGGCGATCGATCGCCGACCCCTGTTACCCGAAAAACCTCCATTTTTGCATCTCAAAACCATTCCAACCCATTCCAACACTAAACCATCAAACCAACAACTCAAATAACAACATAAACCCTTAAAATACACCTTAAAACAACCATAAATCAAACCCCCAAACAAAACCACAACAACCCAACACGAACCCATTTCAAAACCCTTTCAAAAATCATTTCAAACTCAAACCAAACACAATAAAAGCAATGGGGAGGTATCCATACCTCTGGGGGACTCCAAAACTCACACCAAATCCCACAAAGCAAGCTTCTTGAAGGTTTTCTCTTCAACCCTAAGCACAATTTCGAAAATGGGAAGGAAAGGGGTTTGGGGGTGGCTTTTTGGGGAAGATTGTAAAGTAATAGGAATTAAAGGGAATGGGGTATAAATGATTTTATTAAACCAATTGCCTTCCACAATTTACCATGGTGTATAAAACACCCCAACATTATATTTAAAAAGCATTTTACCATAATGCACCAAAATCCCAAATAAAACATGATTCATCCAATTAATCACAACTCAGTTCAATTAAACCATAAAAATCCCCAATTACTCAACATGAATAACATGTACCCCGAAATGCTCTTCCGGGTCACTCCTACCAGGTGACTAAGCATTTCACCAAGATAATTAATTCCAACAATTAATTTAATTACCACCATTAAAATCATATAACCAAAATTAATGCCCAATTGCATATAATTATTTCGGGGATATCACAATACTCCCCTACTTATAGGATTTCGCCCTCGAAATCACATGCACTTACCCAAACAAAACTAAACATAATCACATATCAGAAAATAACTCCGGGTAGTGCTGCATCATATGCTGCTCCGTCTCCCACGTGGCCTCTTCGACACCCCTGCGATCCCACTGAATCTTTACCATCGGTATCACTTTGTTCCGCAGTCTGCGATCAGCCCTGTCCAAAATCCTGACTGGTCGTTCCTCATATGATACATCAGAATCTAGCTGAACCTCAGAAGGCTGCAATACATGAGACGGATCCGGCTCATACTTTCGTAGCATTGATACATGAAACACGTCGTGAATACCAGACAACGACGGTGGTAGTGCCAGACGGTAAGCCAAGGTACCGATGCGCTGCAAGATCTCATACGGTCCCACATACCTTGGGGACAATTTACCCCGCATACCAAACCGGACTACACCCCTGAAAGGTGAAATCTTCAAAAAGACCCTGTCTCCCGTCTGAAACTCCAACGGCCTCCGCCGTTTATTCGCATAGGCTGCCTGCCTGTCCTGGGCTGCCTTCATTTTCTGACGGATAACCTTTACCTTATCCTCCATTTCCCGAATCAATTCGGGTCCTCCCACAGCTTTACTGGTCAAGTCATCCCAGTATAATGGCGACCTACAACGCCTACCATACAAAGCCTCAAACGGTGCCATCTGAATATTCGTCTGGTAGCTATTGTTGTATGAAAACTCCACCAAGGGCAAGGAGTCTTGCCATGAGGCATCAAACTCCAATACACAAGCTCGCAGCATGTCCTCGAGCGTCTGTATAGTACGCTCTGTCTGCCCATCCGTCTGGGGATGATATGCCGTACTCAATCTCACCTCAGTACCCAAAGCTGACTGAAGACCTCCCCAGAAATGAGACGTAAACCGCGGGTCTCTGTCAGACACAACAGACACTGGAATTCCATGCAGTCTCACTATGTCCCGGACATACAGCTGAGCCATCCTCAAATATGTGTACGTCATACAGTAGGGAATGAAGTGAGCGACCTTCGTCAGCCTGTCAATAATCACCCAAATGGCATCGCAAACCGAAGTAGTCCTCGGCAAGTGGGTCACAAAGTCCATAGATATGTGCTCCCACTTCCACTCCGGTATTTCCAAGCTTCTTAGCTCGCCTCCGGGTCGCTGTCTCTCTGCCTTCACCTGCTGACAGATCAAACACTTCCTGACAAATGAGACTACATCACGCTTCACCGCTTCCACCAAAACTGATCACATAAGTCCTTATACATCTTCCTCCCTCCTGGGTGGATGCTGAATCGACTACTATGGGCCCGTTCCAAGATTCCTCTACGCAATTCCGGCGTACATGGGACTACCCAACGGTTACCGAGTCTCAATGAACCATCCTCAGCCACTCTGAATCTTGATGGCTGCCCTTGAAGTGCCAATGACGACCATCTCTGAATCTCATCATCTGTCCTCTGAGCTCTCCTGATATTCTCATAGATATCTGGCTCGGCCAATAAGGTCGATACCCAAACCGGTGATGCGTCCACATCGAAGTCATAGCCCAGATGGCAACAAGAAGTCATCATAGCCGACAAATGCATGACATCCTCCGCAGTGTTCCTCACCTTCCGACTCAAGGCGTCCGCTGTCAAATTGGCTTTCCCCGGATGGTATTCTATCTCACAGTCATAGTCTTTAAGCAGATCCATCCATCTCCTCTGACGCATATTCAATTCCGCCTGAGTAAACAAGAATTTCAGGCTCTTATGATCTGTATAGATGGTGAAGGAGGTACCATACAGATAATGCCTCCAAATCTTCAGGGCAAATATAATAGCTGCCAACTCCAAATCGTGGACTGGGTACCTAGCCTCATGCGGCTTCAACTGCCTTGATGCATAAGCTACCATGTGATGACCAGGGATTATAGGTGTTAATCCCGTAGTGTTAATAATCCCTAAAGTGGTTTTACGTGGCGATTTGGAATTTAATCGAGGTGTTGGGCCTTCTGGGCTCGTTTATTTGGGCAGTTGGGATCGTTGGATCCAGAGGTTGACATTGTATTCGCATTACGGTGTAAAACCTAAGAGTTGGGTTTTTGATGTGTCTCGGAATCTCGGGTGTTGTGTGAGCACCGGTAGGGGATTTTGGAGTTAGAGAGAGAGTTTTTGAAAACAGATGATTTTTAAGGAATCATGATGTATTTGTGGGGCTATTATTTTTTCGGGGTATTTTTGCTATAAATAGCAGTTGAACCCGAAATTTTAAGGAAAAATATCATTTCAACTCAAATCTCTTCTCCCTCATCCCGCCGCGATTTTCCCGTCACCTCCCCTGCCCCGCCGTTTCAGGCGCTCCGCCAGCCGCCGTCCGGCCGCCGATCGGCGAGTGCGACCTACCCACGGCTTCGTCTCGTCCAGGCGCTCATTCCCCCTCCGTCAATTGAAGGTTTCGTCGCGTTTCTCGTTCGGATTTGGCAGAAAGGCGTCGATCCCCAAAAGTTAGGGTTCATCGATTTTGAACGATTTTGCTTCCGATTTTCGTTGGGTAATCTCCCTTACCCCTTGTTCGTCTTTTTCGTGCATTTCCCTGCTTAATTCGGTGGTTTTGGTTCGAATTTATTTTCGAAAATTGGTAGGGTTTGGTTCGAATTTTGGGGGTTTTTGGCAGGGGTATTATTTCGTGCAATTGATCGATTATTGCATGTTTTAGGAGTATTGTGATGCTTGATTGAGATCGAATTGAGAAGCTTTGGTTCGAATTTGAAGAATTTTAAGAGTTGGGATTTAAAGGCTTGTTTGGGTTCGATTTTAAGGGGGTTGAATTCGAAAATTTGGGGGTTTTTGTCAAGGGATGTTGATTCTTGCTTGGATAGCTTAATTGACATTTTAGATGGATTATGGTATTTTATTGGGTTCGAAATTGTGAGATTAAGGTTCGATTTTTGTAGGGCATTCTTGAACAAATTTCGATTGTCTCATTTATTTCCTTCCCTGCATGTACCCTGCCCCGGGTCTTTTAAGAGGATAATTGTCGTGTGTTGACAATATTTTGAGGGATATGGGTGTGCTTGAGCATAGGTTACATGTTCGTAAATAATTGTGAATTATTTATCGTGTTAGCACATCATTCCTCGGGGCATGGAACTCGAGCAAGGTTTGGCTCGGACTTCGGAGATTTAAGGTACGTGCGACGTACGAGCATTACTATATATATGTGAAATGCATAAGGTGTTTTTGATTGCATTGAATGTTTTGCGTATGGTTATACATATATGTTGATATGGCCAAGGAATGACCCAAATCTTGATATCGCAGCTTGTAGCGTGCGTGACACTAGAGTAGGATGACTCTTACATGATATAAGGGGTACTGGGTTTATATGACTACATTATAAGACATTTGAGATGTCTAGGTTTGTAGAATCATGTATTCTTCGTGAGACATTGAGATGTCTAGGTTCGTAGAATCATGTATTCATTATGAGACATTTGAGATGTCTAGGTTTGTAGAATCATGTATTCTTCGTGAGACATTGAGATGTCTAGGTTCGTAGAATCATGTATTCATTATGAGACATTTGAGATGTCTAGGTATAATGGAAAGCGAGATTATGAAATCAATATTAGATATTGATATATCTATATTTGCATATATATGAACTTGGAATCATTCATTATTGATATTTGAGAATCAGGCATGCGATGTGTAAATCAATGTGTTGGTTTACTGATTTATGAGGTTTGATGAGTTTGATGATTGTGAGAACAGGGACAGTACACGGAATCCCGGATGAGGTTGCCATCCAGGGAGTATCATTTAAATTCATTAGCATTTACCTTTGTTGTAAATTATGAATTTCATTATTATGATTATGGGATTTTGTGTATTGGTATGCTCACCCCGTTGGGGGCTGTCTCTGTTGGGACAGGTGGACAGGTACATCGATGGCTATGGAGCTGAGCTCGAGCTGTTGATTTGAGGTACTCCCAGGATCGTGGTACCAGGGCTTGATGGAGCACGGTATCGTATAGAGTACCTATGTATACACCTGAGGATTTATACATATTCATGATGCTCGCATATGAGCACGATTATACTTGTATATGGATTGTATATAAAGGCATGAGCCTTTCTCTCTTTCATTTGAGGTTGCATGCAATTAGAGGTTAATTGCTAAATGATATGAGAGTCATTGGTGTATTTTGTGGGTGTTGAAACCCACTGTTGTCGTCATATGTGTGGTGTCTTCCCTGGCTGGGAATTTACTTGTATTACTGCATTATGATGAGTATTATGTGTTCCCTGGCCGGGAATTATGTTATGTGTTGTGCTTTTTGTTTGGGATAGCTCTATTTATGGGGAGACTCTGCCCAAATTTTTATAAAAGTTCACAATGTGAAAAGTGGCACCAAGGGGTTGGAAAAGGGCAACATATGAGTCTTTTATTGTTAGGATGATGATCTTATAACATTGAGTATTAAAGGAATTTTGTAATTGACATTCAATGCTAAAGTATCATCTGAGCTTCCCGATTGACTTGTTATAGAAAGCATGTACCACACATAGTGGTTAATACACTAATCAAGGTTTAAGGGCTTGGGGTCCTTACATTAGTGGTATCAGAGCAGTGGTTGCTCATTGGGGCTGTTAAGGGCCTAGGAAGTTATTGATAGCACATATTTATGCATGATGTCATTAATGTTGTATAACATAACAAATTGTTTATGTGCTCTTATGATATGAAAAGTGGTATTGCTAACCATTGTGGTTGCAGGAATCGTGTGGAACACGATATGATGGCATTAATAGCGATGTCTAACACTCTATATGCTACGTGCCAAGGAACCTGATTTTGGAAGAAAATCAGGAGAAGAAAGATATGATGTATTGTCTGAGGACAGACTGGGTAGACAACCGACAGTGGAATACTTCGGTATGGTCTCAATTATTATTGAATATATTAATGCGTTTGTTCATGTAATGCTCAAGCAAGGAAGGTACGTAAGAAACGTACGAGCATCAAACGGTAACATATTCCTAAACTATGACCTTGCATTAATTGCATGAGTATATATGATGATGTTTACGATGATAATGATCATGATGATGTTTATGATGACGTATATGAGAGTGGTAAGATGCCACACAATGGTTATGATATGGCAAGACGCCATATGATTGGGTAAGATGCCCCTGTGGTAAGATGCCACACAGTGTTTATGATATGGTAAGACGCCATATGATTGGGTAAGATGCCCATGTGGTAAGATGCCACACGATGATTTTATTATGGTAAGATGCCATATAACAGGGTAAGATGCCCATATGGTAAGAGACCATACAATGTTATTATGTGGTAAGACGCCACAGGGTAAGATGCCCACATGGTAAGAGGCCATGCGATGTTATTGTGGTAAGACGCCACGGGGTAAGATGCCCCACATGGTAAGAGGCCATGCGATGTTATTGTGGTAAGATGCCACGGGGTAAGATGCCCCACATGGTAAGTAGCCATGCGATATTATTGTGGTAAGGTGCCACGGGGTAAGGTGCCCCATATGGTAAGAGGCCATACGATATTATTATGTGGATTTACGATGACTCATTCTTTTATGATGATTGACGATGATTTTACATATGCACGGGCATCCCAAGGGCAACATGTATTATGTGGTTAGTCATTTAACACAAGGTAAATCAAGGTATGCATAAGATAGTGCATTATGATATGATACATGTTGATACGCATCGTTTTGCATATGTATATTGTGAAATATAAAGTGAGGATTTCAATGCTTACACTAAGGTCCATATGAAGCGAGGAAGGATTCCGCTTATATGAAGTAGTGAGAAGCATTGAAATGCACTGATATTTCACGAGTCCAGGTTATCCTAGTGAGGATTTCAATGCTTGCACTAAGGTCCATATGAAGCGAGGAAGGATTCCGCTTATATGGAGTAGTGAGAAGCATTGAAATACACTACTGATAAGTGACTCAATTCGAGGTGATTTTTAGCGATGGTTCATTCCGCTATATCTATTGGCGATGGTTCATTCCGCCAGGTGTATTTATAGCGATGGTTCATTCCGCTATATCTATTGGCGATGGTTCATTCCGCCAGGTGTATTTATAGCGACGGTTCATTCCGCTATATTGATTGGCGATGGTTCATTCCGCCAGGTGTATTGATAGCGATGCCTCTTTCCGCTACTATGTGGACGATGATTCATGCTCAGGAGTATAGCGAGGTTTCATGCCACTTATTATATGACGAGGTGTCATGCCGTCGATTCTATAGCGAGGGATTTTGCCGCTATGTACTCAGCACATGATTTTGCCGCCTTCGAGCGATGGGTGCTGATTACGCACTATTATTGAGCGACGGAGACAGGTATGACGCTATATTGCTAGCAATGAGGTATGAGATATTGCTATTTTATTAGCTTTATTGTAGCTGGCATGCATTGATATACATGTTTTATTATGCCTATTTTACTAGCATGTTAGTGGATGACATACGCTGATGTACATGTATCGTCACTAGTTGACAATGTTTTAGATGCCATGAGTTGGCATGTGTCGTCACAGGATGACGATGACGATGGTGTAGGAGATGTCTTATTAGACATGCATCATCGTTACGATGATCGATGCGTTGAGTATACGTATTCTGTGGTATGCCTTGGGTGCCAGTACCGAGCACAAGGTGGTGTGTGCGGCACCGATTGACGTGACCCTTATACCGAGCGGGTTGCTCGAGGAATGGATGGATGCGCTGTACATGTGATTGTACCGCAGCTTACGATTGGGGTGATCATATTACGAGTGGTGATACCCTTGAGGTATGCTCGTTGGAATGGCTTTTGGCCATGTGATTTGACGACAGGAGTAATCATGGAGGAAATTACTCGCTTTCTGTCGATGTGACATGTGGTAGACATGGTCACACCACCCTTGAGGGTGTAGGATGGGTCCCAAGGGAGTAGGATCAGGTTATGTTAAGTACATAGGGACATTGGAGTGTCCAGGGTGTATCGGCATTGAGGAATGTTGGATAAAGACCCACTACTCTATTGAGTTTCCCTCCCATAGTATGTTATACCATGTGGAAACGTCCGTCTTATTGGTAGGTTTGAGGTAAACCTAAAGAGGCAGAGACTAGGTTGTCTGCCGCGTGTGTGTAGCACCATGATGGGCTTGCTAGAGCCGTTACACTGCTCGTTGGAACCAAGTTTGGCAAATTGTAAGGTGATACGATGTGGATTGTGGTGGACTCTAGTAGTCACCATGTCATTGAGGTTAAGGTTGTTCATGCCTCACTGAAACGTGTATACGTTTATGTTTAATCTTGGAGACTTGTTTGGGACAGCTCAGGATGTTGGAGTACCAACAAGAGAGTCATCAGGTCGTTATTGACTCAATCTAAGGGAACCCGTGCATTAGGGATACAATGGGTGTTATTATATCCAGTTTTTCCGAACGATGGTTCGAGACTTGTGGATCTCGAGTTCAATGGCGCTTCCCTTGCGAGGAAGGAGGTAGTATTATACCTATTTGGAAATCTTTGAAAGATTCGGTAAGTTGGTGCAAGTGGTGTTGATTTTGGGAATCACACCGTGTATTGTCAATCGTCGATTATCATCCTCCACTGAGTAAGGAATGACTCAGAATTGACGGTTGTGTTTGGGGCTTAGGGATATGTGGTAGATACTAGAGCCGAGTGCATTGAGTATGCATGCGATATCAGTGCTTAGGCAGGTATACCGGTGAGTATACGGATGCCAGTTATTGATTTCCTCTCTGTTAAGCATAGAGTTATGCTATTTTTAGGATGGTTAAATCTCTGATGTGAGATATGGAACACCTTGAGATTGGGAATCTCCATGGCACGATGATTATGAGGGATAATCGTGAAGTTAGTTGACTCCCTTGAAGAGGGATTTTCTTGTGAGGGTTAAGGTATTTCCCTTGTTGGTGTTTTCCTTCGAGTTATGCGACAGCCTTCCCAAGTTTGGATTGTTAAATCCGAGGATTTTCAAGGGATGGCAGGATTTCGGATTGGTTGAGTGTCGCTGACGACACAAGCGTTGAGGATGCAATGGGTTTATTGCATGCCCCTTAAGAAATTTAAACTCTGCGGAGTCTCGGTTGTTATTTATGATCAGGACGTGATTCTTGGAACATCCGGAGGTGGACATCTTGTGAGATGTCTTTTGTTTGAATTTGTGGCCGTGAGTTGCCCAAATTAAGTTGCAATGAGGCGAATACTCCTTCGATGGAGGAAGTTTGAAAGTGGAAACCAGGTTTGGTATGTGTACACCGTGGTTGTACTAGTGTTTCCCTCGTAACGATGTATGTTAGACATCGTGAGTCTTGGTAAAGATGTCATTGGATGATATCTACGATAGAATCAGGAGCGATTCGAATCCTTACAGTTTCAGTTGACTAACTGCTTTTGGATTATTAGCGTTGAGTTGTACTGACGCTCTTTGACGTTATGATGGATTTGGAAGTCTACTCCACTCCAGAGTTTGACACGAGGTCAACGTTCTTACGGTTGAGGTGTCATTCAGGACGTGTTCGTACTGTAGTATTAGATCGAAGGATGACTGTCCGATCTACAGTCGTATGTATTGGTTGTTTTGCAGTCATGAGGCTGACTTTTGGGATGACCCGCATCGAGGTACGTTTCGCCTCTTGGGTGATAGGTTGGTTTTGGTAAGTCGCTTTGTTTCAGAGTTTGATGAGAGGTAAGTATCCTCGCGTTTTTTTAATACGATTCTGATATGGTCAGGAATCGAGGTTATGGCTTCATGTTGTTGTGTAGCCTGGGTGTTACGTGATACACCAGTGCTAATTTCGAGGACGAAATTCTTTTAGTGGGGGATATTGTGATGACCAGGGATTATAGGTGTTAATCCCGTAGTGTTAATAATCCCTAAAGTGGTTTTACGTGGCGATTTGGAATTTAATCGAGGTGTTGGGCCTTCTGGGCTCGTTTATTTGGGCAGTTGGGATCGTTGGATCCAGAGGTTGAGATTGTATTCACATTACGGTGTAAAACCTAAGAGTTGGGTTTTTGATGTGTCTCGGAATCTCGGGTGCTGTGTGAGCACCGGTAGGGGATTTTGGAGTTAGAGAGAGAGTTTTTGAAAACAGATGATTTTTAAGGAATCATGATGTATTTGTGGGGCTATTATTTTTTCGGGGTATTTTTGCTATAAATAGCAGTTGAACCCGAAATCTTAAGGAAAAATATCATTTCAACTCAAATCTCTTCTCCCTCCTCCCGCCGCGATTTTCCCGTCACCTCCCCTGCCCCGCCGTTTCAGGCGCTCCGCCAGCCGCCGTCCGGCCGCCGATCGGCGCGTGCGACCTACCCACGGCTTCGTCTCGTCCAGGCGCTCATTCCCCCTCCGTCAATTGAAGGTTTCGTCGCGTTTCTCGTTCGGATTTGGCAGAAAGGCGTCGATCCCCAAAAGTTAGGGTTCATCGATTTTGAACGATTTTGCTTCCGATTTTCGTTGGGTAATCTCCCTTACCCCTTGTTCGTCTTTTTCGTGCATTTCCCTGCTTAATTCGGTGGTTTTGGTTCGAATTTATTTTCGAAAATTGGTAGGGTTTGGTTCGAATTTTGGGGGTTTTTGGCAGGGGTATTATTTCGTGCAATTGATCGATTATTGCATGTTTTAGGAGTATTGTGATGCTTGATTGAGATCGAATTGAGAAGCTTTGGTTCGAATTTGAAGAATTTTAAGAGTTGGGATTTAAAGGCTTGTTTGGGTTCGATTTTAAGGGGGTTGAATTCGAAAATTTGGGGGTTTTTGTCAAGGGATGTTGATTCTTGCTTGGATAGCTTAATTGACATTTTAGATGGATTATGGTATTTTATTGGGTTCGAAATTGTGAGATTAAGGTTCGATTTTTGTAGGGCATTCTTGAACAAATTTCGATTGTCTCATTTATTTCCTTCCCTGCATGTACCCTGCCCCGGGTCTTTTAAGAGGATAATTGTCGTGTGTTGACAATATTTTGAGGGATATGGGTGTGCTTGAGCATAGGTTACATGTTCGTAAATAATTGTGAATTATTTATCGTGTTAGCACATCATTCCTCGGGGCATGGAACTCGAGCAAGGTTTGGCTCGGACTTCGGAGATTTAAGGTACGTGCGACGTACGAGCATTACTATATATATGTGAAATGCATAAGGTGTTTTTGATTGCATTGAATGTTTTGCGTATGGTTATACATATATGTTGATATGGCCAAGGAATGACCCAAATCTTGATATCGCAGCTTGTAGCGTGCGTGACACTAGAGTAGGATGACTCTTACATGATATAAGGGGTACTGGGTTTATATGACTACATTATAAGACATTTGAGATGTCTAGGTTTGTAGAATCATGTATTCTTCGTGAGACATTGAGATGTCTAGGTTCGTAGAATCATGTATTCATTATGAGACATTTGAGATGTCTAGGTTTGTAGAATCATGTATTCTTCGTGAGACATTGAGATGTCTAGGTTCGTAGAATCTGTGAGACCCCGTTATCACATCAAGATATTAAGGTGCAATTTAGAGAACTAAACATACATGCGATTATATCAGAGTAATGTGTCGTGTTGATTAACCTGAGCTTTAGAGATTACAGTACCAAAATGTTCCAAAAGGAAAGACGTACTTCCTACAAAGGTACTACATCATAGTCTTACTCTACTCAGTAGAAGCTATACAAAAACTCTAACATGCTAATCCTGTAGCACTCCTTACAGCTCAGCATATCAACCCCGGCCCTGGTTCTCGTCAACAAAAGCACCTACAAAGACAACCCCCAACACATGAGCATAACACAATTCATATTTAACATAATATGAAAGTAAGGCATAAATGCAAATCTTAAACACAAGTCCTTCCTGTATTTCCAGCATTTATATCGCCCATTGGTTGTCCCTGTACCATAATTCATAATAGAAACACATTATATGAATGTATGGATATGCAATGTCATGACATTCCTTTTCCCTTAAATCCTTATTTCATCCTGAGCCCTTATCATTAGTACATTTTAATGCTTCTTGCTACTCCATGTAAGCGGAATTCTTCATCGCTTCCAATGGACTTTAGCGTTGCTACTCCATGTAAGCGGAATTCTTCATCGCTTCCAATGGACTTTAGCGTAAGCCATTAAAATCCTTACTAAGATAACTTTGACTCGTGAAATACACCTCTTATATTTCACAACATACATATGCAAAAACAATGCATAAAAACATGTATCATAATCTTAATGCACCACATTGCATTCATCATGTGTCATAAAGACAAACATAAAGTACATGTTACCGTTGGGATGCCCGTACGTCGCTTACGTACCTTTCAAAAGATAGAGGAGTCAATCGACTTTATCTCCTCGGTTGTGCTGGCACCTGGGATGGTTCTACATAGCCACACAACACAATATTAGGCACCTCATAATAATCCGGAAGCAAAACCAAATAAAAAACCAAATAAATCCTTCAATATCATCTCGCGATCGATCGCCCATGAGCCCCGATCGATCGCGAGATGCTACTGCCTCGCATACCAAAAAAAATCATTCAGCGATCGATCGCCCCAATATTGGCGATCGATCGCCAAAACCCACTGGAACGTCGCGATCGATCGCGCCTCCTTGGCGATCGATCGCCAACCTCGTTCCTTTGGCGATTTTCCAGAATTGCTTAACACCGATAATCATACCCTTAAATCTAACATGTAGGACAATATACATACCAAGACCATCATGCTAGCATTTGAACTACACTACCCTGAGTGTATTCAAACCAAATATACACCCTTAGCATAAACCTACATGCATAAACATCGATCATTTAAACAAGTACTGGATCAACTTTTTCTGGAAACAGGGCACATTTTCATTTCCAGAAGTCTTGAGCACCTCTTTACATGCTATTAAAACTAACACATATATCATAAACCGTGCTCAACTAAACATGCCATGGGTTTCACAAAACTACCAAGCATATTTTTACATCAAAGCTTTTCCAAAACTTAAGTTTATCATGCATGATAACACCTTCATAAAAGTACTCTTCGCACATATATTTCCAGAAAACAGGGCACTTGAACCTTGCCCAGAATTTTCGAACACTACCTTTCACATGATTAAATCTTTCACATAACACATGCAACATGCTCAAGGAAATATACTGGTACCTTCAACAAGTTACCATACATAAAAACACATCAAAGGTTCAACCAAAACCTAAGTTAGCATGCTTCGAAACATCATGGTAAAACCCTTCCTAACTTGGAAAACAGAGTACTTCTCTGCTCGGGTGTTCGAGGAGCCCTTTTCTCTAGCATAAATATAGCACATAAAGCATGCAAGTTTCTTAACTAAACATGCTAAAGGCTTCACAAACATCCCAAAAAGGTATTCATAACAAGATAACATCATACCCTAAACTATCATGCCAAAACTGCTACAAAGAATGTAAGGACCCCCGTGCCCTTAACCCGTAATTAGTGCATTAAGCCATACCATGAGTGCATATAATCATACCATCAGGGGGAAAAACCCTATGCAAGTGCAACACCGTAGGCTACCCAGAAAATTTCTTGCATTCAATTCCCAATATTCATATTCCCCCTACTATTATTATTCACATAACATGCACCCACATAATACACTAATAGGCTCTTAGTTCATTTAGCAATTCCATAATTAATTGCATGCAACCATAATGAACAGAAAGAGGCCATAGCCCATTTATACATCCCATATACACGTAAGGTGTACTCACATAAGAGCACTCAATGAATAAGCGTGTATTTGATGCATAAAAACTATACCGGATACCGCTACTGGTACTTCAATCCTGGAAGCACCTTCCAAGCACAACTCGATCTCAACACTGGATCTGCGCACTTCTTTGACCAGCTCTGGTACCTCGATCCCGGAAGTACCCCAATCAACAGCCCGAGCTCAACTCCATAGCCGCTACACCTGTGTTACCTGCCCCAACAGAGACAGCCCCCACACGGGGTGAGCATACCAATACCACCAATCCAAAATAATAATATCGCAATTCATAATTTACAGAATGTAAATGCCATAATTAAATGATACTCCCTGGATGGTAACATCCTCATCCGGGATCCCATGTATTGTCCCTGTTCTCAACACAACCAAACTCATCAAATTCCCAAAGCCAGTTAATCGCCATATAGATTAACTAATATAGTTCTAGCATGCCAGTTCCCTAATCAATGTGTAAAATCAGCATATATATATAGGCCATAGATTTCACATACATTTAACCATTCCATGTTCCCATAACATTGCTCGCTCCACAATAGCGGCATTCTAAACCCAGCGCACGCTCAACAATAGCGGCGTCATGACCGATGGTCGCTCAACGGCGACAACACCCAATCGTTGCTCGCTCTAAAGCGGCACCCTATGATTTCCAATGTATGTCTATTTATCACAGTTACCATATACCATGCATTCCACAAACCAATCATTGCAAGTACCATAAATCATGCATTTCGATACCCATCTATTTCCAATACCATATACCATGCATTTCAATACCCATTTATTGTAAATGCCACACATTATGCATTTCAATGCCCATTTATTACCATTATCACAAACCATGCATATTACAGTTGCAATACTATAATAGGCTATGCTCGTACGTCCCACGTACCTTAGCATTCCGTAGTCCATATCAAGCCTGGCTTGAGTTCCATGCCCCGAGAAACATGTGCTAAAACACATAAATATTCACAATTAAATACGAACATGCAACCCATGCTCAAGCACACCCATAACCCTCAAAATATTGTCAACCCACGACAATTTACCATTTACAAGACCCGGGGCAGGGCATATACAGGGAGGGGAAACGAATGAGACAATATCAAAAATTGCTCAAGAACCACTCCTAAAATTCGAACCCCAACCACAAAAATCAAATCCAAAAATCACCATAATTCATTTAAAACATGAATTAATCAATCAACAACATGAATAATCGCCCCACATGCGAAACCCCCAAAATTCGAATTTAAAGCCCTAAATTCGAATCCAATTCCTCAATTCGAACCCAATAAGCATCTAAACCATAAATTAATTAATTAACAACAAGAATCAACATCCCCAAACCAAAACCCCCAAATTTCGAACATAAACCCCCCCAAAATTCGAACATAACTCCACGCACACAGCATACAAAATCGAACCATTAAGCAACAAATTTTCGAACCATGAAAGTGTGAAATAATCGACCCAAACCAAGCACCAAAACGCCCCAAAAACACCTGAAAGAAAGCCCCAAAATCGTACCAAAAATCGAGCCCCAAATCGAAGAAATTCCAGTTTCGAACCCTAGCGTTTCCAGCAGAAATCCGAGCTCCATTCGCGACCAAACCTCAAATTGATGGTACGGGAAGGAGCGCCTGGTCGAGACGAACACGGCGGCGGGTCGGACGCGCCGAACGGCGGCCGGACGGCGGCGGGCGGTGGCCTTTTGTGCGCGGGGGTAAAGGGGATCGGGAAAGGGGGCTGCGGGCGCGAGGAGAGAGAGAGAGGTGAGGAAAAATGACTCCGATAATTAAAATCCCGGGTTCAATTGGTATTTATAGCAAAATACCCCGAAATACTAATAGCCCCACAAATACATCATGATTCATTAAAAATCATCTGTTTTCAAAAACTCTCTCTCTAACTCAAAAACCCCCTACCGGTGCCCACACAAAGCACCCGAGATTCCGAGTCACACTAAAAACCCAACTCGCAGGTTTTCACCGGAATGAGAATACGATCTCAACCTCGGGATCCAACGATCCCAAATAATCAATTAGACGAGCCCAGAAGGCCCGATTTACCAACCTCGGGAGATGCCGAACCGCAATTAATTCCTAATTGCCACAATTAAAAATCCATCCAGGATTAATACTACACCGGGATTAACACCATTAATTCCCGGACATCACAATTATCCCCTACTAATAAAATTTCGTCCCCGAAATTGCACCGGTGTACTCCACGTAACACCAGGACTACACCAACAAAACAAAGCCAAGACCCTGATTCTGAACCACCTTAGAATCAAATTAACAAGTGCGAGAATACCAGTCTCGCACCAAGCCCTTAAATAGCGCAACGCCAAAACCAATACAAACCCGAAAGATAACAACATACCTCGACGTGAATCGTCCCACAAGTCAGTTCACCAAAACTGCAAACCAACCAAATCTCCATTGGTTCTGACAAAGATATCATCCCGTGATATTCACCACCTGCCCACGATGCTTGACACGCATCGTCAAAATGGGGACCACTAGCATACAACAGTATACTCACAAAAAGAAACCAGTTTTCGCTTCCCAGCCCATCTCCTCCAAAGGAGTAGTTGCACCACTTGCAACCCGGACCGGGTTACCCACGGTCACTGATCCACACAAAAATACATCACCGAGGATGTTTACACCGGTGTGTTCCAAGAAATCATATCTTGGTCCCGACACACCATCAAGACTCCACCAAGTCTCAAGTTCCATAGGGGACATGCAAGGCAACCAAATGCATTCCTACACACGTGTTAACCATGACACTAAACAAATCTGAATCTCGGCCATCCCTCATTTATCCTTGGGTCCAACAATCCTAAAATAGGAAGGCTATCGAATTGTCCAACAAAACCACCATGATTCCAAAACACGTCGATCCCTCCTCGGGGGAATCAAACAACCCTCACGATCATTCATCAGAATGCATCGTGCCATTCGAGATTACCGATCTCGAGGTTCCTCAATCTCACACCGGAGATCCACTAAACCAAGTATACACACTCGACGTTCAACAATGAACAAAAAAAAAAAAAAAAAGAGTTGGCATTCGTATACACACACGGCATACATGCCCATACACCACACAACATGCATACGCAATGCAATAGACTCGGGTATCTCCAATCATACCCACATCCCAAAACCAACTGTCAAACCCCGATTATTCTCGCCCCACGGAGAATGATGGTTGACAAACCAAAACCAAAGGGTGTGATTTCAACATCACCACCACACGAACCAAAATAACGAATCTCCCCAAAAGATTCAACCGGTAGGAATCACAATACCGTCTGCCTCTCAAGGAAGAAGTCATGAATCCATGATCCTCCAATCCTCGAATTACCGTTCGGAAAACCTGGTATATTAATACCAAAACATATCCCGGAACCCAGAAATATACAATTGGTTAGAGTAGTGCATCAATACTACCATTACCCGATCCAAAAATCCGTATACGCCATGTATACACCTTCCAACGATGTTCTGTACTAATACCATAGTACTCCAAAATCGAGCATCTCCCCGAAGACGTCTCCTCAAACGTCTCACCGAGGTAAGAAATCCATTACTCGGTCCAACATCAGTAATGCTTACCATGGCTGACTTACAATCAAACCACGACCGATGCAAGCTGTCTCCAAGACAGTACAATCCAAATCTCTCCAAGAGATAAAAAAAATCAATATAGTAGTGTCACCCCACTAACTATATCTCACAAACCATTGTGACTCCCATTGCATGCCATATGCAAGGATGCTCAACTAGAGCTAACCACGACTTGTTGACACTCACGTTGGTAATACCAACAAACTTGAGCTGTCCCAGCACAAGTCCCTCAAAACAATGACGTATAACGTCCCCGTGAGGTATTCCCTACCTCAAACACCATGCCACATAGAGACTACAAGAGTCTACCATAACCCTCATCGTATCACCATACGATTCACCAAACTCGAATCCAACGAGCATTATAATAGCTACCACAAGCACACTAAAGCACTGCAACAATACCTGGCTAGTGATTCGCTGGTCCCATAGGCTTATACCAACCTATTAACGCGACACACATTCCATCCCGGTATACCATACCGCCCAAACCATTAGAGTTGTGGGTCATTGCCCAACATATCTCTAAAACACCAAAGCACACTGGACAACCCGGCGTCCACGCTCAATTATCATGCAATCCTAATCCATTAGGACTTCTTCCACGCCCTTAGGGTGGGTGTAACCATGTTTACTCCTCATCACAATAACAAGCGAGTAGTTTCCTCAATGACTACTCTTACCACCATTCACTTGGCCTTAGCCATCCCAGCGAGCATACCCAAGGGTATCATTGCTCGTCAATAATATACCTCCATAATACGATGCGTACTCTCACCGGTACAATGCATCAATGATCCATCGAGCAAACCTGCTCGGCAAAAGGTCTCGTCAACTAAATACCCAGACCCTACCATGTGCCCACCATCGGCACTCAAACCATACAACCATATACATAAACATGGATGTATAAATCACCAAAATGACGCCAAGCGTCCACATAGTTATCCCAAATAACATCGTCGAACATATGACGGTACCTGTCGATACACGACATCCATAATCTCATCGTCAAACACATGACGGTAAATAATAATACACCATAATCACCATACTGATAACAAAAGTAATATGCCATACCTCATCGCTATCGAGATAGCGGAATACCTGTATCCATCGTCCACCAGCGGTACATAAGCAGCACCCATCGCTCGTAGGCGGCATAATCCAGTGCTACACACATAGCGGTATAACCCATCGCTATCGAATCAGCGGCATGATCCCTCGCCATGGAGTCAGCGGCATAAAATGTCGCTATAGATATCCGGCGGTATAAACCATCGCCAATAGAATACCCGGCGTAACCGTCGCCAATAAAATACCCGGCGTAACCATCGCCAACAAAATACCCGGCGTAACCATCGCCAACAAAATACCCGGCGTAACCATCGCCAACAAAATACCCGGCGTAACCATCGCCAACAAAATACCCGGCGTAACCATCGCCAATAAAATACCCGGATAATCGCGGACTCAAGAGGTACTCACACTCATGTAGTACTTTGTTCCCGATCACATCGCTACGTCATGACAACGGCATCATCGCTTCGACGTGACAGCGGCATGTATCATCGCTTCGACACGACAGCGGCATCATCGTTTCGACATGACGGTGGTACATCGCTTCGACGTGACAGCGGCATTTACCATCGCTTTGACACGACAGCGGCATTTACCATCATTCCGGCATGACAGCGGAAATACCCTTCGCTTCGACGTATTAGCGGCATAATATCCCTCGCAATAATAATATGACAGCGGCATTTTCCTTCGCTTCGACATATTTGCGGCAAATATTCTTCATCGCTATAATACGACAGCGGCAAGTATTCATATCGTTACGCCATGCATGCAACCGTAATGCATAACCCGTATTTCAATAATTGTTTCGGCACGACAGCGGCATCATCGCTTCGACGTGACAGCGGCATTTACCATCGCTTCGACACGACAGCGGCATCATCGCTTCGACGTGCATGCAACCGTAATGCATAACCTGTATTCCCATAGACATCGCCATGAGTGTATTTTAATGCACCTCGCTCCAACATGTAGCGGCAAAGCATTAAAATCATCACTCCGATGTATACCTATGCAACCGTGATGCATAGTCCATGTCTCATAAGACCCTGCAACCACCATGGTTAGCAACACATATTCCAATTATGAACACATATCATAAACGCACATAAGCAATATAGTCGTGCCACGCAACGCTAACTACCATCATGCATAAATATGTGCTTCTCATTCCCATTAACATGTTCCTAGGCCCTCAACAGCCCCAAAGAGCTAACCACTGCTCTGATACCACTAATGTAAGGACCCCCGTGCCCTTAACCCGTAATTAGTGCATTAAGCCATACCATGAGTGCATATAATCATACCATCAGGGGGAAAAACCCTATGCAAGTGCAACACCGTAGGCTACCCAGAAAATTTCTTGCATTCAATTCCCAATATTCATATTCCCCCTACTATTATTATTCACATAACATGCACCCACATAATACACTAATAGGCTCTTAGTTCATTTAGCAATTCCATAATTAATTGCATGCAACCATAATGAACAGAAAGAGGCCATAGCCCATTTATACATCCCATATACACGTAAGGTGTACTCACATAAGAGCACTCAATGAATAAGCGTGTATTTGATGCATAAAAACTATACCGGATACCGCTACTGGTACTTCAATCCTGGAAGCACCTTCCAAGCACAACTCGATCTCAACACTGGATCTGCGCACTTCTTTGACCAGCTCTGGTACCTCGATCCCGGAAGTACCCCAATCAACAGCCCGAGCTCAACTCCATAGCCGCTACACCTGTGTTACCTGCCCCAACAGAGACAGCCCCCACACGGGGTGAGCATACCAATACCACCAATCCAAAATAATAATATCGCAATTCATAATTTACAGAATGTAAATGCCATAATTAAATGATACTCCCTGGATGGTAACATCCTCATCCGGGATCCCATGTATTGTCCCTGTTCTCAACACAACCAAACTCATCAAATTCCCAAAGCCAGTTAATCGCCATATAGATTAACTAATATAGTTCTAGCATGCCAGTTCCCTAATCAATGTGTAAAATCAGCATATATATATAGGCCATAGATTTCACATACATTTAACCATTCCATGTTCCCATAACATTGCTCGCTCCACAATAGCGGCATTCTAAACCCAGCGCACGCTCAACAATAGCGGCGTCATGACCGATGGTCGCTCAACGGCGACAACACCCAATCGTTGCTCGCTCTAAAGCGGCACCCTATGATTTCCAATGTATGTCTATTTATCACAGTTACCATATACCATGCATTCCACAAACCAATCATTGCAAGTACCATAAATCATGCATTTCGATACCCATCTATTTCCAATACCATATACCATGCATTTCAATACCCATTTATTGTAAATGCCACACATTATGCATTTCAATGCCCATTTATTACCATTATCACAAACCATGCATATTACAGTTGCAATACTATAATAGGCTATGCTCGTACGTCCCACGTACCTTAGCATTCCGTAGTCCATATCAAGCCTGGCTTGAGTTCCATGCCCCGAGAAACATGTGCTAAAACACATAAATATTCACAATTAAATACGAACATGCAACCCATGCTCAAGCACACCCATAACCCTCAAAATATTGTCAACCCACGACAATTTACCATTTACAAGACCCGGGGCAGGGCATATACAGGGAGGGGAAACGAATGAGACAATATCAAAAATTGCTCAAGAACCACTCCTAAAATTCGAACCCCAACCACAAAAATCAAATCCAAAAATCACCATAATTCATTTAAAACATGAATTAATCAATCAACAACATGAATAATCGCCCCACATGCGAAACCCCCAAAATTCGAATTTAAAGCCCTAAATTCGAATCCAATTCCTCAATTCGAACCCAATAAGCATCTAAACCATAAATTAATTAATTAACACAAGAATCAACATCCCCAAACCAAAACCCCCAAATTTCGAACATAAACCCCCCCAAAATTCGAACATAACTCCACGCACACAGCATACAAAATCGAACCATTAAGCAACAAATTTTCGAACCATGAAAGTGTGAAATAATCGACCCAAACCAAGCACCAAAACGCCCCAAAAACACCTGAAAGAAAGCCCCAAAATCGTACCAAAAATCGAGCCCCAAATCGAAGAAATTCCAGTTTCGAACCCTAGCGTTTCCAGCAGAAATCCGAGCTCCATTCGCGACCAAACCTCAAATTGATGGTACGGGAAGGAGCGCCTGGTCGAGACGAACACGGCGGCGGGTCGGACGCGCCGAACGGCGGCCGGACGGCGGCGGGCGGTGGCCTTTTGTGCGCGGGGGTAAAGGGGATCGGGAAAGGGGGCTGCGGGCGCGAGGAGAGAGAGAGAGGTGAGGAAAAATGACTCCGATAATTAAAATCCCGGGTTCAATTGGTATTTATAGCAAAATACCCCGAAATACTAATAGCCCCACAAATACATCATGATTCATTAAAAATCATCTGTTTTCAAAAACTCTCTCTCTAACTCAAAAACCCCCTACCGGTGCCCACACAAAGCACCCGAGATTCCGAGTCACACTAAAAACCCAACTCGCAGGTTTTCACCGGAATGAGAATACGATCTCAACCTCGGGATCCAACGATCCCAAATAATCAATTAGACGAGCCCAGAAGGCCCGATTTACCAACCTCGGGAGATGCCGAACCGCAATTAATTCCTAATTGCCACAATTAAAAATCCATCCAGGATTAATACTACACCGGGATTAACACCATTAATTCCCGGACATCACAAAGAACAAGCATGCCAGGAAACTTGAAAACTGGGAAAAAATGTGACTCCTCACCACTTTTGCCCTTCGATTTTCTATATGAAAAGAAGCATGAAACCCGATCACTTTTCTCCTGGAACTCGACCAAGTTGCAGAGAAATGAAGGGAAAAAGAAGGAAGCTTTTGGAAGAGGCAAGACTCAAAATATCTAAGTCCAAACATGCCTATAAGTCAATCTGCTTTCCCAGAAAACAGGGGAAGGGCGTGGGTTTGGCTGCAAGTGGGGGTTGGGTGGTTGCATGTGGGGTGGTTTGTGGTGTTTAATTGTGTCCCGGTATTTCATACGATGTATAAAAATATCCCTCCTCGATATTTTATTATTCTACCACATCAACACAACAATTAAAAACACCTAACATGCTTCCTAAACCACATCATCAAATTAAATAAATTAATCCCACATACAAACGCTTTAAACATATAGGTTCATAATTAACCACCCTTAAAAGCATGATTACCCACATAATCATTTCGGGGATATCACAATACTCCCCTACTTATAAGATTTCGTCCCGAAATCAAACATGCTGCTAACTAGAAATAAAACAGTACATAAACGCATACCAGAAAACAGTTCTGGATAGTACTGCACCATGTGTCGCTCTGTCTCCCACGTGGCCTCCTCGACACCCCTACGATCCCACTGAACCTTGATCATAGGAATAACCTTGTTCCGAAGTCTGCGGTCTGCTCTATCCAAAATCCTGATAGGCCGCTCCACATAAGAAACATCGGACTCAATCTGCACCTCTGAAGGCTGCAACACATGTGAGGGATCTGGCTCATACTTCCTCAGCATAGACACATGAAAAACGTCGTGTATGCCAGACAGAGAGGGCGGTAAAGCCAACCGGTACGCCAGAGTACCAATACGCTGCAAGATCTCATACGGCCCTACGTACCTCGGGGATAACTTCCCTCGCATCCCAAACCGTACTACGCCTCTGAAGGGTGAGATCTTTAAAAACACTCTGTCGCCTAACTGAAACTCCAACGGTCTACGCCGCTGATTGGCATATGCTGCCTGTCTATCCTGAGCTGCCTTCATCTTTGTTCTGATAACCTTAACTTTCTCTTCCATTTCCTGAACCAACTCAGGTCCTCCAACCGACTTACGGTCCATGTCATCCCAACACAAGGGTGACCTACAACGCCTACCATAGAGGGCCTCGAAAGGAGCCATCTGTATACTTGCCTGGTAGCTGTTGTTGTAAGAAAATTCCACCAAGGCTATCGAGTCCTGCCATGAAGTGTCAAACTCCAGCACACAAGCCCTCAACATGTCTTCGAGCGTCTGTATCGTACGCTCGGTCTGTCCGTCCGTCTGGGGATGATAGGCTGTGCTCAACCTCAACTCTGTACCTAGAGCTGTCTGCAGACCCTCCCAAAAGTGAGATGTAAACCGCGGATCTCGATCTGACACAATCGAAACAGGGATCCCGTGCAGTCTCACCACATCTTTGACATATAACTGCGCCATTCTTAAATGCGTGAAGGTCATACAGTAGGGAATGAAATGAGCACTCTTAGTCAACCTGTCCACGACTACCCAGATGGCATCAAAACCCGAAACAGTCCTCGGCAAGTGGGTCACGAAATCCATAGATACGTGCTGCCACTTCCACTCGGGTACCTCTAAACTTCTTAGTTCACCTCCAGGCCTTTGTCTCTCAGCTTTCACTTGCTGACAAATCAAACAACGCTTGACAAAAGAGGTGACATCCTGTTTCATACGCCTCCACCAGAACTGGCTGCGTAGATCCTTATACATCTTTTTCCCACCTGGATGGATACTCATCCTGCTGCAATGAGCTCGCTGTAATATACCTTGGCGTAACTCGGGTGTATCTGGAACCACCCATCTGTCGCCGAGCCTCAGAGAACCGTCATCAGCCACTCTGAATCTCGATGGCTGTCCTGAATGAACCACTAACATCCATCTCTGAACCTCTACATCGGTCCCCTGAGCCTTCCTGATGTGATCAAATATAACAGGCTCAGCTAGCAAGGTCAAAACCTGTACTGGTGAAGAAGATACATCATAATCGAATCCCAAATGGCAGTAGGAGCCAAACATAGCTGACAGAGACATAGCATCCTCTGCTGTGCTCCTCACCTTCCGACTCAAAGCGTCGGCTGTCAAATTTGCTTTTCCCGGGTGATATTCGATTTCACAATCGTAGTCCTTCAGCAGGTCCATCCATCTCCTCTGCCTCATGTTCAGCTCAGCCTGTGTAAACAAGAATTTCAGGCTCTTGTGATCAGTGAAGATGGTAAATGAGGTACCGTATAAGTAGTGTCGCCATATCTTCAAGGCGAACACTATAGCTGCCAACTCCAGATCATGGACTGGATACCTCGTCTCATGTGGCTTCAACTGTCTCGAAGCGTAAGCCACTACATGTCTGTCCTGCATCAGCACGCACCCTAATCCCTGTAGAGATGCATCGGTATAAAGAACAAATCCTTTGTTCTCCTTGGGTATCACTAGAACTGGCGCAGTAGTCAGTCTGTGCTTTAATTCCCGGAAGCTCTGCTCACAAGCCTCTGACCAACAAAATGGGACTCCCTTCTGAGTCAGCTGTGTAAGTGGTTTGGCGATCTTTGAGAAACCCTCGACGAAACGTCGATAATAGCCAGCCAGACCAAGAAAACTTCGAATCTCACTGACTGAAGTAGGGGTAGACCAATCCATAACTGCCTCTATCTTCCTCGGGTCTACTGATATCCCCTCTCGGGATATGATATGGCCCAAAAATGCAACACTGTTCAGCCAAAACTCACACTTGCTGAGTTTGGCGTACAACTGATGATCTCTGAGGATCTGGAGTACTATCCTCAGATGATCGGCATGATCCTCCTCATTCCTCGAATAGACTAGGATGTCATCAATAAACACGATCACAAACTGATCGAGGTACTCCTGAAATACTCTGTTCATCAGGCTCATAAAGACTGCAGGTGCATTTGTCACACCGAACGGCATTACCAAGAACTCATAGTGTCCATACCGAGTTCTAAAAGCCGTCTTTTGGACATCACCAGCTCTAACCCGTACCTGGTGATAGCCTGACCTCAAATCTATCTTGGAGTACACCTCCGTACCCTGAAGTTGGTCGAACAGATCATCAATCCTCGGAAGCGGATATCTGTTCTTCACTGTAGCCTTGTTCAGTTGCCTGTAGTCAATGCACAGACGCATTGATCCATCCTTCTTTTTCACGAACAAAACTGGCGCACCCCAAGGCGATACACTAGGACGGATGTATCCCTTGTCGAGGAGCTCCTATAACTGTACCTTCAGCTCCCTCAGCTCTGCCGGTGCCATCCTGTATGGGGCACGAGAAATGGCTGATGTCCCTGGCAGCAGTTCAATAGCAAACTCCACATCCCTAACAGGCGGGAATCCCGGAATCTCATCTGGAAACACATCACTGAACTCCGCCACAACTGGAATGTCCTCGGCTCTCACTTCCTTCTCCTCTGAAGCATCCATAGCATAAATAAGGTACCCAGTATGGCCACGTTCCAATAACCGCGACATCTTAACCGCCGAGATTACTGGTATCCTTGGACGAGAGCCGTCCCCATAAAAAGTCCACTGGAACCCCTGATCAGACAGAAAACGAACCATCCTCTTTTGGCAATCTACCATAGCTCGGTATCTGCTCAACACATCAATGCCGATAATGCAGTCAAAGTCTGCCATCTCTAACTGAATCAAATCGGCCCTCAGATCATTGCCCTCAAAATAAATGAGGCAATCTGATAACTGTCGATCCGCAATCACATGCTTCCCCGTGGGTGTCGAGACCATGAGAGGCGTGGGTAACAGAGACGAGCACAAATGGTGTCCTTCCACAAAGGCAGTAGATACAAAGGAATGGGAAGCACCTGTATCTATCAATATAAGTGCAGGGTACGTAAGTAAATAACACGTACCAGCAATGACCTCCTCTGGGGCTGCCTCGGCCTGCTCCCTGGTCAGTGCATACACCTGTCCCTGCGGCGGTCCTGTCGTCTGACCTCCCAGGGGTCGTGGTGCAAACTGCTGCCTCTGTGGTGCCCTCCCAGCATCAAACCTTGGCCTATTCGGCCCTGAATCTGTCTGAACTGCCCGATTGGGGCAACCCCGAGCTATGTGGCCCATCTTGCCACAGATATAGCAACCTCGACAGTCACGTAACAAATGCCATCCTCCACAGTTGGTACACCTGGTTACCTCTGTCCTGTTTCCCTGTGGATGCCCCCGGGTGTTCTGTTTCTGTCCATGAGACTTCTTCCCACTAAACCTGGAAGATGATGAGGCCCCACGAGCCTTAAACTGATCCCCTCGTGGCTTCAGACTATCAGTAGTAGGCCTCTGTGATGGTACAAAAGGGGGTACATCATCCTTGTATGCGTCTACGGCAATCTCTGCCAACTCTGCCCGTGTCAGGGCGTCGTCAAACGAGCTGGGGTTGTTAGAGATAACCCTATCGAATAGCTCCGGCCTCAGACCTTTCAGAAAGTTCCTCATCTTGGCATGGCTGTTGACAGCAATATGAGGTACATACCTCAGCAGTGAGGAATACTGCATAGCGTAGTCTGCTACGGACATGCTACCCTGCTTCAAACTGTTGAACTCATCTTCCTTCAATTGTCTGGCAGCTGCAGAGAAATACCGGTTAAGGAACCGGGTCCGGAATACAGTCCAGTCAACTGCCATACCTAGAGCTCTCAGCTCCATCACGGTGGTCTTCCACCACATAGCAGGCTTCTTAGCCAGCTGAAACTCTGCTAACCTCAGCCATGCCGTGAGTGCACAAGGTGCAGTCACAAGTATCTGCTCTATACGTTCCAACCATTCCTCAGCTACTTCACCAGACTCAGTCCCCTCAAACATGGGCGGATGGAAACTCAGAAACTGCTTCAAACTGAGCTCCCCTGGCAGTAATATCTGTACACTGGGCTCCACGCCCACAGCAGGTGGTGGTAAGGGGTTCGGCTGAGCAATACTGGCATGTCTACTGTCCATATCTCCTACCTCTTCATTGAGGTCCGCCATGCTGCAACACAATAGTTAACAACAATACCAAAAGCAGTTCATAATATAAGCCGTTAGATAACAAGAGTAAAATATTCAAAGCATGTTAGTATATCACGTATACAACCATATGCATCACATGCATAAGCATGCCTAAATGAATACCTAGCCAACTTGTCTCTAAAGGCTACCCTTCACTCTTCCCTGGTTATCTAACCACTGCTCTGATACCACTAAATGTGAGACCCCGTTATCACATCAAGATATTAAGGTGCAATTTAGAGAACTAAACATACATGCGATTATATCAGAGTAATGTGCCGTGTTGATTAACCTGAGCTTTAGAGATTACAGTACCAAAATGTTCCAAAAGGAAAGACGTACTTCCTACAAAGGTACTACATCATAGTCTTACTCTACTCAGTAGAAGCTATACAAAAACTCTAACATGCTAATCCTGTAGCACTCCTTACAGCTCAGCATATCAACCCCGGCCCTGGTTCTCGTCAACAAAAGCACCTACAAAGACAACCCCCAACACATGAGCATAACACAATTCATATTTAACATAATATGAAAGTAAGGCATAAATGCAAATCTTAAACACAAGTCCTTCCTGTATTTCCAGCATTTATATCGCCCATTGGTTGTCCCTGTACCATAATTCATAATAGAAACACATTATATGAATGTATGGATATGCAATGTCATGACATTCCTTTTCCCTTAAATCCTTATTTCATCCTGAGCCCTTATCATTAGTACATTTTAATGCTTCTTGCTACTCCATGTAAGCGGAATTCTTCATCGCTTCCAATGGACTTTAGCGTTGCTACTCCATGTAAGCGGAATTCTTCATCGCTTCCAATGGACTTTAGCGTAAGCCATTAAAATCCTTACTAAGATAACTTTGACTCGTGAAATACACCTCTTATATTTCACAACATACATATGCAAAAACAATGCATAAAAACATGTATCATAATCTTAATGCACCACATTGCATTCATCATGTGTCATAAAGACAAACATAAAGTACATGTTACCGTTGGGATGCCCGTACGTCGCTTACGTACCTTTCAAAAGATAGAGGAGTCAATCGACTTTATCTCCTCGGTTGTGCTGGCACCTGGGATGGTTCTACATAGCCACACAACACAATATTAGGCACCTCATAATAATCCGGAAGCAAAACCAAATAAAAAACCAAATAAATCCTTCAATATCATCTCGCGATCGATCGCCCATGAGCCCCGATCGATCGCGAGATGCTACTGCCTCGCATACCAAAAAAAATCATTCAGCGATCGATCGCCCCAATATTGGCGATCGATCGCCAAAACCCACTGGAACGTCGCGATCGATCGCGCCTCCTTGGCGATCGATCGCCAACCTCGTTCCTTTGGCGATTTTCCAGAATTGCTTAACACCGATAATCATACCCTTAAATCTAACATGTAGGACAATATACATACCAAGACCATCATGCTAGCATTTGAACTACACTACCCTGAGTGTATTCAAACCAAATATACACCCTTAGCATAAACCTACATGCATAAACATCGATCATTTAAACAAGTACTGGATCAACTTTTTCTGGAAACAGGGCACATTTTCATTTCCAGAATTCTTGAGCACCTCTTTACATGCTATTAAAACTAACACATATATCATAAACCGTGCTCAACTAAACATGCCATGGGTTTCACAAAACTACCAAGCATATTTTTACATCAAAGCTTTTCCAAAACTTAAGTTTATCATGCATGATAACACCTTCATAAAAGTACTCTTCGCACATATATTTCCAGAAAACAGGGCACTTGAACCTTGCCCAGAATTTTCGAACACTACCTTTCACATGATTAAATCTTTCACATAACACATGCAACATGCTCAAGGAAATATACTGGTACCTTCAACAAGTTACCATACATAAAAACACATCAAAGGTTCAACCAAAACCTAAGTTAGCATGCTTCGAAACATCATGGTAAAACCCTTCCTAACTTGGAAAACAGAGTACTTCTCTGCTCGGGTGTTCGAGGAGCCCTTTTCTCTAGCATAAATATAGCACATAAAGCATGCAAGTTTCTTAACTAAACATGCTAAAGGCTTCACAAACATCCCAAAAAGGTATTCATAACAAGATAACATCATACCCTAAACTATCATGCCAAAACTGCTACAAAGAACAAGCATGCCAGGAAACTTGAAAACTGGGAAAAAATGTGACTCCTCACCACTTTTGCCCTTCGATTTTCTATATGAAAAGAAGCATGAAACCCGATCACTTTTCTCCTGGAACTCGACCAAGTTGCAGAGAAATGAAGGGAAAAAGAAGGAAGCTTTTGGAAGAGGCAAGACTCAAAATATCTAAGTCCAAACATGCCTATAAGTCAATCTGCTTTCCCAGAAAACAGGGGAAGGGCGTGGGTTTGGCTGCAAGTGGGGGTTGGGTGGTTGCATGTGGGGTGGTTTGTGGTGTTTAATTGTGTCCCGGTATTTCATACGATGTATAAAAATATCCCTCCTCGATATTTTATTATTCTACCACATCAACACAACAATTAAAAACACCTAACATGCTTCCTAAACCACATCATCAAATTAAATAAATTAATCCCACATACAAACGCTTTAAACATATAGGTTCATAATTAACCACCCTTAAAAGCATGATTACCCACATAATCATTTCGGGGATATCACAGAATCATGTATTCATTATGAGACATTTGAGATGTCTAGGTATAATGGAAAGCGAGATTATGAAATCAATATTAGATATTGATATATCTATATTTGCATATATATGAACTTGGAATCATTCATTATTGATATTTGAGAATCAGGCATGCGATGTGTAAATCAATGTGTTGGTTTACTGATTTATGAGGTTTGATGAGTTTGATGATTGTGAGAACAGGGACAGTACACGGAATCCCGGATGAGGTTGCCATCCAGGGAGTATCATTTAAATTCATTAGCATTTACCTTTGTTGTAAATTATGAATTTCATTATTATGATTATGGGATTTTGTGTATTGGTATGCTCACCCCGTTGGGGGCTGTCTCTGTTGGGACAGGTGGACAGGTACATCGATGGCTATGGAGCTGAGCTCGAGCTGTTGATTTGAGGTACTCCCAGGATCGTGGTACCAGGGCTTGATGGAGCACGGTATCGTATAGAGTACCTATGTATACACCTGAGGATTTATACATATTCATGATGCTCGCATGTGAGCACGATTATACTTGTATATGGATTGTATATAAAGGCATGAGCCTTTCTCTCTTTCATTTGAGGTTGCATGCAATTAGAGGTTAATTGCTAAATGATATGAGAGTCATTGGTGTATTTTGTGGGTGTTGAAACCCACTGTTGTCGTCATATGTGTGGTGTCTTCCCTGGCTGGGAATTTACTTGTATTACTGCATTATGATGAGTATTATGTGTTCCCTGGCCGGGAATTATGTTATGTGTTGTGCTTTTTGTTTGGGATAGCTCTATTTATGGGGAGACTCTGCCCAAATTTTTATAAAAGTTCACAATGTGAAAAGTGGCACCAAGGGGTTGGAAAACGGCAACATATGAGTCTTTTATTGTTAGGATGATGATCTTATAACATTGAGTATTAAAGGAATTTTGCAATTGACATTCAATGCTAAAGTATCATCTGAGCTTCCCGATTGACTTGTTATAGAAAGCATGTACCACACATAGTGGTTAATACACTAATCAAGGTTTAAGGGCTTGGGGTCCTTACATACCACGTGCTTATCTTGCATCAATACACACCCCAAGCCCTGAAGTGACGCATCAGTATACAAAACAAACCTCTTATTCTCCGAGGGAATTACCAAAAAAGGTGCCGTGGTCAACCGGTGTTTCAGTTCCTGGAAGCTCTGCTCGCAGGCCTCAGACCAATAAAACGGTATTCCCTTCTGAGTTAACTGAGTCAGTGGCTTAGCAATCTTAGAAAATCCTTCGACGAAACGTCGATAATAGCCCGCCAAACCAAGGAAACTCCGAATCTCGGGTACCGAAGTGGGTGCAGCCCACTCCATCACAGCCTCAATCTTTCTGGGGTCTACCAAAATCCCACTGCTGGATATGACATGCCCCAGAAATACCACACTGCTTAACCAAAACTCACACTTACTGAGGTTGGCATATAATTGGTGATCTCTAAGGATCTGGAGCACTGTCCTCAAATGTCTCACGTGCTCTTCCTCGCTCCGGGAATAAATGAGTATATCGTCAATAAACACAATGACGAACTGATCCAGATAGGGTTGGAACACCCGATTCATCAAGCTCATGAAAACAGCGTGGGCGTTCGTCACACCGAACGGCATCACTAAGAATTCGTAGTGTCCATACAGAGTCCGAAATGCTGTTTTCTGTACATCCTCCTCCCTGACCCGTATCTGATGGTATCCGGATCTCAAATCAATCTTGCTATACAGCTTAGTCCCTTGTAACTGATCAAATAAATCATCAATCCTCGGGAGAGGATATATGTTCTTCACCGTGGCCTTATTCAGTTGCTGATAATCGATGCACAAACGCATCGAACCATCCTTTTTCTTCACAAAGAGAACTGGTGCGCCCCAAGGCGATACGCTAGGGCGTATATATCCTTTATCGAGGAGCTCCTGCAACTGCTCCTTTAGTTCCCTCAACTCTGCTGGTGCCATACGGTAAGGAGCACGAGAAATAGCGGATGTCCCCGGTAATAACTCAATCCCAAATTCGACTTCCCTAACCGGTGGGAATCCTGGAATCTCCTCTGGGAACACGTCAGTAAAATCCGCTACCACTGGTATATCCTCGATTCTTAACTCCTTGCTCTTTCCCAACAAATCTACGGCATAAATGAGATAGCCCATATGTCCACGTTCCAACAATTGAGACATCTGAATTGCCGAAATCAACGGAATCTTCGCACGAGAACCGTTACCATAGAAGATCCACTGAACTCCCAAATGAGATCTAAACCGTACTGTCCTCTGCCGGCAATCCACCACTGCCCGATATCTGTTCAGAATGTCGATGCCCACAATACAATCGAAATCTGACATACCCAGAACAATCAGATCTTCCTTGACTTCATTGCCCTCAAAATAAATGAGGCAGTCCATCAGAAACTGATCAGCAATAACTTCCTTTCCGGTGGGTGTCGAGACCAATAGAGACGTGGGTAACGGAGACGTGCACATATGATGTCTCGCCACAAAGTCCGCAGACACAAAGGAGTGCAAAGCACCTGTGTCTATCAAAATAAAGGCGGAATATGTAAATAATAGGCACTTACCAGCTATAACCTCCTCTGGAGCTGCATCGGCCTGCTCCCTGGTCAATGCATAGACCTGTCCCTGAGGCGGTCCCATCGCCTGTCCTCCCATATGTCGAGGCGCCATCGGTGGCCTCTGCTGTACTGCCCCGGTAGGAAACCTTCCTCTGCCTTCCCTGAGGTCTGTCTGTCCTTCCCTATTAGGACAACGCCGAGCAATGTGGCCCGACCTGCCACATATATAACAAGCAGAACAGTCACGCATCAAATGCGGCCCTCCACAAAAGTGGCACTTAACATCACCAGCTCTGCTAGGTCCTCCAAAAGTAGATGCACCGCCTCTCCGGTCACCTTGTTTCCGGCCATCCGGTCGTCTTCCACTAAACCGGGAAGAAGAAGAAGGAGTTCCTCTTGATTTAAAAGATCCTCCCCGGGGCCTCAGATTTTCAGGTGTGGCTCTTTGAGATGAAACCGGTGGGGGTGCAACATCAGGATAAGCACTCACCCCAATCTCTGCCAACTCTGCCCTCACAAGTGCGTCATCAAAGGATGTCGGGTTGTTAGAAATCACCCGATCAAATAATTCCGGTCGTAACCCCTTCAAGAAGTTCCTCATCTTCGCATGTCCATTTGTGGCAATGTGTGGAACATACCTCAGTAAAGACGAGTAGTGCATGGCGTAGTCCGAAACCGTCATGCTTCCTTGTTTCAAATTTGAAAACTCATCCTCCTTGGATTGCCTTGCCGCAGCTGAAAAGTATCGGTTCAAAAACCGAGTCCTGAATAGAGTCCAGTCTATCACCATGCCTTGTGCTCTCAGTTCCATAACAGTCGTCCTCCACCACATGGAAGACTTCTTGGCCAGTTGGAATTCCGCCAGTCTTAACCAAGCCGTCCTAGCACACGGCGCGGATACAAATATTTGTTCCAATCTTTCCAGCCACTCTTCGGCCTCTTCTCCAGTCTCTGTTCCCTCAAACATCGGTGGGTGAAAGGTCAGGAACTGTGTCAGGCTAAGTTCCCCTGGTAGTAGTATCTGGGCAACCGGTTCAACGCCCACAGCAGGCGGGGGTAAGGGATTTGCCTGTCCAATACTAGCATTCACGCTCCCAACATCCCCGACCTCTTCACTAGCAGCCATGCTGTAACACAAATGTTAACAACAATTCCAAAACAATATATACGTTACGCCGTTAGGTAACATGAATGAAAATAGGCATGTTAGTATAACAGTTCATACTCCAATATGCGCCACATGCATAAACATGCTCAAATGTAAACACTTAGCTAACCATGCTAAGGCTACCCTTCACTCAATCCCGGGTTCTCTAACCACTGCTCTGATACCACTAATGTAAGGACCCTAGTTCCTTAAGTGCGGATTAAAGGCGTAATTAAATTTTTTCCATGCATAAACAACGTTTAAAGGTCATGTTGATGCCGTGAGTTAATAATTTATAGTGCCAAATAAAGTTTTCAAAAGGGATTAGTTACAATTCCCAACCAATAAAGACTAATCCTATAGCTTTACACTACTCCTAGAGTAGATACTATACAAAAGAATTTGGCCTGCTACCAAGAGCAACTCCTCACTGGCTCACTGCATCACCCGCCTTAGCCCCCTTCCGCCCAAGTACCTACAGGAACAACCCCAAACCATGAGCATGTATGTAAATCATATCCACAATAATATGAACATAATTCAATGCATAAACCATAAATGCAATTCACTTCCTGTATTTTAACACATTAAAATGCTCCCTTGGTTGTCCCTGTATCGCAATAATAATCAAAGATTATAATGTCAATATGCATGTCATGACATGTACCCATTCCATGTATACCCATTACCAATTTCCAGTCTTATTATATCAGTGGCATAATGCCCCTCGCGTTTAAATGACAGCGGCATTAATACCCCTCGCTTCGACATATTAGCGGTATAATATCCCTCGCATCAATATGACAGCGGCATTATTCTTCGCTTCGACATAATTGCGGCAAATATTCTTCATCGCTAAATATGACAGCGGCAAGTATTCTATCATCGCTTCGACATAACAGCGGCAAGTATCCTATCATCACTGCGATATAATCTTGACTCACAATATACATGCAACCATAATGCATAAACAAGACCATGTATGCAACCCTAATGCATAACCAATTCAAAGCGTAATAAATACGTTTTACCGTCCGATGCTCGTACGTCTCACTACGTACCTTGATTCCAAAAGTGGAGATTATCGTGGACTTTATCTCCTATGCTGTGTGCCCACCTGGGATGGTTCTACACATTCATACAAATCAACATCAGGAGCCAATAATAGTCCGATATCAAAATTTCCACAAAAAAGTCCAAAAATCCAATATTTTAACCTTCGCGATCGATCGCCCATCACGGCGATCGATCGCCAAAACACACTGCCCGGGAACCAAATTTTTCTCCCTTCGGCGATCGATCGCCACACTTGGCGCGATCGATCGCCAGCCCCACCGATCGATCGCCCAAGAGTGGCGATCGATCGCCAATCGCTTGAAAAAGCTACTGCCTGGGCGCGATCGATCGCCTGAAACGGGCGATCGATCGCCGACCCCTGTTACCCGAAAAACCTCCATTTTTGCATCTCAAAACCATTCCAACCCATTCCAACACTAAACCATCAAACCAACAACTCAAATAACAACATAAACCCTTAAAATACACCTTAAAACAACCATAAATCAAACCCCCAAACAAAACCACAACAACCCAACACGAACCCATTTCAAAACCCTTTCAAAAATCATTTCAAACTCAAACCAAACACAATAAAAGCAATGGGGAGGTATCCATACCTCTAGGGGACTCCAAAACTCACACCAAATCCCACAAAGCAAGCTTCTTGAAGGTTTTCTCTTCAACCCTAAGCACAATTTCGAAAATGGGAAGGAAAGGGGTTTGGGGGTGGCTTTTTGGGGAAGATTGTAAAGTAATAGGAATTAAAGGGAATGGGGTATAAATGATTTTATTAAACCAATTGCCTTCCACAATTTACCATGGTGTATAAAACACCCCAACATTATATTTAAAAAGCATTTTACCATAATGCACCAAAATCCCAAATAAAACATGATTCATCCAATTAATCACAACTCAGTTCAATTAAACCATAAAAATCCCCAATTACTCAACATGAATAACATGTACCCCGAAATGCTCTTTCGGGTCACTCCTACCAGGTGACTAAGCATTTCACCAAGATAATTAATTCCAACAATTAATTTAATTACCACCATTAAAATCATATAACCAAAATTAATGCCCAATTGCATATAATTATTTCGGGGATATCACATAGCGTCCCTAGAGGAACAATCCCAAACCACGAGCATATAATAATCCATATTCACCACAATATGATTATAATGAGTAAATGCATAAATTATGAGTACAAAGTACTTCCTGTATCCCAATGCATTTCAAAATGCTCCCTTTGGTTAACCCTGTGCCACAACTCACAATCATAATCAACAGATTATATTATGATTCCATAGATGTCATGACATATAATTGTTCCACTATGATCACATATCATAAATGCACATAAGCAAAATAGTTGTGTCACACAGCACTAACTACCATCATGCATAATTATGTGCTACTCATTTCCATCAATATGATTCTAGGCCCTCAACAGCCCCAAAAGAGCAAACCACTACTCTGATACCACTAATGTAAGGACCCCCGTGCCCTTAACCCGTTATTAGTGTATTAATCCTTGCCATTAGTGCATACAATCATACATGTAGGGGAAAAACCACTTATCATCAGAGTCAATCATGCGTATAATAAAATTTCTTTACATTATTCAGTATAATGTCCAGTTTCCCCAACCATGTCCACATAAATCTCATGCACCAATAATTTACACTAACATGTTCTCAGTTCATTTAGCAATTCAATAAATAATTGCATGCTACTCATAAATGAAGAGACAAAGGCCCTTGCCTTTTTATACATACCATATACACATAATAGTGCTCACATGCGAGCATCGAATAAGTATATGTGTATCAAATGTATAAAACGTCGTGCTCAATACCGTCACTGGTACTTCGATCCCGGGAATCACCTCCATTCCATAGCTCGAGCTCAACTCCAAAGCCATCGATGTACCTAATCACCTGCCCCAACAGAGACAGCCCCCACACGGGGTGAGCATACCAATATCCCAAATCCAATAATCACAATAATACTATTCATAATTTACAAAAATGTAAATGCTATGAAATATAAATACTCCCTGGATGGTATCATCCTCATCCAGGATTCCCTGTACCGCCCCTATTCTCAAAATAACTGAAACCATCAAATTCCCAAATGACAGTTAAATCATTACATTGATAAAAAAATCCATTTGCCACATACCGATATCATAATCAATAATACCAAATCATTAAACAATTATTACAAACATTCCATTTATCTCATTTATGGTTCCATCTTTCTTTTTCATTGCACGCTCTACAATAGCGGCATTTCATTCTCACTCATGCTGAACATCAGTGGCGTCATAACCGATGTTTGCTCAAAGGCAACAACATCCCAACCATTGCTCGCTCAAAAGCGGCGACATATAACCCCAATGCATATATATACATTTGTAGCAAATACCATAAACCATGTATTTCAATATCCGTTTATTGCTAATACCATATATCATGCATCTCCATACACATTCATTGCAATATAGTGTACCAAGCACTCAACAATTGCAATTATATTAAAGGGCTATGCTCGTACGTCATACGTACCTTATAATCCCGTAGTTCGAGTCCAACCTTGCCTGAGTCCCACGACCCGATGAGTTAAGTGCTAACATGCAAATAACTCCCAATTAAACACAAGCATGCAACCACGTGCCCAAGCACGCTCATAACTTCAAACCTATCGTCCATCCATGACGATTAACAAAATAAAAGCCCCCCGGCTAAGCATGCATAATACCCAAAATGTTCCATTTTATATGTTTAAAAGATAGCCAAAAACTCAACCGAGAAATCCGTTATATTAAATTTTGGCTCCAACCAATCCATTTAAAAGTATGGCATTCCCATTGGAATGTAAACATTGCCCTGGAAACGGGCCACTTAAACCTCGATTCCAAAATCCCGACATTTTCCAAAATTTCCAAAAAAACAAATTCCTACGGGCGGCGACTGATCGCCGCTTTTAGCGCGATCGATCGCCCCTGTCCAGTGGGCAACATCGCCCTATCGCGATCGATCGCGAGTCTCCGCGATCGATCCCCAACTCGCTCGCAATCGATCGCCGAGAACTCTCGATCGATCGCCCGCACTGTTTATCGTCACCAAAATAACAGCTGCTCGTCGCGATCGATCGGCCCTCCTCGGCGATCGATCGCGACCTGCGATTTTCCGAGAAATTCGAGCTTTCATGGTGTTTTTGACACCCAAACTCAAAACCAACACCCCTAACTTCCTCAACACCACCAATACACCATTTAAACTCAATAAAAACACTAAAATCAATATTTTGATTTTTAACCAACACACCCAAATCTCAAATCCAACCCAAAACTCAACCATTTAGCACAAAATTAGAATCAAATCGAAGCTAAAGGTGAGGAGAAGAAGATTACCAACCTTTCTTCAAGAAATTGGGCTCCCAAGACGAGCCCCCATCGATTTGTTCCCAAGAGGAAAAGAGGGGAAGGGTTTGGGGTGAGGGAAAGAGGCGTGAGGGAGAGGAGAGAGGGAAGTGATTCTGTATAATGACGGAATACCGAGTCCATTTGGTATATATAGCACTCAGGCTCCAAAATACCAATACTTCCACAGTTACATCATGATTCATTAAAAATCATCTATTTTCAATAAATATCTCTCCAACTCTAATTCCATTACCAGCCCCATTACAAAGTACTCCGGACCCCAGATTCCACCCAAAACCAAATTCCAAGGTTATCACCATGATGAGAATATAATCTCATACCTTGGATACAACGACTCCAAAAACAAGATTTAAAATCCCCGGGAGTCCCAAAACCTCAATTTAATACGCAATTGCCACAATTAAAATACATTAAGGATTATTACCACACCAGGATTAAAACCAATATTTTTCGGGCATCACAAGTTATATCATGTGAGAACGGTACTATGATATGTGCTGCTAATATGAAGAAGTGAGGAGGTTCCACTAACATATTGAGCTGAGATAGGCATATCATATTGGTCTGGTTATAACAGGATTAGGAATGATACATGTCATGACATATTTGCATTTGATGATGCATGATACATGACAATCACATTTGATGTTTGTAGTGCTTTATCGTTTATGTTTTATTGATATTGCACTGGGATAGTTGTTTATCTATACTCATGTTGTGTGATTGTTTCTGTAGGGACTTATAGACGTGGGAGGACGGGATTGTAAGTCTTATTCCGCTGCGAGCAGAACCACTGCTTATGAGTTTTGGTCTAGGTTGTTTTGTTGTATATATGATGTATCTTATGGCATGGTTTTTGTCAACTTGTAACAACCTACATAAGTACACTCTTAGTCACTGTATGTTTTACTTAATGCTTACTCACATATGTATAATAAACTGATACATAATGGATTAAGTAACAAGGACCACACATTAGTGGTATCAGAGCAGTGGTGTCGAGAACGGGGTGAACAAGGGTAGAGGAAGGTATTAGGAAGTTGCCTAATATATTGAAAGCATGTAATGAGTATTGATATGCTGTAATACTGACATGCTTTATATATTTGTTTGTTGTTGGTAACCCTGTATTTGCAGTAATGGCAGACAGAGTACCTCATGACGATGTTGGTGATGCCATGAGTGGCAACGCTAGTGTTGGATTGGCGCCTGTGCCACCACCACCATTTGGGCAAGGGCCAGTAGAACAGGTATTGTTACGTGGGGAGTTGACTTTGACATAGTTTCTAAGTTATCAGCCACCTCGCTCTGAGGGTACTGAATCAGGGGAACAAGCAGAGGAATGGTTGGAACGTGTTGAACAGATCATTGTGTCAGCACCATTTGCCAAATCCGCCTGGTTACTTTTGGCTGAGTTCAAGTTGGCGAAGAAAGCTATGATGTGATGGAAAGCCACATTGATTGAGCTGAGAGCTCAAGGACAGACAGTGAATTGGGATGTTTTCAGAACTCGTTTTCATCACTATTTCTCTGTGGCAGCAAGGCAGAGGAAATATGTAAGGCCTATCTACCTTAACAGTGTTATGAACTAGTAAATAGGGCTAAACATGCATTAAAAGATAAGTTATGGTCCCGGTTGTAGCCTTGAGCTAATAGGATTACAGGCCAAAATAAAACTTCAAAAGTTAATTAGTTACATCCCCAATGAAGAATGATAACGCTATAGATTTATACTACTCCTAGAGTAGAGACTATACAAAAATCATGTATCCTAATTCTTTAATTCTCCTCGTAGCTCACTGCCTCAACCCGGCCCATAGCCCTCCAATCCAAAAGGTGTACCTACAGGGACAACTCACCATGATCATATACATCACTATTCAACAAAATCCAAGCACAATAAGATAAATAATTGCATGAGATATGTTTGTATGAATGCTCCCTGAATTACCACATTAGCACATTTTCATTGTTGTTCCTGTTTCATAAACTCATGCACAAAATCATTAGTTCACAATATATGATCGATACCACGTTCCAGTTATAACCACAATATTCCACATTAATCACTAGAAATGTGACTGTTCCGGTCCTGATACAACAGTGGAATTTTAGGACCCCTCGCTTCGACATAGAGCGACATCATATGATATCCCTCGCTTCGACAATGACAGCGGCATGTACATCGGTTCGACATGACAGCGGCAAATATCATATTACCATCGCTTCATATGACAGCGGCAAGTACCTCCCTCGCTCGGAGATAACAGCTACCGGAACATTCATCAATTCTCACACAATAGTTGATTCCATTATCATGATATAACACTAGCATTTCACATATTCCATCACATGTAAGGACTCACTATCCATGATATACATAATCAAAAACGTAACACGTTTTACCATCCGATGCCCGTACGTCTCACTACGTACCTCAGTCTCAAAAGTGGAGAAGTTGAATTACTTTATCTCCTTGACGTTGTTGGTACCTGGGATGGTTCTACACAACCATACAAATCAATATTAGAAGCCAATTATAGTCCAATATCCAAAAATTCATCAAAAATGCATTTCCCACCTTACAGCAGCTGGCGATCGATCGCGAGCCTCACCGATCGATCGCTTCAACATGGCGATCGATCGCCAGACTCTACTGGCGCTCGGCGATTGATTGCGCTATTTGAGGCGATCGATCGCCTACACTCGATTTGCCCACTGTCTCTCGGCGATCGATCGCTGCTTTTGTAGCGATCGATCGCCACAACCAGTGGCCGCAATTTTCACAATTTTTGCACATTAAATCCTTCACCAACCTCAACAACACTTATACCAACAACTCAAAAACATAAAAACACTTTAAACCTTCAATTCACATCATTAAATAACCCCAAAATCCTACACCCAACCAAAAATCATACCAACCCCAAACAAACCCATTTTCAAACTCCAACATCAACCCAAAATCAAAATAAACCACACAAAAACAACAAGGGATGATGTATATCCTTCCTAGGCCTCAAATCTTACCAAGAATCACAAGAATAAAGTTTTTGCAAGAACTTCTCTTCCACCTTGAAGCCCAACTCGAAAATGAGGAGAAAATGGTAGGGTTTGAGAGTGTGATGGGGATTTGATAAAGTGAGGGTTAAAGTAGATAAAAGGGGTATAGTAGGGTTATAAGGGTTGTTAATTAAATTTGCACCCCATTAATTCACATGATGTATAAAATACCCCAACATGGTATTTTAAAAGCATTTTACATGAATGCACAACCTTCCACTAAATCCATATTTCCACATAATTAACAACCAATACAATTTAATCATATTAACACCCCATTTCCCAACATGCATAACATGCACCCTGAAGTGCAACTCCCGGGTCACGCCTACCAGGTGACTAAGCATATAATCAAGATAATTAATCACAACACATAATTCAATTATCACCATAATTAATCATGTAAACATAATTAATGCCCAAATTGCACTTAATCATTTCGGGGATATCACAAAAGAAGATGAGTTCACTAATCTGAAACAGGGAACAATGACAGTGTCTGATTATGCTGTGCAATATTCTTCATTGTTACGGTATGTACCGCATACTGCTGCAAACACAAAGGCAAAGATCAGACAGTTTGTAAACGGTTTGAGGCCTGAGTTGTTTGATAGGGTGATTTCTAATAACCCTACATCACACGAAGAAGCATTGACTAGAGCTGAGATGGCTGAGATTGCCGTTGGAGTGTATAAGGATGTAGGACAATCCCAACCACCTACATCAGAAAATATGAGACCTAGAGGGGAACCATTTAAATCATCACGAGGAGGTGCATCTTCCTCTAGATTTAGTAGAAAGCGGTTTACTATGCGAAAGGGTGGTGAACGTGGTACCATGGGACAGTCCCAAGGTAGTAGTAGTAGCAGTGGTCAAGGGTTAAAATGTTTTAAGTGTGGAGGGCCACATTTTAAAAGAGGTTGTCCACAACTTGATGCTCCGGTTTGTTTCCGCTATGGGAGGACATGACAATCAGAGATTGTCCTCAAGCTGGGGGACAACAGATGAGAGGGAATATATCAGAGAGTACAGTGCAATAGAGACCACACGGTGTTCCACGGACTGGTGGAGGACAGAGAGCAGGACCACCTCACGCTCAGGTGTATGCACTGAACAAGGAGAAAGCAGAGGCAGCTCCTGATGATGTGATTGCGGGTAAGTGTAGTTTATTTACTTATCATGCTTTACTTTTGATTGATACTGGTGCATCACATTCCTTTATTGCACAAGCGTTTATTGATCGGTATCATATATGCTCGTCTCCACTAGTGATGCCTCTATATGTCTCGACACCCATGGGAACTACTGTGATGACTTGTCAGAGTGTGTCTGATTGTGTTTTTCAGTTTGATAATATGGGATACAGGCCGATTTGATTGTGTTAGATATGATGGATTTTGATTGTATTCTGGGTATTGATGTGTTGAGCAAATATAAAACTATTGTAGATTGTTGTCAGAAGATAGTGAGATTTCACTCTGATACTGGAAATCAATGGATCTTTTATGGACAAGGATCACGTGCCAAGATTCCATTGATATCTGCTCTTAGAATGTTCCGTTTGTTAGAACGTGGACATACGGAATATATGATATATGTTGTGGATGTCACAGAGAAGAAAGTAGAAAGAAGAGTGGAGGATATACCAGTAGTTGCAGAGTATGTAGATGTATTTCCAGATGAGATTCCTGTATTTACACCAAGTCGAGAAGTGGAATTTGGTATTGAGTTAGTGCCTGGTACTTCTGCAATTTCACGAGCACCATATCGAATGGCACTATCTAAATTAAGAGAATTGAGAACTCAATGGCAAGATCTATTGGACAAGTGGTACATACGTCCTAGTGTATCGCCTTGGGGTGCTCCGGTATTGTTTGTCAAGAAGAAGGATGGTTCAATGCGACTATGCATTGACTATAGACAGTTGAACAAGGTAACCATAAAGAATAAATATCCTCTTCTCGTCTTGATGATTTGTTTGATCAGTTGCAGGGATCTACAATATATTCAAAGATTGATTTGAGATCTGGTTATCATCAAATACGTGTGAGGGAAGGAGATGTACAAAAAATAGCATTCAGAACTCGCTATGGCCATTATGAGTTTTTAGTGATGCCATTTGGTGTGACGAATGCTCCAGTTGTCTTCATGAGCTTGATGAATCGAGTTTTCCAGGAGTATCTTGATCAATTTGTCATTGTGTTCATTGATGATATCTTGATCTATTCTCGGAGTGAAAAAGAACATGTCCAACATTTACATCTGGTGTTACAATTATTGAGAACACATCAGGTATATGCCAAACTCAGTATGTGTGAGTTTTGGTTGAACAGTGTATGATTTTTGGGACATGTGGTCTATAAAGATGGTATATCAGTTGATCCGAGAAAGATAGAAGCGGTGTTCAATTGGTCATCACCTACCTATGTGCCAGAGATTCGTAGTTTCTTAGGTTTGGCTGGATACTATAGACGGTTGTTGAAGGATTTTCCGCAATTGCCAAACCACTCCCACAACTGACACAGAAGGGAGTACCATTTAAATGGTCAGAAGCATGTGAGCATAGCTTTTCAGGAATTGAAATATCGGTTAACTACTGCTCCAGTATTGATTATTCCATCAGAGCATGACAGGTTTGCTCTTTATACTGATCCATCATTACTTGGTTTAGGTTGTGTTTTTGTGATGTCCGGGATAATTAATAATTATTTATTTGGATTTAATTATGATATTTTTATGATATCTCGGGATTTAATTTTTGGGTATCGAATTTTGGAGCATAGTCGGGATAAATAATTCCGGGTTGAATTTATAATGTAAACTAGAATCAATGGGTTCTTAATAATAATGTTATTATCATTTGAGTTTGAGATTTAATTGGAATTTTAATCAAGGGTTAAGATGATAATTAGATGGTGTTTATTTAATCTAGGGTTAGATTAAAAGACACACACATACACCACTTTTCACACATAAAAAAATCGGCTATCTCCTTTCCCCACCCATTTTTCTTCCCCCTTCACGTCGTGCACTTCCTCCTCACTGAAGAGAAGATTTTTACCTTGGTTTTGAAATTGATTTCTCGTTCAGTTTTATAGAGACTCTACAGGAGACTTCGGACGTTGATGATAGCTTGTTCATGTTGTCTACTATAAGGTACGTGGTGACGTACGAGCATGTATATCTAGTATCTATACATTCATATATACATGCAACTTTGAATATGATGTTTCAGGCAAGTGTTTGACTTTAACAATTGAGTCTCATATACGAGTTATGGGGGACACGTAGTGGTACGTGATCCAATTATACTAGTTGAGTATTGATGCCTTGGGCATGAGCATTATGAGAAGGTGTTGAGAATGAGATAGTGGGATAACCAGGTTTACATTGATGTTGAATTATTTATGTTGAGCATAAATGATGCATTGTTGTTGTATTGAATTCATAGTGTTGTTGGATATCATATTTTCAATGATAATACTGAACTTGACATTATGAAAGTCCGTGAGTTTGAAACAGGAACAGTGTGTGGAAGCTATACAGATTCGGAATTGTACAGGGAGTATATTTTATGAGTTTTGAATAATCTAAATTGTTGCATTATGATTTCATATGTTGATTTGTGATCGAATATTGAGTTGGAGTGTGCTCACCCTGTGTGGGGGCTGTTTCTGTTGAAACAGGTACAACATGTACGATGCTGCTTTGGAGTACTAGGCTCGAACCTTGTTGGATGATGCTTCCAGAAGCATAGTATGAGATTGAGCCGATATACGAGGTTGAGCGGTTGGTATTTATACTAATTATGCATCCGGATGTGTATCCGTTATTCGTTGCTCTTCTGTGAGCACTTGTATCTGAATATGGACTGTATAAGGGTGTTGAAACCCACTTTTGTTGTCTTATTAGTGTGGTGTCTTCCCTGGCCGGGAATTTACTTGTGTTTCTATATTCTGTTTAATATTGCGTTGTCCCTGGTCGGGAATTATATTATGTGATGAGTTTTTATTTCCGGATAGCTCAGTTTGTGGGGAGACTCTGCCCAAATTTTTATAAAAACCCACAATGCAAAAGTGGTGTAATGGGGATGGTATTGGGTGAAACCCCTGAGTCTGTTTGTTGGTCGAGATGATCATATATTGTTGAACATTGGTTATGTCATGGGAAACATGTAATGATTCTTTTTAAAGAATGAAAAGAAAATGAAAAATTTATTCACATACGACGTCATAAATGAACAAATGACGAGTTTAAGTGTTGGGGCCTTACAGTTTTGATGCAAGATAAACATGTGGTGGCTTATGCATCACGACAGTTGAAGCCACATGAAATGAAATATCCAGTGCATGATCTGGAGTTGGCTGCCATTGTCTTTGCATTGAAGATATGGCGACACTATTTATATGGTACGTTGTTGACCATATACTAATCATAAAAGTTTAAATTTTTTATTCACTCAAGCCCGAGTTGAATATGAGGCAAAGGATATTGATGGATCTCTTAAAAGATTATGATTGTGAGATCAAATATCATCCAGGATAGGCTAATCTCACAGCAGATGCCTTAAGTCGAAAAGTTCACACTATGACTGATGATATGATGCATTTATCAGCCTTGATGACTTCTTGTCGTACTTTGGGTTATGACTATGGTGTTGAAACAGTGCCAGTACGGGTATCAACATTGTTGGTTGAACCCGATATCTTTGAAAAAATCAGAACGTCACAAGTTACTGATGATGAGGTACAACACTGGAAAGAAATGATATGTCAAGGACAAACATCTCAGTTTGAAATCGCAAGTGATGGAACTTTGACATATAGAAATTGTTGGGTAGTACCTGCTACATTAGGACTACGCCAAGAAATACTACAACGTGCGCTTTGTAGTCGCTACAATATACATCCTGGAGGAAAGAAAATGTATAAAGATTTATGTACCCAATTCTGGTGGAAACGCATGAAACAGGATGTACTAGACTTTGTGAAACGTTGTTTGATCTGTCAACAAGTAAAAGCTGAACGACAAAGACCAGGAGGTGAATTGAGGAGTTTGGAGATCCTCAATGGAAAAATGGGAACATGTTACAATGGATTTTTTACCCATTTGCCACGGACATCCTCTGGCTTTGATGCAATATGGGTAATTGTTGATATACTAACGAAAGTAGCTCACTTCATACCTTACATTATGACAGTTACTTATTTGAAAATGACTCAATTATATATTCAAAATGTAGTGAGAACATGGCATACCATTTTCAATTGTATCGGACAGAGATCCGAGATTTACTTCTCATTTTTGGGAAGGATGAAAGTCAGCACTAGGGATGGAAGTACGATTGAGTACAACGTATCATCCTCAGGCAGATGGACAGACAAAGAGTACGATACAGACACTTGAGGATATGTTGAGATCCTGTGTATTGGGGTTTGATAACACTTGGCAAGAGTTGTTGCCATTAGTGGAATTTTCGTACAATAACAGTTATCAAACTAGTATCCAGATGGCACCATTTGAGGCACTATATGGGCGACGCTGTAGATCGCCATTATATTGGGATGATGTTGATCAGACTGCACTCCATGGACCGGAAATGCTACATGAAATGGAAGAAAAAGTGAAACTGATCCGATTGAAATTGCAAGCTGCTCAGGATAGACATGCTGCTTATGCCAATAAGCGACGTAAACCACTTGAATTCCAAGTTGGTGATCGACTATTCTTAAAAATCTCACCTTTTAAAGGTGTGGTACGATTTGGTAAACGTGGAAAGTTGTCTCCACGATACGTTGGTACGTATGAGGTGCTGCAACGTATTGGTACGTTGGCATATCGATTGGCACTACCGCCAGCATTGAGTAGTATCACGATGTGTTTCATGTTTCACTGTTGAGGAAATATGAACCAGATCGGGTCGTGTATTGCCACCATCTGAAGTACAGTTGGATACAGACATGGCTTATGTGGAACGACCATCGAAGATTCTGGATAGAGCTGAGCGGACATTGCGTAACAAAGTGATACCAATGGTATAGGTGCAGTGCGATCGACGGGATGTCGAGGAGGCAACATGGGAGACGGAGCAGCATATGATACAGCAATATCCTGAGTTATTTTATGGTATGAATTTACATTGTTATGATACTCTTGGTGAGTAATGGTACTTATATCATGTTATTTATTTTCTTGTTATACTAGGATAGTAGAATTGAGTATATGCCTATGTGTTTCATCTTATGTATATGCAATTTCGAGGACCAAATTCAAAGAGTATGGGAGAAATGTCATGCCTCGATATGACGTATACATGTATGATATGAGTATGGTGTACTTATGATTAATTATAGTACGAGGTGAACTCAGATTCGGGTTGAACCGATCGATGTAATAATAGAATGAATTACTTATGAGAGTTCAATACGAAGTTGTAGCAAGTATGAGGTAACATAGAACAAGAAACATGGGAGATATGTGAGTTGTGAACAAATATATCCATGTTCATAAAATATTGATGCACGTCTTATTTTTGTAATGCCTCGATTTGTTATGGCGTAATTTTGAATAATTACGGTACGATGTGGACTCGGGTTCGGGTTGAACCGAGGGTTAATACTCACATACATGAAATGAATAGGAGATATATGACAAGGAAAGAAACATGATGCACAAGATGTAGTGCATAGGAATGATTGAATTAAATCAAGTGTAGTGACATATCAAGCAACTTGGACTAGTGGGCATTTGAATTTAATTTCATATGCATGTACATGTAAATTAGCATTTGAATTGCTAGGAATGTCATGTGAATTTGCATCTAAGCTGAGGCCAAGTATATCAAGTTGATTTCAGCTATCAAAGCACATAATACACTACAATTCACCCACAAATCTCTACCCAAGCTCCTCTCTAGCTCCTTACTTAGGGTTGCTTCTTTGCTTGGATTTACACTTGGTAATCAAGAGAGAAAGTTAGGATAAGTGAATTCTTAGCATCTTGGTAAGATTTATGTACTTTGTATCCTTGTTTATAGTAGTAAAGGAGGAAGTGAAGTTGAAGCATGTAATTTGGTGGTGTGCGCTTTGATATGAGTTATAGTGTAAACATTTGAGTTGTATGAGGATAGAAACATGTTAATATGATATTAGAGATTTCATGAAACATGTTTAAATGTTGAGATTCAAGTTGTAGAGTGAGAACCATGAAGATAAGCATTAAAATCGCCATGGTTTTGAAAATCAGTTGTCGACCGATCGATCGCTAGGATCGTACCGATCGATCGGTAGAAACAGGGGAAGTAAGGCGGTTCATGTACCGATCGATCGCTGAAAGTGACCGATCGATCGGTGAAATGCCGTAGCATTTTTGTGAAATTCAAACATTTGAGCGATCGATCGCTAGCTTCTGACCGACCGATCGCTAGGGTTGTTTGTTTGGACCGATCGATCGCTAGCGTGACCGATCGATCGGTAGACCTAAATGTTGAACAACATTATTTTATTGTGGAAATGAATAGTTCAACCTCTTTTAACATGATATTGTTGGTATTGTTGTAACATCATCACAGGGGACAGGGCAAAGAGACAATTAGCCATCAACGCCTGATTTATCTCTTTTGTTGTCGTATACCAGGTACGTGTTGACGTACGGAGTATAGATATTGTGTGATGATGTTATGAGATTGATATCATATGAATTGTGTTTTGTTTGTATCATATGATTGGTAGTATCATATGCCTGTACATTCATGGATATCATGTGTTAGAGATATAGGCCTGGTTTGGGTATATGCTCGGTTATGTATTTGAGATATACGCCTGGTTTGGGTATATGCTCGGTTATGTATTTGAGATATACGCCTGGTTTGGGTATATGCTCGGTTATGTTACATAGAGATATACGCCTGGTTTGGGTATATGCTCGGTTATGCTATATATAGATATACACCGGTTTTGGGTATATGCTCTGGCTATTATCATTTGAGGACGGTACTATGATATGTGCTGCTAATATGAATATGTGAGGTGGTTCCATTGACATATTGAGCTGAATAGGCATATCATATTGGTCTCGTGATAATAGGGTAATTGTTGAGACATGTCATGACATGGTGCATTTGTTAATGCAGAATACAGAACATTCACATTAGATGATTTATTGTGCTTTATCATTGTTATTGATATTGTGTTTTGATATCGCACTGAGATAGTTGTTTATCTATACTCACGTTTTGTGAATGTTTCTGTAGGATTTCATAGACGTGGGAATCGTGAGTCTTATTCCGCTGCGAGGTGAACCATTGCATAGGAGTTGTACTGGCTTAGGTTGTTAATTTTACATGTAATGTATATGTAGAAAAAGTTAGTTGGTTTTTGTACTAGTGGTTTTGGTACATCTGTAACAACCTATTAGTAAGAAACTCTTAAATAGTGTATGAATTACTTAATTCGGACTCACATATGTATGCTTAAGTAAATACATAATGGATTAAGTAACGAGGACCCCACATTAGTGGTATCAGAGCAGTGGTTCGAGAACGGGATGAACAAGGGTAGAGGAAGTGAGTTAGGGAGTTACCTACTCACTTAAAGGCATGTTATACTTATGATATAGTGTCTGGGAACATGCTTTGTAGTTGTATCTGTTATTGTTAACCCTTGTTTTGCAGGATGATAGTATGACTTGGTATGAATCCTTATGCGTGGCATAAGTGATGTTGTGGGTGTACCGTGATTGGTATACCGGATTTCTGTACTATCATTTGGCAGGGGAAAACATGATATGTTTCACGGGAGCTATTCCACTGATTCCGTGGTAATGGTATGTAGTTCGATACCGAATCGGAAGAGTATGTTGTACAGTGGTTGGAGCGTGAACAACAAAGCTTGGTATTAGCTCCATGTGCAAAGTCAGCCTGCATGAGATTGTGTATCAGACTAATGATGGACTGGCCGCTGACATATGATGTGTGAATGGAAGTGAAGATACAAGTTATTGATCACTGTATCTAGTTCAAGGGCATTTCTTGATATTGCAATCTGTGGTTGCATTGTCAGTTCGACATGTATGGCCTGAATGGGAATGTAATACTTTGCTCTTGATCTGTGGATAGTATGGCTAACGTAGTGTGTTTACATTGGGAGATGATGCAGATATGGGTTACTTGTGGTACTCAAATGGTACATGTAGCGAATGCGATTCGTGTACAATAATAGTATTCTTTAGTATTGTATTCCACAGGGGTAATTGGTGATTTGTTAGATCACCGTGGTGATGATTATCTTGTCGGGGTATCATCTGTGTATGGTTCTCTGGTGTGTATATGTGTGTTGAACTCTATGTTTGTTGTCATGGAATTGACAAGGAACATGAAATTGGGAGAGTTCAATGATAGTGACACTGAGGCGTATTGATGGAGCGGTACAACCGCAGTAACTGTGAGTTCTACTGTTTGCTTGTTATCAGCCTATGTCGTTTACGTGACTCGTTTTTTGGTGACTGGTTCACGGACTGTTTGATCCTTTCTGTGTATTAGCTGCTTGTGTTCGTTCTTGTTATATTATATGGATTTGAGCATGGAAGTCTTTCAGATTGAAAGAAAATGAGTACCGGCGGAGATTGCAGTGATGCAATGATCACTGGCAAAGATTGCTGTGACACCTGCACATGTGATCTTTGTGATGGCTGTACTGGGACATACATGGTGCTATGTGGCCATGTATTATATCTGGTTAGTGTAGTACAGATGGGAATGGATATCATTGTTTTGATATGAACTCCGTCCGAGTTCTAAGGTTGTCCGCATGGTATGTGGTATGTGTGGCAGCCATGGGTGTCTTTGATTGACACGAGATACCTCACGTGCATACAGTTGTGTATGGGATGTTGCATATGAACAGGTAGTTCTATGTTTGTGAACTGTATTTATGAGGTTGACATTGGTTGGTCTTCTTTGAACAGAGTGTAGGTCTCTATGTTGTTGCTGAGAGCATTTGATGCTTGTATGGCTTTTGGATATAGAAAAGGACGTCATGATAGACATCCGTAAACTGGTTCTTTAGTGGAAATGTGTATGACATCTTGTCATATTCTGGATACATGACAATAGTGATCTGTACCCATGAGACCAACAGAGAGTGGTTGGCAATGTGAGACCAACAGAGATTGGTTGGCAATGTGAGTATCCAATAAGCATTGAGTGTGAACTATTGTATGATAACATAGCTTGGTGGCTATGATGTATGGTTCACAAGTTTGATGTTGAATGTCTAAGTTATCCAGATTGATAAAGACGTTTGAGTTCAGTAGATTGCTTGTACACTACGACTGTAGTACTGATGCAATCAGAGTTTCCATTGTGTTGTGATTGTACTATGCGTTTGACATAAATTCATATATTCTTGAATCAGAACGGGAGATGTATGACTGATGGGATCGTGATTTTGATATGCCGACCTTGTCATGCGATTGGTTTGCATGGTTGAGTGGTTTACATTTTAGTGCTTGATAGAATGTTGGGTTGATATCGATTGATGGACAGTCTGCGAATATGTTTCATGAGGAAACAATATGGTTGGTATACTAAACCATGTAATGTTTAATGAATGGTTGGTACGCTACACCATGTGATGGTTATGAGAAGGTTGAAGGGAAGCTCACACGTATGAAGTAGTGTGATGGGACTTGATTTGTTCATGAAATGACTTATTTTGAGCTTGTTCGTACACCTATGTGTATAGCATTGAAGGTTGTGTTATGATATCGTGGTACGACCAATATGAAACTAATTTGACATATACCAGATGGTGGATGGTATTTTTGCGATATCCTTTGATTGTACACGGAAGGTGTACTAGTAACATAATGCGGTTACAGTATTGTGAAGGTATCATTGGCAATGCTATATGATATGGCAATTCTTTTGGGTCCGATTGTAAAGTCATAGTGCCAGAAGGACCATGAGTGGTATGGTAATTTGATTGTCAGTCATGTCAACAATAGTGTGTGGATTGTGTGATTGCAGTTGAGTTGGAATTTGTTACCTTCCATGTATTGTTGGATTGGCTATTCCTTTATGAACCAGAGGTGATAACGGTTTGCTGGGACCAGTCGTGTTTATTAGGAATGCATGCCAATAAAGAACGATTCAATGAATATGGCGAGGTAAACAACTGTTGGTTTCGATTATGTACTATATGCGATCATGTGATATATCGAAGTGATATGTTCGATCGTGTGATCTAGTTGGATGAGATCTTCGATTGTATGAGCTATCCGGGTGCTATGATAATCCGTATGGATAGGTTCTTAAAGCAGAACGGAATGGGTTATCAGGTACCTGTGATATGTGGAATTTGTTGGCATAATACATGTAGCAAGTGAATTGCACATGCGGGGAAAATGTGTCGGTTGGAAAATATGTTGGTTTCCATTGCTACATGATATTTTGTGTTGATCATTACAGGGAACAGTGAATAGAAAGTAAGGAATCGTTGTAAAAGCTTGTCATACTCAAGATGGTAGTCTTGGGGGAAAGAATTGGTACAAAGACTGACATTTCCGGTACAGGGGTCAGGACAGGGAATATTGAACCACGCAAATGGTGTGAATAAATACTATGAGAACATAGTCATTGGGTGAGATAACCATATAATCATATAGACATATGTATTGTACATAGCTTTGGTGTACAGTATACATTGATGACATATGAGTGTGATGTGGATTACTTTTTGTGATTTGGACAAGTTGGTGTCCAGTGTTTGTTCTGGACTAGTATCGTGTCCATTGTTTAATCTAGACAGAGAAGTCTGGCATGGGAGATTAGTATGCAAATGATAGATGGATATGTTGTATCTATCACATTATGTAATTCCATACTACAATACAACTTTGTGAAATGTTAGAACAGAGATGGTTCTGTGCACATTTGGATGTGTAGAATATGAATGTGACAAGGACCCTTGGTTTAGAGTATCTTGCTGATCTCGATATTCTGCGTAGGCTTACACAGGAGTACAGACGAATGGAAAAATTTTAGACCGTTATACAATACACAACGCGGGTATGTGTGTTGCTGTGTTTCTAAAGTGTGGCATAATGTGAATGTGTATGGAAAAGGTGTAATACCATGATTTGAACCATTGACTATAGTACAATGTGGTGACTAGTTGTCCAAGGAGGAACGGATGTATTAGACATTAGACGACCAGATGCTCCATTGGGGATCATTTGTATGCATTCAGCGGGAATGGGAGTGGGCAGTGACTTGGTTAAGGGAAATCACTGATACAATGAGTTGTATAAGATCAAGTCAATTTGATGGATATTGTTGTGTATAACAGGATATGTATGTGCGTGTTCACTGATACTAGTGAAATGGTTGTCTGTTGATGAGAATACAACGATGCATACATACTATCTATGCCCGGCTGGTGTAGAGTGTTGTGAGCATATGGCTATGTGGACAAAAGCGAATGGTAACAAGCTGTTATGCGAGAACATGAGTATGCAGTAGAATCCAAAGTGCAATGTTTGGTATGTTTTCTTTTGGTTTCTTAGACTGCTGGTTTGGTAAGTATCTGCTAGTTGAGCATGTTGAGTATGTAGCAGAATTGCTTTTGATTATTTGTTCCGGCAAATAATGTTGCATTTATAATGCATGTTTGTGCAAAGTTTAATTGCCACTATATTGTTATTCCTTATAGTGTTGTTAGTAGGGTTGAAAGCTTATGGCTTTCTGTATGAGATTCAGATGATATATGAGATTCATATGTTGTATATGCAATTTCGAGGACGAAATTCAATGAGTGGGGGAGAATTGTAATGCCTCGATTTGTTATGGCGTAATTTTGAATAATTACGGTACGATGTGGACTCGGGTTCGGGTTGAACCGAGGGTTAATACTCACATACATGAAATGAATAGGAGATATATGACAAGGAAAGAAACATGATGCACAAGATGTAGTGCATAGGAATGATTGAATTAAATCAAGTGTAGTGACATATCAAGCAACTTGGACTAGTGGGCATTTGAATTTAATTTCATATGCATGTACATGTAAATTAGCATTTGAATTGCTAGGAATGTCATGTGAATTTGCATCTAAGATGAGGCCAAGTATATCAAGTTGATTTCAGCTATCAAAGGACATAATACACCAAAATTCACCCACAAATCTCTACCCAAGCTCCTCTCTAGCTCCTTACTTAGGGTTGCTTCTTTGCTTGGATTTACACTTGGTAATCAAGAGAGAAAGTTAGGATAAGTGAATTCTTAACATCTTGGTAAGATTTATGTACTTTGTATCCTTGTTTATAGTAGTAAAGGAGGAAGTGAAGTTGAAGCATGTAATTTGGTGGTGTGTGCTTTGATATGAGTTATAGTGTAAACATTTGAGTTGTATGAGGATAGAAACATGTTAATATGATATTAGAGATTTCATGAAACATGTTTAAATGTTGAGATTCAAGTTGTAGAGTGAGAACCATGAAGATAAGCATTAAAATCTCCATGGTTTTGAAAATCAGTTGTCGACCGATCGATCGCTAGGATCGTACCGATCGATCGGTAGAAACAGGGGAAGTAAGGCGGTTCATGTACCGATCGATCGCTGAAAGCGACCGATCGATCGGTGAAATGTCGTAGCATTTTTGTGAAATTCAAACATTTGAGCGATCGATCGCTAGCTTCTGACCGACCGATCGCTAGGGTTGTTTGTTTGGACCGATCGATCGCTAGCGTGACCGATCGATCGGTAGACTTAAATGTTGAACAACATTATTTTATTGTGGAAATGAATAGTTCAACCTCTTTTAACATGATATTGTTGGTATTGTTGTAACATCATCACAGGGGAAAGGGCAAAGAGGCAATTAGCCATCAACGCCTGATTTATCTCTTTTGTTGTCGTATACCAGGTACGTGTTGACGTACGGAGTATAGATATTGTGTGATGATGTTATGAGATTGATATCATATGAATTGTGTTATGTTAGTATCATATAATTGGTAGTATCATATGCCTGTACATTCATGGATATCATGTGTTAGAGATATACGCCTGGTTTGGGTATATGCTCGGTTATGTATTTGAGATATAGGCCTGGTTTGGGTATATGCTCGGTTATGTATTTGAGATAAACGCCTGGTTTGGGTATATGCTCGGTTATGTATTTGAGATATACGCCTGGTTTGGGTATATGCTCGGTTATGTTACATAGAGATATACGCCTGGTTTGGGTATATGCTCGGCTATGCTATATATAGATATACGCCGGTTTTGGGTATATGCTCTGGCTATTATCATTTGAGGACGGTACTATGATATGTGCTGCTAATATGAAGATGTGAGGTGGTTCCATTGACATATTGAGCTGAATAGGCATATCATATTGGTCTCGTGATAATAGGGTAATTGTTGAGACATGTCATGACATGGTGCATTTGTTAATGCAGAATACAGAACATTCACATTAGATGATTTATTGTGCTTTATCGTTGTTATTGATATTGTGTTTTGATATCGCACTGAGATAGTTGTTTATCTATACTCACGTTTTGTGAATGTTTCTGTAGGATTTCATAGACGTGGGAATCGTGAGTCTTATTCCGCTGCGAGGTGAACCACTGCGTAGGAGTTGTACTGGCTTAGGTTGTTAATTTTACATGTAATGTATATGTAGAAAAAGTTAGTTGGTTTTTGTACTAGTGGTTTTGGTACATCTGTTACAACCTATTAGTAAGAAACTCTTAAACAGTGTATGAATTACTTAATTCGGCTCACATATGTATGCTTAAGTAAATACATAATGGATTAAGTAACGAGGACCCCACAATTTTATATGCAAGAGAATGAAGAGACATGAAGTGTGTAGTGGGATATGACCTTGGTGTGCATGCATTTGAGAGGCATTAGAATGAACATTTGAGTTGAAGGTGCATTAGAATGTGTATTTGAGTTAAAGGTGCCTACATAGTTAAAAATCAGATTTTACTTCACATAATACACCTCAACTCACATAGTAATCTCTACACAAGCACCTCTCCAAACCCTTGCTTGTTCTTCCATCATTTGCTTGGATTTCACTTGGTAATCAAGCTAGGAAGTTGAGTGAAGTGATTTCATACTTTCTTGGTAAGAATTTCATAGCATATGATGTATATGGACTTAGTTGATGGAAATTTGAAGCATGTGGTTACTATTCTTATATGCCTTGAATTGAGACTTGTTACCATGCAAAGAATTGAGTTGTAATGATATGGAAACATGTTTAACTGAAGGGATATCATCCAAATAACATGTTGGAATGTGAAAATTTTGAGTAGTAGAAGAAGAACCATGGAGATAAGCTCAAAATCGCCATGTTCTGAATTTTCTGGACAACGAAGATCGATCGCGAGCCCTATGGCGATCGATCACCGAGAATAGAGTCAATATAAGGCCGTGAAAACATATGGTGATCGATTGGTGGAAATGAGGCGATCGATCAAGAGGAAACAGAACACTTTGGCGATCGATCGCGATGGGACAGAACAGTATGGCGATCGATCGGTGAAATGTGGCGATCGATCGCCAGGGTCAAGATTTTGAAAAATGTTAGATTTTTGTAGAACTTGATTTTGAAGCTTATTGTAACATGTTATATTGTTTATATTGTTGTAGCATCATCACAGGGCACGAGGCAACAAGGCGGTTAGACATTGACGTTTAGTTTATATCATTTGTGTCGCAAAACAGGTACATTTTGACGTACGAGTATATGATATTGTTGTGATGATGATGTGAGCATGTTATCATATGATTAATGACATCATATGCATGTGCATTCATGATATTATATTGTTGAGATGGATGCCACGATCGATGTGTAGCATATGCTTTGGCTGAGATCGGTGCCACGATAGATATGCCAATGTTGGGCATATGCTTTGGCTGGGATTGTTGCCACGATATGTATGCTACATATGCTTTGGCATGAGAGATATACGCCGGTTGGGTATATGCTCTGGCTGTTATATCATGTGAGGACGGTACTATGATATGTGCTGTTAATATGAAGAAGTGAGGAGGTTCCACTGACATATTGAGCTGAGATAGGCATATCATATTGGTCTGGTTATAACAGGATTAAGAATGATACATGTCATGACATATTTGCATATGATGATGCATGATACAGGACAATCACATTTGATGTTTGTAGTGCTTTTTGTTTATGTTTTATTGATATTGCACTGGGATAGTTGTTTATCTATACTCATGTTGTGTGATTGTTTCTGTAGGGACTCATAGACGTGGGATGACGGGATTGTGAGTCTTTTTCCGCTGCGAGCTGAACCACTGCTTAGGAGTTTTGGTCTAGGTGTTTTGTTGTACATGTGATGTATCTTATGACATGGTTTTTGTTAACTTGTAACAACCTACATAAGTACACTCTTAATCAGTGTATGTTTTACTTAATTCTTACTCACATATGTATAATGAACTGATACATAATGGATTAAGTAACGAGGACCCCACACATAAGCATGCAACCACGTGCCCAAGCACGTTCACAACCTCTAAATCCATCGTCAATCCATGACTATTAACCATTTTAAAAGACTCCGGCTAAGCATGCATAATACCCAAAATAATCAATTTTACAAGTTCAACAGTTAGCCAATTACTAAATTTAGTCATTCCAAATTCTCTTTAAAATTTGGCTCCAACCACTCCATTTTAAAAGTATAGCATTCCCAACGGAATGTAGACATTGCCCCAAAAATTGGCTAATTAAACCCCGTTTCCAAAATCCCAACTTTTTGCCAAAGTTTGAAAAAAAAAACACAACACTTCGAGCCGCGATCGATCGCCAGCACTGTGCATCTCCTCCAAATTTCAAAAGCTCGTCGCGATCGATCGGCGCCAAGCCGCCATCGATTGTGACCTGCGATTTTCTGAAAAATTCGAGCTTCCATGGTGTTTTTCACACCCAAACTCAAAACCAACACCCCAAACACTTACAACACCTCCGAAACTCCATTAAAACTCAATAAAAACTCCAATAACAAACTTTAAGATTTTTACCCAAAAATCCCCAAATCAAAATCCAACATAATGATTACATGCACTAAATACTTGGGTTAATACACTAATAACGGGATAAGGGGACGTGGGTCCTTACAATATGTCTTCGTTAAACAAATTCAATTTGTGGAATTTTTAACATCAAATCTTGAGTAAATCATTTTCTTGGTTGTTAGAGGGTTTTGAGAAATTTTCACAAATCAAGTTTTTTTAATTTTTTATAAATTTTTATTTCGTGCAAATTTCAAGTAAATCTTGAATACATCATTTTCTTAGTTGGAAAAAGTTTTTGAGCAATTGTCATAGTTACGGAAGTTTTTTGATTTTTTATTTTGATAAATTTCAATTTTGTGAGAATATTGGAGTACATGTCTTGGTAAACAAGTTCAACTTCTGGAATTTTAACTTCTACTCTTGAGTACATCATTTCTTATTTGGAAGTTGTTTTTGAAAAATTTGCACAATACTGAAAGTTTGTTTTTATTTGTTTTTAAGTTTTTTCGTTTTTTGGATACATTTCGATTTCGTGCGAATATTCGAGTATATGTCTTGATTACATCATTTTCTTGGTTGGAAGAAGTTTTTTGAGCAGTTTTCACAGTTACAGAAGTTTTTTATATTTTGATAAATTTTGATTTTCTGTGATATTCAAATATACGTCTTGAGCACATCATTTTCTTGTTTGGAAGAAGGTTTTGAGAAAATTTCTCTTGCAGAAGTTTTTTTTTTTTTGATAAATTTTGATTTTTCGGAATATTCGAGTATTTATCTTCGTAAACAAATTCAATTTCTGTAATTTAACGGCTACTCTGGAGTACATCATTTTCATGTTTGGAAGAAAGTTTTGAGAAATTTTCAAAATTTCGGACGTTTGTTTTTTGATAAATTTGGATTTTGACAGAATATTCAAGTATATGTTTTGAATACATCATTTCCTTGGTTATGTGAAGTTATTTAGAAATTTTCATAATTTACGTATGTTTTTTAATTTTGGATACATTTCGATTTCATACGAATATTCGAGTATTTGTCTTGAGTATATAATTTTCTTGGTTGGAAGAAATTTTCACAATTGAAGACGTTTTTTTGATTTTGTAATAAATTATGATTTTGTGCGAATATTCGAGTAAATGTCTTGAATACATCATTTTCTTGGTTGGAAGAAGATTTTCAGCAATTTTCACAATTATGGATGTTTTTTGATTTTTTAATAAATTTCAATTTCTTGCGAATATTAAAGTATATGTCTTGAGTACATCATTTTCTTGATCGGAAGAAGATTTTGTGCGAATAAATGAGTATAGGTCTTCGTTAAACAAATTCAATTTGTGGAATTTTTAACATCAAATCTTGAGTACATCATTTTCTTGGTTGTTAGAGGGTTTTGAAAATTTTCACAAAAATCTCCAAATGCAATGGCGGAATACCGAGTCTACTTGGTATATATAGTACCAAAACTCCAAAATAGCAATCCCTCCACAAATACATCATGATTCATTATCATTTGTTTTCAATAATTACCTCCCAATCTCTATTTCAATTACCAGCCCCAGAACAAAGTACTCCGGACCCCAAATCCCACCAAAAACCAAATTCCAAGGTTATCACCACGATGAGAATACAATCTCATCCCTTGGATCCTATGACTCCAAATATCGAAGTTAAAATCCCCTTGAGTCTCAATACCGCAATTAATTCATAATTGCCACAATTAAAATCCATTATGTATTATTACCACACCGGGATTAACACCAATAATTTCCGGGCATCACAGAATGTGTATTAAATATATAAAGCACCCTACTTATTACCGGCACTGGTACCTCGATCATGGAAGTACCTCCAATCCATAGCTCGATCTACACTCCGGTGCTATTGTTGTACCTGTTCCACCCGCCGCAACAGAGACAGCCCCCACACGAGTTGAGCATACCAATAACACCAATCCAATAATCACAATATCACATTACATAATTTACAGAATGTAAATGGCTGAATTTAAAAGACACTCCCTGAATAGTGTCATCCTCATACGGGATCCCCTGTGCTGTTTCTGTTCTCAAAATAACCGAAACCATCAAATTCCCAAAAGCCAGTTAATCATTTCATTGATTAACTAAATCCATCACTAATTGCCAATTTCCATAATCAATAAAATCCAATCACTTACAATTTTTATAGATATCACTTGTATCTAAACAATAGTCCACAATCCCATTTCATCGCTTGCTCAATAGCATCATCATTCATAACCGATGTTCGCTCCATAGCAACAACATATCGACCATTGCTCGCTTCATAACAGTACCATATAGTTCACAATACATATCTATTTATCGCCATTACAATATACCATGCATTCAACAATTACGATAAATTATAAGGTTATGCTCGTACGTTATACGTACCTTAGAAGTCCGTAGTCCGAATCAAACCTTGCCTTAGTCCCGTGACCCGATGAATCATGTGCTAGCACATAAAATAACTCACAATTATTAATGAGCATGCAACCACGTGTCCAAGCACGTTCACAATCCCCAATAATATTGTCAATCCATGACCATTAACCATTTAAAAAAACCGCGGGCGAAGTATGCATCGATTCCACAACACAAAATAATTTACCAAATTCTCTGACCTACCGATCGATCGGTCAACCTACCGATCGACCGGTAACAACCTAAAAATTACATTTTGGCTACGACATTGCACCGATGAATCGGTAACCTCTACCGATCGATCGCTCGCCTCTACCAATCGATCGTTAGAGGCCACCGATCGATCGGTAAAACGTCTGAAATTAAACCCCGCTAAGCACTTGCACCGATCGATCGGTAAGATGCTACCGATCGATTGGTCGCTGCACAAATCCGAAAACCACCAATTTTAAAAGCTTCAAAACCTCAACAAACCACACCCAACTCCTTCCAACTCAATCCAACAACAATTAAAAACACCCTTGGACATCCAATAAGGGTTAAAACACATTTCAAAACTAGAACCAAGATTTTCCAAAAAATCTATAAATTGCCCTCAACTCCAAACCAAAACCAAATACCACAATACTACAATCAAATCGAAGATAAATGTGAGGGAAGGAGATTACCAAGTTATCTTGAGAAATCCGGCTCCCAAGTTGAGACTCCATCGTTTTTGCTCCAAGGAAGAAAAGAGGGGAAGGGTTGGGGATTGGGGGATGGAGACGTGAGAGAGAGAGAAAAGCAAATCCAACAATGTTTGAACACCGAGTCCACTTCGTATATATAGTACCAAGACTCAAAAATCCCTAGTCCCTCACAAATACATCATGACTCATTAAAAATCATTTGTGTTCAATAATTACCTCCCTATCTCAATTTCAATTAACAGCCCCAACACAAAGTGTTGGGATATGCCCTAAGACATGTCATTAGATGATTGTTTATGACATACAATGTATTATGATTTTATAAATGGCAAATCATTATTATATATTATTCGAATATATGTGCAATATGAATTGATATATAAGTTAATGTCCTTAGAATAATATTGTATTATTCTTAAAGATTGTCCCTAGTCAAGTATTATCATAAATAAGGATAATGATAATACATTGAGACTAGTATGTTTTGATTGATGAATTAATTCATGGATATGAGATATCAAATCAACACATGGGTACATGTTAGAGAACAATGTACTGGACATGCCCACCATGAGAATGCTACATGGATAGTTATATGAGTGTCATAAGCAATTCTCATTGTGATAATAATGTATGTAATCCTTACGACTTGAGATCATCAGAGATCCCAACATAAGGAGTTATGTAGCTTGATATTGTCAAACGTTACCTGTAACAGGGTAAACTATAAAGGCAACTATTGGATACACTACGAATTATGTAGAGGGATGTTGATTGATCAAGATAGGATTTGTCCCTCCTATATAATAGGAGAAGTGTTTGGGCCCTTGATCAAGTAAGACTAAAATGCATGGCCGTGCTCGAATGAGTCGATATGTGATATCGAGCTTATTCGTTTATTCTAGTTCTACTTGGGGATCAAGAAATAGAGATTGAATATACGAGTGTGACTATTCCATGACTCGTGTTCAATCTAAACACATGGACAAAGGGATTAAGTTACATGGTTAATATTATCACAAGTTCTAAGGTTATGTCGAGTCAAAGACATTCTTGTAATTTCAGTAGCCTTGATGTGTTGCTAGATACCGCTCATTGCTTGTGACGTAAAATGAGATTTTATGTCACTGCCAACATTACAAGATCCTATCGGGTCGCACAAAAGATTAAATCGATAAAGGGAATTAAATTCAGGGGATGAATTAAATAATTAAGAAGAGTCTTAATTAAATGATTATAAGGATTTAATTAAATCATGGGTTTGGGCCCATGAGACTTTAAGAAAGTCTTGAACCTTAATTAAATCTTATAATATAAATACTAGGTTATGATTAATTGTTAATCACACAATTCTAACCTAGCCACCATACCAAGAGCTCTCGGCCGCCGCCTGCTTCGTCCTCCATCTTAAATGCCGACGTGAATAGTGGTGATCGGAAAGGCCGCCGTTTAATCGGTTTTGAACCGTGAGTTTGGTTTTGGTTCAAGAATTAGTCTAGCAACTTGTTCTTGAACGTCCCTTGTTCGATTTGATCGTGTGGATACCGTAGAGACAAATGTGCGAACTTTTGTTTGTGACTCGTGGTGCTACAACGAGGATTCTGCTTCAAACACGCTATGAGGGTGAGACTCTTATTATCTATAATTCGATATGACCACTTTGTATAGATCCCGGTTCTAATAATCCAAATTTTAATTCCGCTGCGTTGTATGCTTGTTGGATTACTTCAAGTGGTATCAGAGCCGTGTACAAAGCTCATACCGGATTTATGTGGTTAATTGTTTAATCATATTTAGATTTGTATTGCATGCTAATAAAACTGTATATAATCATATATGATATGAGTAAATCGAGTTTGTGTAATTATCGTAAAATTATATTTGATATAACTGAAGTTTATTGTATACGATACATGAAGGCGCAATGTGATATCCCCGAAATGATTATGTGATTTTAATCATTTAATTTAAATTATGATGATTTGGGTGTTAATTCATGGGATTGAATTAATATTATTGGGGAGATTCATTTCAGGGTGCATGTGATATATGTTGGGATTTTGGGGTCGTGGCATGTTTATTTGGGGTGTGTGTTGTTTGTTTTGGTAAAGCATGTTTAAATGGGAATCGAAGTATTTATTGAGAAAATACTATAAATAGCGTGTGAGGATATTTTAATACATCGTGCTAAATACCGGGACCAAAACATAACACATCAAACCACCCAACACCCAACCACCCCCAACCCATGCCAATCAACCTGTACACATGCTGACTTTACACCCCACTTGGCTCAATCATTTCACCACTCTCAGCCATCCCAAATCTCGGCCCTTCTCTCCCATTTCTTCACCAGCACTTGCTAAGCAAAATTCTGAGGAGCTTTCCCTTTTTCATCGCCTGGAAGCCTTTGAAAAATCGGAGCAAAATAGGGTGAGAAACCATGCTCTGTTTTTGTTTTTAAGCTTGTTAAGTTCATGTTTTTAGGTGGCGTGAAATGTCATGTTAGCTTAGGTTTCTTGAAACCTTCGATTTAAATGCTTACATGGTGTTATTATGTAACTCTCAGTATTTTTCCTTATGTATATTACATGTTTTATGTTGAGGAAATAAGCATGTAAAGTAGGGTGTTCGGAAATCTGGGTAGGAGTATGCCCTGTTTTTCTGGAAAATGTGGACTGAGAGTGATTTTGAGGAGGTGATATTATGCATGTTAGATGGGTTTTAGGGTGAACCTTTGATTTGAGTACATGCATGGTAGTTTGTAAAGCCCAGGACGTTTTATGTTTGAGCATGTTTTATGAAATATGTTGTAGTTTTTATAGCATGAAATGAAGTACTCATGAAATCTGGGAATGAAAATGTTGCCCTGTTTCCAGAAAAGTTGATCGAGTACTTGTGTAAATGGTCGACGTTTATGCATGTGGGCTTATGTTTGGGGTGTAAATTTGATATGAATACACTCAGGGTAGTGTGTTATAACTGCTAGCATGTTGGTCTTGGCATGTAGTATGCCTTACATGTTAGATTGAAGGGTATGAAAATCGGTGTTAGAGAATTCTGAAAAATCTGGGTTGAATATGATCGACCGATCGATCGGTGAAGAACACCGATCGATCGGCAAAAGCCGTAGCTTTTTTGTTAATTCAAACAGTTCACCGATCGATCGGTGATGAGGTCCGATCGATCGGTAGTGCCTTTTTTATAAAAATGTACAATTTGTTTTAAATTTGATATTGGATTGTAATGAGACATCTAATATTGTGTTGTACACAGCGCAGGGGATAGAGTCCCACAACACACTACATTTTGAAAAGGTACGTAAGCGACGTACGGGCATCCCAACGGTAACATGTACTTTATGTTTGTCTTTTTGACACATGATGAATGCAATGTGATGCATTAAGAGTTTGATACATGTTCTTATGCATTGTTGTTGCATATTGTGAGGTGGAATAAAGAGGTGTATTCCACGAGTCAAGAGAGATCACAGTGTATGTTTAATGCTTATGCTTGTTCTGTAGTAATGATGCGGGGAGGATTGTACCGCTCATTATGAGGTTCTGTAGTAATGAAGCGGGGAGGATTGTACCGCTCATTATGAGTTTCTGTAGTAATGAAGCGGGGAAGATTGTACCGAGTTTATGTAGTAATGAAGCGGGGAGGATTGTAAAGAAAGAGGTGATATGTCATGACATTATTAAAGGATCCATAATTTCATATAATGTGTTATTATGAGTTATGGTATAGGGACAACCAATGGGCGTTGTAAATGCTTGGAAATACAGGAAGTGCTTTGTATTTATGAATTGTGCATTTACGCATTACATTCATATTATGTTGAATATGAATTATGATATGCTCATGTGTTGGGGGTTGTCTTTGTAGGTGCTTTTGTTGACGAGAACCAGGGTCGGGGTTGATATGCTGAGCTGTAAGGAGTGCTACAGGATTAGCATGTTAGAGAAAAATTTTGTATAGCTTCTACTGAGTAGAGTAAGACTAAATATGTAGTACCTTTGTAGGAATTCGTGTTTTCCTTTTGAAACATTTTGGTATTGTAATCTCTAAAGCTCAGGTTAATCAACACGGCACGTTACTCTGATATATTCACATGAATGTTTAGTTCTCTAAATTGCACCTTAATACCTGTTATGATAACGGGGTCTTACATTTAGTGGTAGTTGACGAGAACCAGGGTCGGGGTTGATATGCTGAGCTGTAAGGAGTGCTACAGGATTAGCATGTTAGAGAAAAATTTTATATAGCTTCTACTGAGTAGAGTAAGACTATAATGTAGTACTTTGTAGGAATTCGTGTTATTCCTTTTGAAACATTTTGGTACTGTAATCTCTAAAGCTCAGGTTAATCAACACGGCACGTTACTCTGATATATTCACATGAATGTTTAGTTCTCTAAATTGCACCTTAGTACCTGTTATGATAACGGGGTCTTACACGCAAACCCATAGCATGAGATGATTCGGCCACCACCATCACAAATGACACACGGCTGCCACATGAGGGCTAGGGTTTTCGAACCCTTGGCTCGAGATGGTTTAGCCGTTGTGGCTAATAATTGTGCATGGAAGTGTCGAAACAATGCTATGGTTTTAGAATTTTTGGCTCGATTAGATGGTTGGCGGCTTCCTCAACATGAGAGCTAGGGTTTTTCAAACCCCTTGGCTCGAGATGGTCGAGCCGCCACTGTCATAATTCGTGCATGGTTGGACCGTGGCTCATGGCTAAGAATTTCGAACCATGTGGCTCGATGAACATGAAAAGACGCATGGACGGCTAGGGTTTGGAACCCTAGCGGCGCCGCATGGACGCACATGGCTCGGACCGTGGCTTGGGCTAGGGTTTCGAACCCTAGGCCCATGCATGGTCGAGCCGTGTGGTTAGATGGGTCGGACCCATTTGGTTCATGGTTTGAGTCGCATTTAGTTTCGTGGCATGTGATGTCCGAGCGTACAATAATTTCATAAAATTTATTTTACAGTTTTATTGGGATTAAATTTTAAAATGTTTAGAATTTAATTCATTAATTGTTATTGCATGTTATATGTGTTGTTTGAGCATGGTGCATGGTTATAGCCCTTTTACCTATTAGATAGGTTTTGTGAATGTTTGTATTTAATACGACCTGCGAGTCGTGCCTTCTCTATTTTTCTGAATGTATTCCCTCCCCTATGCTCCCCCTCGAATGTAACTCGAGGAATTCTCTAAATCATGTAATTGTTATATAGTTTAGTTAGAATTTTTTTTGATGGAGATCAATGAAGATGGACAAAGGTGCCGGGATGAGGAGGCCATTCACAAAAGGGATCCAAAGAGGTGCTTGGAGAAGTTACCTTAGGTTGACCTTTAGGATTTTCTCATTGGCTTGAGAAAATCATTAGATGGGGCTATAACCATGTCACGTTTACTTTATGTTGATGTATGAGATGCATGTTTACTGTTTTATTTAATATTGATGCTTATTTATATATGTAGATATGTATATACATATATGTACCGGACATATTTTCAATATTAATAAAATCATGAGATCAATAAATCCCTCTTATAATATTAAGTTTAAGATGTCTTCCAATTAAAAATACTCGTCAAGACTTCGATTGAACATGTGTGGGTTTGCCAAAGCAAAGTACCGTGACAATCTTAGTAAGACGCGAAAGGATAAAAGTGATATCCGTATTATTTTAAAATTGGGTTCGACTTAACTAGCGTTATCTCAATAGGATTGGGAACCTAGAGGCATGGGGTTGGAAAATAATTCATTAGATGAATTTGAACAAAGTGTTGTTCGTCCAACCATCCAAGAATTACATGTGATGTAACTGACAAAGTGTTGCCTACCTAAATAACCGAGTCTTGGACGATTAGCCAAAGCTAACTCAAGATTAAGTGAAATATGGATCTTGGCCCACTAAAGTTTTCGAGGGTTAATCATTTTAAACAAAATAGTGGGAGTGTCATTTAATATAAGACCATATTAAATGATTAAAATCATAAACTTATTTTGCATATTTATATTGTAGATATCCATGGCAACTAACAACGTCACAAGTACATTATCATTGCGATCGGTCCTTGAGAAGGACAAACTTAATGTGACAAATTTCCTAGACTGGTATAGGAATTTGAGGATTGTCCTCAAGCAAGAAAAGAAGCAATATGTCCTAGAGGAACCCTTACCTGCTGAGGAACCTCCCTTGACGGCTGCTAAAGTCGATAAAGATGCTTTCAAGAAGCATCAAAATGATGCACTTGATGTTGGGTGCCTTATGCTTGCCACCATGAACTCTGAGCTTCAGAAGCAACATGAGGAAATGGAGGCGTTCGATATGATCGAGCATCTAAAGCAACTGTACCAACAACAAGCAAGACAAGAGAGGTATGACGTCTCTAAAGCGTTGTTCCAGTGTAGAATGGTAGAAGGAAGTCTAGTTGGAACTCATGTACTCAAGATGATTGGGTATATTGAGAATCTGGAGAAGCTGGGTTTTCCTTTGGACCAAGAGTTGGCCACTGACGTGATCTTGCAATCGTTGCCTGAAAGCTTCAGTCAATTTGTCTTGAATTACAATATGATTGAAATTGAAATGACTCTACCACAGTTACTTGGCATGCTTAGAACTTTTAAAGCAAATAGCAAGAAGTCTAAGCCTACAAATGTTCTTATTGTGAATAAGAGCAAAGGAAAGACTAAAGCTAAGAGCTTCAAGAAGAACAAGAAGGTCCTTGTTAAGTCTAAGCCACATGCTTCTGCACTAAAACCAAAGGGAGGAGTGGTAAAAGAGGGGAACTATTTCCATTGCGGTGAGACCGTCATTGGAAAAAGAACTGCAAAGTATATCTGGAAGATCTTAAGAAGACAAAGGGAAGTGTGACTTCCAATTCAGGTATTTTTGTTATAGAAGTCAATTTACCTGCTTCTTCATCTTGGGTATTAGATACTGGATGTGGATCTCACATTTGTGTAAATGTGCAGGATCTCAAAAGGAGTAGGACGTTGGCGAAAGGCGAAGTTGGTCTCCGAGTTGGAAATGGAGCAAGAGTTGCTGCATTAGCTATAGGAGATTACCATTTATCTTTACCTTCTGGTTTATCATTGATTTTGAAAGACTGTTATTTTGTGCCGTCTATTACCAAAAACATTATTTCTATTTCTTGTTTGGACAAGTGTGGATTTTCATTTATGATAAAGGACAATTGTTGTTCTATTTATTCAAATGATATGTTTTATGCAAGTGCACAAATGATTAATGGTCTTTATATATTAAATCTAGATATGCCTGTCTATAACATAAATACTAAAAGGATTAAGAATAATGATTCTAATCCAACTTATCTCTGGCATTGTCGCTTGGGCCATATAAACGAGAATCGCATATCAAAACTTCATAAAGATGGAGTATTGGATTCATTTGATTTTGAATCATATGAAACATGTGAATCTTGTTTAATGGGCAAGATGACTAAAGCCCCATTCAAGCGACATGTTGAAAGGGCAAATGTTTTATTGGGACTAATACATAGTGATGTATGTGGACCAATAAGCACACATGCTAGAGGTGGTTTTCAATACTTCGTTACTGATGACTTCAATAGATATGGGTATGTGTACCTGATGAAACATAAGCATGAAACCTTTGAAAAGTTCAAAGATTTCAAGAATGAAGTACAAAACCAACTTGGCAAAAGTATCAAAATCCTTCGATCAGATCGAGGAGGTGAATGCCAAGAGTTTCATGACTATCTAAAGGAGTGTGGGATAGTCCCACAACTCACTCCTCCGTATACTCCACAATGGAATGGTGTATCGGAGAGGAGAAATCGAACCTTGTTGGACATGGTTAGATCAATGATGAGTCATGCAGATCTTCCGATATCCTTTTGGGGACATGCTTTAGAAACAGCAATATTTATACTGAACCGTGTTCCATCTAAATCAGTGGAAAAGACACCATATGAGATATGGACTAAGCGTCCTAGTATGTCTTTTATGAAGATTTGGGGTTGTGAGGCTTTCGTGAGACGTCACGCATCTAACAAACTTGGACCCAAATCTGATAAATGTTTATTTGTGGGGTATCCGAAGCAAACGAAAGGATACTATTTCTATTATCCCACCGAGAACAAAGTGGTTGTTGCTCGGACTGGTGTCTTTCTTGAAAGAGAATTTATTTCTAGAAAAACCAGTGGGATGCATATAGAACTTAGTGAAGTTCAACCACAAGAAAACACTGAACATGATATTGAGATGGAAAAGGAGCAGTCACCACAAGCTGTTGTGGATGAAGTGCTTGCTCAAGAGACACAAGCCCAGCGTAGGTCTGTAAGAGAACACAGGGAGCCACAGAGATATGGATTTCTTGTGACTCAACAAGGTGACTTACTACTTATTGATGAGGATGAGCCGTCATCTTATCAAGAAGCTATAATGGGCACTGATTCTGAGAAATGGCAAGAAGCCATGAAATCTGAAATGGAATCCATGTATGGAATCCATTAAAGGTCGACTGGTAGCAAAAAGTTTCAAACAAATTCATGGTATTGACTATGATGAAACTTTTTCGCCAGTTGCCAGGGTTAAATCCATTAGGATCTTACTTGCAATAGCTGCATTTCATGATTATGAAATCTGGCAGATGTGTGAGATCCCGTTATCTTAACAAGATACTAAGCTGCAAATAAGAGAACTAATCATACATAATCAGAGTAATAGGCCGTGTTGATATCCTGAGCTTATAGAGATTACAGTACCAAAAGAATTTCAAAAGGGGAATAGTTACATCTCTTAGTAACAGCGTATAAGACTATAGTTCTACTATACTCCTTGTAGAAACTTATACAAAATGAAACTCTGTTCTGCTAATGCTGTAGCACTCCTTAAAGCTCAACGTGTCAACCCTGACCCTTGTTCTCTGAATTAAATGCACCTACAAAGACAACCCCCAACACATGAGCACATCATAATTCATATTCAACATAATATGAATGTAAAGCATAATGCATAATCATAGATATAAAATACTTCCTGTATTTCCAATGCATTAAAACGTCCATTGGTTGTCCCTGTACCATAACTCATAATCAAATCATTATATGAAATTATGGCTTCCTTAAGTAAATGTCATGACATAACTTCACTTCTTAATCTTAATCTTTCTTAGTCAGTTTATCACCAGTGTATTTTAAATGCTTCTTACTTCTTAACTTCATAATGAGCGGTACCATCTTCCCCACTTCATCATTTCATAACAAGCGGTACATTCTTCCCCGCTAGCGGTACCTTCTTCCCCGCTCTTCATACTAGCGGTACCTTCTTCCCCGCTTAGTATGGTATACCCCGCCTCCATGTGCAAGCCTTGCTCCACATTTTTAGCGGTATAAGCGTAAGCATTAAAATCATCACTATGATAACCCTGACTCGTGGAATACACACTCTTTATTCCACATATATACTCATGCAACAACAATGCATATCAACATGTATAATACTCTTATGCACAACTTTGCATCAATCATGTGTCAAATAGAAAACATAAAATACATGTTACTGTTGGGATGCCCGTACGTCGCTTACTGATAGGCTTAGATTTTAAGTTTTTTAGCTGTAATTTTTTCACATTTTTCGTACTTTTTCCTGGATGATATTATGCTTTTTGGTGTTTATTTGTTTGTTTCAGGAAATTAGGTCGGAAGTGGAAGAAATGAGCTAAAATGAAGAAAACGGGCGAAATCGAGGCGAAAAAGAGATCAAATGAAGAAAGTGGATGTAAGGACCCCAAGCCCTTAACCCTTGATTAGTGTATTAACCACTATGTGTGGCACATGCTTTCAATAAAAATCAATCGGGAAACTCAGATGATACTTTAGCATTGAATGGCAATTACAAAATTTCTTTAATATTCAACGTTATAAGTGTTGGGATATGCCCTAAGACAATTCATTAGATGATTGTTTATGACATACAATGTAATATGATTTTATTAATGGCAAATCATTAGTATAGTATTATTCTTAAACATTGTCCCTAGTCAAGTATTATCATGAATTGGGATAATGATTATACATAGAGACTAGTATGTGTTGATTGATGAATTGTTCATTGATATGAGATATCAAATCAACACATGGGTACATGTTAGAGAACGATGTACTGGACAGACCCACCATGAGAATGCAACATGGATAGTTATATGATCGTCATATGCAATTCTCATAGTGATAATAATGTATGTAATCCTTACGACTTGTGATCATCAGAGATCCCAACATAAGGAGTTATGTATCTTGATATCGTCAAACGTTACCCGTAACAGGGTAATCTATAAAGGCGACTATTGGATACATTACGAATTATGTAGAGGGATGTTGACTGATCGGGATAGGATTTGTCCCTCCTATATAACAGGAGATGTGTTTGGCCCTTGATCAAGTGAGAACTAAAATGCATGGCCATGCTCGAATGAGTCGATATGAGATATCGAGCTTATTCGTTTATTCTAGTTCTACTTGGGGATCAAGAAATAGAGATTGAATATACGAGTATGACTATTCCATGACTCGTGTTCAATCTAAACACAAAGGACAAAGGGATTAAGTTACATGGTTAATATTATCACAAGTTCTAAAGGTTATGTCGAGTCATTGACATTCTTGTAATTTGGGTAGCCTTGATGTGTTGCTAGACACCGCTCTTTGCTTGTAATGTAAAATGAGATTTTATGTCACTCCCAACATTACAAGAACCTATCGGGTCGGACAAAAGATTAAATCGAGAAGGGAAATTAAATTCATTGGATGAATTAATTAATTAAGAAGAGTCTTAATTAAGTGATTAAAAGGTTTTAATTAAATCATGGGTTTGGGCCCATAAGACTTTAAGAAAGTGTTGAACCTTAATTAAAGCCCTATAATATAAATACAAGGTTTTGATTAATTGTTAATTAATTCTTTCATATCATTCCTTGATATCAAAAAGAGAAAACCTAGCCACAAAAGAGCTCCATTCGGCCGCCTCTTTCTCTCTTCATACTCACGGCCGCCGTCGAGTTATTGGGGAAGAGATTGGTGGTCGTTGATCGGTTTTGAACCGGGAGTTCAGTTTTGGTTCAAGAATAAGTCTAGCAACTTGTTCTTGAACATCCCTTTGTTCGATTTGATCGTGTGGATACCGTTGAGGCAAAGCTAGACAAGTTTTGCTAGTGACTCGGAGGAGGCGTTGGACGTGGTCCAGCTCCGTGGAATCTGCTCAAACACGCTACAAGGGTGAGACCTTAGTAAATCCTTTATCCGATATGAATCCCTATGTATAGATCCATTGTTCTAGTAATCCAAAATATTTTATTCCGCTGCGTTGTCTGCTCTAAGGATTACTTACAGTGGTAAGCTCATATCGGATTTATGTGGTTAAATAGTTTAATCATATTATAATTAATATTGCATGCTATTTAAAACTGTATGAACATATATGATATGTTAATATTTAGTTTGTGAAAATCATCGTAAAATTGTATTTGATATAATTGGCGAATAATCAAATTTATTGGGCAATATTTTCGGCCATTACCATCACAAATGACACCACGGCTAGCCACATGAGGGCTAGGGTTTTCGAACCCTTGGCTCGAGATGGCTTAGTCGTTGTGGCTAATAATTGTGCATGGAAGTGTCGAAAATTGATTAGGGTTTAGAACCCATTGGCTCGTGACGGCTAGCTCATGACGGCTAGGGTTTCGAACCCTAGTAGCCGTGCATGGGCACGGCCATCGTCGCCTCTTATGCTAAGGTTTTGAGACGTGGATGAGTTTTGAACTCTTTGGCTCGATAATGGTTCACGCATGCATGGCTTAGTAGCTTTACCACATGAGAGCAAGGTTTTTCAAACCCTTAGCTCGAGATGGTTGAGCCAACCCCGTGCATGGCCTGACCGTGACTCGTGGCTAACAAATTCCGGCGTTTCGAATAAGATGGCTCAATGAAAACCCAAGGTGGTGCGTGGCGGCTAGGGTTTGGAACCCTAGCGCCGCCGCCGCTCGAGCTTGGCTCGGCCATGGGCTAGGGTTTTGAACCCTAGGCCCATTATTGGTCCAGCCGTGTGCTTTTGTGGTTCGAACCATGGTGGTTCGTGTCTTAGTCGCTTATGTTCGTGGCATGTGATGTCCCGAGCGTACGATAATTTTTCAAAAAATTATTTTACAGTTTTAATTAGAATTAAATTTAAAATGTTTAGAATTTAATTAATTAAATGTTAATGCATGCTTTATGTGTTGTTGAGCATGGTGCGTGGTTATAGCCCTTTGACCTATTAGATAGGATTTGTGGATGTTTGTAATATATAATACGACCTGCGTGTCGTGCCTTCTCTATTTCATTCTAAATGTAATCCCTCCCCTATGTTCCCCTCGAATGTGAATCGAGGAATTCTATATCTTGTAAATAGTGTAGTTTATTTTATTGATGGTGATCAATGAAGATGGAGCATTGTGCCGGGAGAGAAGGCCATTTACAAATTGGAGCCAAAGGAAGGTGCTTGTGAAGTTACCTTAGGTTGACTCTTAGGATTTTCTCATTGGCTTGAGAGAATCGTTAGTAGGGGCTATAACCATGTCACGTTTAATTATGTATGTTGATGCATGATTTATCTTATGTTTTAGATTGATAATTGTATTACACATATATGTAGATATGTATACAACTATATGTAGTGGACATATTTTAAATTATCAAACTAATCATGAGATCAATAAATCCCTCTAAAAATATTAAGTTTTAGATGCCTTCCAAAATTAATAGTACTCGTCAATAACTTCGATTGTACATGTGTGGGTTTGCCAAAGCAAAGCACCGTGGCAATCTTAGTAAGGCGCGAAAGGATAAAAGTGATATCCGTTATACTTTAAATTGGGTACGACTTAACTAAGTTATCTCAATAGGATTGGGAACTTAGAGGCATGGGTTGGATTATAATTCATTTGATGAATTGAACAAAGTGTTGTTCGTCCAACTATCCAAGAATTACATGTGATGTAATTGACAAAGTGTTGTCTACCTAAATAACCGAGTCTTGGGCGATTAGCCAAAGCTAAATCAAGATTAGGCGAAATATGGATCTTGGCCCACTAAAGGTTTTGAGGGTTGATATTTTTTTAAACAAAATAGTGGGAGCATCATTTAATGTAAGACCATGTTAAATGATTAAATCATAAACTTATTTTGCATATTTATATTGTAGATATCCATGGCAACTAACAACGTATCAAACACATTATCACTGCGATCGGTCCTTGAGAAGGACAAACTAAATGGGACAAATTTCCTAGACTGGCATAGGAACTTGAAGATAGTCCTCAAACAAGAAAAAAAACAATATGTCCTAGAGGAACCCTTGCCCACTGAGGAACCTCCCCTAACAGCTACAAGAGCTGATAAAGATGCTTACAAGAAGCATCAAAGTGACGCACTTGATGTTGGGTGCCTTATGCTTGCCACCATGAACTCTGAGCTTCAGAAGCAACATGAGGAAATGGAGGCGTTCGATATGATCGAACACTTAAAGCAATTGTACCAACAGCAAGCAAGACAAGAGAGGTATGACGTCTCTAAGGCGTTATTTCAGTGCAGGATCGGTAGAGGGAAGCCTAGTTGGAACTCATGTGCTCAAGATGATTGGGTACATTGAGAATCTGGACAAGCTGGGTTTTCCATTGGACCAAGAGTTGGCCACCGATGTGATCTTGCAATCGTTGCCTGAGAGATTCAGTCAATTTGTAGTAAATTACAATATGACTGACATGGAAAAGACTCTACCACAATTGCTTGGTATGTTGAGAACATATGAAGCAAATACAAAGAAGACTAAGGCCACAAATGTTCTTATTGTGAATAAGGGCAAAGGAAAGGCCAAAGCTAAAGGCAATAAGAAAGCAAAGAAGGTCTTTGTTAAATCTAAGCCAAAGTCTTATGCACTGAAACCAAAAGGAGGGATAGCAAAGGAAGGGAACTGTTTCCAGTGCGGTGAGACCGGCCATTGGAAAAGAAACTGCAAAGTATATCTGGAGGATCTAAAGAAAGGAAGTGTGACTTCCACTTCAGGTATTTTTGTTATAGAAGTCAATTGATCTACTTCTTCATCATGGGTATTAGATACTGGATGTGGATCTCACATTTGTGTAAATGTGCGGGATCTAAAAAGGAGTAGGACGTTGGGGAAAGGCGAAGTTGATCTCCGAGTTGGAAATGGAGCAAGAGTTGCTTCATTAGCTATAGGAGATTATAGTTTAGCTTTACCTTCTGGTTTATCATTGATTTTAAAAGACTGTTATTTTGTGCCATCTATTACTAAAAAATCATAATTTCTATTTCTTGTTTAGACAAGTATGGTTTTTCATTTATAATAAAGGACAACTGTTGTTCTATTTATTTAAATGATATGTTTTATGCTAGTGCACAAATGGTGAATGGTCTTTATGTATTAAATCTTGATATGCCTATCTATAACATAAATACTAAAAGGATTAAAAATAATGATTGTAATCCAACTTATCTCTGGCATTGTCGCTTGGGCCACATAAACGAGAACCTCATATCTAAACTTCATAAGGATGGAGTATTAGATTCATTTGATTTTGAATCATATGAAACATGCGAATCTTGTTTAATGGGCAAGATGACTAAAGCCCCTTTCAAGGGACATGTTGAAAGGGCAAATGTTTTATTGGGACTAATACATAGTGATGTATGTGGACCAATAAGTACACAAGCTAGAGGTGGTTTTCAATACTTCGTTACATTTACTGATGACCTCAGTAGATATGGGTATGTGTACCTAATGAAGCATAAGCATGAAACCTTTGAAAAGTTCAAAGATTTCAAGAATGAAGTACAAAACCAACTTGGCAAAAGTATCAAAATCCTTCGATCAGATCGAGGAGGTGAATACTTAAGCCAAGAGTTTCATGACTATCTAAAGGAATGTGGGATAGTCCCACAACTCACTCCACCGTATACTCCACAATGGAATGGTGTATCCGAGAGGAGAAATCGAACCTTGTTGGACATGGTTAGATCAATGATGGGTCATGCAGATCTTTCGATATCATTTTGGGGACACACTCTAGAAACAGCGATTTTCTTACTGAACCGTGTTCCATCTAAATCAGTGGAAAAGACACATATGAGATATGGACTGGGAAGCGTCCTAGTATGTCTTTTATGAAGATTTGGGGTTGTGAGGCTTTCGTTAGACGTCACGCCACTAACAAACTTTGACCCAAATCTGATAAGTGTTTATTTGTGGGGTATCCTAAGGAAACGAAAGGATACTATTTCTATTATCCCACCGAGAACAAAGTAGTTGTTGCTCGGACTGGTGTATTTCTTGAAAGAGAATTTATTTCTAGAAAAACCATTGGGAGAAAAATAGAACTTAGTGAAGTTCAACCACAAGAAAACACTGAACCTAAGATTGAGATGGAAACAGAGCAGGCACCGCAAGCTGTTGTGGAAGAAGCACCTGCTCAAGAGACACAAGCCCAGCGTAGGTCTGTAAGAGAACACCGAGAGCCACAGAGATATGGATTTCTTGTGACTCAACAAGGTGACTTACTACTTATTGATGAGGATGAGCCGTCATCTTATCAACAAGCTATAATGGGCACTGATTCTGAGAAATGGCAAGAGGCCATGAAATCTGAGATGGAATCCATGTATGCAAACCAAGTATGGACTTTGGTTGATCCACCTGAAGGGGTACGACCCATAGGGTGCAAATGGATTTTCAAGAAAAAGACCGATATGGATGGTAACGTACAAACCTATAAAGGTCGGCTGGTTGCAAAAGGATTCAAACAAATTCATGGTATTGACTATGATGAAACCTTTTCACCAGTGGCCATGGTTAAATCCATAAGGATCTTACTTGCAATAGCTGCATTTCATGATTATGAAATCTGGCAGATGGATGTCAAAACAGCTTTCTTTAATGGAAATCTGCTCGAGGATGTGTACATGACACAGCCCGAGGGTTTTGTCGATCCAAAGGATGCTGAAAAGATATGCAAGCTACAACGATCCATTTATGGATTGAAGCAAGCTTCTCGGAGTTGGAATCTTCGTTTTGATGATGCAATCAAAGAGTTTGGTTTTATCAAAAACGAAGATGAACCTTGTGTCTACTTCTCATTGGAAATGATATCCCTGCCTTACAATCTGTAAAGATTTGGCTAGGGAACTGCTTTTCGATGAAAGACTTGGGAGAAGCCACCTATGTATTAGGAATCAAGATCTATAGAGATAGATCAAGAAGTCTTCTTGGTCTGAGTCAAAGTACATACATAGACAAAGTGCTTAAAAGGTTTAGCATGCAAGAATCAAAGAAAGGATTCGTGCCTATGACACATGGTATTTATCTCTCGAAGGAACAGTGTCCTTCAACACCAGATGAGAGACAACGCATGAGTAAGATTCCATATGCGTCAGCTATTGGATCTATCATGTATGCCATGATATGTACTCGTCCCGATTTATCGTATGCTTTGAGCATGACGAGCAGATATCAAGTTGATCCAGGTGAAGGTCACTGGATTGTTGTCAAGAACATCCTGAAGTACTTGAGAAGGACTAAGGATACATTCTTGATTTATGGAGGGGAGGAAGAGCTCAAAGTAATGGGTTACACTGATGCAAGCTTCCAAACCGACAAAGATGATTTTCGAACTCAATCAGGATATGTGTTTTGCCTAAGATATGCAAAGTACCAACAGATGATAATGTATCTGACCCATTGACGTAGCCACTGTCACAGCAGTAGCATGATCGTCATACTAGATCTCTACGCATTAAGTGTATGTCTGGTTGGTCTTAGTGCAAGTGGGAGATTTGTTGGGATATGCCCTAAGACAAGTCATTAGATGATTGTTTATGACATACAATGTAATATGATTTTATTAATGGCAAATCATTAGTATATATTATTCGAACATCTGTGCAATATGAATTGATATATAAGTTAATGTCCCTAGAATAATATAGTATTATTCTTAAACATTGTCCCTAGTCAAGTATTATCATGAATCGGGATAATGATAATACATAGAGACTAGTATGTGTTGATTGATGAATTGTTCATTGATATGAGATATCAAATCAACACATGGGTACATGTTAGAGAACGATGTACTGGACAGACCCACCATGAGAATGCAACATGGATAGTTATATGATCGTCATATGCAATTCTCATAGTGATAATAATGTATGTAATCCTTACGACTTGTGATCATCAGAGATCCCAACATAAGGAGATGTATCTTGATATCGTCAAACGTTACCCGTAACAGGGTAATCTATAAAGGTGACTATTGGATACATTACGAATTATGTAGAGGGATGTTGACTGATCGGGATAGGATTTGTCCCTCCTATATAACAGGAGATGTGTTTGGCCCTTGATCAAGTGAGAACTAAAATGCATGGCCATGCTCGAATGAGTCGATATGAGATATCGAGCTTCTTCGTTTATTCTAGTTCTACTTGGGGATCAAGAAATAGAGATTGAATATACGAGTATGACTATTCCATGACTCGTGTTCAATCTAAACACAAATGACAAAGGGATTAAGTTACATGGTTAATATTATCACAAGTTCTAAAGGTTATGTCGAGTCATTGACATTCTTGTAATTTTGGTAGCCTTGATGTGTTGCTAGACATCGCTCTTTGCTTGTAACGTAAAATGAGATTTTATGTCACTGCCAACATTACAAGAACCTATCGGGTCGCACAAAAGATTAAATCGAGAAGGGAAATTAAATTCATTGGATGAATTAATTAATTAAGAAGAGTCTTAATTAATTGATTAAAAGGTTTTAATTAAATCATGGGTTTGGGCCCATAAGACTTTAAGAAAGTCTTGAACCTTAATTAAAGCGCTATAATATAAATACAAGGTTTTGATTAATTGTTAATTAATTCTTTCATATCATTCCTTGATATCAAAAAGAGAAAACCTAGCCACAAAAGAGCTCCATTCGGCCGCCTCTTTCTCTCTTCATACTCACGGCCGCCGTCGAGTTATTGGGGAAGAGATTGGTAGTCGTTGATCGGTTTTGAACCGGGAGTTCAGTTTTGGTTCAAGAATAAGTCTAGCAACTTGTTCTTGAACATCCCTTTGTTTGATTTGATCGTGTGGATACCGTTGAGGCAAAGCTAGACAAGTTTTGCTAGTGACTCGGAGGAGGCGTTGGACGTGGTGCAGCTCCGTGGAATCTGCTCAAACACGCTACAAGGGTGAGACCTTAGTAAATCCTTTATCCGATATGAATCCCTATGTATAGATCCATTGTTCTATTAATCCAAAATATTTTATTCCGCTGCGTTGTATGCTCTAAGGATTACATACAATAAGATCATCTCTACCCACAAATAGACTCATAGATTTCGCCCATTTCCATCCCCATTACACAACTTTTTACATTGAGGACTTTTATAAAAATTTGGGCAGAGTCTCCCCCTAAATTGAGCTATCCTGAAACAAAAGCACATCACATAACATAGTTCCCGGCCAGGGAAAACACAATATTCAACAGAATACAGCAACACTAAGTAAATTCCCAGCCAGGGAAGACACCACACATAAGACAACATAAGTGGGTTTCAACACCCACATAATACACCAATGACTCTCATATCATTAGCAATTCTACCCTTAATTGCATGCAACATAGAATGAAAGAGAGAAAGGCTCATGTCTTTATATACAAGCCATATACAAGTATAACCGTGCTCACATGCGAGCATCATGAATGTGTATATAACCCTCAGGTGTATATAAGCACTCTATACGGTACCATGCTCCATCAAGCCCTGGTACCACGATCCTTGGAGTACATCCAATCAACAGCTCGAACTCAGCTCCACAGCCATCGATGTACTTGTTCACCTGCCCCAACAGAGACAGCCCCCAACGCGGTGAGCATACAAATACACAAAATCCCATAATCACAGTAATGAAATTCATAATCTACAACAAAAGTAAAAACTAATGAATTTTAAATGATACTCCCTAGATGGCAATGTCCTCATCCGGGATTCCGTGTACTGTCCCTGTTCTCACAATCATCAAACTCATCAAATCTCAAAAATCAGTAAATCAACCCAATGATTTAACTCATTGCATGCCTAGTTCTCGAATATCAATAGATGGTGATTCAAAATATATTATACATGCAATATGGATATCTCAATATCAAATACTGATTTCTCAACTTCGCTATCAATCACAGATAGCTCAAATGCCTCGCATTTATTTTACCAATTCCCCCTTTATACTTAGACATCTCAAATGTCTTATAATGATTACATGATTCTACGGTCATTCTCAGGCATCTCAATGCCCTACAGTGGTCATATAAATCAAGTACCCCATATATCATGTAAGGTTATACTATTCTAGTATCACGCACGCTTGTGGCAGCGATATCAAGATTTGGTCGCCCCATAGCCATCTCAACACATATATATACCCATGCGCACAACCATTTAATGCAATCAAAATACATTATGCATTTCACAAATGCTCTAATATAAAGTAATGCTCGTACGTCGCACGAACCTTAAATATCCGAAGTCCGAGCCAAACCTTGCTCGAGTTCCATGCCCCGAGGAACGATGTGCTAATACGATAAATAATTCACAATTATTTACGAACATGCAGGGAGGGAAAACGAATGACCCGGGGTAAGATTGTCAACACACGACAATTATTCATTTAAAAGACCCGGGGCAGGGCACATGCAGGGAGGGAAAACGAATGAGACATTATCGAAAATTGCTCAAGAATTCCCCACAAATTTTCGAACCCTCACAACACATATCGAACCCAATTAAGCACCATAATTCATCTAAAATGTGAATTAATCTATCAATAGCAAGAATCACCACCCCCCTGCCAAAACTCCCAAATTCGAACCCAAACCCTACGAAATTAGGGAATTTAATTCGAACCATAAATCACAAAATGGTAGGGAAATACATGAGAAGCATGAAAAAGGGGTAAGGAAGGTTACCCAATCGAAAATTGGAAAGAAATCGTTCAAAAATCAAAGAACCCTAGAAATTGGGCATCTGCGCTTTCTGCAAAAATCCGAACGCAAATCGCGACTAAACTTCGAATTGCTGGTGTGGGAAGCTGCGCCTGGACGAGACGAAGCCAACGGCGGGTCGGACGCACCGGATGGCGGCCGGACGGCGGCGGGCGCACGGCCTGAAGCTGCGGGGGTCGAGGGAAACGGGAATGAGGCAGACGGGAGAGAGATTGACGGGCTTGGTGAGGAAAATGGTTTCCAATAATTAAAATTTCGGGTTCAATTGGTATGTATAGCAAAAATACCCCGAAATACTAATAGCCCCACAAATACATCATGATTCATTAAAAATTATATGTTTTCAAAAACTCTCTCTCTAACTCCAAAACCCCCTACCGGTGCCCACACAAAGCACCCGAGATCCCGAGTCACACAAAAAACTCAACTCATAGGTTTTTAACCGGAATGAGAATACAATCTCAACCTCGGGATCCAACGATCCCAACTACCCAAATAGACGAGCCCGAAAGGCCCAACACCGCGATTAAACTCCAAATCGCCACGTAAAACAACTTTAGGGGTTATTAACACTCCGGGATTAACATCTATAATCCCTGGTCATCACAATATCCCCCACTAAAAGAATTTCGTCCTCGAAATTAGCACTGGTGTATCACGTAACACCCAGGCTACACAACAACATGAAGCCATAACCTCGATCCTTGACCATATTAGAATCGTCTTAATAAACGCGAGGATACTTACCTCACATCAAACTCTGAAACAGAGCGACTTACCAAAACCAACATATCACCCAAGAGGCAAAACGTACCTCGATGCGGTTCATCCCAAAAGTCAGTCTCTCATGACTGCAAAACAACCAATACTTACGACGGTAGATCGGACAGTCATCCTTAGTTCTAATACAACTAGTATGAACGCATCATGAATGACACTTCAACCGTGAGAACGTTGACCTCGTGTCAAACTCTGGAGTGGAATAGACTTCCAAATCCATCATAACGTCAAAGAGCATCAGCACAACTCAATGCTAACAATCCAAAAGCAGTTAGTCAACTGAAATTGCAAGGATTCGAATCGCTCCCGATTCCATCGTAGATATCATTCAATGACATCTCTACCATGACTCATGATGTCTAACATACATCGTTACGAGGGAAACACTAGTATCCCATGGTGTATACATACCAAACCTGGTTTCCACTTTCAAACCTCCTCCATCGAAGGAGCAGTCGCATCATTGCAACTCAATTTGGGCAACTCACGGCCACAAATTCATACAAAAGACATCTCACAAGATGTCCACCTCCGGATGTTCCAAGAATCACATCCTAATCATAAATAAGCAATCGAGACTCCACAGAGTTTCAAATTCTGAAAGGACATGCAATAAACCCATTGCATCCTCAACGCTTGTGTCGACAGCGACACCCAACCAATCCGAATTCCTGCCATCCCTTGATAATCCTAGGATTTAACAATCCAAACTTGGGAAGGCTATCGCATAACTCGTAGGAAAACACCAATAAGGAAATACCTTAACCCACACAAGATAATCCCTCCTCAAAGGGAGTCAACTAACTTCACGATTATTCCTCATAATTATCGTGCCATGGAGATTCCCAATCTCAAGGTGTTCCATATCTCTCATCAGAGATTTAATCATCCAAAAATATCATAACTCTAAGGAAATCAATAACTGGCATCCGTATACTCACCGGTATACCTGCCTAAGCACTGACATCACATGCATACTCAATGCACTCGGCTCGGGTATCTACAACCTACCCCTAAGCCTCAAACACAATCGTCAATCCTGAGTTATTTCCTACCCAGTGGAGAATGATAATAGACGATTAACATCACACGGTGTGTGATGTCCCCGAAATGATTAATTGCAATTAAGGCATTAATTACGTTATGTGATTAATTATGTGGATAATTGATTTACATGTTGAAATTAATTATCACGATGAAATGCTTAGTCACATGATAGGCATGACCCGGGGGGTTACGTTTCAAGGTGCATGTTATGCATGATAGAAAATGAGGTGTTAACATGATTTAATTGTGTTGATTGTTAATTATGAGGAAAGTATGGATTTAATGAAGTTGGTTGCATTTTTGTAAAATGCTTTTAAAATACCATGTTGGGGTATTTTATACATCATGTTAATTTTTTGGGTACAAATCAATTAACGCATATACCCCACTATACCCTCTCCCCCCTCACTTTACCTTTTCACTCTTAAATCCCCAAATTCATCCCAACCCTATCATTTCATCCCATTTTCGTCCAAGCCAAGGAGGAGGAGGAGAAATCCTTGCACACTCTCCATTTGTTGAAATCTTAGTAAGATTTTGGATCCTCAAGAGGTATGGAACCAATCCTAAAGTTTTTATGAAGTTTGGATTTGAAATGGGATGATTTTGAAGTGATTTATGTGGGTTTGGTTGGGTATGTGTTGTATGTTGTTGGGGTATGATTTTTGAAGTGTTTTATGTGGGTTTTAGTGGGTTATGATGTTGTTGATGTTGTAGGAAAGTTTTGTTTTGTAAGGTATGAGGATGAGCTCGAAAATTGTACAAAAATGGCAAAAAATCGCGCACCAGCAGGTGGCGATCGATCGCCTGAAATGAGGCGATCGATCGCCGATGGCCAGTAGCCATTTCACGTATCAGGCGATCGATCGCCTAAAATTAAGCGATCGATCGCCGCAAGGCAAAAGAGCGAGGCGATCGATCGCCTCAAGTAGCGATCGATCGCCACTGTGTAAAACATGGAAAATGATGATTTTTGTTGAATTTTTGGTATTTGGCTATTGTTTAGCTTTTAATATCGATTTGTATGGTTGTGTGGAACCATCCCAGGTGCCAACAACATCGAGAAGATAGAGTTCTTCAATTTCTCCACTTTTGGAATTAAGGTACGTAAGAAGCGTACGGGCATCGGACGGTAACACACTCCTAACTATGACTATGTATTGATTGCATAAGTATTTATGATGATTATGATGATGATGCTTATGATGATGATGCTTACGATGATGATTATGATAAGTAAGTTTATGATGATGAAGTTTATGATGATGATGTTTATGATGATGATGTTTATGATGATGAAGTTTATGATGATGATGTTTACGATGATGATCATGATAAATAAACGATGATGTTTATGATGATGATGCTTACGATGATGATTATGATAAGTAAGTTTATGATGATGATGTTTATGATGATGATGTTTATGATGATGATTGATAAATAAGTTTAAGATGATGATGTTTATGAAGATGATATGATAAGTAAGTTTATAATAATGTTATACGATGTTTATAAAAGGGTAAGATGCCCATATGGTAAGATACCATACAATGTCATAAGGTGGTAAGATGCCACGGGGTAAGATGCCCATATGGTAAGAGGCCATACGATGTTGTTATGTGGTAAGATGCCACGGGGTAAGATGCCCATATGGTAAGATGCCATACGATGTTATTATGTGGTAAGATGCCACGGGGTAAGATGCACATATGGTAAGAGGCCATACGATGTTATTGTGTGGTAAGATGCCACGGGGTAAAATGCCCATATGCATGAAGGTAAATCAGGGTCAACAAAAAGAATTTAACGAATAACCAGCAAGTTACTTAACCAAGACTTCGTACATTTACTGTTATATTTTGTTATGATGCTTATATGATGATGATGTTATAAGATGACGATGTTATAAGATGATGAAATTATATGATGATGATGTTATAAGATGACGATGTTATAAGATGATGAAGTTATATGATGATGATGTTATAAGATGATGATGTTATAAGATGATGAAGTTATAAGATGATGAGGTTATGAGATGATAATATTATAAGATGATGAAGCAATAAGATGATAATGCTTATATGATGATGATGTTATAAGATGATGATATTTATGAAACCATGATTTTAATCATTCATGTCAAGAATTAATGATTATATGCATGGCTATGAAGCAGGGACAACCAAAGAAGGTTAATGCGATTAACCAGGAAGTATATGTTACCAATTATCTTCATGCATTTATTTATATGCCATTTCCTTATGATGTTAAGTAACGATGTACATGCTCACGATGGGTTGTTCCTGTAGGTACACTTTTGGACTAAAGGACTAAGGGCCGGGTTGAGGCAGTGAGCTATGAGGAGCATGAAAGATGTTAGAATTCAGGATTTCTGGATAGTCTCTACTCTAGTAGTAGTATAATTCTGTCGTTTTAACATTCGTTTTGAGAATGTAATTAATTAGTTTGAAATTTTATTCTTGGCCCGTAATCTTATTAGCTCAAAGTTACAACCGGAACCCTTAAGAGGCTATGAATGCATGTTTAGTCCATAATACGTGTATAATATGATGTTAAGGTAGGAAGACCCTACACGGTGTGATTCCCAAAATCAACACCACATGCACCAACTTACCGAATCTTTCAAAGATTCCCAATTAGGTATAATACTACCTCCTTCCTCACAAGGGAAGTACCATCGAACTCGAGATCCACTAGTCTCGAACCACTGTTCGGAAAAACTGGGTACAATAACACCCATTGCATCCCAAATACACGGATTCCCCAGATCGAGTCAACAACGACTTGATGACTCTCTTGTTGGTACTTCAACATCATGAGCTGTCCCAAACAAGTCTCATCAAGATTAAACATAAACGTATACACGTTTCAGTGAGGCATGCACAACCTCAACCTCAAATGACGTGGTGACTACTAGAGTCCACCACAATCCACATCGTATCACCTTACGATTTGTCAAACTTGGTTCCAATGAGCAGTATAACGGCTCTAGAAAGCCCATCATGGTTCTACACACACGCGGCAGACAAACTAGTCGCTGCCTCTCTAGGTTCACCTCAAAACTACCAATAAGACGGACGTTTCCGCACGGCACACCATACCGTGGGAAGAAAAATCAATAGAGTAGTGGGTATGTACCCAACGTTCCTCTAATGCCGATACACCCTGGACACTCCAGTGTCCCTATGTACTTAACGTAACCTGATCCTAATCCTTTAGGACCCATTCTACACCCTCAAGGGTGGTGTGACCATGTCTACCACATGTCATATCGACAGAAAGCGAGTAATTTCCTCCATGATTACTCATGTCGTCAAATTACATGGCCAAAAAGCCATTCCAACGAGCATACCTCAAGGGTATCACCACTCGTAATATGATCACCTCAAACATATGCTGCGGTACAATCACATGTACAGCGCGTCCATCCATTTCTCGAGCAACTCGCTCGGTATAAGGGTCACGTCAACCGGTGACGTAGACACCACCTTGTGCTCGGCACTGGCACCCAAATCATACAACTGAATACGTATACTCAACGTATTGTTCATCGTAACGATGATGCATGTCTAATAAAACATCTCCTACACCATCGTTATCGTCATCCCGTGATGATACATGCCCACTCATGGCATCTAAGGCATCGTCAACTAGTGACGATACATGTCAACAATGACATCTAAACAACCCAGTCAACTCGTGACGGTCCATGTACATCAACGTATGCCATCCACCATTATGCTAATAAAATAGCAATATCCCATACCTCATCGCTAACAAGATGGCGGCATACCTGTCTCCGTCGCTCAATAATAGTGCGTAATCAGCACTCATCGCTCGAAGGTGGCATAATCCCGTGCTGAGTACATAGCGGCACATTCCTTCGCTATAGAATCGCCTCGTCATATAATAAGTGGCATGAAACCTCGCTCTACACTTGAGCGTGAACGATCGTCCACATAATAGCGGAACAAGGCATCGCTATCAACTTGTCCAGCGGCACGAATCATCGCCAATCCTTATAGAAGAGTGAGTCATCATTATTGACACAGCGGAATGAACCATCGCTATCATCCGTGTCATTGTAGGGTCTTCCTACCTTGACATCGTCTTAATCACCTATTAGGGACTAAACATGCATTTATACCGCCTTAGGGTTTCAGTTATAGCTTAGAGCTAGTAAAAGTATGGGCCGAGAATGAAATTTCAAACTTAACTTATTACATTCGCAAAAGAATGTTATGGCGATAGAATTAATTCTACTCCTAGAGTAGAAACTATCCGAGGAATTCCTGTATCCTAACTTCTTTCATGCTCCTCAAAGCTCACTGCCACAACCCGGCCCTTAGTCCTTTAGTCCAAAGGTGTACCTACAGGAACAACCCATCATGAGCATATACATCGTCACTTAATAATCATAAGGAAATGGCATATAAATAAATGCATGAAAGTAATTGATAACATATACTTCCTGGTTAATCGTATTAACCCTCTTTGGTTGTCCCTGTTTCATAGTCATGCATAAAATCATTAGTTCTTGCCATAAATGATTAAACATCATACTTCACATATATGCTTACAACAAACTATGTTAATTAGAAATGGGACTGTCCGGGTGCTATTATGACAGCGGCACAATTTGGCCCCCTCGCTCGACATAACACATCTTATGATACCCATCGCTACGCCTTGATAGCGGATGTATCTCTTATTCAGCGGATGATACCCATCGCTACACCTTGATAGCGGATGTACCCCATCGCTCAGCGGATGATACCCATCGCTACACCTTGATAGCGGATGTACCCCATCGCTCATCAGCGGATGATACCCATCGCTACACCTTGATAGCGGATGTACCCCATCGCTCATTTATGTGAGCGGCAAGACCTTCCTCGCTTGCCCATAATAACCACCGGACATTCAACCATTCTTAAGAACATAGTTTCATATTCATCATAAACATCATAGCATCTTATAAACATCATCATCTTGTAAACATCATTATCATATAAACATTATCATCTTATAGACGTCATCGTCTCATCATAATCGTTATAGTAACATCATATCATCATCATTTATCATAACATCATTATAGGCATCTTGTCATCTTTATTCATCATAAAATCATCTTTATTCGTCATAACATCATCGTAAATATCTTATCATCTTGATTCATTATCAAATCATCTTCGTCGTGGACTTACTTATCATAACATCATCTTAAATATCTTATCATCTTCATGCATTATACACATCATCGTGGCATCGTAAATTCTCATACATTCATAGTCATAATATAGGAGTATAGTCTCTTATCATGTGGGCATCTTACCACATCATAAACATCGTATCGCATCATCATAAACTTACTTATCAAAATCCTCATCATAAACTTCCTCATCAAAAATCATCATCATCATAACTTACTTATCATAATCATCTTTATAAACATTATATCATCTTCCTTTATCATAACATCATCATCATAAACTTACTTATCAAAACATCATCATCATGACATCATCATAATAAACTTATGCAATCAATACATAGCCATAGTTAGGAGGGTGTTACCGTCCGATGCCCGTACTCTTCTTACGTACCTTAATTCCCAAAAGTGGAGAATTTGGAGAGCTTTATCTCCTGGATGTTGTGGGCACCTGGGATGGTTCTACACAACCATACAAATTGATATTAGAAGCTAAACATAGTCCAATATCCAAAAATCCCACAAAAATATCAAAATCCACTTTTTTTTACAGCTCGCGATCGATCGCCGCCCAGGCGCGATCGATCGCGAGATCGCACTGGACGAGGGGCCAAAATCTCCTTCTTGGCGATCGATCGCCACTTTTGGCGCGATCGATCGCCAGGCTCGCCGATCGATCGCCCAAAAGTGGCGATCGATCGCCAAATGCCTCTGGCTGGTACTGGACGCTCGCGATCGATCGCCAAGGACGGGCGATCGATCGCCGAGTGCTGTACATCGAATTTTCGCCATTAATGCTCATTTTTCAAGCTCTTTCACATGCTACCCAAAACCAAACTTCTTAACAACTTCAATAACATCATAACCCACCAAAACCAACATAAAACACTTCAAAAAATCATACCCCAACCATAAACAACACATACCCAAACAAACCCACATAAAACATCAAAAACTTGACCCATTTCAACACCAAACATCATAAAACTTATAGGAATGGTTCCATACCTCTTGTAGGCTCCAAATCCTAGCAAAGATCACACAAACAAGGTTTTTGTGGAACTTTCCTTCTTCCTTTTTGGTGGATTTCGAAAATGGGTAGGGTTTGGGATTGGGAAGTGATTTGGGGATTTTTAAAAGGTGAGAGTAAAGTGAGGGGTTTAAAGTGATGGGTATGGGATTAAAAAGGGGTTGTAATGACTTAATAAAAATTGTACCCCAAACTTAACATGATGTATAAAATACCCTACTTGGTATTTCAAAAGCATTTTTCAACAATGCTCTAAACTTCATTTAAAATCACATCTTCCTCATATTTGATAATTTAACACAATTAATCATGTTAACATCTTAATACCCAACACATAAATCCATCAACACATGATACATCATATAAACATAATTAATGTCCAAGTTACCATTAATTAATTTCGGGGCATCACATTACTCCCCTACTTACAAGATTTCGTCCTCGAAATCGCATGCACTTACCCAAAAGAAACTAAACATAAATCATACAAGAAAATAGTTCGGGGTAATGCTGCATCATATGCCGCTCCGTCTCCCACGTAGCCTCCTCGACACCCCGACGATCCCACTGAACTTTGACCATCGGTATAACTTTGCTCCGTAGTCTGCGATCCTCACGATCTAGAATTCTGACTGGTCGTTCAACGTAGGATACATCTGAGTCTAACTGCACTTCAGTAGGCTGTAAAACATGAGACGGATCTGGCTCATACTTTCTCAACATAGAAACATGGAAGACATCATGAATTCCAGATAAGGACGGTGGTAGAGCCAATCGGTAAGCCAAAGTGCCGATACGCTGTAACACCTCATACGGTCCAACATACCTCGGGGATAACTTCCCCCGCATACCAAATCGAACAACACCCCTGAAGGGTGAGATTTTCAAGAAGACCTTGTCTCCCACTTGAAATTCTAGCGGCCGTCGCCGCTTATTGGCATAGGCTGCTTGCCTATCCTGGTCACCTTCATCTTTTGGCGTATCATCTTAATCTTTTCTTCCATGTCCTTAATCATATCCGGTCCTCCGACCGTTTTACTCATCAAGTCTTCCCAATACAGCGGTGACCTACATCGTCGTCCGTAAAGAGCTTCAAAAGGGGCCATTTGAATGCTCGCCTGATAGTTGTTATTGTATGAGAACTCTACCAGTGGTATAGATTCTTGCCACGGAGTATCAAACTCCAAAACACATGCCCTCAGCATATCTTCGAGCGTCTGTATAGTACGCTCCGTTTGGCCATCAGTCTGAGGGTGATAAGCTGTACTTAGTCTCACCTCTGTGCCCAAAGCTGTCTGGAGACCCTCCCAGAAATGAGAAGTAAACCGTGGGTCTCTGTCAGACACAATTCAAGACTGGAACTCTATGCAACCTCACTACATCCCGCACATAGAATTGGCCATCCTTAGGTATGTGAGAGACACATGACAAAGGATGAAGTGAGCTACTTCGTCAGCCTATCCACGATCACTAGATCGTATCGAATCCAGAGGCCGCTCTTGGCAAGTGGTTTACAAAGTCCATAAATACATGATCCCACTTCCATTGGGGGGTACTTCCGAGCTCTTCAGCTCGCCATAAGGCCTCTGCTTTTCTGTCTTTACCTGCTGGCAGATCAAACATCTTTTGACAAGGCCATAACATCACGCTTCATATGTCTCCACTAGAATCAACCACTTAGGTCCTTGTACATCTTTCTTCTTCCTGGGTGGATACTGAACCGACTACGGTGAGCTTGCTCCAAGATTCCTTTACGCAACTCCGGCGTATTTGGGACTACCCATCGGTGGCCCAATCTTAAAGAATCATCTTCTGCCACTCTGAACGTTGATGGCCGTCCTTGAAGTACTATCATTGACCATCTTTGAACCTCGTCATCCGACCTCCGGCTTTCCTGATAACCTCAAATATGTCTGGCTCGGCCGACAAGATCAACACTCGCACCGGCGATGTGTCCACATCAATATCATAGCCCAGTTGGCGATAAGGAGTCATCATCGCTGATAAACACATAGTGTCTTCAACAGTACTTTTCACTTCCAACTTAAGGTGTCTGCTATCAAGTTGCTTTACCAGGATGGTACTCAATCTTACAGTCAAAATCCTTGAGTAAGTCCATTCATCCTCATTTGTCGCATATTCAACTCAGCCTGTGTGAACAAAACTTCAGGCTCTTATGGTCCGTGTAGATGGTAAACGACGTACCGTCTAAGTAATACCTCCAAATTTCAAGGCAAACATAATGGCTGCCATCTCCAAATCGTGGACTGGGTACTTAGCCTCATGTGGTTTCAACCGCCTCGATGCATAAGCCAGCACAAGCTTATCTCGCATCAACACATAGCCCAAACCTTGAAGTGACGTATTCGTGCACAAGGCAACCTCTTGTCTTCAGAAGGAATCACCAACCCTGGCACTGTCGTCAGACGACGCTTCAATCCTTGGAAGCTTTTCTCACGAGCTTCGGACCAAAGGAATGGGACTCCTTCCTGAGTCAACCGTGCCAGCGGCTTAACGATCTCGATATAACATGATCTAAGATACTACACTGCTCGACCAGAACTCGTACTTACTGAGCTTTGTATACAACTGATGATCCCTAAGGATCTGGAGTACTGTTCTCAAGTGTCTTACATGTTCCTCTTCAGTTCGAGAGTAAATAAGTACATCGTCAATGGAAACTATGACGAACTGATCCAAACGTGGTTGGATCACCCTGTTCATCAGGCTCATAAAATAGTTGGGGCATCCGTCACCCCAAAGGGCATGACTAAGAATCCGTAGTGCCCACATAAGGTCCTGGAAGCTGTCTTCTGTACATCGTCCTCTCAAACTCGGATCTGATGATCCCCGATCTCAGATCGATCTTACTGTAGAGCCTCGTACTCTGCAGCTAACCGAACAAATCGTCGATCCCCGGAAGCGGATACTTATTCTTCACTATGGCTTTGTTCAGTTGTCTGAAATCGGTGCACAACCGCAACGAACTATCTTTCTTTTCGACAAATAGGACTGGTGCATCCCAAGGCGATATGCTAGGGTGTATATAGTCCTTGCCAAGGAGCTCTTGCAACTTAACCTTTAATTCCCTTAGCTCCGCTGGTGCCATCCTATAAGGGCACGAGAAATGGTAGGCGTCCCTAGTAGTAACTTAATCCCAAACTCGACCTCTCTCGTCGGTAGGAATCCGGGAATCTCTTCCGGAAATGCATCAGGAAACACCGCCACTACGGTTACATCCTCAACCTTTAACTCTTTCTTCTTTCAGTAATAACCACAGTATAGTTGAAATATCCTTTGTGGTCTCGTTCCAATAACCGCGTCATCTTGACAACAGATATTAACGGAATCCTTGAACGGAAATCATCCCCATAGAATGTCCATCGGACTCCTATATCAGACCTGAATCGGACAGTCATTGTCTGCAGTCCACAACTGCCTGATACCCGTTCAGAACATCAATGCCTCCAAACTGACATCCCCAGAACAATCAAGTCTGTCCTCAGTTCGTTATCCTCAAAATAAATGAGGCCGTCTTAACCAATCTGATCAGTTATCAAACTTCTTCCGGCGGGGGTCGAGACTACTATAGGCGACGGAGAAGCGGACATGAAATCGTGTCGTTTACTTTAGCATTTGCTGCTATACTGCAAGACAAGGGTTAACAACGATACCCAAAAACAGTTCATATAATACATCGTTAGAGAAATAAAACATGTTAGTACAACATCATATCCTTCACATGCAACATATGCATAAAACATGTTAAAAGTAAGCACCTAGCCAACTTATTGCTAAGGCTACCCTTCGCTCGTTCCCGGGTTATCTAACCACTGCTCTGATACCACTAATGTAGGGTCTTCCTACCTTGACATCGTCTTAATCACCTATTAGGGACTAAACATGCATTTATACCGCCTTAGGGTTTCAGTTATAGCTTAGAGCTAGTAAAAGTATGGGCCGAGAATGAAATTTCAAACTTAACTTATTACATTCGCAAAAGAATGTTATGGCGATAGAATTAATTCTACTCCTAGAGTAGAAACTATCCGAGGAATTCCTGTATCCTAACTTCTTTCATGCTCCTCAAAGCTCACTGCCACAACCCGGCCCTTAGTCCTTTAGTCCAAAGGTGTACCTACAGGAACAACCCATCATGAGCATATACATCGTCACTTAATAATCATAAGGAAATGGCATATAAATAAATGCATGAAAGTAATTGATAACATATACTTCCTGGTTAATCGTATTAACCCTCTTTGGTTGTCCCTGTTTCATAGTCATGCATAAAATCATTAGTTCTTGCCATAAATGATTAAACATCATACTTCACATATATGCTTACAACAAACTATGTTAATTAAAAATGGGACTGTCCTGGTGCTATTATGACAGCGGCACAATTTGGCCCCCTCGCTCGACATAACACATCTTATGATACCCATCGCTACGCCTTGATAGCGGATGTATCTCTTATTCAGCGGATGATACCCATCGCTACACCTTGATAGCGGATGTACCCCATCGCTCAGCGGATGATACCCATCGCTACACCTTGATAGCGGATGTACCCCATCGCTCATCAGCGGATGATACCCATCGCTACACCTTGATAGCGGATGTACCCCATCGCTCATTTATGTGAGCGGCAAGACCTTCCTCGCTTGCCCATAATAACCACCGGACATTCAACCATTCTTAAGAACATAGTTTCATATTCATCATAAACATCATAGCATCTTATAAACATCATCATCTTGTAAACATCATTATCATATAAACATTATCATCTTATAGACGTCATCGTCTCATCATAATCGTTATAGTAACATCATATCATCATCATTTATCATAACATCATTATAGGCATCTTGTCATCTTTATTCATCATAAAATCATCTTTATTCGTCATAACATCATCGTAAATATCTTATCATCTTGATTCATTATCAAATCATCTTCGTCGTGGACTTACTTATCATAACATCATCTTAAATATCTTATCATCTTCATGCATTATACACATCATCGTGGCATCGTAAATTCTCATACATTCATAGTCATAATATAGGAGTATAGTCTCTTATCATGTGGGCATCTTACCACATCATAAACATCGTATCGCATCATCATAAACTTACTTATCAAAATCCTCATCATAAACTTCCTCATCAAAAATCATCATCATCATAACTTACTTATCATAATCATCTTTATAAACATTATATCATCTTCCTTTATCATAACATCATCATCATAAACTTACTTATCAAAACATCATCATCATGACATCATCATAATAAACTTATGCAATCAATACATAGCCATAGTTAGGAGGGTGTTACCGTCCGATGCCCGTACGCTTCTTACGTACCTTAATTCCCAAAAGTGGAGAATTTGGAGAGCTTTATCTCCTGGATGTTGTGGGCACCTGGGATGGTTCTACACAACCATACAAATTGATATTAGAAGCTAAACATAGTCCAATATCCAAAAATCCCACATAAATATCAAAATACACTTTTTTTACAGCTCGCGATCGATCGCCGCCCAGGCGCGATCGATCGCGAGATCGCACTGGACGAGGGGCCAAAATCTCCTTCTTGGCGATCGATCGCCACTTTTGGCGCGATCGATCGCCAGGCTCGCCGATCGATCGCCCAAAAGTGGCGATCGATCGCCAAATGCCTCTGGCTGGTACTGGACGCTCGCGATCGATCGCCAAGGACGGGCGATCGATCGCCGAGTGCTGTACATCGAATTTTCGCCATTAATGCTCATTTTTCAAGCTCTTTCACATGCTACCCAAAACCAAACTTCTTAACAACTTCAATAACATCATAACCCACCAAAACCAACATAAAACACTTCAAAAAATCATACCCCAACCATAAACAACACATACCCAAACAAACCCACATAAAACATCAAAAACTTGACCCATTTCAACACCAAACATCATAAAACTTATAGGAATGGTTCCATACCTCTTGTAGGCTCCAAATCCTAGCAAAGATCACACAAACAAGGTTTTTGTGGAACTTTCCTTCTTCCTTTTTGGTGGATTTCGAAAATGGGTAGGGTTTGGGATTGGGAAGTGATTTGGGGATTTTTAAAAGGTGAGAGTAAAGTGAGGGGTTTAAAGTGATGGGTATGGGATTAAAAAGGGGTTATAATGACTTAATAAAAATTGTACCCCAAACTTAACATGATGTATAAAATACCCTACTTGGTATTTCAAAAGCATTTTTCAACAATCCTCTAAACTTCATTTAAAATCACATCTTCCTCATATTTGATAATTTAACACAATTAATCATGTTAACATCTTAATACCCAACACATAAATCCATCAACACATGATACATCATATAAACATAATTAATGTCCAAGTTACCATTAATTAATTTCGGGGCATCACAGTCATCATAAAGAAATGAATCATCATCATCGACACAGCGGAATACATCACCGCTATCTTCCGTGTCCGGCGGTATAAACCATCGCCAATCATCATAAAGAGATGAAACATCATCAATCGACACAGCGGAATACATCACCGCTATCATCCGTGTCCGGCGGTATAAACCATCGACAATCCTCATAAATAGATGAAACATCATCAATCGACACAGCGGAATACATCACCGCTATCATCCGTGTCCGGCGGTATAAACCATCGCCAATCATCATAAAGAGATGAAACATCATCAATCGAAACAACGGAATACATCACCGCTATCATCCGTGTCCGGCGGTATAAACCATCCCCAATCATCATAGAAAATGTACATAAATAGAGAAATGCATGAATCTAAATGAAGTACACTTCCTGGTTAAACACATTAACCCACTTTTATTGTCTTTGTTTCAAATATTCATGCACGTAATCATTAGATCTTAACGTAAATGATTAACATCATAGCATCATAACGTCTTATGGCATCTTACCACATAATAATATTGTATGGCCTCTTACCATATGGGCATCTTACCCCGTGGCATCTTACCTCATAATAATATCGTATGGCCTCTTACCATATGGGCATCTTACCCCGTGGCTTCTTACCACAAATAGCATCGCATGTCCTCTTACCATGTGGGGCATCTTACCCCGTGGCATCTTACCACAAATAATATCGCATGGCCTCTTACCATGTGGGGCATCTTACCCCGTGGCATCTTACCACAAATAATATCGCATGGCCTCTTACCATGTGGGGCATCTTACCCCGTGGCATCTTACCACAAATAATATCGTATGGCCTCTTACCATGTGGGGCATCTTACCCCGTGGCATCTTACCGCCAATAATATCGCATGGCCTCTTACCATGTGGGGCATCTTACCCCGTGGCATCTTACCACAAATAATATCGCATGACCTCTTACCATGCGGGGCATCTTACCCCGTGTCCTGTGACGTGCAACCTGCAACCATCATGGTTAGCAACAATAGCCATATATGCTATGCATCAACATTCAATACATATATGCAATACCAAGACATGTTACCTCGGAAATATCCCTTTACATGATTTTCTTAGAAACCAGATTCCTTGGCATATAACATACGGAGTGCCAGACATTACCATTAATGCCATCCTATCGCGTCACACACGATTCCTGCAACCACAATGGTTAGCAATACCACTTTTCATATCATAAAAGCACATAAACAATTAGTCATGTCGTACAACATTAATGCCTTCATGCATAAATATGTGCTATCAATAACTTCCTAGGCCCTTAACAGCCCCAATGAGCAACCACTGCTCTGATACCACTAATGTAAGGACCCCAAGCCCTTAACCCTTGATTAGTGTATTAACCACTATGTGTGGCACATGCTTTCAATAAACTCAGATGATACTTTAGCATTGAATGGCAATTACAAAAATTCTTTAATATTCAACGTTATAAGATCATCTCTACCCACAAATAGACTCATAGATTTCGCCCATTTCCATCCCCATTACACCACTTTTTACATTGAGGACTTTTATAAAAATTTGGGCAGAGTCTCCACATAAATTGAGCTATCCTGAAACAAAAGAACATCACATAACATAGTTCCCGGCCAGGGAAAACACAATATTCAACAGAATACAGCAACACTAAGTAAATTCCCAGCCAGGGAAGACACCACACATAAGACAACATAAGTGGGTTTCAACACCCACATAATACACCAATGACTCTCATATCATTAGCAATTCTACCCTTAATTGCATGCAACATAGAATGAAAGAGAGAAAGGCTCATGCCTTTATATACAACCCATATACAACTATAACCGTGCTCACATGCGAGCATCATGAATGTGTATATAACCCTCAGGTGTATATAAGTACTCTATACGGTACCGTGCTCCATCAAGCCCTGGTACCACGATCCTGGGAGTATATCCAATCAACAGCTCGAGCTCAGCTCCACAGCCATCGATGTACATGTTCACCTGCCCCAACAGAGACAGCCCCCAACGGGGTGAGCATACAAATACACAAAATCCCATAATCACAGTAATGAAATTCATAATTTACAACAAAAGTAAATACTAATGAATTTTAAATGATACTCCCTGGATGGCAACGTCCTCATCCGGGATTCCGTGTACTGTCCCTGTTCTCACAATCATCAAACTCATCATATCTCAAAAATCAGTAAACCAACACATTGATTTAACTCATTGCATGCCTAGTTCTCGAATATCAATAGATGGTGATTCCAAATATATTATACATGCAATATGGATATCTCAATATCAAATACTGATTTCTCAACTTCGCTATCAATCACAGATAGCTCAAATGCCTCGCATTTATTTTACCAATTCCCCCTTTATACTTAGACATCTCAAATGTCTTATAATGATTACATGATTCTACGGTCATTCTCAGGCATCTCAATGCCCTACAGTGGTCGTATAAATCCAGTACCCCATATATCATGTAAGGTTATTCTATTCTAGTATCACGCACGCTTGTGGCAGCGATATCAAGATTTGGTCGCCCCATAGCCATCTCAACACATATATATACCCATGCGCACAACCATTTAATGCAATCAAAATACATTATGCATTTCACAAATGCTCTAATATAAAGTAATGCTCGTACGTCGCACATACCTTAAATCTCCGAAGTCCGAGCCAAACCTTGCTCGAGTTCCATGCCCCGAGAAACGATGTGCTAATACGATAAATAATTCACAATTATTTACGAACATGCAACCCATGCTCAAGCGCACCCATAACCATCAGAAAAATTGTCAACACACGACAATTAATCATTTAAAAGACCCGGGGCAGGGCACATGCAGGGAGGGAAAACGAATGAGACATTATCGAAAATTGCTCAAGAATTCCCCACAAATTTTCGAACCCTCACAACACAAATCAAACCCAATTAAGCACCATAATTCATCTAAAATGTGAATTAATCTATCAATAGCAAGAATCACAACCCCCCTGCCAAAACCCCCAAATTCGAACCCAAACCCTACGAAATTAGGGAATTTAATTCGAACCATAAATCACAAAATGGTAGGGAAACATGAGAAGCATGACAAAGGGGTAAGGAAGGTTACCCAATCGAAAATTGGAAAGAAATCGTTCGAAAATCGAAGAACCCTAGAAATTGGGCATCTGCGCTTTCTGCAAAAATCCGAATGCAAATCGCGACTAAACTTCGAATTGCTGGTGTGGGAAGCTGCGCCTGGACGAGACGAAGCCAACGGCGGGTCGAACGCGCCGGATGGCGGCGGGCGCACGGCCTGAAGCTGCGGGGGTCGAGGGAAACGGGAATGAGGCAGACGGGAGAGAGAGTGACGGGCTTGGTGAGGAAAATGGTGTCCAATAATTAAAATCTCGGGTTCAATTGGTATTTATAGCAAAAATACCCCGAAATACTCAGAGCCGCACAAATACATCATGATTCATTAAAAATCATCTGTTTTCAAAAACTCTCTCTCTAACTCCAAAACCCCCTACCGGTGCCCACACAAAGCAACCCGAGATCCCGAGTCACACTAAAAACTCAACTCATAGGTTTTTCACCGGAATGAGAATACAATCTCAACCTCGGGATCCAATGATCCCAACTACCCAAATAGACGAGCCTGAAAGGCCCAACACCGCGATTAAACTCCAAATCGCCACGTAAAACAACTTTAGGGGTTATTAACACTCCGGGATTAACATCTATATCCCTGGTCATCACAATGGAATTTTCAAGGCTTCGATCGATCGAGATTTATTCTCGATCAATCGAGCCAGGCAGTGTGTTGAGCATCAAATTATTCAAAGCACCGATCGATCGAGATTTTGTCTCGATCGATCGATCCAGGCAGAAAACTTCAGCAACTATTTTCGATCGATCGGAAGGAAAATCTCGATCGAGCGAGCGAGGCAGTGAGTTTCAAAGGCTGACATGAACAGTGCACCGATCGATCGGACATAATTCTCGATCGATCGACACGCGATTTCTAAAATATTTTATTTTCCATGTTTATCGTGATCTTCGGGAGTTTTAAGGGGGATTTGATTCATTCCCTCCGATATCTCATATCAGACGAATTTTCTCCACAAAAAGAGAACCCTAGCCGCCACCTAGCCGCCACCAAGGAGAGCCATCTTCTCCGTTCTTCGTCCGAGCTTAAGCCAACAGATTCCGGAGTGCAAGGAAGAGCAAGAGAAGAAATCACGGTGCAACGCACGGATTCATCCGCCGTTTTTCGTATTTCTAAACTTTGATTTCTTTGATTTTCATTTCATTTGATGTTTTTGAGGTCGAGAGACGATTAAACTTCTTATGTATTGGATTTGAATTAAATCTAGTTTATTTTATTGATATTTAGTATCATTGTGTTTGATTTATTGATTCAATTGTGTTTGAGTGTATTGATTCCTATTGTTCATGAATTAATTGCTTGTTAAGATCAAAGCCTAGCTAACTTTGATTGATTTTGAGAGTTGTAACCGAGATCGAGAGATAACGTTATAACACGCTCTATTAATTCATGAAGTATGTTTAAGATTGAGATCGAGAGATGAAATCACATACGTGAGAACTTTGAATCGAGAGATTTAGAGTAACGAGGTTTTGACGATTTATGCAATATTGAATTAGTAAATAGGTGCACGAGAGTGACTTGTTCTAGTTTGATATTAGTTTCTTTACAGCTCGAGAGAGTGTATTGAATAACAGCGAAAACCTTTCACCCTTAGAATCAATTGGTTGATAATTTGCTTATTCAGATGAATCATTAAAGATAACACAGTTGAACGAAGAGCTTGATAAATTTCTCGAGCGAATTACCTTTGCATATCCGGAACCATTCATTTTATTGTTTCTTGTTTAATTTTTGTTCCTTAGTTCGAGTTTGCATTAGTTAATCACCCTTGTTAATCGTACGCTAAATATAATTTTATTAATCTTATTTGGTACTTATACATTTGTCCCTGTGGATTCGACAACCCTTACTTAATTTTCACTATACTAAAACTTGACAACCGTGCACTTGCGGTAGAATCGCTTCACACTACACTTTGAAATATCTTTTGTTTAAAAATAAAGAGGTCAAGGTTTTGGCGCCGTTGCCGGGGACTAATCTGTATAATATCATACGAGATTAGTTAATTGTAATTTAGCCAATTCTTTATTATTTCGTTTTTTCTTGTCAATTTTCGATTAGTTGATTTTTGATTTTTGATTTGTGTATTTTTGTTGTCTCCTTTTGTCTGTTTCAGTACAGGAAGCAATCGTCTAGTGCATGCTCAGAAGAGAGGAGCCCATTCTCGAGCCATTTGATCCGGAAATAGAGAGAACTCTACTAAGAAGATTATGAGAAGCTCGAGCGATGGCTGACAATAATGAAGCACAGAACCCAAGATCAATGATGGACTTTGCACAACCGGCATTTCACGGATCTTCATCCAGTATCACAAGGCCGACGATTCAAGCAAACAACTTTGAGATCAAGCCGGCGATTATCCAAATGATACAACATTCTGTAATGTTTGGGGGAGCTGCCACGGAAGATCCGAACAATCATATCTCCAACCGTTTGGAGATCTATGACACGTTTAAACATAATGGCGTCTCCGACGACGCCATCAGGTTAAGGCTCTTTCCTTTTTCATTACGATATAAGGCTAAATCATGGTTGAATTCACTACCTGCAGGTTCAATAACAACATGGGAAGGGATGACGAAAGCATTTTTATCGAAGTACTTTCCACCTTCCAAGACGGCAAAGATGCGGAACGATATCACGACATTTGGGCAGTTCGACCTTGAGACGTTATATGAAGCGTGGGATCGTTTTAAATAATTGTTGATGAGATGCCCACACCATGGTCTACCCATATGGCTGCAGGTACAAACTTTCTATAATGGTTTGTTTTTTGCTAACCGTTCGATGATAGATGCAGCATCTGGGGGATCAATAATGAGGAAGACACCGGAAGAGGCATACAATCTACCAGTGGCAGTCAGAGAGGAGCACGCCACAGAAACCTATAGTAGTCCATCAAGTGGATGAGATTACTGCTCTTTCGAATCAGTTGGAAGCTATGAACCGGAAGATAGACAACATGGGAGCAGCAGCGATGCAAGCTCAAGCTATCTTCTGTGACTTGTGTGGAGGCGGTCATCCTAGCATCGAATGCCAGGCAGGTAATCAATTTAACCAATCTATTGAGGCTGTGAATTTTGTGGGTAACAGGCAGCAGAACAATTCATATTCGAATTATAACCAACCATGGAGGAACCACCCGAATCTGAGATGGTCGAACCAGGAGAATGTGTTGAACCCACAACCACTGGCGGGGTTCACACAAAAACCGAGTATGGAGGAACTGATGGCCAAGTTGATTTCGTCGACGGAGGTGAGGATGCAGAATCAGGATGCATCAATCAAAATTTGGAAGTTCAAATAGGACAGTTGGCCACATTGATATCTGGGAGAACGCAAGGTACGCTCCCGAGTGATTCTGTAAAGAATCCAAAGGAGCAATCGAATTGACAGACGAGGAGGTGACAATCCAGCTTGGGACTATAAATTAAGAACTTCTTTTCCTTCCTCGAGTTTTGTTTTTTTTAATTCCTTGTTTGAGAGTGTTTTGTTGTTATTTGTGTTTTTAGTTTATCCGTGAATGAATTCGTGAAATTTTTATTGCAGGTGTGAAAACAAGAGCGATAAGGATGTAGGCGAAGCAACCCGAGAGAAAAGTTTTTGAAAACAAAAAAAAAATCAATTTTTGTCTTTTGGTGCTGGCGATCGATCGAGACAAATTCTCGATCGATCGCCTGGAACTTTTAAAATACGATTTGCGTACTGCCTCGCTCGATCCATCGATAATTATTTTCGATCGATCGAGCGAGAGAAATTTTGAAAAAAAAAATAGGGCACCGAAGAGCTTCTGCACAGAATCAAAATCATTTTCTCTCCTCTCCAACACAGCCCCAAATCGCCTCTTTCAATTTCTTCATCTTCTCTCATCCATATTTCATCAAATTTCCAATTTACTTCAATTCTTTGAAGTAATAATTGTTCTAATGAGATTTTAATTGCAGATTTGAAGATTTACAAGCCAAATTGGGTAGAAGTGCATCCAAAAGAGAATTCCACGCCAAATGCCAAACTCGTCCAAGATCAGATTTTTAAGCGGTAATTGGTTTCAAATTTCACATCTTGTTATCTTTTGGTGCAATTACTTTGTGTAGTTGAATTGGGTTAGGAAGAATCAAAGTTTGGGGGAATTATTGTTGTGTTGAGTGGTATTGGCTTTGCAGTAGTTGTGGGGTGGTGTTTAGTTGCAATTAAGTGAGATATATGAGAATAATTTAACAAGACAATGGCTCCGAGAAAGAGGTCAAAGCAGGCAGAGGCTTCACAAAAGCAAAAGCAGGCGGAGGCCACGACTTCTGAGCAAGAGCATGACGAACATAAGTTTGTCAATGCCACAGTTGCTGAGTTATATCCCACTTATCATAAGAAACCCCTTAGTCGTGAAAGGGGCATGAGCATGGAAAAAATTGAGTGTCCGGTCATTAGGACAGCACGGCGACGAGGGTGGTATCAATTTATTCAGACACCTATTGATGCTGTGGTGCCACTGGTAAGGGAATTTTATACAAATCTTCAAATCATTCGACCAAGGCACCAAGCAATTGTTTATGTTCGAGGGAAGGATGTGTTGGTAGATCAAGCCTCAATTAATAATATTTACCGGATGCCTTTCATACACAACTGTGCGTACCAATCTTTCCGCAAGAGTTTGATCAATTATGATGAGGTACTCGCAGTCATTGGCATGCCGGGAGTAGATTGGCAGCGGAACGACAAGGGAGAGCCACAGGTGGTTCTCAAGAAGCATATGACACCAGAGGCCCAAGCATGGTTCTCATTTGTCGCCTCACGGGTCATGTCTTCGACCCACACTTCGGAGGTGACGAAGGACAGAGCGGCCCTGGTTTTTGCCATTCTCACAGGGCAGGATGTGGATTTGGGTGAGATCATTAGTGATCACATCCATGAGATCGGTAGCAGCCCACCTACCTCCGCACTACCGTTTCCATCTACCATCACGGAGTTATGCAAGAGAGGCAGAGTGCAATGGGGAGAGGACGAGGAGCTACTCCCACCAAAGACCCCGATTATTGTTGACGGTCCACCACCACCTACAGGCCAAAGAAGGGCTGCCCCACGATCCTCGGACACTACACAGGCCGGAGCATCATCATCCTCTGCTGCAGAACGTACACGTGATACATTGGACTCTCTTCACAAGGATCTCCAAGATATTCGCCTGGAGCAGCAGAGTATTCATATCATGCAGCGGGACATTCACAGCATGCAGAGAGCATTGCAGATGGACCATGAGCAGGTAGCTCAGCGTCAGATGGAGTTCACGCACTACCAGAGTGCATGGAACACTGCCATGGCCCAGGGTTTCCCAGGTTTCCAGTTCCCGCCAGAGCCACACTTTGCACCATATCAGCCGCATGCACCTCCACCTTCTGAATTCCCACCATTTCCGCCATACCAGGGCGAGGAGCACCACTACCCAGTTCCCCCTCCGGAGCATGATGATGACGATGATCAGTGACGATCGTTGTCATGGTATGTGTTTTGTCTTTGCGCTTATTTGTCTTGTTGTAATACCCCCGAAATGTTATATGATTATGTGCTACGATGATGATTTACGATGTGTTTAAGAGGGTTGTGGTACTTTAATTGGGGGTTATATTTATGATATGATGATATGGTTTAGAGGGCATGTTAGGTGTTTTTAAATGTTGTATTGATGTAGTAAAATTATAAAATATCAAGGGGGATATTTTTATACATCGTATGAAATACCGAGACACAATTAAACACCACAAAACCACCCTACATGCAACCACCCTCCCCCCACTTGGCCACAACCCATGCCACTACCCCTAATTTTTGGAAAAGCGTTTTGGTCCATCTGCTTTAATCACTTCATCTCCTCCAAACTCTCCTCCTTCTCTCCAAAACCTCGAAAAACACTCAGAAAGCAGGTAGGAAGAAGAGGACCACGTTTTATTGTTCTTTTGCTTGAAGTAAAGTCGAGCCAAAAAGTGGTGAGGAGTCATTCTTTTTCCCAGATTTCAGATTTCAAGCATTTGTTTCTTTGTAGCAGATTTGGCATGCTAGTGTATGGTTCGATGAAATCTTGTTATGAGTACTTTTATATGATGTTTATGAAGCCCCTAGCATGTCTTGTTAAGTAACTTGCATGCTTTATGTGTTAGAATTTCGGTTGTAAAAAGGGCTCCTCGAAAATCTGGGCAAGGAAGTGCCCTGTTTGTATGTTGGGTAGGGCTTTTATTATGATGATTTGAAGCATGCTAGCTTAGGTTATGAGTAAACCTTTGACGTGAATACATACATGGTAGTTTGGTGAAAATGCCAGCATATTTGTTTAAGCATGAACTATGGGCTATGTGGTAGTTTTGTTGCCATAAAGATGTATGTTCAATAATTCTGGGCTATGTAATTATGCCCTGTTTTTCAGAAATGTTGATCGAGTATTGATAAAAGGGGTAGTTTTAATGCATGTCGGTTTAAGTTATGAGTGAACCTTTAATTTTAATACATGCATGGAAGTATGATGAAGCTATTGATATGCTTTTTCAGGCAGTGTATTCGTATTATGAAGTAGTTTGAAGGGTATAAAATGAGGTGTTCGAGATTTCTGGAAAATCTCGCATGAAAGGGAACGACCGATCGATCGGTGATGAACACCGATCGATCGGCAAATGCCGTAGCAAAAGAATGAAAATGATGAACAGTTAGCGATCGATCGGTAGGGGACCAATCGATCGGTAGTCACTGTTCATGTGTTATAAAATTTTATGTTCTTTTTTTTTGTAAATTGATTTCGATTCTCGTATCAGTGCCTAATATTGTATTATGTGGTTGTGTAGAGCCATCCCAGGTACCAGCACAATCAAGGAGATAAGTCTGTTGACTCCTCCTCCTTTTGAAAAGGTACGTAAGAGACGTACGGGCATCGGACGGTAAAACGCATCTTTACACTACGACAATGCTTTTATTGAATGAGTATTGATGATGAAATGATGATGTTTATAAGATGTTTATGATGTTTATAAGATGTTTACGAGGTTGATAAGATGTTTATATATATTCATACGATGTTGTTTGTGGTAAGATGCCACGGGGTAAGATGCCCCACATGGTAAGAGGCCATGCGATATTATTTGTGGTAAGATGCCACGGGGTAAGATGCCCCACATGGTAAGAGGCCATGCGATGTTATTTGTGGTAAGATGCCATGGGGTAAGATGCCTCACATGATAAGAGGCCATGCGATGTTTATAATGTGGTAAGATGCCATAGGGTAAGATACCCATATGTTTGTGGTAAGATGCCATGGGGTAAGATGCCTCACATGGTAAGAGGCCATGCGATGTTTATAATGTGGTAAGATGCCATAGGGTAAGATACCCATATGCATGATTATGAATCAGGGACAACAATAAGAAGTTAATGAATAACTAGCATATTTACTTAACCAATATTTCATGCATTTACTATGATGTTTTTATGATGTTAAGTAAGATTGTATATGCTTATGATGTGTTGTCCCTGTAGGTACGCTTTTGGGCTAAAGGACTAAGGGTCGGGTTGAGGCAGTGAGCTACGAGGAACACAGGAATGTTTAGGATTCAAGTCACGATTAGTATCTACTCTAGGAGTAGTATAAATCTAAATATTAACATTCTTTTGGGAATGTAATGAATTATTTTTGAAGTCTTTTATTTTGGCCTATAATCCTGTTAGCTCATGTAACAACGAGAACCTTAAGACGTTATTAATGCATGATTAGTCCTTCTTATGTCTATTAATCACTGTTAAGGTGGGAAGACCCCACAATAGTGGTATCAGAGCAGTGGTTAGATAACTCGGGAATGAGTGAAGGGTAGCCTTAGCAATAAGTTGGCTAGGTGCTTACTTTTGAACATGTTTTATATGTATGTTGCATATGAAGTTTCTATGTTATGCTAACATGTTTAATTATCTAACGATGTACTTTATGAACTGCTTTTGGTGTTGTTATTAACCCTTGTGTTGCAGCATGGCAGCAAATATAGAAGTGGGTGACGCCATTAGTGTAAATGCAAGTGCTGGGCGTACGAATCCACTGCCACCACCAGCCTTGGGCGAAGAACCCTCCGAACAACAGTTGCTACCTGGGGAGTTGAGCTTGGCTCAATTCATGACGTACCGACCCCCGATGTTCGAGGGAACTGAATCAGGGGAAAAAGCTGAGGAATGGTTGGAGAGGATTGAACAGATATTTGTGGCAGCGCCTTGTGCAAAGACGGCCTGGATCAGATTAGCAGAATTTCAGCTGGCCAAAAAGGCACTGATGTGGTGGAAGACCACAGTGGGTGGAAGACCACAGTGATTGAGCAAGAGGCTCTGGGACAGGAAGTAAATTGGAAGATGTTCCGAACGCGGTTTCTGACCCGCTACTTCTCAGCCGCTGCAAGACAGGCCAAGGAGGATGAGTTTACCAATTTAAGGCAAGGTACCATGCCTGTATCTGACTATGCTCTACATTACTGTTCCTTACTGCGATATGTGCCACACATTGCTGCAAACACTCAAGCGAAGATGAGGAACTTCATGAAGGGCTTGAGGCCGGAACTGTATGACAGGGTAATTACCTACGGCCCTGCCTGTTTTGATGATGCACTTTCACGGGCCGAGCTAGCCGAACTGGGAGTTGGCGCATATCCTGATGCAGTGCCACCTCCAGCACCCCCTCAGAAATCTACTTCTGACAATTTGAAGCCCAGGGGTGATCAGTTTAAGCCTAGGGGAAACACTTCAGCGTCGAGATTCAGTGTCAAAAGGCCCGAGAATCGATGGAAAGGGAACCGTAGGAATGATGCTCCATCTGGGAGAGGACAGCCTCAGGGAGACAGATCTGGAAGAGTTCAGTGCACTCTATGTGGACTACCACATTTGGCAAAGGATTGCGTGGGCTGCTATGTCTGTGGCGACAGAGGCCACTTTGCTCGGCAGTGTCCCAACAGGGGAAGACAGCAGAACTCTGCGGGGAGGCCTGCGGACAGAGCGGCACAGCACAGACCACCTTTCGCACCGAGGCAGTATGGAGGTCAGCCCACGGGGCCACCTCAGGGTCAGGTGTATGCTTTGCAAGGGAGCAGGCTACAGCAGCTCCGGAGGAGGTGATAGCGGGTACGTGTCTTTTATTTACGCTCCCTGCTCTTATATTGATAGACACAGGTGCGTCACACTCTTTTGTGTCGACGAGTTTTGTTGAAAGGCACCACTTATGCACTTCTCCGTCGCCCATGCCTCTTATAGTCTCGACCCCCGCAGGAAGAAGTTTGAATACAGATCAGATTGTCTATGATGGCCTCATTTATTTTGATGATAATGAGTTAAGATCAGATTTGATTGTGCAGGGAATGACAGACTTCGATTGCATTGTGGGCATCGATGTTCTGAACAAGTATCAAGCAGTCGTAAACTGCAGGCAAAGGACTATCCGATTCAGGTCTGATACGGGAGCCCAGTGGACATTCTTTGGGTATGGTTCTCGCCCAAAGATTCCGTTGATATCTGCTGTCAAGATGGCACAGTTATTGGAACGAGGTCATACAGGATATCTTATCTATGCTATTGATATGACGGAAAAGAGGGAAGAGTTAAAGGTTGAGGATGTGCCCGTAGTGGCAGAGTTTGCTGATGTCTTTCCAGAGGAAATTCCCGGATTCCCACCAACGAGAGAGGTCGAGTTTGGGATTGAGTTACTACCAGGGACGTGTGCGATTTCTCGTGCCCCATATAGGATGGCCCCAGCAGAGTTAAGGAAGTTAAAGATACAGTTACAAGAGCTCATTGACAAGGGCTACATACGCCCTAGCGTATCGCCATGGGGTGCGCCTGTCTTATTTGTTAAGAAGAAAGATGGATCGATGCGCCTATGCATTGACTACAGACAACTGAACAAAGCTACAGTAAAGAACAAGTATCCACTTCCGAGGATCGATGACTTGTTCGATCAGTTGCAGGGCACGAGGCTCTACAGTAAGATTGATCTGAGGTCGGGGTACCATCAGATTCGAGTAAGAGAAGATGATGTTCAGAAGACGGCTTTCAGGACTAGATATGGGCACTATGAATTCCTGGTCATGCCTTTTGGGGTGACGAATGCCTCAGCTGTCTTCATGAGTTTGATGAACAGGGTGTTCCAGCCATATTTGGATCAGTTTGTCATAGTCTTCATTGACGACATACTTATTTACTCTCGGATGGAAGAAGAGCATGTAAGGCACTTGAGGACAGTGCTTCAGATCCTCAGGGATCATCAGTTATATGCAAAGCTTAGTAAGTGCGAGTTCTGGTTGGACAGCGTGGTATTCTTGGGCCATGTCATATCTAGCCATGGGATATCTATGGATCCCAGGAAGATTGAAGTTGTGTTAGAGTGGGCTGCACCCACTTCTGTACCGGAGATACGGAGTTTCCGCGGTTTGGCAGGTTATTACCGACATTTCGTCGAAGGTTTCTCGAAGATTGCCAAACCCCTGACAGAGCTGACTCAGAAAGGAGTCCCCTTCTTTTGGTCTGAGGCTTATGAGGAAAGTTTTCAAGAACTGAAGCGTCGCTTGACTACAACGCCTGTATTGGTGATTCCGTCTGAGAATAAGAGGTTTGCCTTGTATACGGATGCGTCACTGCAGGGTTTGGGCTGTGTGTTGATGCAAGATAAGCACGTGGTGGCTTATGCATCGAGGCAGCTGAAGCCACACGAGGCTAGGTATCCAGTGCATGATTTGGAACAGGCGGCCATCATATTTGCCTTGAAGATTTGGAGGCATTATTTGTATGGCACGTCTTTCACTATATATACGGACCATAAGAGCCTGAAGTTCTTATTCACTCAGGCAGAGTTGAATATGAGGCAAAGAAGGTGGATGGATTTGCTCAAAGACTATGATTGTGAAATTGAGTACCATCCATGTAAAGCAACTTAATAGCAAACGCCTTAAGTCGGAAGGTGAAGAATACTGCTGAGGATGTCATGTGTTTGTCGGCCTTGATGACTTCTTATTGCCATCTGGGCTATGATTTCGATGTAGACATGTCGCCTGTACGAGTGTCGACCTTATTGGCAGAACCAGATATATTTGAGGCAATCAGGAAGGCCCAAGAGTCGGATAGTGAGGTTCAGAGATGGACATCATTGGTACTTCAGGGTCAGCCATCCAAGTTCAGAGTGGCTGAGGATGATTCTTTGAGACTGGGCAACCGATGGGTAGTTCCAGATACACCAGAACTGCGTAGAGGAATATTGGAGCGAGCTCACAGTAGTCGGTTCAGTATCCACCCAGGGGGAAAGAAGATGTACAAAGATCTATGCGATCAATTCTGGTGGAGACGCATGAAGCGTGAGGTGATCATTTTCGTTAAAAGATGTTTGCTCTGCCAGCAGGTAAAGGCAGAGAGACAGAGGCCTGGTGGTGAGATGAAGAGCTTAGAGGTGCCTGAATGGAAGTGGGAGCATATATCTATGGACTTCGTGACCCACTTGCCGAGGACGGCCTCAGGATTTGATGCGATCTGGGTGATCGTAGATAGGCTGACGAAGACGGCTCATTTCATCCCTTACAATATGTCATATACATACTTGAAGATGGCCCAGATATATATACGGGATGTGGTGAGATTGCATGGTATTCCAGTCTCGATAGTGTCTGACAGGGACCCGAGGTTCACTTCGCATTTCTGGGAGGGTCTCCAGACAGCTTTGGTCACAGAGGTGAGACGGAGGACGGCCTATCACCCTCAGACAGACGGCCAAACAGAGCGTACCATTCAGACGCTCAAGGACATGTTGAGGGCATGTATTTTGGAGTTTGATACTCCGTGGCAGGATTCAGTGCCGCTGGTGGAGTTCTCCTATAATAACATTTATCAGGCGAGCATTCAAATGGCTCCTTTTGAAGCTCTGTATGGACGACGATGTAGATCACCGCTGTATTGGGGGGACTTGACTAGCAAAGTGGTCGGAGGACCGGATATGATCAAGGATATGGATGGTAAGATAAAGTTGATACGCCAGAAGATGAAAGCGGCCCAGGATAGGCGAGCGGCCTATGCCAATAAGCGGCGACGACCGCTAGAATTCCAGTTAGGAGACAGGGTCTTCTTAAAGATCTCGCCCTTCAGGGGTGTGGTTCGTTTTGGGATGCGGGGAAAGTTATCTCCGAGGTATGTTGGACCATATGAAGTTTTACAGCGTATCGGTACATTGCCATATCGTTTGGCTCTACCGCCATCCTTGTCTGGCATACACGATGTTTTTCATGTCTCTATGTTACGGAAGTATGAGCCAGACCCATCTCATGTCATACAGCCTACAGAAGTTCAGTTAGACGCAGATGTGTCCTACGTAGAACGACCAATCAGAATTCTGGATCGAGCGGATCGCAGACTACGGAGCAAAGTTCTACAGATGGTCAAAGTTCAGTGGGATCGTCGAGGTGTCGAGGAGGCTACATGGGAGACGGAACGGCATATGGTGCAGCACTATCCGGAACTATTCTCTGGTATGTTTTTTATGTTTAGTTCCATTATGATGATGCATGTGGATTTCGAGGACGAAATCATATAAGTAGGGGAGTAATGTAATACCCCCGAAATGTTATATGATTATGTGCTACGATGATGATTTACGATGTGTTTAAGAGGGTTGTGGTACTTTAATTGGGGGTTATATTTATGATATGATGATATGGTTTAGAGGGCATGTTAGGTGTTTTTAAATGTTGTATTGATGTAGTAAAATTATAAAATAACAAGGGGGATATTTTTATACATCGTATGAAATACCGGGACACAATTAAACACCACAAAACCACCCTACATGCAACCACCCTCCCCCCACTTGGCCACAACCCATGCCCCTACCCCTAATTTTCGGAAAAGCAGAGTTGGCCAAGGAGGACTTTTGGTCCATCTGCTTTAATCACTTCATCTCCTCCAAACTCTCCTCCTTCTCTCCAAAACCTCGAAAAACACTCAGACAGCAGGTAGGAAGAAGAGGACCACGTTTTATTGTTCTTTTGCTTGAAGTAAAGTCGAGCCAAAAAGTGGTGAGGAGTCATTCTTTTTCCCAGATTTCAGATTTCAAGCATGTGTTTTCTTTGTAGCAGATTTGGCATACTAGTGTAGGGTTCGATGAAATCTTGTTATGAGTACTTTATATGATGTTTATGAAGCCCCTAGCATGTCTTGTTAAGTAACTTGCATGCTTTATGTGTTAGATTTTCGGTTGTAAAAAGGCCTCCTCGAAAATCTGGGCAAGGAAGTGCCCTGTTTGTATGTTGTGTAGGGCTTTTATTATGAAGATTTGAAGCATGCTAGCTTAGGTTATGAGTAAACCTTTGACGTGAATACATACATGGTAGTTTGGTGAAAATGCCAGCATATTTGTTTAAGCATGAACTATGGGCTATGTGGTAGTTTTGTTGCCATAAAGATGTATGTTCAATAATTCTGGGCTATGTAATTATGCCCTGTTTTTCAGAAATGTTGATCGAGTATTGATAAAAAAGGGTAGTTTTAATGCATGTCGGTTTAAGTTATGAGTGAACCTTTAATTTTAATACATGCATGGAAGTATGATGAAGCTATTGATATGCTTTTTCAGGCAGTGTATTCGTATTATGAAGTAGTTTGAAGGGTATAAAATGAGGTGTTCGAGATTTCTGGAAAATCTCGCATGAAAGGGAACGACCGATCGATCGGTGATGAACACCGATCGATCGGCAAATGCCGTAGCTAAAGAATGAAAATGATGAACAGTTAGCGATCGATCGGTAGGGGAGACCGATCGATCGGTAGTCATTGTTCATGTGTTATTAAATTTTATGTTCTTTTTTTTTGTAAATTGATTTTGATTCTCGTATCGGTGCCTAATATTGTATTATGTGGTTGTGTAGAGCCATCCCAGGTACCAGCACAATCAAGGAGATAAGTCTGTTGACTCCTCCTCCTTTTGAAAAGGTACGTAAGAGACGTACGGGCATCGGATGGTAAAACGCATCTTTAAACTACGACTATGCTTTTATTGCATGAGTATTGATGATGAAATGATGATGTTTATATGATGTTTACGATGTTTATAAGATGTTTACGAGGTTGATAAGATGTTTATATATATTCATACGATGTTGTTTGTGGTAAGATGCCACGGGGTAAGATGCCCCACATGGTAAGAGGCCATGCGATATTATTTGTGGTAAGATGCCACGGGGTAAGATGCCCCACATGGTAAGAGGCCATGCGATGTTATTTGTGGTAAGATGCCACGGGGTAAGATGCCCCACATGGTAAGAGGCCATGCGATGTTTATAATGTGGTAAGATGCCACAGGGTAAGATGTCCATATGCATGATTATGAATCAGGGACAACAATAAGAAGTTAATGAATAACCAGCATATTTACTTAACCAATATTTCATGCATTTACTATGATGTTTTTATGATGTTAAGTAAGATTGTATATGCTTATGATGTGTTGTCCCTGTAGGTACGCTTTTGGGCTAAAGGACTAAGGGTCGGGTTGAGGCAGTGAGCTACGAGGAACACAGGAATGTTTAGGATTCAAGTCACGATTAGTATCTACTGTAAGGACCCTAATCCTTAAATGCGGAACCAATGCATAATAGAGCTAATATTAATGATCAGAGTGAGAAATAACGTGTTGAGTTTATGAGCTTAAGCATTACATGCCAAAAATAAGGACTACCAAAAATGGATTAATTACATTCCCCATCAAATGAATGCTATCAACTAGTTTTACACTACTCCTAGAGTAGACACTAGGCAAAATAATCCTGTCCTTCATCTACCAAAGATGCTCTTCAAGCTCACTGTCTCAACCCGTCTAGCCCTCCTATCATGCCAAACGTGTACCTACAAGGACAACCCCCAAACATGAGCAATAATAATCATTCATATTCAACACAATATGGAGATAAAGCGTAAATGCATAATCATAATAAAACACTTCCTGTTTTCCCATGCATTTCAAACGCTTCCCGTTTAGTTGTCCCTGTACCATAACTCATGAGTATAATCAACAGATTATTTTTAATGGTCAAAACATGTCATGACATATACCATCTCATCAATACCAAATACTGATCACCAATCCCTAGTCTGTCCATCACAATGTATTTTAATGCCCCTCGCTTATTTACATATAGGCGGCATAGGATAACCTCGCTTCAATGGACATGCGGGACTCCCACCCCTCGCCTCTCATTGAGCGGCAAATACCCTTTCCTCGCCCTATATGATAACCACGCTCAAATGTGACATGCGGCGCTCCCACCCCTCGCTTCACATTTAGCGGAACCAAAACAAATAGCGGCAAGCATTAAAATCATCAAGGGATGACCACGACTCATGGGATGTGCACCAATAATCATATGCATCTATAAACATCATGCATAACATGTATTTGCATCCACAATGCAATACCACATATATACTCGCATCCACAATGCATAAACAATGAGTATATAAGATACATGTACCGTTGGGTGCCCGTACGTCCACTACGTACCTTTCCAAAAGTGGATTTGATATGGCTTCAATTCCTCGGTTGCGTTGCTACCTGGGATGGTTCTACACAATCACACAACCCCATATTAGAAGCCAAATAATAGCCAAATACCAAAAATTCGACAAAAGAAAGCATTTCTCAAAAATCCACTGGCGGCGATCGATCGCTTCACCCAGGCGATCGGTCGCCTCAAAATTTCCACTGCGGCGATCGGTCGCCTCAAACATGGCTATCGATCGCCATTCCTTTGATTTGGCTACTGCCTCTCGGCGATCGGTCGCCTCATTCTAGGCGATCGATCGCCTAACCAGCAAAAATGTTACTGCCTCTTGGCGATCGGTCGCCTCTTTTCAGGCGATCGATCGCCTCGCACAGAGGCGCGATTTTCACCATTTTTGCACCCAAAAATCCTTCCAATCCATACCAACACTTAACCAAACAAACCAACAACATCTAAACAACATAAACCACCAAAATATACTTCAAAACAAGTATAAATCCAACATATAACCAAACCCACAACAACCCAACAAAAACCCATTTTAAAACCCTTCAAAACCAACCCAAACTCAAACAAAACCTTACAAAATTAACCATGAGGTATCCATACCTCTTGGGGACCTCAAATCACCCAACAAGCTCCACAAATCAAGATTTTTGAAAGGTTTCTCTTCACCCCAAAGCTTGAGCTCGAAAATGGAAGGAGGAAGGGTTTGTGGATTTGATTTTGGTAAAGTAAGAGTGATTTGGTAAAGGTGGGGTTTTGGGTATAAAAGGGGATTGGGTTAATTAAAAATGTAATCCACAACCCATGGTGTATAAAACACCCCAACATGATATTTTCCAAAGCATTAACCCAAATGCACCAAAATATCAATTAAATGCATGATTTCTTAATTAATTGCTAACCAAGGCAAATAAATCATGCTTCCAACCATAATTCCCAACATACCCAACATGCACCCTGAAATGCTATCCCGGGTCACTCTAACATGTGACTAAGCATTTCCACATAATAATTCCAACACATAATTAATTACCACATAATTAATCATATAAACACAATTAATGCCCAAATGCAATTAATCATTTCAGGGATATCACAATACTCCCCTACTTATAAGATTTCGTCCTCGAAATCACATGCACTTACCCCAAAAGGAAACTAAACATAAACATATACTAGAGAATAGTTCCGGGTAGTGCTGCACCATATGCCGCTCCGTCTCCCACGTAGCCTCCTCGACACCCCTGCGATCCCACTGAACCTTGATCATAGGTATCACTTTGTTCCGAAGTCTACGGTCTGCTCGATCCAGAATTCTAACAGGCCGTTCCACATAAGATACATCGGAACTTCGGAAGGCTGTAAAACATGCGACGGATCCGGCTCATACTTCCGCAGCATCGATACATGAAACACATCATGTATACCAGATAAAGAAGGCGGCAAAGCCAGTCGGTAAGCTAAGGTGCCAATGCGCTGCAAAATCTCGTACGGTCCAACATACCTCGGGGACAGTTTCCCGCGCATCCCAAATCGCACAACGCCTCTGAAAGGCGAGATCTTCAAAAAGACCTTATCTCCCAACTGAAATTCCAACGGTCTCCGCCGTTTATTTGCATAAGCTGCCTGTCTGTCCTGGGCCGCTTTCATTCTCTGCCTTATCGTCTTTATCTTCTCTTCCATCTCCCGAATCAACTCCGGTCCTCCGACTGATCTGCGGTCCAAATCATCCCAACACAAGGGTGATCTACACCGTCTGCCATAATGAGCTTCAAACGGAGCCATCTGAATACTCGCCTGGTAGCTGTTGTTATAAGAAAACTCTACCAGAGGCACTGAATCTTGCCAAGAAACATTGAACTCCAAAACACAAGCTCTCAACATGTCCTCGAGCGTCTGAATAGTGCGCTCGGTCTGGCCATCCGTCTGAGGATGATAAGCAGTGCTCAATCTGACTTCAGTTCCCAAGGCTGACTGAAGGCCTTCCCAGAAATGAGATGTGAATCGCGGATCTCGATCCGACACTATGGAAACGGGGATCCCATGCAATCTCACCACATCTCTAATATACAACTGCGCCATCCTCAAAAATGTGAAAGTCATGCTATAGGGGATAAAATGAGCTACCTTAGTCAATCGATCCACAATCACCCAAATAGCATCAAAGCCTGAAGCACTCCTCGGCAAATGAGTCACGAAGTCCATGGAAATGTGTTCCCACTTCCACTTCGGTATCTCCAAGCTTCTCAACTCGCCGCCAGGTCTCTGTCTCTCTGCCTTAACCTGCTGGCAGATCAAACACCTCTTCACAAAAGCGACGACATCAGATTTCATCCTTTTCCACCAAACCTGACCACGTAGATCTTTATACATCTTCTTCCCGCCTGGGTGGATGCTAATCTGCTACTATGAGCTCGCTCCAAGATCCCTTTACGCAACTACGGCGTACTCGGAACCACCCAACGGTCACCCAATCTCAAAGACCCGTCATCGGCCACTCTGAATTTCGTTGGCTGACCAAGATGTACTAAAGATAACCACCTCTGAACCTCATCATCTGACCTCTGAGCTCTCCTGATGTTCTCATAGATATCTGGCTCAGCTAATAAGGTCGATACATACACAGGTGATGCATCAATGTCAAAGTCATAGCCCAGATGGCAATAGGAGGTCATCATAGCCGACAAATGGATGACGTCCTCAGCAGAACTCCTTACTTTCCGGCTCAAAGCATCTGCTGTCAAATTGGCTTTCCCGGGATGGTACTCTATCTCGCAATCATAGTCCTTGAGTAGGTCCATCCATCTCCTCTGCCTCATGTTCAGCTCTGCCTGAGTGAATAAAAACTTGAGGCTCTTGTGATCCGTGTAAATGGTAAACGAAGTACCATACAAGTAATGCCTCCAAATCTTCAGGGCGAAGATGATGGCCGCCAATTCCAAGTCATGAACTGGATATCTGGTCTCATGCGGCTTCAACTGCCTCGATGCATAAGCCACCACATGCTTATCTTGCATCAATACACACCCAAGATCCTGGAGTGATGCGTCAGTATACAGAACAAATCTGGAGTTCTCCGTAGGGATCACTAACACTGGCGCCGTCGTCAACCGGTGCTTTAACTCCTGGAAGCTCTCCTCACAAGCTTCTGACCAAAAGAAAGGTACACCCTTCTGGGTCAACTGTGTCAACGGCTTGGCAATCTTCGAAAAGCCCTCGACAAAGCGTCGATAATACCCGGCCAAACCAAGGAAGCTCCGAATTTCAGGCACAAAAGTGGGGGCAGCCCACTCCATCACAATCTCAATCTTCTTGGGATCCACAGATATCCCGCTGCTCGATATGACATGCCCCAGAAACACTACACTGCTCAGCCAAAATTCACACTTACTGAGCTTAGCATACAACTGATGCTCTCTGAGAATCTGAAGCATTGTCCTCAAGTGTTTCACATGCTCTTCCTCACTCCGGGAGTAGATGAGAATGTCGTCAATAAACACAATGATGAACTGATCAAGATACAGCTGAAACACTCTGTTCATCAGACTCATGAAGACTGCTGGAGCATTCGTCACCCCGAACGGCATCACTAGGAACTCATAATGTCCATATCGCGTCCGGAATGCTGTCTTCTGCACATCTTCCTCTCTGACTCGAATCTGATGATACCCGGATCTCAAATCAATCTTGCTATACACCCTGGTACCTTGCAACTGATCAAACAGATCGTCGATCCTAGGAAGAGGATACTTGTTCTTCACTGTAGCCTTATTCAGTTGCCGGTAATCGATGCACAACCGCATCGAACCGTCCTTCTTCTTCACAAAGAGAACTGGTGCGCCCCATGGCGACACGCTCGGGCGTATATATCCCTTGTCCAGGAGATCCTGCAACTGTTCTTTCAACTCTCTCAACTCAGCCGGTGCCATCCTATAAGGTGCACGAGAGATAGCGGATGTCCATGGCAACAGCTCGATCCAAACTCAACTTCCCTAGCCGGTGGGAAACCTGGGATCTCTTCTGGGAATACATCAACAAACTCTGCCACTACTGGCACATCCTCAACTCTCAATTCTTTACTCTTCCCAGACGTATCCACGGCATAGATGAGGTAGCCCGTGTGACCACGTTCCAACAACTGAGTCATCTTGATCGCTGAAATCAACGGAATCTTCCCACGAGAACCGTTGCCATAGAAAGTCCACTGACTGCCCAACTCAGGTCTGAACTTCACTGTCCTCAGCCGGCAATCTACCACTGCCTGGTATCTGTTCAGAACATCAATACCAAGATGCAGTCGAAGTCTGACATGCCCAGCACAATCAAGTCTGATCTCAATTTGTTGCCCTCAAAATAAATGAGGCTATCTGCCAAAAACTGATCAGCAACGACATTTCTTCCAGTGGGTGTCGAGACCAAAAGAGGCGTGGGTAAAGAAGACGTGCGCATATGGTGTCTTTCCACAAAACCCACCGATACAAAAGAGTGGGAGGCACCTGTATCGATCAAAATAAAAGCAGGGTACGTAAATAAATGACACGTACCGGCGATCACCTCCTCTGGGGCTGCCTGGGCCTGCTCTCTGGTCAGTGCATACACCTGTCCCTGGGGCGGTCCCACTGTCTGACCTCCCGATGGTCGAGGCCCAAACTGCTGCCTCTGTTGCACTGTCCTATCCTCAAACCTCGGCCTATTGCCCTGAAACTCTGACTGTCCTCCCCGGGTGGGGCAATACCGAGCGATGTGGCCCATCTTGCCACAGATATAACAGGCAGGACACTTGTTTGAAGAATGTGGCCCTCCACAATTGTTGCACCTCGGCTCTCCCGGCCTATCCCCTTGTGAAGATCCTCGATTGGCCGACCAATTCTTCTTGTTATCCTGTTTCTGACCAAAGTACTTCTTTCCACCATACCGTGAAGATGAAGAGGCACCACGGGGTTTGAATGGCTCTCCCCGAGGCCTCAAGCTGTCATTAGTCTGCCTCTGTTGCGGTACCGGTGGTGGCATAGCACTAGAATAAGCTCCCACCCCAAGCTCGGCAAGCTCCGCCCTTGTGAGAGCATCATCAAAAGAAGTTGGGTTATTGGTGATAACCCGGTCATAGAGCTCCGGTCGCAACCCCTTCATAAAATTCCTCATCTTTGCGTGCCCATTGGTGGAAATGTGGGGAACGTACCTCAGCAACGAAGAGTACCGTGTGGCATAGTCTGCCACTGTCATGTTCCCCTGTTTCAGACTTGTAAACTCGTCCTCCTTTGTCTGTCTCGCCGCTGCGGAGAAATACCGGTTCAGAAACCTAGTCCTGAAGAGTGTCCAATCAATCACAGCACCTAGTGCTCTTAGCTCCATCACCGTGCTCCTCCACCACATTAGAGGTTTCTTAGCTAACTGAAATTCCTCCAGTCTCAGCCAAGCTGTAACAGCACAAGGAGCCGATACAAAGATCTGTTCAAGTCTTTCCAGCCACTCTTCAGCCTCTTCTCCGGACTCTGTCCCCTCAAACCGGGGCGGATGATACGACAGAAATTGTGTCAGACTGATCTCACCCGGTAGCAATAACTGAACCACTGGTTCCATGCCTACAACCGGTGGAGGTAGAGGGTTTGCTTGTCCGATACTTGCATTCACACTACCAACATCTCCAACCTCCTCATTAGCAGCCATGCTGTAACACAAATGTTAACAACAATTCCAAAGCAATATATATGTTATGCCGTTAGATAACAGGAATGAGAATAAGCACGTTAGTATAACAGGATATACATTAATATGCACCACATGCATAAACATGCTTCAAATGTAAGCACCTAGCCAATCATGCTAAGGCTACCCTTCACTCGTTCCTGGGTTCTCTAACCACTGCTCTGATACCACTAATGTAAGGACCCTAATCCTTAAATGCGGAACCAAGGCATAATAGAGCTAATATAAATGATCAGAGTGAGAAATAACGTGTTGAGTTTATGAGCTTAAGCATTACATGCCAAAAATAAGGACTACCAAAAATGGATTAATTACATTCCCCATCAAATGAATGCTATCAACTAGTTTTACACTACTCCTAGAGTAGACACTAGGCAAAATAATCATGTCCTTCATCTACCAAAGATGCTCTTCAAGCTCACTGTCTCAACCCGTCTAGCCCTCCTATCATGCCAAACGTGTACGTACAAGGACAACCCCCAAACATGAGCAATAATAATCATTCATATTAAACACAATATGGAGATAAAGCGTAAATGCATAATCATAATAAAACACTTCCTGTTTTCCCATGCATTTCAAACGCTTCCCGTTTAGTTGTCCCTGTACCATAACTCATGAGTATAATCAACAGATTATTTTTAATGGTCAAAACATGTCATGACATATACCATCTCATCAATACCAAATACTGATCACCAATCCCTAGTCTGTCCATCACAATGTATTTTAATGCCCCTCGCTTATTTACATATAGGCGGCATAGGATAACCTCGCTTCAATGGACATGCGGGACTCCCACCCCTCGCCTCTCATTGAGCGGCAAATACCCTTTCCTCGCCCTATATGATAACCACGCTCAAATGTGACATGCGGCGCTCCCACCCCTCGCTTCACATTTAGCGGAACCAAAACAAATAGCGGCAAGCATTAAAATCATCAAGGGATGACCATGGGATGTGCACCAATAATCATATGCATCTATAAACATCATGAATAACATGCATTTGCATCCACGATGCAATACCACATATATACTCGCATCCACAATGCATAAACAATGAGTATATAAGATACATGTACCGTTGGGTGCCCGTACGTCCACTACGTACCTTCCAAAAGTGGATTTGATATGGCTTCAATTCCTCGGTTGCGTTGCTACCTGGGATGGTTCTACACAATCACACAACCCCATATTAGAAGCCAAATAATAGCCAAATACCAAAAATTTGACAAAAGAAAGCATTTCTCAAAAATCCACTGGCGGCGATCGATCGCTTCACCCAGGTGATCGGTCGCCTCAAAATTTCCACTGCGGCGATCGGTCGCCTCAAACATGGTGATCGATCGCCATTCCTTTGATTTGGCTACTGCCTCTCGGCGATCGGTCGCCTCATTCTAGGCGATCGATCGCCTAACCCGCAAAAATGTTACTGCCTCTTGGCGATCGGTCGCCTCTTTTCAGGCGATCGATCGCCTCGCACAGAGGCGCGATTTTCACCATTTTTGCACCCAAAAATCCTTCCAATCCATACCAACACTTAACCAAACAAACCAACAACATCTAAACAACATAAACCACCAAAATATACTTCAAAACAAGTATAAATCCAACATATAACCAAACCCACAACAACCCAACAAAAACCCATTTTAAAACCCTTCAAAACCAACCCAAACTCAAACAAAACCTTACAAAATTAACCATGAGGTATCCATACCTCTTGGGGACCTCAAATCACCCAACAAGCTCCACAAATCAAGATTTTTGAAAGGTTTCTCTTCACCCCAAAGCTTGAGCTCGAAAATGGAAGGAGGAAGGGTTTGTGGATTTGATTTTGGTAAAGTAATAGTGATTTGGTAAAGGTGGGGTTTTGGGTATAAAAGGGGATTGGGTTAATTAAAAATGTAATCCACAACCCATGGTGTATAAAACACCCCAACATTATATTTTCCAAAGCATTAACCCAAATGCACCAAAATATCAATTAAATGCATGATTTCTTAATTAATTGCTAACCAAGGCAAATAAATCATGCTTCCAACCATAATTCCCAACATACCCAACATGCACCCTGAAATGCTATCCCGGGTCACTCTAACATGTGACTAAGCATTTCCACATAATAATTCCAACACATAATTAATTACCACAGAATTAATCATATAAACACAATTAATGCCCAAATGCAATTAATCATTTCAGGGATATCACATCTACTCTAGGAGTAGTATAAATCTAAATATTAACATTCTTTTGGGAATGTAATGAATTATTTTTGAAGTCTTTTATTTTGGCCTATAATCCTGTTAGCTCATGTAACAACCAGAACCTTAAGACATTATTAATGCATGATTAGTCCTTCTTATGTCTATTAATCACTGTTAAGGTGGGAAGACCCCACACTTGTACATTGAGGGCAATGCACATATTAAGTTTGGGGGGGGTTTTGAGTATTTGTATATATCTTGTTTTTGCACATTCTGCTACTTGTCTTGTTTCTACTTGCATGACTGCCGATTTTGTGACTGATTCTTCCTTGAGCATTACCAACAACAAAAAAAATTTTTTTTGAGTTAATCTTGAGAAATGAGGAATTAGATTTGCAACGGTAATACATGATGAAATTAATCCTCATCTAGATAGGAGTCATGAAAATGTTTAACTTGTTTGTATTTATCCTGTGTTGAGCATATGTCAAAACTGAGGAATAGTTTGAGCACGTTTTGAGTCATGATTGAGTGAAGTATGTATTGATTAAAGTGACAACTTGTGTTAACGATGATTAGTCTTGAGCATCTTAGATAACGCTACAATTTATTTGAAATCACTTTGAGGCTGAAATTTATAATTAGGAACTTGACTTGGAGATGATTTAGGCGATCTTTGGACCGTTTGTGCCTTTCAAGCCTACCTTTCATACATCATTCATTAGTGTCCCCTTTTGAGCCTTATTGAAAAAAGAATGGTATATGCATTGCATATGATTAGACCCCCGCTCGACATTCTTGGCAAACTCATTATACCCACCTTGGTTTGAGCCTAAAAGAACATTTTTATCCATCCCTAAGGGAGTATAATGAATCTCATTCATTGCACTGAATTGTTTTATGTAAATGAGTTCATTGTGAAAAATAAAATGAACAAAAGAATGAGCAAAAAGAAAAGATGTAGAGAAAAGCCTTGAAAAGAAAAATTCAAATAAGACCCAAAGTGGCCAAGGCTAGAAAAATTTGAAGATAAGCTCAATAGTGTGCGAGAAAAATTGTTGAACTGATTCTATTGTACTCCCTTCTTTGCATTCAGCCTACCTTTTCTTTGGAGCCGACACCAAAAGGGCCTAACGCTATAAGCTTTTAAAGACCTGTTGATCCAAGTCTAGGGAATAATTACGTTAGTGGAGAAGTGCTGGATAGTAAATTTGTAGAGTAATTCAAAGTATTCTTGACTTTGAGTTTTCATGGCACATTTTGATCTTAAAGATATGTACATTATTCATGTTTGACAATAGCACACACGCAAGTTCCAATGTTGCGATGTATTGCTTAACTTAGGAGAAATTGCTTCTTGTTGAATTTTGAATGACACTTATCGATGTGTAAGTATGATTTCTGAGTTTTTACGTATGTTGTAAAGATGATTCATGCATAGTATTAAGTGTAACTCTTCTTTTTGAGCTTATTGCTTGCTCGAGGACGATCAAGTCTAAGTTTGGGGGAGTTGATAGGCTTAGATTTTAAGTGTTTTTAGCTGTAATTTCTTCCCATTTTTCGTACTTTTTCCTGGATGATATTATGCTTTTTGGTGTTTATTTGTTTGTTTCAGGAAATTAGGTCGGAAATGGAAGATATGAGCTAAAATGAAGAAAACGGGCGAAATCGAGGTGAAAAAGAGATAAAATGAAGAAAGTGGAATTTTCAAGGCTTCGATCGATCGAGATTTATTCTCGATCGATCGAGCCAGGCAGTGTGTTGAGCATCAAATTATTCAAAGCACCGATCGATCGAGATTTTGTCTCGATCGATCGATCCAGGCAGAAAACTTCAACAACTATTTTCGATCGATCGGAAGGAAAATCTCGATCGATCGAGCGAGGCAGTGAGTTTCAAAGGCTGACGTGAACAGTGCACCGATCGATCGGACATAATTCTCGATCGATCGACACGCGATTTCTGAAAGATTTTATTTTCCATGTTTATCGTGATCTTTGGGGGTTTTAAGGGGGATTTGATTCATTCCCTCCGATATCTCATATCAGACGAATTTTCTCCACAAAAAGAGAACCCTAGCCGCCGTCTAGCCGCCGCCAAGGAGAGCCATCTTCTCCGTTCTTCTCCGAGCTTAAGCCAACAGATTCCGGAGTGCAAGGAAGAGCAAGAGAAGAAATCACGGTGCAACGCACGGATTCATCCGCCGTTTATCGTATTTCTAAACTTTGATTTCTTTGATTTTCATTTCATTTGATGTTTTTGAGGTCGAGAGACGATTAAACTTCTTATGTATTGGATTTGAATTAAATCTAGTTTATTTTATTGAGATTTAGTATCATTGTGTTTGATTTATTGATTCAATTGTGTTTGAGTGTATTGATTCCTATTGTTCATGAATTAATTGCTTGTTAAGATCAAAGCCTAGCTAACTTTGATTGATTCTGAGAGTTGTAACCGAGATCGAGAGATAACGTTATAGCACGCTCTATTAATTCATGAAGTATGTTTAAGATTGAGATCGAGAGATGAAATCACATACGTGAGAACTTTGAGTCGAGAGATTTAGAGTAACGAGGTTTTGACGATTTATTTAGTAAAGAGGTGCACGAGAGTGACTTGTTCTAGTTTGATATTAGTTTCTTTACAGCTCGAGAGAGTGTATTGAATAACAGCGAAAACCTTTCACCCTTAGAATCAATTGGTTGATAATTTACTTATTCAGATGAATCATTAAAGATAACACAGTTGAACGAAGAGCTTGATAAATTTCTCGAGCGAATTACCTTTGCATATCCGGAACCATTCATTTTATTGTTTCTTGTTTAATTTTTGTTCCTTAGTTCAAGTTTGCATTAGTTAATCACCTTTGTTAATCGTAGGCTAAATTAATTTTATTAATCTTATTTGGTACTTATACATTAGTCCCTGTGGATTCGACAACCCTTACTTAATTTTCACTATACTAAAACTTGACAACCGTGCACTTGCGGTAGAATCGCTTCACACTACACTTTGAAATATCTTTTGTTTAAAAATAAAGCGGTCACTTACGTACCTTTCAAAAGATAGAGGAGTCAACAGACTTTATCTCCTCGTCTGTGTTGGTACCTGAGATGGTTCTACATAACCACATAACACAACATTAGGACACCTCATTATGATTCAATATCAAAAACTTAAACAAAATATAACAATTTATATTTTTCAACATTCTGTGTCTCTCGATCGATCGGCCCCTCTTTTCGATCGATCGAGAAGACACCTTCATTCAATACCAAAGTTCTGCCTCGCTCGATCGATCGAAATGGAATTTCGATCGATCGAGATGCCCTGTTCAAGAAACACAATTCTAGAATTCTCGAACACCCATTTTCATACCCTTCGATCAAGCATATAAGATACACCACAAGTTTGAACAAATATGCTAAGAGCTACAATACACTACCCTGAGTGTATTCATAGCGAAGTTATGCCCATACTTAAAACCCACATGCTTGAAAATCGTCCATTTACATCAGTGCTCAACCAAACTTTCTGAAAAACAGGGCATTATCCTTCTGCCCAGATTTTCGAGTACCTACTTTCAAGAAATTAAATCTACCACATAACATGTGATGACCTGGGATTGGAGATGTTAATCCCGAAGTGTTAATAATCCCTAAAGATGTTTTACGTAGCGATTTGGAGTTTAATCGCGATGTTGGGCCTTCTGGGCTCGTTTATTTGGGTAGTTGGGATCGTTAGATCCCGAGGATGAGATTGTATTCACATTACGGTGTAAAACCTAAGAGTTGGGTTTTAATGTGTCTCGGAATCTCGGGTGCTTGTGTGAGCACCGGTAGGGGGGTTTTGGTGTTAGAGAGAGAATTTTTGAAAACAGATGATTTTTAATGAATCACGATGTATTTGTGGGGCTATTAGTATTTTGGGGTATTTTGCTATAAATACAAGTTGAACCCGAGATTTTTATTAAAAATTGCATTTCAGCCCCACCTTCCCTTCTTCACTCTCCCCGCCGAATCCCGCCTGCTACAGTTCCCCAGCGCACGAAAACGCTTCGCCTGCCGCCGTCCCGCCGCCGTTCGGCGCGTGCGACCCGCCGCCGGCTTCGTCTCGTCGAGACGCAGCTATCCCCTCCATCAATTCGAAGTTTCGTCGCGTGTGGAAGTCGGATTTCGCTGGAATGCGCCGATCCCCAATTTCTAGGGTTCTTCGATTTTGGTCCGATTTCTTCCGATTTTCGATTGGGTAACCTCCCTTGCCCCTTTTTCGTCGTTGTTGTGTAATTCCCTGCCATTTTTGTGTTCGATTTGTTCGAATTATTGCTGTTGGTGGGATTGGTTCGAATTTATGCATTTTTCGTGGGTTTAGGTTCGAATATTGTGATTTTTGGCATGAGGATGATGATTCTTGTTGTTATTCGATTTATTCATGTTTAAATGAATTATGATGCTTATTTGGGTTCGAATCGAGATGTTATGGTTCGAATTTTGCCCTAATTTGGTGAGGGTTTGATTTCGAATTTTGAGGGTTATGGATGTGCTTGAGCATGGGTTACATGTTCGTAAGTAATTGTGAATTATTTATCGTTTTAGCACATCGTTCCACGGGGCATGGAACTCGAACAAGGTTTGGCTCGGACTTAGAGGATTTAAGGTACGTTTAGCGTACGAGCATAGCTTAAATGATGTTTTACAAGTATGATGCATGATTTAAAATACATGAAATGCTTTACTATGATGGCACCGTGACTTGGTTACGTTATGTTGAATCACATGGTGAAATGCTTGGTGCCGCTATGAAGCGAGCAAATGATGGGTGTGGTCGCTACGGAGCGAACACCAGTAGTATGACGCTACTTTGAAGTAAGAAATGAAAATGTGGTGTTGATTTGATATCTAGGATATCTGTGTTTTATTCCCTATTGGTAATGAATAGGAACAGAGACGTAGTTAATCAGAGAAGTGATTAACTAGTATCGGAAGTTAAGGAAGTCTCAATATGATATCTAGAATTATGATAATTGCTAGATAAAGAAAGATGTTATGAAATGTTGTTAATTCGAAACTGGTTAGGGTTAACCAATATGATGATTAACTGCATATTCAAGATTTGATGATTTATCTGTTTTGAGAACAGGGTTATTACAGGGGTACGCTAGGATGAGGATGATACCATCCAGGAAGTGTCACATATGTTCCACAATATTTACATTTTCGTAAATTATGTATTATGTCATTATGATTATGAAATTGTGGAATTGGTATGCTCACCCCGTTGGGGGCTGTCTCTGTTGGGACAGGTGAACAGGTACATCGATGGCTTTGGAGATGAGCTCGAGCTGTTGATTGGATGTACTCCCAGGATCGTGGTACCAGGGCTTGATGGAGCACGGTATCGTATAGAGTACCTATATATATATATACCCATGATGGTTATACACATAATTATGATGCTCGCATGTGAGCACGATTATACTTGTACATGGGTTGTATATAAAGGCATGAGCCTTTCTCTCTTTCATTCTATGTTGCATGCAATTAGAGGTAGAATTGCTAAAGGTTATGAGAGTCATTAGTGTATGTGGGTGTTGAAACCCACTTTTGTTGCCATATGTGTGGTGTTTTCCCTGGCTGGGAATTTACTTGATATTGCTGTATTCTGATGAGTATTACGTTTTCCCTGGCCGGGAATTATGTTATGTGTTGTACTTTTATTTCGGGATAGCTCTATTTATGGGGAGACTCTGCCCAAATTTTTACAAAAGTCCACAATGTAAAGAGTGGTGTAATGGGCGAACTCTATGAGTCTCTTGTTGTTGGGATGATGAACTTATAACATAGTATGTTAAAGAAAACTTTGTAATTACCATTCAATGGTAAAGTATCATCTGAGTTTCCCGAATGATTTTATGGAAAGCATGTGCCACACATAATGATTAATACACTAATCAAGGGTTAAGTATAAGGGGTCCTTACATAACACATGTTTCATGCTCAAGTAAACATGTTAGGTACTTAACGAAAACATCATAAATGAACTTGGTTCGAAGGTTTACCAAAAACCTAGCTAACAAGCATGATAACACCTTCACAACTTCACTCCCATCCCATATTTTCCAGAAAAACAGGGCACCCGCCGTACCCAGATTTTTGAACACTATATTTTACATGCTTAAATCCTTCACATAAAATATGAAACATGCTCAAGGAAAAATATTGGAAGCTTCATAACAACACCATGTAAGCATTTAAATCGAAGGTCTAAAGAAACCTAAGCTAGCATGCCATTTTCACACCCAATAAAAACTTGAACTCAACCAAACTTAAACCAAAACCGGAGCATGGTTTCTCACCCTACTTTGCTCCGATTTTTGGAAGGTCTCAAAGCAATGAAAATGGAAGGGCTCCTCTCAATTTTTCTTAGCAGGTGCTAGAGATTATTTGGGAGAGAAAGGGCGAGATTTGGAGTGGAGGAGATGAGTTGAATGATTGTGCCAAGTGGGGGGTATGGTCAGCTTATGTTGTGTCATCAGCATGGGTTGGGGGGGGGGGTTGGGTGTTGGGTGGTACGATGTGTTATGTTTTGGTCCCGGTATTTAGCACGATGTATTAAATATCCTCACATGATATTTATAGTATTTTCTCAATAAAATACTTCAATTCCCATTTAAACATGCTTCACCAAAACAAATAACACACACCCCAAATAATCATGCCAGAACCCCAAAATCCCAACATATATCACATGCACCCTGAAATGCATCTCCCCATTAATATCAATTCAACCCCATGAATTAACACCAAAATCATCATAATTTAATTAATGATTAAAATCACATAATCATTTCGGGGATATCACAATACTCCCCTACTTATAAGATTTCGTTCTCGAAATCAGCATGCACTTACCCAATATAAAAACAAAACGTATATCACATACCGGAAAACAGTTCTGGATAATGCTGCACCATGTGTCGCTCTGTCTCCCACGTGGCCTCCTGGACACCCCTACGATCCCACTGAACCTTGATCATAGGAATAACTTTGTTCCGAAGCCTGCGGTCTGCCCTATCCAAAATCCTGATAGACCGCTCCACATAGGAAACATCGGACTCAAACTGCACCTCTGAAGGCTGTAACACATGCGAAGGATCTGGCTCGTACTTCCTCAGCATAGACACATGGAATACATCGTGTATACCAGACAGAGAGGGCGGTAAAGCTAAACGGTACAGAGTACCAACACGCCGCAAGATCTCATACGGCCCTACATATCTTGGGGATAACTTTCCCCGCATCCCAAACCGTACTACACTTCTGAAAGGTGAGATCTTCAGAAAGACTCTGTCGCCTAACTGAAACTCCAACGGCCTTCACCGCTGATTGGCATACGCTGCCTGTCTGTCCTGAGCTGCCTTCATCTTTCTCCTGATGACTTTTACCTTTTCTTCCATATCCTAGACCAACTCTGGTCCTCCGACCAATTTACGGTCCACATCATCCCAACACAAAGGCTACTGAGTCCTGCCAAGAAGTGTCGAACTCCAGCACACAAGCCCTCAACATATCTTCGAGCGTCTGTATCGTACGCTCGGTCAGGCCGTCCGTTTGAGGATGATAGGTTGTACTCAACCTCAACTCTGTACCTAGAGCTGACTGTAGACCTTCCCAGAAGTGAGATGTAAATCGTGGATCACGATCAGACACAATCGAAACAAGGATCCCGTGCAGTCTTACCACATCTCTAATATACAACTGAGCCATCCTCAGGTACGTGAAAGTCATATTGTACGGAATGAAGTGAGCCACTTTAGTCAGTCTATCCACGACTACCCAGATGGCATCAAAACCTGAAACTGTCCTCGGTAAGTGGGTCACGAAGTCCATGGATATGTGCTCCCACTTCCACTGTGGTATCTCCAAGCTCCTTAGCTCACCACCAGGCCTCTGCCTCTCAGCCTTTACTTGCTGACAAATAAAACAGCGCTTGACGAATGAAGTAACATCCTGTTTCATTCGCCTCCACCAGAACTGGCTGCATAAATCCTTATACATCTTCTTCCCGCTCGGGTTGATACTCATCCTGCTGCAATGAGCTCGCTGTAATATACCCCGTCGTAACTCGGGTGTATCTGGAACCACCCATCTGTCGCCAATACTCAGAGAACCGTCCTCAGCCATTCTGAATCTCGATGGCTGACCTGAATGAATCACTGACATCCATCTCTGAACCTCTACGTCGGTCCCCTGAGCCTTCCGGATGTGTTCATAAATGATCGGCTCAGCTAGCAAGGTCAACACCTGTACCGGAAAAGAAGATACATCATAATCAAATCCCAACTGACAGTAGGAGCCCATCATAGCTGATACATACATGACATCCTCTGTCGTGCTCCTCACTTTCCGACTCAAAGCGTCGGCTGTCAAGTTTGCTTTTCCCGGATGGTATTCGATTTCACAGTCATAGTCCTTCAGCAGGTCCATCCATCTCCTCTGCCTCATAGTCAGCTCAGCCTATGTAAACAAGAACTTCAGGCTCTTGTGATCGGTGAAGATGGTAAATGAGGTACCATATAAGTAGTGTCGCCATATCTTCAAGGCAAACACTATAGCTGCTAACTCCAAATCATGGACTGAATACCTCGTCTCGTGTGGCTTTAACTGTCTAGAAGAATAAGCCACTACATGCCTGTCCTCCATCAGTACGCATCCTAGACCCTGAAGCGATGCGTCAGTATAAAGAACAAACCCTTTGTTCTCCCTTGGAATCACCAAAACTGGGGCTGAAGTCAATCTGTGCTTCAACTCTTGGAAGCTCTGCTCACAAGATTCCGACCAAAAGAATGGAACTCCCTTCTGAGTTAGCCGCGTCAGTGGCTTGGCAATCTTCGAAAATCCTTCGACAAAGTGTCGATAATACCCAGCCAAACCAAGAAAACTCCGAATCTCAGATACTGTAGTAGGGGCAGACCAATCCATAACTGCCTCTACCTTCCTCGGGTCTGCTGATATCCCCTCTCGAGAGATAATGTGACACAAGAATGATACACTGCTCAGCCAAAACTCACACTTGCTGAGTTTGGTGTAATGCCCCGAAATTGATTATATGCAATTTTGGCTTTAATGATGGTTATATGATGAATTATGTTGGTAATTGATTTATGTGATGGGTAATGAAGTGTTAACATGATTTAATTATATTGATTGTCAATTATGAGGAAAGCATGATTTAGTGGAAGTTTAACGCATTTTTGTAAATGCTTTTAAAATACCATGTTGGGGTGTTTTATACATCATGTTAACTTTGGGGTATAATTTTAATGTTAACCTTATAACCCCCCTTTTTCCACTATACCCACTTACTTTACCAATCACTTTTAAAATCCCCAATTCATTCCTCAACCCTAACCCATCTCCCATGTTCGAAATTCACCAAGGAGGGAGAAGGAAAGCTTCACAAAACCTTTGTTTGTGTGATCTTTGTTAAGATTTGGAGCCTACAAGAGGTATGTAACTCTTCCTAAAGTGGTTATGATGTTTGGTTTTGAAATGGGATGATTTTGAAGTGATTTATGTGTGTTTGTTTTGGGTATACGTTTTATATGTTTGGGGTATGATTTTTGAAGTGTTTTATGTGGGTTTTAGTGGGTTATGATGTTGTTGTTGTTGTAGGAAAGTTTGGGTTCGAATGGCTTAAGTTGGAGCTTGAAAAATGCTCAAAAATGGCGAAAATCGCGCACCAACAGGTGGCGATCGATCGCCTGAAATGAGGCGATCGATCGCCGAAGGCCAGTAGCCATTTTGCGTAGCAGGCTGTCGATCGCCTCAAATGAAGCGATCGATCGCCGCAAGGCAAAAAGTGAGGCGATCGATCGCCTCAAGTAGCGCTCCATCGCCACTGTTTAAAAAGTGGAAAATGATGAATTTTGTTGAATTTTTGGTATTTGGCTATTGTTTAGCTTCTAATATCGATTTGTATGGTTGTGTAGAACCATCCCAGGTGCCAACGACATCAAGGAGATAAATTTCTCCAATTTCTCCACTTTGGGAATTTAGGTACGTAAGAAACGTACGGGCATCGGACGGTAAACCATACTCCTACATATAATGTTTATGATGATATGATGATGATGATGATAATTATGATAAGTAAGTTTATGATGATGATATTTATGATTATGATTATGATAAGTAAGTTTATGATGATGATGTTTATGATGATGATTATGATAAGTAAGTTCATGATGATGATGTTTATGATGATGATTGTGATAAGTAAGTTTATGATGATGTTTTATACGATGTTTATGATATGGTAAGATGCCATACGATAGGGTAAGATGCCCATATGGTAAGATGCCATACGATAGGGTAAGATGCCCGTAGGGTAAGATGCCCATATGGTAAGATGCCATACGATGTTCACGTTATGGTAAGATGCCATACGATTGGGTAAGATACCCATATGCATGAATGTGAATCAGGGTCAACATAAAGAAGTTAACGAATAACCAGCAAATTTACTTAACCAAGATTTCATGCATTTACTGTTATGTCTCCTTTTTACGATGTTAAGTAAATATGTATATGCTCACGATGTGTTGTCCCTGTATGTACACTTTTGGACCAGGGTTAAGGGTCGGGTTGAGACAGTGAGCTAAAGGAGCATGGAAGAAGATAGGATACAGGATTTTGGGATAGTCTCTACTCTAGGAGTAGTATAATTCTATCGCTTTAACATTCATTTTGAGAATGTAATTAATTAAGTTTTGAAATTTCATTTATGGCCTGTAAATCTTAATAGCTCAAACTACAACCGGATCCTTAAGACGTTATTAATGCATGTTTAGTCCATTATATGTGTTTAAGATGATGTTAAGGTAGGAAGACCCTACATTAGTGGTATCAGAGCAGTGGTTAGATAACCCGGGAATGAGTGAAGGGTAGCCTTAGCAATACGATAGCTAGGTGCTCACTTTAAACATGTTTTGTACATAAGTTGCATATGGAGTATATGATGTTACACTAACATGTTAGATTATCTGACGATGTATTATATGAACTGCCTTTGGTATTGTTGTTAACCCGTATGTTGCAGCATGGCAGCGAATGTTGAAGTGGCAGATGTCGTTAGTGTGAACGCAAGTGCTGGACGTACGAATCCCCTACCCCCGCCAGCTTTTGGCGAAGAACCGTCTGAACAGCAATTACTGCCTGGGGAACTAAGCTTGACTCAATTTCTTGCATACCGACCCCCGACCTTTGAAGGAACTGAAACCGGGGAACAAGCTGAAGAATGGTTAGAGAGAATAGAGCAAATCTTCGTGGCAGCCCCTTGTGCTAAGACGGCCTGGATAAGACTAGCAGAGTTCCAGTTGGCCAAGAAGGCGCTGATGTGGTGGAAGACCACAGTGGTAGAGCAAGAGGCTCAAGGTCATGAGGTAAATTGGAAGCTGTTCAGAACTCGGTTTCTGACCCGCTATTTTTCGGCTGCTGCACGACAGGCTAAGGAAGATGAGTTTACTAACCTCAAGCAAGGTAACATGCCGGTATCAGATTATGCTCTTCAATACTGTTCTTTACTCAGATATGTGCCTCATATCGCCACAAGTACGCAAGCAAAGATGAGGAACTTCATGAAGGGCTTGAGGCCGGAACTGTATGATAGGGTGATCACTTATGGCCCTACTTGCTTTGATGATGCACTATCACGGGCTGAGCTAGCCGAACTAAGAGTTGGTGCATACCCTGATACCGTACCACCTCCAGCACCCCCTCAGAAATCCACTCCTGATAATTTGAAGCCGAGGGTTGATCAGTTCAAGCCAAGAGGAAACACATCGGCGTCAAGGTTCAGTGGTAAGAGGCCCGACAATCGTTGGAAAGGAAACCGTAGGGATGACGCCCAGTCAGGAAGAGGACAGCCTCAGGGAGGCAGATTTGGGAAGGTCATGTGCTCTAATTATGGGCAACCACATCTGACAAAAGACTGCGTGGGATGTTATGTTTGTGGCGACAAAGGCCACTTTGCTAGGCAGTGTCCCAATAGGGTAAGACAACAGGACTCTGCGGGGAAGCCTGCGGATAGGACAGCACAGTACAGACCACCATTTGTGCCGAGACAGTATGGAGGTCAGCCTATGGGGCCGCCTCAAGGGCAGGTCTATGCATTGATAAGGGAGCAGGCTACAGCGGCTCGGAGGAGGTTATAGCGGGTACGTGTCTTTTATTTATGCACCCTGCTTTTATATTGATCGACACAGGTGCGTCACACTCTTTTGTGTCGACGAGTTTTGTGGAAAGGCACCAAATATGCACTTCTCCGTCGCCCACGCCTCTTGTAGTCTTCACCCCCGCTGGAAGAAGTTTGATTACTGATCAGATTGTCTACGATGGCCTCATTTATTTTGAGGATAACGAGCAAAGGTCAGATTTAATTGTTCTGGGGATGTCAGACTTTGACTGCATTGTAGGCATTAATGTTCTGAACAGGTATCAGGCAGTTGTGAACTGCAGGCAGAGGACTGTCCGATTCAAGTCTGATATGGGAATCCAGTGGACATTCTTTGGGGATGGGTCTTGTTCTAAGATCCCGTTGATATCTGCTGCCAAGATGGCACAGTTGTTGGAACGAGGCCATACAGGATATCTCATCTATGCTGTTGATGCTTCTGAAAAGAAAGAAGAATTAAAGGTTGAGGATGTGCCCGTAGTGGCGGAGTTTCCTGATGTCTTTCCGGACGAGATTCCAGGATTCCCACCGACGAGAGAGGTCGAGTTTGGGATTGAGTTACTACCGGGGATGTCTGCCATTTCTCGTGCCCCATATAGGATGGCACCAGCGGAACTAAGTGAGTTAAAGATTCAGTTGCAAGAACTCCTTGATAAGGGCTATATACGCCCTAGCGTATCGCCCTGGGGTGCACCAGTTTTATTTGTTAAGAAGAAAGATGGTTCGATGCGTCTGTGCATCGATTACAGACAACTTAACAAAGCTACAGTGAAGAACAAGTATCCACTCCCGAGGATCGATGATTTGTTTGACTAGTTGCAGGGTACGAGGCTCTACAGTAAGATCAATCTGAGGTCGGGGTACCATCAGATATGAGTAAGAGAAGATGATGTTCAGAAGACAGCCTTCAGGACTAGATATGGGCACTATGAATTCCTAGTCATGCCTTTGGAGTGACGAATGCCCCAGCTGTTTTTATGAGCCTGATGAACAGGGTGTTCCAGCCATATTTGGATCAGTTCGTCATAGTTTTCATTAACGATATACTCATCTGGACTGAAGAGGAACACGTGAAGCACTTGAGAACAGTACTCCAGATCCTTAGGGATCATCAGTTATATGAAAAGCTTAGCAAGTGTGAGTTCTGGTTGAGCAGTGTAGTGTTCTTGGGTCATGTTATATCTAGCAGCGGGATATCTGTGGACCCCAGGAAGGTTGAAGCTGTGATGGAGTGGGCTGCACCCACTTCTGTACCCGAGATACGGAGCTTCCTTGGCTTAGCAGGTTATTACCGACGTTTTGTCGAGGGATTTTCTAAGATCGCTAAGCCGCTGACACAGCTGACTCAGAAAGGAGTCCCATTCTTTTGGTCCGAAGCTTGTGAGGAAAGCTTCCAAGAATTGAAGTGTCGTTTGACGACAGCAACAGTATTGGTAATTCCTTCTGAGAATAAGAGGTTTGCCTTGTACACTGACGCATCATTGCAGGGTTTGGGCTGTGTATTGATGCAGGAGAAGCACATGGTGGCTTATGCTTCGAGGCAGTTGAAACCTCATGAGACCAGATACCCAGTTCATGATCTGGAACTGGCAGCCATCATTTTCGCCTTGAAGATTTGGCGGCACTATCTCTATGGTACTTCGTTTACCATCTATACGGACCATAAGAGTTTGAAGTTTTTATTCACCCAAGCGGAACTGAATATGAGGCAAAGAAGATGGATGGATTTACTCAAGGATTATGACTGTGAGATTGAGTACCATCCTGGTAACGCAAATTTGATAGCAGACGCCTTAAGTCGGAAGGTGAAGAGTACTGCTGAGGACGCTATGTGTTTATCCGCTATGATGACTTCTTATTGCCATTTGGGCTATGATTTTGATGTGGACACGTCGCCGGTGCGAGTATAAACCTTGTTGGCTGAACCAGACATATTTGAGGCTATCAGGAAAGCCCAGAGGTCGAATGATGAGGTTCAGAGATGGTCATCGATAGTACTTCAAGGACAACCATCAAAGTTTAGAGTGGCAGAAGATGATTCCTTGAGACTGGGCTACCGATGGGTAATCCCAGATACACCAGAGTTGTGTAAAGGAATATTGGAGCGAGCTCACAGTAGTCGGTTCAGTATCCACCCAGGTGGAAGGAAGATGTACAAGGACCTATGCGGTCAATTCTGGTGGAGACGCATGAAGCGTGATGTGATCACTTTTGTTAAAAGATGTTTGATCTTCCAGCAAGTAAAGGCAGAAAGGCAGAGGCCTGGTGGCGAACTGAAGAGCTTGGAAATACCTAAATGGAAGTGGGAGCATATCTCTATGGACTTTGTGACCCACTTGCCGAGGACGGCCTCAGGATTTGATGCGATCTGGGTATCGTGGATAGGCTGACGAAGGTAGCTCATTTCATCCCCTACTGTATGACTTTCACATACCTAAAGATGGCCCAATTGTATGTACGGGATGTAGTGAGGTTGCATGGGGTTCCAGTCTCGATTGTGTCTGATAGAGACCCAAGGTTTACTTCACATTTCTGGGAAGGTCTCTAGGCAGCTTTGGGCACAGAAGTGAGACTGAGTACAACTTATCACCCTCAGACAGATGGCCAGACAGAGCGTACCATTCAGACGCTCGAAGACATGTTGAGGGCATGTGTTTTGGAGTTTGATACTCCATGGCAGGATGCAGTGCCATTGGTGGAGTTCTCCTATAATAACAGCTATCAGGCGAGAATTCAAATGGCCCCTTTTGAAGCTCTTTACGGACGACGATGTAGGTCACCGCTCTATTGGGAGGAATTGACTAGTAAAGCGGTCGGAGGACCGGATATGATTAAGGATATGGAAGAAAAGATCAAGATGATACGTCAAAAGATGAAAGCGGCTCAGGATAGGCAAGCAGCCTATACCAATAAGCGACGGCGACCGCTAGAATTCCAAGTGGGAGACAAGGTCTTCTTGAAAATCTCACCCTTCAGGGGTGTAGTTCATTTTGGTATGCGGGGGAAGTTATCCCCGAGGTACGTCGGGCCGTATGAGGTATTGCAGCGTATAGGTACTTTGGCCTACCGTTTGGCTCTACCGCCGTCCTTATCTGGTATTCATGATGTTTTTCACGTTTCTATGCTACGGAAGTATGAGCCAGACCCGTCTCATGTTTTACAGCCTACTGAAGTGCAGTTGGACTCGGATGTATCCTACGTAGAACGACCGGTCAGAATTCTGGATCGTGAGGATCGCAGATTACGATGTAAAGTTATACCGATGGTCAACGTTCAGTGGGATCGTCGGGGTGTCGAGGAGGCTACGTGGGAGACGGAACAGAAGATGATGCAGCATTACCCGAAACTATTTTCTGGTATGATTTATGTTTAGTTTCATTTTGGGTAAGTGCGTGCGATTTCGAGGACGAAATCTTATAAGTAGGGGAGTAATGTAATGCCCCGAAATTGATTATATGCAATTTTGGCTTTAATGATGGTTATATGATGAATTATGTTGGTAATTGATTTATGTGATGGGTAATGAAGTGTTAACATGATTTAATTATATTGATTGTCAATTATGAGGAAAGCATGATTTAGTGGAAGTTTAATGGATTTTTGTAAATGCTTTTAAAATACCATGTTGGGGTGTTTTATACATAATGTTAACTTTGGGGTATAATTTTAATGTTAACCTTATAACCCCCCTTTTTCCACTATACCCACTTACTTTACCAATCACTTTTAAAATCCCCAATTCATTCCTCAACCCTAACCCATCTCCCATTTTCGAAATTCACCAAGGAGGGAGAAGGAAAGCTTCACAAAACCTTTGTTTGTGTGATCTTTGTTAAGATTTGGAGCCTACAAGACGTATGGAACCCTTCCTAAAGTTGTTATGATGTTTGGTTTTGAAATGGGATGATTTTGAAGTGATTTATGTGGGTTTGTTTTTGGTATATGTTTTATATGTTTGGGGTATGATTTTTTAATTGTTTTATGTGGGTTTTAGTGGGTTATGATGTTGTTGTTGTTGTAGGAAATTTTGGGTTAGAATGGTTTAAGTTGGAGCTTGAAAAATGCTCAAAAATGGCGAAAAATCGCGCACCAACAGGCGGCGATCGATCGCCTGAAATGAGGCGATCGATCGCCGAAGTCCAATAGCCATTTCGCGTAGCAGGTGATCGATCGCCTCAAATGAAGCGATCGATCGCCGCAAGGCAAAAAGTGAGGCGATCGATCGCCTCAAGTAGCGATCGATCGCCACTGTTTAAAAAGTGGAAAATGATGATTTTTGTTGAATTTTTGGTATTTGGCTATTGTTTAGCTTCTAATATCGATTTGTATGGTTGTGTAGAACAATCCAAGGTGCCAACGACATCAAGGAGATAATGTTCTCCAATTTCTCCACTTTTGGAATTTAGGTACGTAAGAAACGTACGGGCATCGGACGGTAAACCATACTCCTACATATAATGTTTATGATGATATGATGATGATGTTTGTGATGATAATTATGATAAGTAAGTTTATGATGATGATATTTATGATGATGATTATGATAAGTAAGTTTGATGATGTTTATGATGATGATTATGATAAGTAAGTTCATGATGCTGATGTTTATGATGATGATTGTGATAAGTAAGTTTATGATGATGTTTTATACGATGTTTATCATATGGTAAGATGCCATACGATAAGGTAAGATGCCCATATGGTAAGATGCCATACGATAGGGTAAGATGCCCGAAGGGTAAGATGCCCATATGGTAAGATGCCATACGATGTTCACGATATGGTAAGATGCCATACGATAGGGTAAGATACCCATATGCATGAATGTGAATCAGGGTCAACAGAAAGAAGTTAACGAATAACCAGCAAATTTACTTAACCAAGATTTCATGCATTTACTGTTATGTCTCCTTTTTACGATGTTAAGTAAATATGTATATGCTCACGATGTGTTGTCCATGTAGGTACACTTTTGGACCAGGGTTAAGGGTCGGGTTGAGACTGTGAGCTAAAGGAGCATGGAAGAAGATAGGATACAGGATTTTGGGATAGTCTCTACTCTAGGAGTGGTATAATTCTATCGCTTTAACATTCATTTTGAGAATGTAATTAATTATGTTTTGAAATTTCATTTATGGCCTGTAAATCTTAATAGCTCAAACTACAACCGGAACCTTAAGACGTTATTAATGCATGTTTAGTCCATTATATGTGTTTAAGATGATGTTAAGGTAGGAAGACCCTACATTTGGCGTACAACTGGTGATCTCTGAGGATCTGTAACACTGTCCTCAAATGAATAGCATGTTCCTCTTCACTTCTTGAATAGACAAGGATGTCATCAATAAATACGATCACAAACTGATCAAGGTACTCCTGAAATACTCGGTTCATCAGGCTCATAAAAACAGCCGGGGCATTCGTCACCCCGAATGGCATCACCAAGAACTCATAGTGTCCATACCGAGTTCTAAAAGCTGTCTTTTGGATATCATCCGCTCTAACTCGTATTTGGTGGTAGCCTGACCTCAAATCAATCTTTGAGTAAATCTCTGTGCCCTGAAGCTGATCAAATAAGTCATCAATCCTCGGAAGGGGGTACTTGTTCTTAATAGTCACATTGTTCAATTGACGGTAATCGATACACAGGCGCATCGAACCGTCCTTTTTCTTCACGAACAAGACTGGTGCACCCCAAGGCAATACACTTGAACGAATGTATCCCTTGTCGAGGAGTTCCTGCAACTGTACCTTCAGCTCCCTTAGCTCTGCCGGTGCCATCCTATAAGGAGCACGGTAAATAGCAGATGTCCCTGGCAGTAGCTCGATCTCAAACTCAACATCTCTGATCGGTGGAAACCCTGGAATCTCATCCGGAAATACATCGGTGAATTCCTCAACCACTGGTATATCCTCGATCCTCAACTCTTTCTTTTCCTCTGATATGTCCACGGCATAAAGAATATAGCCAGTGTGACCTAATTCCAATAATCGAGACATCTTAATCGCTGAGATCACTGGAATCCTTGGACGAGAGCCGTCCCCATAAAAGGTCCACTGTAACCCCTGATCAGACAAAAAATGCACCATCTTCTGTCGGCAATCTACCACAGCTCGGTATCTGCTCAACACATCAATGCTGACAATGCATTCAAAATCTGCCATCTCTAACTGAATCAGATCGGCCCTCAGATCATTGCCCTCAAAATAAATGAGGCAATCAGATAACAGTCGGTCTGCAGTCACATACTTTCCCGTGGGTGTCGAGACCATGAGAGGCGTGGGTAACAGAGACGAGCACAAGCGATGTCTCGCCACAAAAGCAGCAGATACAAAAGAGTGGGAAGCACCTGTATCTATCAATAAAAATGCAGGGTACGTAAATAAATGACACGTACCAGCAATGACCTCCTCCGGGGCTGCCTCTGCCTGCTCCCGAGTTAGTGCATACACCTTACCCTGCGGCGGTCCTGCCGCCTGACCTCCATGTGGTCGAGGTGCAAACTGCTGTTTCTGTGGTGCCATCCTGGCATCAAATCTTGGCCTATTTGGCCCCAAGTCTGCCTGACCTGCCCGATTGGGGCAAGCCCGAGCTAAGTGGCCCACCTTGCCACATACATAACAGCCTCGGTAGTCACGCGACAAATGAAATCCTCCACAGTGGTCACACTTGTTCCCCCCTGTCTTATTCCCCTGTATTGGTCCCTGATTGCTTTGTTTCTGACTCTGAGACTTCTTCCCACCGAATCTAGAAGATGAAGTGTAGGGTCTTCCTACCTTAATATCATTTAGTACACATAAATTGGACAGAACATACATTTATAACCTCTTAAGGGTTCCGGTTGTAGCTTGAGCTAAGGAGATTACAGGCCAAAATAAAGTTTCCAAAAGCTATTTAATTACATTCCCGATAAAGAATGTTAAAGCTATAGATTTACACTACTCCTAGAGTAGAGACTATCAAAATCCTGCATCCTACATTCATCATGCTCCCTTTAGCTCACTTCCTCAACCCGACCCTAGGCCCTTGGTCCAAAAGTGTACCTACAGGGATAACACATCGTGAGCATACACATATTTACTTAACATTATATAAAAGCATACAATAATGCATAACATCTTAGTTAAGTAAAGGTTATTGATCGTCCTTCGACTTCCTAGTTATCCCTGACTCTTATTCATATATTAGGGCGTCTTACCCCATTGTATGGCATCTTACCATATCATCATCATCGTGTGGCATCTTACCACGTGGGCATCTTACCCAATCATATGGCGTCTTACCATATCATAAACATTGCGTGGCATCTTACCACGGGGCATCTTACCCAATCATACACGTCGTATGACCTTATCATAAACTTCGTCATTATAGACGTCCTCATAAACATCATTATCATAAACATCATCATAAGCATCATCATCGTAACATCATCATAAGCATCATCATCGTAACATCATCGTAAGCATCATCATCGTAACATCATCATAAACATCATCATCGTAACATCATCATAAGCATCATCAACATAAATATCATCATAGACATCATCATCATAAATATCATCGTAGACATCATCATCATAAATATGGTCATAGACATCATCATCATAACATCATCTTAAACATCATCATAATATGTAAGGGTATGGTTTACCGTCCGATGCTCGTACGTCTCTTACGTACCTTAATTCCAAAAGAAGGAGAAATCGTAGACTTTATCTCCTTGAAGTCGTGGGTACCTGGGACGGTTCTACATAACCATACAAATTGATATTAGAAGCTAAATATAGTCCAATATCCAAAAATCCCACATAAATATCAAAAATCCATTTTTTTTACAGCTCGCGATCGATCGCTGCCCAGGCGCGATCGATCGCGAGATCGCACTGGACGAGGGGCAAAAATTCTTTTCTTGGCGATCGATCGCCACTTTTGGCGCGATCGATCGCCAGCCTCGCCGATCGATCGCCCAAGAGTGGCGATCGATCGCCAAATGCTACTGGCGGGCACTGGAGGCTCGCGATCGATCGCCAAGAACGGGCGATCGATCGCCGAGTGCTGTGCTCCGAAATTTCGCCATTAATGCTCATTTTCAAGCTCTTCCTCAAGCCACCCAAAACCAAACTTCTTAACAACTTCAATAACATCATAACCCACTAAAACCAACATAAAACACTTCAAAAAACATACCCCAACCATAAACAACACATACCCAAACAAACCCACATAAAACATCAAAAACTTAACCCATTTCAACACCAAACATCATAAAACTTATAGGAATGGTTCCATACCTCTTGTAGGCTCCAAATCCTAGCAAAGATCACACAAACAAAGTTTTTGTGGAACTTTTCTTCTCCTCTTTTGGTGGAACTCGAAAATGGGTAGGGTTTGGGGTTTGGGAAGTGATTTGGGGATTTTTAATAAAGTGAAAGGTAAAGGGGTTAAAGTGATGGGTAGAGGATTTAAAAAGGGGTTACTTTAACTTAATTAAAATTGTACCCCCAAACTTAACATGATATATAAAATGCTCCAACATAGTATTTTAAAGGCATTTTACAAGAATGCTCCAAACTTCATCTAAAATCACATCCTCCTCATATTTAATAATTAACACAATTAAATCATGTTAACATCTTAATACCCAACACATAAATCCATCAACACATGATACATCATATAAACATAATTAATGCCTTACTTGCAATTAATTAATTTCGGGGCATCACATGAAGAGGCCCCACGAGGCTTGAACTGGTCCCATCGTGGCCTCAGGCTATCAACAACAGGCCTCTGTGGTGGTACGAAAGGGGGTACAACTTCCTTGTATACGCCCACTGCAATCTCTGCCAGCTCTGCCCTAGTCAAGGCGTCATCAAAAAAGCTGGGGTTGTTGGAGACAACCCGATCAAATAGCTCTGGCCTCAGTCCCTTCAGAAAATTTCTCATCTTGGCATGACTGCTCACAGCGATATGAGGTACATACCTCAGCAGTGAGGAATACTGCATAGCATAGTCTGACACTGACAGGCTGCCCTGTTTCAAATTATTGAACTCATCTTCCTTTAATTGTCTGGCAGCTGTAGAAAAATACCGGTTAAGGAATCGGGTCCTGAATACAGTCCAGTCAACTGCCACACCTTGAGCTCTCAGCTCCATCACAGTGGTCTTCCACCACATAGAAGGCTTCTTTGCCATCTGAAACTCAGCCAACCTCAGCCATGCGGCACGTGCACAGGGCGCAGTCACAAGTATCTGCTTTATCCATTCCAGCCACTCTTCGGCTGCTTCACCAGACTCAATCCCCTCAAATATAGGTGGATGGAAGTTCAGAAACTGTGTCAAGCTGAGCTCCCCTGGTAATAACATCTGTGCACTGGGCTCCACGCCCAAAGCAGGTGGCGGTAAAGGATTCATCTGAGCAATACTAGCATTCATAATGTCCATATCCCCTACCTCTTCATTGTGGTTCTCCGGGTTAACAGCCGACATGCTGTAACACAAGGGTTAACAACAATACCAAAAGCAGTTCATAATATAAGCCGTTAGATAACAAGAGTAATCATATTCAAAAGCATGTTAGTATAACAACTTATACAAAAATATGCACCACATGCATAAACATGCCCACCAATGAATAGCTAGACAACTTGTCTCTAAAGGCTACCCTTTACTCGTTCCCTGGTTATCTAACCACAGCTCTGATACCACTAAATGTGAGACCCCGTTATCTTAACAAGATACTAAGGTGCAAATAAGAGAACTAATCATACATAATCAGAGTAATAGGCCGTGTTGATATCCTGAGCTTATAGAGATTACAGTACCAAAAGAATTTCAAAAGGGATTAGTTACATCTCTTAGTAACAGCGTATAAGACTATAGTTCTACTATACTCCTTGTATAAACTTATACAAAATGAAACTCTGTTCTGCTAATGCTGTAGCACTCCTTAAAGCTCAGCATCTCAACCCCGACCCTTGTTCTCTGAATTAAATGCACCTACAAAGACAACCCCCAACACATGAGCACATCATAATTCATATTCAACATAATATGAATGTAAAGCATAATGCATAATCATAGATATAAAATACTTCATGTATTTCCAATGCATTAAAACGCCCATTGGTTGTCCCTTTACCATAACTCATAATCAAATCATTATATGAAATTATGGCTTCCTTAAGTAAATGTCATGACATAACTGCACTTCTTAATCTTAATCTTTCTTAGTCAGTTTATCATCAGTGTATTTTAAATGCTTCTACTTCTTAACTTCATAATGAGCAGTACCATCTTCCCCGCTTCATCATTTCATAACAAGCGGTACATTCTTCCCCGCTAGCGGTACCCTCTTCCCCGCTCTTCATACTAGCGGTACCTTCTTCCCCGCTTAGTATGGTATACCCCGCCTCCATGTGCAAGCCTTGCTCCACATTTTTAGCGGTATAAGCGTAAGAATTAAAATCATCATTATGATAACCCTGACTCGTGGAATACACACTCTTTATTCCACATATATACTCATGCAACAACAATGCATATCAACATGTATAATACTCTTATGCACAACTTTGCATCAATCATGTGTCAAATAGACAAACATAAAATACATGTTAAAGTTGGGATGCCCGTACGTCGCTTACGTACCTTTCAAAAGATAGAGGAGTCAACAGACTTTATCTCCTCGTCTGTGTTGGTACCTGAGATGGTTCTACATAACCACATAACACAACATTAGGCACCTCATTATGATTAAATATCAAAAACTTAAACAAAATATAACAATTTATATTTTTCAACATTCTGGGTCTCTCGATCGATCGGCCCCTCTTTTCGATCGATCGAGAAGACACCTTCATTCAATACCAAAGTTCAGCCTCGCTCGATCGATCGAAATGGAATTCCGATCGATCGAGATGCCCTGTTCAAGAAACACAATTCCAGAATTCTCGAACACCCATTTTCATACCCTTCGATCAAGCATATAAGATACACCACAAGTTTGAACAAATATGCTAAGAGCTACAATACACTACTCTGAGTGTATTCATAGCGAAGTTATACCCATACTTAAAACCCACATGCTTGAAAATCGTCCATATACATTAGTACTCAACCAAACTTTCTGAAAAACAGGCATTATCCTTCTGCCCAGATTTTCGAGTACCTACTTTCAAGAAATTAAATCTACCACATAACACATGTTTCATGCTCAAGTAAACATGTTAGGTACTTCACGAAAACATCATAAATGAACTTGGATCGAAGGTTTACCAAAAACCTAGCTAACAAGCATGATAACACCTTCACAACTTCACTCCTATCCCATATTTTCCAGAAAAACAGGGCACCCGCCGTACCCAGATTTTTGAACACTATATTTTATATGCTTAAATCCTTCACATAAAATATGAAACATGCTCAAGGAAAAATATTGGAAGCTTCATAACAACACCATGTAAGCATTTAAATCGAAGGTTTAAAGAAACCTAAGCTAGCATGCCATTTTCACACCCAATAAAAACTTGAACTCAACCAAACTTAAACCAAAACCGGAGCATGGTTTCTCACCCTACTTTGCTCCGATTTTTGAAAATGGAAGGGCTCCTCTCAATTTTTCTTAGCAGGTGCTGGAGATTATTTGGGAGAGAAAGGGCGAGATTTGGAGTGGAGGAGATGAGTTGAATGATTGTGCCAAGTGGGGGGTATGGTCAGCTTATGTTGTGTCATCAGCATGGGTTGGGGGGGTGGTTAGGTGTTGGGTGGTATGATGTGTTATGTTTTGGTCCCGGTATTTAGCACGATGTATTAAAATATCCTCACATGATATTTATTGTATTTTCTCAATAAAATACTTCAATTCCCATTTAAACATGCTTCACGAAAACAAATAACACACACCCCAAATAATCATGCCACAACCCCAAAATCCCAACATATATCACATGCACCCTGAAATGCATCTCCCCAATAATATCAATTCAACCCCATGAACACCAAAATCATCATAATTTAATTAATAATTAAAATCACATAATCATTTCGGGGATATCACAAGATGGATGTCAAAACAGCTTTCCTTAATGGAAATCTGCTTGAGGATGTGTACATGACACAGGCCGAGGGTTTTGTCGATCCAAAGGATGCTGGAAAGATATGCAAGCTACAACGATCCATTTATGGATTGATGCAAGCTTCTCGGAGTTGGAATCTTCGTTTTGATGATGCAGTCAAAGAGTTTGGTTTCATCAAAAACGTAGATGAACCTTGTGTCTACAAGAAGGTCAGTGGGAGCATAACTATCTTCCTAATATTGTATGTAGATGACATACTTCTAATTGGGAATGATATCCCTGCCTTACAATCTGTAAAGATTTGGCTAGGGAATTGTTTTTCTATGAAAGACTTGGGTGAAGCCACCTATGTACTTCGGCGCTTTCATTTCATTCGAGAAATCGTTGAAAGGGGAGATGTTAAAATATGCAAAGTACCAACATATGATAATGTATCTGGCCCATTGATGAAGCCACTGTCACAGCAAAAGCATGATCGTCATACTAGATCTCTAGGCGTTAGGTATATGTCTGATTGGTCTTAGTGCAAGTGGGAGATTTGTTGGGATATGCTCTAAGACATGTCATTAGATGATTGTTTATGACATACAATGTATTATGATTTTATAAATGGCAAATCATTATTATATATTATTCGAATATCTATGCAATATGAATTGATATATAAGTTAATGTCCTTAGAATAATATTGTATTATTCTTAAAGATTGTCCATAGTCAAGTATTATCATAAATAAGGATAATGATAATACATTGAGACTAGTATGTTTTGATTGATGAATTAATTCATGGATATGAGATATCAAATCAACACATGGGTACATGTTAGAGAATAATGTACTGGACAGACCCACCATGAGAATGCTACATGGATAGTTATATGAGTGTCATAAGCAATTCTCATTGTGATAATAATGTATGTAATCCTTACGACTTGAGATCATCAGAGATCCCAACATAAGGAGTTATGTATCTTGATATTGTCAAACGTTACCTGTAACAGGGTAAACTATAAAGGCAACTATTGGATACACTACGAATTATGTCGAGGGATGTTGATTGATCAAGATAGGATTTGTCCCTCCTATATAACAGGAGAAGTGTTTGGGTCCTTGATAAAGTAAGACTAAAATGCATGGTCGTGCTCGAATGAGTCGATATGTGATATCGAGCTTATTCGTTTATTCTAGTTCTACTTGGAGATCAAGAAATAGAGATTGAATATACGAGTGTGACTATTTGTAGGGTCTTCCTACCTTAACATCATCTTATACACGTAACATGGACTAATCATGCATTAATGACATCTTTAGGGTTCCGGTTGTAGCTTTGAGCTAATAAGATTACAGGTCAAAATAAAATTTCAAAAGCTAATCAATTACATTCTCAATAATGAATGTTAAAGCTATAGATTTACACTACTCCTAGAGTAGAGACTATCAAAATCCTGCATCCTATATTCATCTTGCTCTTTTTAGTTCACTGCCTCAACCAGACCCTAGGCCCTTCAGTCCAAAAGTGTACCTACAGGAACAACCCATCATGAGCATGTACATCATTACTTAATCATCATAAGGCAATGGCATATAAATAAATGCATGAAAATAATCGTAACATATACTTCTTGGTTAATCGTATTAACACACTTAGTTGTCCCTGTTTCATAGTCATGCATATGGGCATCTTACCCTATCGTATGGCATCATACCATATCATAAACATCGTGTGGCATCTTACCACGTGGGCATCTTACCCTATCGTATGGCATCTTACCATATCATAAACATCGTGTGGCATCTTACCACGAGGGCATCTTACCCGATGGGCGTCTTACCCTATCGTATGTCATCTTACCATATGGGCGTCTTACTCTATCTTATGGCATCTTACCATATCATAAACATCGTATCATTACATAAACATCGTATAATCATTATCATAACCTTACTTACCACAATCATCATCATAACTTACTTATCATAATATCATCATCATAACTTACTTATCATAATCATCATCATAACTTACTTATCATAATCATTATCATAATCATCACATCATAAACTTACTTATCATAGTCATCATCATAAACATCATATCATAAACTTATTATCATAATCATCATCATAAACATCATATGTTGGAGTATGGTTTACCGTCCGATGCCCGTACGTTTCTTACGTACCTTAATCCCAAAAGTGGAGAGGTTGGAGAACTTTATCTCCTTGATGTGGTCGGTACCTGGGATGGTTCTACACAACCATACAAATCAATATTAGATGCTAAATAATAGCCAAATACCAAAAATTCATCAAAACTCATCATTTTCCACTTCTTTAGCAACGGCGATCGATCGCTACATGAGGCGATCGATCGCCTCACTTTTTGCCTTGCGGCGATCGATCGCCTCTTGAGTAAAAAGCTACTGGCCTTCGGCGATCGATCGCCTCATTTCAGGCGATCGATCGCCACCTGCTGGTGAGCGATTTTTCACCATTTTTGAGCATTTTTCAAGCTCCATCTTAAACCATTCGAACCCAAACTTTCCTACAACAACATCATAACCCACTAAAACCCACATAAAACACTTCAAAAATCATACCCCAAACATGTATAACATATACCCAAAACAAACACACATAAAACACTTCAAAAATCATACCCCAAACATGTATAACATATACCCAAAACAAACCCACATAAATCACTTCAAAATCATCCCATTTCAAAACCAAACATCATAAAAACTTTAGGAAGGGTTCCATACCTCTTGAAGACTCCAAATCTTAACAAAGATCACACAAACAATAGTTCTGTGGAGCTTTCCTTCTCCTTCCTTGGTGAATTTCGAAAATGGGAGAAAGTGTAGGGTTTGAGAGTGATTTGGGGATTTAAAGGGAAAGGTAAAGTGAGATAAAGTGTAGGAAAAAGGTGGGTATAATGGGGTTAAAAGGGGTTGTGTAATTTTAATTAAAATTTGTACCCCAAACTTAACATGATGTATAAAATACCCCAATATGGTATTTTAAAGCATTTACAAAAAAATGCATTCAATTTCCACTAAAATCATGCTTTCCTCCTAATTGGTAATCAATATAATTAAATCATGTTAACACCTCATTACTCAACACATAAATCAATTACCACCTAATTCATCATATAAACATCATTAATGCTCAAATTGCATATAATTAATTTCGGGGCTTCACACTATTAAATGACTCGTGTTCAATCTAAACACATGGACAAAGGGATAAGTTACATGGTTAATATTATCACAAGTTCTAAGGTTATGTCGAGTCAAAGACATTCTTGTAATTTCGGTAGCCTTGATGTGTTGCTAGATACCGCTCATTGCCTTTGACGTAAAATGAGATTTTATGTCACTGCCAACATTACAAGATCCTATCGGGTCGCACAAAAGATTAAATCGATAAAGGGAATTAAATTCATGGGATGAATTAAATAATTAAGAAGAGTCTTAATTAAATGATTATAAGGATTTAATTAAATCATGGGTTTGGGCCCATGAGATTTTAAGAAAGTCTTGAACCTTAATTAAATCTTATAATATAAATACTAGGTTATGATTTATTGTTAATCACACAATTCATAAAATAACCTAGCCACCATACCAAGAGCTCTCGGCCGCCGCCTCCTTCCTCCTACATCTTCACGGCCGACTTGAATAGTGGTGATCGGAAAGGCCGCCGTTTAATCGGTTTTGAACCGTGAGTTTGGTTTTGGTTCAAGGATAAGTCTAGCAACTTGTTCTTGAACGTCCCTTGTTCGATTTGATCGTGTGGATACCGTAGAGACAAATGTGCAAACTTTTGTTTGTGACTCGTGGTGCTACAACGAGGATTCTGCTTCAAACACGCTACGAGGGTGTGACTCTTATTATCTATAATCCGATATGGCCACTTAGTATAGATCCCGGTTCTAGTAATCCAAATTTTAATTTCGCTGCGTTGTATGTTTGTTGGATTACTTACACAAAGCACCCCAGACCCTAGATCCCACCAAAAACCCAATTCCAAGGTGTAACACCACGATGAGAATACAATCTCAACCCTCGGATCCAACGACCCCAAATACCAGATTTAAAATCCCGGGAGTCCCAATACCACAATTAATTCATAACTACCACAATTAAGATCCATTAAGGATCAATACCACACCGGGATTTACACCAATAATTCCCGGGCATCACAATTATCCCCCACTAATAAAATTTCGTCCTCGAAATTTCCACAGGCGTACCCACGTACTACCAAAACCACACAATCCAAACGGATTCACATCGTCGAATCATGAGCGCATCATGAACGACACACCAACTGCGAGGACACCGACCTCGCACCAATTCTGGAATGGAGTAAACCTCTCAAACCATTATAATCTTAAATAGACGTCAGCACAACTCAATGCTAACCGCCCAAAAGCAATAAGTCAACTCTAATTGCTAGCTACTCGAATCATCCCTGGTTCCAACGTAGATATCTTTTCCTTGATATCTCCACCACTTAGCCTACGATGTCAAACACACATCGTTACGATGGAGACCACTAGTATACCACAGTACCTGGTTTCCGCTTTCCAAATTCATCTTCGTCGAAGGAGTAGCTGCACCATTTGCAACTCGTCGGGCAACTCACGGCCACTGATCCACACAAACACATCTCCAAAGATGCCTACATCCCGTGTGTTCCAAGAAATCACATCTTGGTCTAAAGACACTATCGAGACTCCACAAGGTTTCAAGTTTCCGTAGAGAACATGCAAGAAAAATTGATTGCATTCTCGCCACCTGTGTCGACAACGACACCAATAAATCCTACCATGGTCATCCCTAGTTTACTCTAGGATTCAACAATCCTTACACAATGTGAGACCCCGTTATCTAAACAAGATTCTAAGGTGCAATTTAGAGAACTAATCATTCATAAATCAGAGTATTAGGCCGTGTTGATAATCCTGAGCTTAAGAGTTACAGTACCAAAGAAGTTTCAAAGGAAATAGATACATTCCTAACAAAAGTGTACTAAAATAAAGCTTTGGTCTACACTATGTAGAAGCTATACAAAAGTAATTTCTGTTCTGCTAATTCTGTAGCACTCCTTACAGCTCAGCGTATCAACCCCGACCCTGGTTCTCCATGTCAAAAGCACCTACAAAGACAACCCCCAACACATTAGCACATGGTAATTCATATTCAACATAATATGAATGTAAAGCGTAAATACATAAACCATAGGTATAAAATACTTCCTGAATTCCAATGCATTTAAAACGCCCATTTCGGTTGTCTCTGTACCATAACTCATAATTAAATCAATAACTGATATTACGATTTTAAACAAATGTCATGACATAACTTCACTTCTTAAATCTTGAAATCAATCCTTAGTCAGTTCATCATCAGTGTATTTTAATGCCCTTCGCTTCATAACTTTAGAATAAGCGGACCTCCCCCCCCCCCCCCCCCTCGCTTCATCATATAAGCGGCATTTCTAACCTCGCTTCATATGGCAAACCTCGCTTCAATGTGCAAGCGGACCTCCACCCCGTCGCTTCACATTTTAGCGGCATAATAGCGGCAAACATTAAAATCATTACTGTGATAACCGTGACTCGTGGAATACACACCAAATGTTCCACAACATACATATGCAATTACAATGCATAATCAACATGTATCACACTCACAATGCATCAACTGATACATACTTGCATCTATCGTGTGTCAAATTAATAAACATATAATACATGTTACCGTTGGGTGCCCGTACATCGCTTACGTACCTTTCCAAAATATGGTATGTTGCAGGACTCTATCCCCTGCGTTGTGTGGCTATCTGTGAAGGCTCTACACAAGTGTACAACACAATATTAGATGCCAATAATAGTCCCATAACCAAAATCTCATCAAATTACAAAATTCCATATTTTTCAACATTTCAAGCCTCTCGATCGATCGGCACTTCAAGCTCGATCGATCGGGAGATTATAGTTTTTGGTGCCCAACTCGCTGCCTCGCTCGATCGATCGAGGTGATCTCACCGATCGATTGAGCTGAGCATTATCTTTCCAAAATTTTCCTCTGCCATGAGCGATCGATCGGAGGGAACTTCTCGATCGATCGAGCAGCTCTGTAAACGCGAGAAACCACCATTTTCGAGCATATCATACTTGCTAACACATAATACACCAAAAGCCATCAAACTCTAACAACACAAAACACCTTAAACTTCATTGTACTACCATGAAACTACACAACAACAAATTCCAACAAGAATACTACCATACATGCCATTTACTCTCAATACTATAACTCTCCTCAACCAAAACATTAACCATAACATAAACATGGTTCCTCACCCTTTTTGCTCCAACTTTTGCAAGATTTCAAGCAATTAAATTGCAAATCTCTTCCTCCTACTTTCCTGCCTGTTGTTGGACGATTTTGGGGGAAAAGGGAAGAGATTTCTGTTATAGAATATGAGGTGGGAGAGTGGAGAGGAGGTATGGGTTGCAGCAGGTAGAGGTATGGGTTGAGGGGGGTGGTTGGATGGTGTGTTATGTGATGTGTTATATTTTTGTCCCGGTATTTAGCATGACGTATTAAAAATATCCTCACATGATATTTTATAGTATTTAATCGATAAAATACTTCAAATTTCAATTAAACATGCTATACCACAATGACCAACACACACCCCAAACAATCATGCCATAACCCAAATTCCCAACGTATATCACATGCACCCTGAAATGCATTAATAGACCATGACCACCACATAACTAAGCATTTCCCAATATAAATAAATCAACTCCATAATTTAACACCATAATCCTCATATAACATAATAAATGTTCAAATGCACATAATCATTTCGGGGATATCACAATACTCCCCTACTTATAAGATTTCGTCCTCGAAATCAGCATGCACTTACCAAAACGAAACAAAACATAAATCACATACTAGAAAATAGTTCCGGATAGTGCTGCACCATGTGTCGCTCCGTCTCCCACGTGGCCTCTTCGACACCCCTAGGGTCCCACTAAACTTTGACCATAGGTATCACCTTGTTCCGAAGTCTGCGATCTGCCCGATCCAGAATTCTGATAGGCCGCTCCACATAAGATACATCAGACTCTATCTGAACCTCAGAAGTTTGCAACACATGAGAAGGATCTGGCTCGTACTTCCGCAACATAGATACGTGGAATACGTCGTGTATACCGGACAGAGAGGGCGGTAAGGCCAGTCGGTAAGCCAGGTTGCCAACACGCTGTAAGATCTCGTACGGTCCAACATATCTCGGGGATAACTTCCCCCGCATTCCAAAACGTACTACACCTCTAAAAGGTGAGATCTTCAAGAAGACCCTGTCGCCCAACTGAAACTCTAACGGCCAACGCTGTTGATTAGCATACGATGCATGCCTTGTCCTGAGATGATTTCATTTTCCTTCTGATTACCTTCACGTTTTCTTCCATTTCTTGGACCAACTCTGGTCCTCCGACCGATTTACAGTCCACTTCATCCCAACATAACGGTGACCTACAACGTCTACCGTAGAGGGCCTCAAAAGGAGCCATCTGTATGCTTGTCTGGAAGCTATTGTTATAAGAAAATTCTTCCAAGGCCACTGAATCCTGCCAAGAAACATCAAACTCCAATACACATGCTCTCAACATATCCTCGAGCGTTTGGATAGTACGCTCGGTCTGGCCATCCATTTGAGGATGGTATGCTGTGCTCAACCTCAATTCTGTACCCAGGGCTGACTGAAGACCTTCCCAAAAGTGAGATGTAAACTGCGGATCTCGATCAGACACAATCAAAACAGAGATCCCATGCAGTCTCACTACATATCTGACATATAACTGAGCCATCCTCAAGTACGTGAAGGTCATTCTGTATGGAATGAAGTGAGCCACTTTAGTCAGTCTGTCCATGACTACCCAGATAGCATCAAAACCCGAAACGGTCCTAGGTAAGTGGGTCACGATGTCCATGGATATGTGCTCCCACTTCCACTCTGGGACTTCCAAGCTCCTAAGCTCACCTCCAGGCCTCTGCCTCTCAGCCTTCACTTGCTGACAAATCAAGCATCGCCTAACGAATGTAGTAACATCTTGTTTCATTCGTTTTCACCAAAACTGGCCACATAAATCTTTGTACATTTTCTTTCCGCCCGGGTGGATACTCATCCTGCTACAATGGGCTCGTTGTAATATTCCCTGACGCAACTCAGGCGTATTCGGAACCACCCATCGGTCACCTAACCTCAAAGAACCGTCCTCAGCTATTCTGAACCTCGACGACAGACCCAGACGAACCAGTGACAACCATCTCTTGACCTCTTCGTCTGCCCCCCTAGCCTTCCGGATGTGTTCATAAATGTCCGGCTCAGCTAATAAAGTTAATACCTGTACCGGTGAAGCAGACACATCATAATCAAAACCCAGCTGACAGTAGGAAGTCATCATAGCTGACAAACACATGACGTCCTCTACTGTGTTCTTCACTTTCCGACTCAAAGCGTCGGCTGTCAAATTCGCTCTTCCCGGATGGTACTCGATTTCACAATCATAGTCTTTCAGTAGGTCCATCCATCTTCTTTGTCTCATATTCAGCTCAGCCTGCGTAAACAAGAACTTCAGGCTCTTGTGATCGGTGTAGATGGTAAATGAGGTACCAACATTTTCCTCTGCCATGCGCGATCGATCGGAGGGAACTTCTCGATCGATCGAGCAGCTCTATAAACGCGAGAAACCACCATTTTCGAGCATATCATACTTGCTAACACATAATACACCAAAAGCCATCAAACTCTAACAACACAAAACACCTTAAAGTTCATTATACTACCATGAAACTACACAACAACAAATTCCAACAAAAATACTGCCATACATGCCATTTACTCTCAATATTATAACTCTCCTTAACCGAAACATTAACCATAACATAAACATGGTTCCTCACCCTTTTTGCTCCAACTTTTGCAAGATTTCAAGCAATTAAATTGCAAATCTCTTCCTCCTACTTTCCTGCCTGTTGTTGGACGATTTTGGGGGAAAAAGGGAAGAGATTTCTGAGATAGAATATGAGGTGGGAGAGTGGAGAGGAGGTATGGGTTGAGGGGGTGGTTGGATGGTGGGTTATGTGATGTGTTATATTTTGGTCCCGGTATTTAGCATGACGTATTAAAAATATCCTCACATGATATTTTATCATATTTAATCAATAAAATACTTCAAATTCCAATTAAACATGCTATACCACAATGACCAACACACACCCCAAACAATCATGCCATAACCCAAATTCCCAACATATATCACATGCACCCTGAAATGCATTAAGAGACCATGACCACCACATGACTAAGCATTTCCCAATATAAATAAATCAACTCCATAATTTAACACCATAATCCTCATATAACATAATAAATGTTCAAATGCACATAATCATTTTGGGGATATCACACACAGGATGCTATTGAACTACCTAATAATGAACTACCATGATCCCAAAGACGATAATCCCTCCTCAGAGGAAGTCAACCGGACCTCACGATCATTCTTCAGAATACATCGTGCCATTGAGATTACCAATCTCAAGGTGCCACAATCTCTCACCAGAGATTTATTCATCCAAGCATACTAATCCGATGCTCGACAAGTACCAAAATGCTAACATTTGCATACACATACCGGTATACATGCCTAAGCACCAACACCACATGCATACTCAATGCACTCGGCTCGGGTATCTCCAATCATACCCATAAGCACCAGATACAATTGCCAATCCCCAGTTATTCTCACCTAGCGGAGAATATTGATTGACGAACCAATGACTAATGGTGTGATCCAACATCAACACCACACACACCGACTCATCGAATCTTCCAAAGATTCCCAATAGTTATAAGAATACCGCCTTGCTCACTAGGAAGATGTCATGAACCCATGACCTTCCAACATCGAACCACCGTTCGGGAAAACCTTGATATATTTATACCAAATTATATCCCGTACCAATAAATACACAACTGGTTCATAATAGTGCATCATTGCTACTATTACAAAATCAAAATCCCTATACCCAATGTATACCCATTGTAACGATGCTCTGTACTAATACCATAGTATTCCACATTCCCGAGCATCATCCCAGAGACGTCTCCTTGTACGTCTCACCGAAAAAAATAGAAAGCCATTACTCAGTCCAATACCAGTAATGCCTACCATGGCTGATTTATAATCAACCCTTGATCAACACAAGTTGTCTCCATGACAGTATGTTCCAAATCTCTCCAAGAGATACAATCAATATAGTAGTGTCACCCCAATAACTATATTTCACAATTTCAATTGCGTCCCCCCATTACATGCCATATGCAAGGATTCTCAACCATCGATAACAACGACTTGTCGACACTCACGTTGGTACTCCCAACAAAATTGAGCTGTCCCAGTACAAGTCTCTCGAAATACTTAACGTATAAACGTTCTCGTGAGGTATTCTCTACCTCAATCCTCATGCCACATAGTGACTACAAGTGTCCACCATAAACCCCCGTCGTATCATCATACGATTCACCAAACTCGGTTCCAACGAGCAGTATAATGGCTACAACAAGCTCACTATAGTACTGCAATAATACTAGGCTAGCAGATCGCTGCCTCCTTAGGTTTATACCATACCTACCAACGAATCATACGTTCCACCCCAGTATACCATACAATACCATCAATTAGAGTAGTGGGTCATCACCCAAAATTTCTCATGCACTAATGCACAACTAACATCCGGTGTCCTTACTCAACCACAATGCAATCCTAATCCATTAGGATTTATTCTTGTGTGGGTGTGACCATGTCCATCATACGTCACTTCGGTATATGCAAGTAGTTTCCTCAACTCCTCTTACCACCAGTCCCCAACGAGTATACCCAAAAGTACAACTACTCGTAAAATATTTACCACAAATATGTGATGTGGTACACTTCCTGTACGGTACATCCATTTATTCATCGAGCAAACCTGCTCGGAAAAATGGTCTCGTCAACCGGTGACGCAGACACCACCTGGTGCCCACCATCGGCACTCAAACCATACGACTAAATACATTTACCTAACTGTATTTTTTCATCGTAACGACGACATTCCTCCACATAGAACATCATCTATGTCATCGTCATCCAGTGATGGTACATGTCAACACATGACATCCATAATATCATCGTCAGCCCGTGACGGTATATGTCAATATATGACATCCACAATATCATCGTCAGCCCGTGACGGTATATGTCAATACATGACATCCACAATAACATCGTCAACCTGTGATAGTACATGTCAACACATGACATCCAAAATATCATCGTCAACCTGTGAAGGTATATGTCAATACATGACATCCACAATATCGCTAACAAAATAGTAATCTACCATAACTCATCGCTAATAAGATAGCGGCATACATGTACCCATTGCCCAATAGAGGTACGCAATCAGCACCCATCGCTCGAAGGCGGCACAATCCCGAGCTATGAAATCAGTGGTATGAGCCCTCGCTATGTAATCAGCGGCATAAATCATCGCTCTAGAATCAACAGCATAAACCATCGCTATAGAATCAGCGGCATAAACCATCGCTACAAAATCAGCGGCAAAAACCCTCACCATAGAATGAGCGGCATGAACCACCGCTATATATATATATATACCTGGCGGCATGAACCATCGCCACAGAACTAACGGAATGAACCATCGCTATATATACCCAGCGGCATGAACCTTCACCATATATATATACCCAGCGGCATGAACCATCGCCATAGAACTAGCGGAACGAACCATCGCTATATATACCCGGCGGCATGAACCATCGCCATAAGACTAGTGGAATGAACCATCGCTATATATACCCAATGGCATGAACCATCGCCATAAGACTAGCGAAATGAACCATCGCTATATATACCCGGCGACATGAACCATCGCCATAGAACTAGCGGAATGAACCATCGCTATATATACCCGGCGACATGAACCATCGCCATAAGACTAGCGGAATAAACCATCGCTATATATACCCGACGGCATGAACCATTGACATAGAACTAGCGGAATGAACAATCGCTATATATAACTGGCGGCATGAACCATCGCCATAAGACTAGCGGAATGAACCATCGCTATATATACCCAGCGGCATGAACCATCACCATAAGACTTGCAGAATGAACCATCACTATATATACCCGGCGGCATGAACCATTTCCATAGACCAATCTTGTTATAACAATGTATTTTAATGCACCTCTGTAATGCCTCGATTTGCTTTATACACGTGTCATATGATTATACCGTTAATAAGATTAATTTTGGTATGAGATGAACTCGGGTTCGGATTGAACAGAGGAAGAATGTTGCCATGCATGATAATAAAATGTTGAAACAATGAAAGAAAGAACTAATGGTTATGTGGCAATGAAATAGTGTGCATAAATCAATACATATTGATATATGAGAAGCAAACTAGAGATGTGAATTGAGAACATAGATCATATGTGTCTATTGACTTGGAATGTTGGTGCATGTGCATAGACAAGAGAATTTCAAGCATGAGGTGTGTAGTGGGATGTGAACTTGGCTATACATTTACCATGCATGTGAGAAGAATTACATGTGAATGTGCATTTGGAGTTAAAGGTGATTATATAGATGAAAATCAGATTTTAAACACATAATTCACCTAAACTCACCTACAAATCTCTACACATGCTCTCTTGACTCTCTTGGTGTCTTTGCTTGATTCTAGCTTGGAAGCATGTTCAACATGAAGTATTTGGTAAGGAAAGTAGATTTTCATGCTTTGGTATCATAGTTAATGGATGTGATGCCCCGAAATTAATTATATGCAATTTGGGCATTAATTATGTTTATATGATGAATTATGTTGATAATTGATTTATGTGTTGAAATTAATTATCATGTTGAAATGCTTAGTCACATGATAGGCGTGACCCGGGGTTGCATTTCAGGGTGCATGTTATGCCTGTTAGAAAATGAGGTGTTAACATGATTTAATTATGTTGACTGTTAATTATGAGGAAAGCATGATTTTAGTGGAAGTTGATTGCATTTTTGTAAATGCTTGTAAAAAATACCATGTTGGAGTATTTTATGAATCATGTTAAGTTTGGGGTGCAATTTTAAATTAATCCACAACCCCTTTTAACCCTTTACCCATCACTTTAACCCCACTTTATCCTTACTCTTTTAAAAATCCCCAATTCACTCTCAAACCCTACCCATTTCACTATTTTCGATTTTGAGCAAAAGTGGAAGGAGAAATCTTCACAAAACCTTTGTTTGTGAGATTTATTGTAGGATTTGGAGTCCTTAAGAGGTATGGAACCCTTCCTAAAGTTTTTATGATGTTTGGTGTTGAAATGGGTTAGCTTTTGGTGTTTTATGTGGGTTTGTTTTGGGTATATGTTTTATATGTTTGGGGTATGATTTTTGAAGTGTTTTATGTGGGTTTTAGTGTGTTATGATGATGTTGATGTTGTAGAAAAGTTTGAGTTTGAAGGGTTTGAAGTAGAGCTTGAAAAATGCTCAAAAATGGCGAATTTCGATGTACAGGGATTGGCGATCGATCGCCCGTTTTTGGAGATCGATCGCGAGCCAGCAGTAGGCTCCAGAACCATTTGGCGATCGATCGCCACTTTTGGGCGATCGATCGGCGAGGTTGGCGATCGATCGCGCCAAAAGTGGCGATCGATCGCCGAAGGTACAAAAAGTCAGCAACGGGCAGTGCGATCTCGCGATCGATCGAGGCATCTCAGCGATCGATCGCGAGTCACACAATTATGTGTTTTTGTTATTTTTTGTGGGATTTTTGGATATTGGACTATATTTAGCTTCTAATATCGATTTGTATGGTTATGTAGAACCATCCCAGGTACCCACAACTTCAAGGAGATAAAGTTCTACAACTTCTCCATTTTTGAGATTAAGGTACGTAAGAGACGTACGGGCATCGGACGGTAAACCATACTCCTATATTATGATCATACTATGATTTCATAAGAATTTACGATGCTATGATGATCTGTACCCAGGGCTGACTGAAGACCTTCCCAAAAGTGAGATGTAAACTGCGGATCTCGATCAGACACAATCAAAACAGAGATCCCATGCAGTCTCACTACATATCTGACATATAACTGAGCCATCCTCAAGTACGTGAAGGTCATTCTGTATGGAATGAAGTGAGCCACTTTAGTCAGTCTGTCCATGACTACCCAGATAGCATCAAAACCCGAAACGGTCCTAGGTAAGTGGGTCACGATGTCCATGGATATGTGCTCCCACTTCCACTCTGGGACTTCCAAGCTCCTAAGCTCAACTCCAGGCCTCTGCCTCTCAGCCATCACTTGCTGACAAATCAAGCATCGCCTAACGAATGTAGTAACATCTTGTTTCATTCGTTTTCACCAAAACTGGCCACATAAATCTTTGTACATTTTCTTTCCGCCCGGGTGGATACTCATCCTGCTGCAATGGGCTCGTTGTAATATTCCCTGACGCAACTCAGGCGTATTCGGAACCACCCATCGGTCACCTAACCTCAAAGAACCGTCCTCAGCTATTCTGAACCTCGACGACAGACCCAGACGAACCAGTGACAACCATCTCTTGACCTCTTCGTCTGCCCCCCTAGCCTTCCGGATGTGTTCATAAATGTCCGGCTCAGCTAATAAAGTTAATACCTGTACCGGTGAAGCAGACACATCATAATCAAAACCCAGCTGACAGTAGGAAGTCATCATAGCTGACAAACACATGACGTCCTCTACTGTGTTCTTCACTTTCCGACTCAAAGCGTCGGCTGTCAAATTCGCTCTTCCCGGATGGTACTCGATTTCACAATCATAGTCTTTCAGTAGGTCCATCCATCTTCTTTGTCTCATATTCAGCTCAGCCTGCGTAAACAAGAACTTCAGGCTCTTGTGATCGGTGTAGATGGTAAATGAGGTACCAACATTTTCCTCTGCCATGCGCGATCGATCGGAGGGAACTTCTCGATCGATCGAGCAGCTCTATAAACGCGAGAAACCACCATTTTCGAGCATATCATACTTGCTAACACATAATACACCAAAAGCCATCAAACTCTAACAACACAAAACACCTTAAAGTTCATTATACTACCATGAAACTACACAACAACAAATTCCAACAAAAATACTGCCATACATGCCATTTACTCTCAATATTATAACTCTCCTTAACCGAAACATTAACCATAACATAAACATGGTTCCTCACCCTTTTTACTCCAACTTTTGCAAGATTTCAAGCAATTAAATTGCAAATCTCTTCCTCCTACTTTCCTGCCTGTTGTTGGACGATTTTGGGGGAAAAAGGGAAGAGATTTCTGAGATAGAATATGAGGTGGGAGAGTGGAGAGGAGGTATGGGTTGAGGGGGTGGTTGGATGGTGGGTTATGTGATGTGTTATATTTTGGTCCCGGTATTTAGCATGACGTATTAAAAATATCCTCACATGATATTTTATCATATTTAATCAATAAAATACTTCAAATTCCAATTAAACATGCTATACCACAATGACCAACACACACCCCAAACAATCATGCCATAACCCAAATTCCCAACATATATCACATGCACCCTGAAATGCATTAATAGACCATGACCACCACATGACTAAGCATTTCCCAATATAAATAAATCAACTCCATAATTTAACACCATAATCCTCATATAACATAATAAATATTCAAATGCACATAATCATTTTGGGGATATCACACACAGGATGCTATTGAACTACCTAATAATGAACTACCATGATCCCAAAGACGATAATCCCTCCTCAGAGGAAGTCAACCGGACCTCACGATCATTCTTCAGAATACATCGTGCCATTGAGATTACCAATCTCAAGGTGCCACAATCTCTCACCAGAGATTTATTCATCCAAGCATACTAATCCGATGCTCGACAAGTACCAAAATGCTAACATTTGCATACACATACGGGTATACATGCCTAAGCACCAACACCACATGCATACTCAATGCACTCGGCTCGGGTATCTCCAATCATACCCATAAGCACCAGATACAATTGCCAATCCCCAGTTATTCTCACCTAGCGGAGAATATTGATTGACGAACCAATGACTAATGGTGTGATCCAACATCAACACCACACACACCGACTCATCGAATCTTCCAAAGATTCCCAATAGTTATAAGAATACCGCCTTGCTCACTAGGAAGATGTCATGAACCCATGACCTTCCAACATCGAACCACCGTTCGGGAAAACCTTGATATATTTATACCAAATTATATCCCGTACCAATAAATACACAACTGGTTCATAATAGTGCATCATTGCTACTATTACAAAATCAAAATCCCTATACCCAATGTATACCCATTGTAACGATGCTCTGTACTAATACCATAGTATTCCACATTCCCGAGCATCATCCCAGAGACGTCTCCTTGTACGTCTCACCGAAAAAAATAGAAAGCCATTACTCAGTCCAATACCAGTAATGCCTACCATGGCTGATTTATAATCAACCCTTGATCAACACAAGTTGTCTCCATGACAGTATGTTCCAAATCTCTCCAAGAGATACAATCAATATAGTAGTGTCACCCCAATAACTATATTTCACAATTTCAATTGCGTCCCCCCATTACATGCCATATGCAAGGATTCTCAACCATCGATAACAACGACTTGTCGACACTCACGTTGGTACTCCCAACAAAATTGAGCTGTCCCAGTACAAGTCTCTCGAAATACTTAACGTATAAACGTTCTCGTGAGGTATTCTCTACCTCAATCCTCATGCCACATAGTGACTACAAGTGTCCACCATAAACCCCCGTCGTATCATCATACGATTCACCAAACTCGGTTCCAACGAGCAGTATAATGGCTACAACAAGCTCACTATAGTACTGCAATAATACTAGGCTAGCAGATCGCTGCCTCCTTAGGTTTATACCATACCTACCAACGAATCATACGTTCCACCCCAGTATACCATACAATACCATCAATTAGAGTAGTGGGTCATCACCCAAAATTTCTCATGCACTAATGCACAACTAACATCCGGTGTCCTTACTCAACCACAATGCAATCCTAATCCATTAGGATTTATTCTTGTGTGGGTGTGACCATGTCCATCATACGTCACTTCGGTATATGCAAGTAGTTTCCTCAACTCCTCTTACCACCAGTCCCCAACGAGTATACCCAAAAGTACCACTACTCGTAAAATATTTACCACGAATATGTGATGTGGTACACTTCCTGTATGGTACATCCATTTATTCATCGAGCAAACCTGCTCGGAATAATGGTCTCGTCAACTGGTGACGCAGACACCACATGGTGCCCACCATCGGCACTCAAACCATACGACTAAATACATTTACCTAACTGTATTTTTTCATCGTAACGACGACATTCCTCCACATAGAACATCCTCTATGTCATCGTCATCCAGTGATGGTACATGTCAACACATGACATCCATAATATCATCGTCAGCCCGTGACGGTATATGTCAATATATGACATCCACAATATCATCGTCAGCCCGTGACGGTATATGTCAATACATGACATCCACAATAACATCGTCAACCTGTGATAGTACATGTCAACACATGACATCCAAAATATCATCGTCAACCTGTGAAGGTATATGTCAATACATGACATCCACAATATCGCTAACAAAATAGTAATCTACCATAACTCATCGCTAATAAGATAGCGGCATACATGTACCCATTGCCCAATAGAGGTACGCAATCAGCACCCATCGCTCGAAGGCGGCACAATCCCGAGCTATGAAATCAGTGGTATGAGCCCTCGCTATGTAATCAGCGGCATAAATCATCGCTCTAGAATCAACAGCATAAACCATCGCTATAGAATCAGCGGCATAAACCATCGCTACAAAATCAGCGGCAAAAACCCTCACCATAGAATGAGCGGCATGAACCACCGCTATATATATATATATACCTGGCGGCATGAACCATCGCCACAGAACTAACAGAATGAACCATCGCTATATATACCCAGCGGCATGAACCATCACCATATATATATACCCAGCGGCATGAACCATCGCCATAGAACTAGCGGAACGAACCATCGCTATATATACCCGGCGGCATGAACCATCGCCATAAGACTAGTGGAATGAACCATCGCTATATATACCCGATGGCATGAACCATCGCCATAAGACTAGCGAAATGAACCATCGCTATATATACCCGACGACATGAACCATCGCCATAGAACTAGCGGAATGAACCATCGCTATATATACCCGGCGACATGAACCATCGCCATAAGACTAGCGGAATAAACCATCGCTATATATACCCGACGGCATGAACCATTGACATAGAACTAGCGGAATGAACAATCGCTATATATAACTGGCGGCATGAACCATCGCCATAAGACTAGCGGAATGAACCATCGCTATATATACCCAGCGACATGAACCATCACCATAAGACTTGCAGAATGAACCATCACTATATATACCCGGCGGCATGAACCATTTCCATAGACCAATCTTGTTATAACAATGTATTTTAATGCACCTCTGTAATGCCTCGATTTGCTTTATACACGTGTCATATGATTATACCGTTAATAAGATTAATTTTGGTATGAGATGAACTCGGGTTCGGATTGAACAGAGGAAGAATGTTGCCATGCATGATAATAAAATGTTGAAACAATGAAAGAAAGAACTAATGGTTATGTGGCAATGAAATAGTGTGCATAAATCAATACATATTGATATATGAGAAGCAAACTAGAGATGTGAATTGAGAACATAGATCATATGTGTCTATTGACTTGGAATGTTGGTGCATGTGCATAGACAAGAGAATTTCAAGCATGAGGTGTGTAGTGGGATGTGAACTTGGCTATACATTTACCATGCATGTGAGAAGAATTACATGTGAATGTGCATTTGGAGTTAAAGGTGATTATATAGATGAAAATCAGATTTTAAACACATAATTCACCTAAACTCACCTACAAATCTCTACACATGCTCTCTTGACTCTCTTGGTGTCTTTGCTTGATTCTAGCTTGGAAGCATGTTCAACATGAAGTATTTGGTAAGGAAAGTAGATTTTCATGCTTTGGTATCATAGTTAATGGATGTGATGCCCCGAAATTAATTATATGCAATTTGGGCATTAATTATGTTTATATGATGAATTATGTTGATAATTGATTTATGTGTTGAAATTAATTATCATGTTGAAATGCTTAGTCACATGATAGGCGTGACCCGGGGTTGCATTTCAGGGTGCATGTTATGCCTGTTAGAAAATGAGGTGTTAACATGATTTAATTATGTTGACTGTTAATTATGAGGAAAGCATGATTTTAGTGGAAGTTGATTGCATTTTTGTAAATGCTTGTAAAAAATACCATGTTGGAGTATTTTATGAATCATGTTAAGTTTGGGGTGCAATTTTAAATTAATCCACAACCCCTTTTAACCCTTTACCCATCACTTTAACCCCACTTTATCCTTACTCTTTTAAAAATCCCCAATTCACTCTCAAACCCTACCCATTTCACTATTTTCGATTTTGAGCAAAAGTGGAAGGAGAAATCTTCACAAAACCTTTGTTTGTGAGATTTATTGTAGGATTTGGAGTCCTTAAGAGGTATGGAACCCTTCCTAAAGTTTTTATGATGTTTGGTGTTGAAATGGGTTAGCTTTTGGTGTTTTATGTGGGTTTGTTTTGGGTATATGTTTTATATGTTTGGGGTATGATTTTTGAAGTGTTTTATGTGGGTTTTAGTGTGTTATGATGATGTTGATGTTGTAGAAAAGTTTGAGTTTGAAGGGTTTGAAGTAGAGCTTGAAAAATGCTCAAAAATGGCGAATTTCGATGTACAGGGATTGGCGATCGATCGCCCGTTTTTGGAGATCGATCGCGAGCCAGCAGTAGGCTCCAGAACCATTTGGCGATCGATCGCCACTTTTGGGCGATCGATCGGCGAGGTTGGCGATCGATCGCGCCAAAATTGGCGATCGATCGCCGAAGGCACAAAAAGTCAGCAACGGGCAGTGCGATCTCGCGATCGATCGAGGCATCTCAGCGATCGATCGCGAGTCACACAATTATGTGTTTTTGTTATTTTTTGTGGGATTTTTGGATATTGGACTATATTTAGCTTCTAATATCGATTTGTATGGTTATGTAGAACCATCCCAGGTACCCACAACTTCAGAGATAAAGTTCTACAACTTCTCCATTTTTGAGATTAAGGTACGTAAGAGACGTACGGGCATCGGACGGTAAACCATACTCCTATATTATGATCATACTATGATTTCATAAGAATTTACGATGCTATGATGATGTGTATAATGAATAAAGATGATAAGATGTTTAAGATGATGTTATGATAAGTAAGTTCACGATGAAGATGATTTTATAATGAATAAAGATGATAAGATGTTTAAGATGATGTTATGATAAATGAAGATGATTTTTATGATGAATAAAGATGAGAAGATGCTTACGATGATGTTATGATAAATGATGATGATGTCTATGATGAATAAAGATGACGAGACGCTTACGATGATGTTATGATAAATGACGATGATGTTTATGATGAATAAAGATGACGAGATACTTACGATGATGTTATGATAAATGAAGATGATATGACGCTACTATAACGATTATGATGAGACGATGATGTCTATAAGATGATAATGCTTATATGATAATGATGTTTACAAGATGATGATGTCTATAAGATGCTATGATGTTTATGACGAATATGAAACTATGTTATTAAGAATGGTTGACTGTCCGGTGGTTATTATGGGCAAGCGAGGAAGGTCTTGCCGCTCACATAACTGAGCGATGGGGTACATCCCCTATCAAGGTGTAGCGACGGGTATCATCCGCTGAGCGATGGGGTACATCCGCTATCAAGGCGTATCGATGGGTATCATCCGCTGAATAAAGAGATACATCTGCTATCAAGGCGTAGCGATGGGTATCATACGATGTGTTATGTCGAGCGAGGGGGGGCCAATTGTGCCGCTGTCATAATAGAACCGGGACAGTTCCACTTCTAATCAACATAGTTTGATGTGATCATATATGTGAAGTATGATTTTAATCGTTTACCCCGAGAACTAACGATGATATGCATGACTATGAAACAGGGACAACCAAAGAGGGTTAATGCGATTAAGAGGAAGTATACGTTACCCATTTACTTCATGCATTTATTTATATCCCATTACCCCATGATGTCGAGTAATGATGTACATGCTCACGATGGGTTGTTCCTGTAGGTACACTTTTGGATTAGGAGGGCTATGGGCAGGGTTGAAGAAGTGAGCTTCGAGATGCCTTATGAATTAGGATTCAAGATTTGGTATAGTCTCTACTCCAGGAGTAGTATAAATCTATAGCGCCACTCATTTGAGAATGTAATTAATTTGCTTGAAGTTCTATTTTGGCCTGTAATTCTAATAACTCACGTAATAACCGGAGCCGTAAGCTGTCTGTGATCATTGTTTAGCCCTAATTATTTCTTGCTTATGATGTTAAGGTAGGAAGGCCCTACAATGGATCTATGTGTTTAGTATGTCAAACTTGAAATATGTAAAGTTACTACTTGCACATGAATTTCTATGAGTTGAAGTGATCATTTGAAAGTATAAAATGATGGAAAGATGTGTATATGATGCTAGTTTATCTAGTGATCAAGTTGTTATAGTAGAAATTAAGGTGTATGAGAAGAACCATGAAGATAAGCATCAAAATCGCCATGGTTTTGAAAATCTGTTGTCGATCAATGGATCGCTAGACTCATACCGATCGATCAGTAAAACAGGGGAAAGTAAGGCAGTTCATGTACCGATCGATCGTTGAAAGCGACCGATCGATCGTTGAAAGCGACCGATCGATCGGTGAAATGCCGTAGCATTTGTGAGAAATTCAGACATTTGAGCGATCGATCGCTAGCTTCTGACCGACCCATCGCTAGGGTTGTCTGTTTGGACCGATCGATCGCTAGAGTAACCGATCGATTGGTATTTTTAAAATGTTATATTTTGTAGCTTTTGATATTGATGCCTATGATAACATGATTTATTATTGGCATTGTTGTAGCATCATCACAGGAGACAGGACAACGAGACAGTTACACATTGACACCTGATTTATATCTTTTGTGTCGCTTTACAGGTACATGTTGACGTACGGAGTATAGATATTGTGTGATGATGTTATGAGATTGATATCATATGAATGGTGTTGTGTTGGTATCATATGATTTGTAGTATCATATGTATGTACATTCATGGATATCATGTGTTTGAGATGGATGAGGTATATGCTTTAGCATTAGAGATATACGCCTGGTTTGGGTAAATGCTCGGGTATGCTACATATACGTTAGCATTAGAGGTATACTCCTGGTTTGGGTATATGCTCGGGTATGCTACATATACTTGGTATGAGAGATATACGCCGTTTTTTGGGTATATGCTCTGGCTATTATCATGTGAGGACGGTACTATGATATGTGTTGCTAATATGAAGATGTGAGTTGGTTCCACTGACATATTGAGCGGAAACAGACATATCATATTAGTCTCGTGATAATAGGATGTGTGATGAGACATGTCATGACATAGTTGTATTTGTTGATGCATGATACAAAGCATTCACATTTGATGATTGTTATTGTGCTTAATCATTAATATTGTGTTTTGATATTGCACGGAGATAGTTGTTATCTATACTCACGTTGTGTGAATGTTTCTGTAGGGACTCATAGACGTGGGAAGACGGGATGTGAGTCATTTTCCGCTGCGAGCTGAACCACTGCCTAGGAGTTATCTTGGATTAAGTTGTTGCTTGTACATGTGATGTATAGTTGGTTAGGTTTTTATAACCCTTGTAACATCTTAACCAGTCAGAAACTCTTAACCAGTGCATGTTTTTACTTAATTCACACTCACGTATGTATGCTTAATTGATACATAATGGATTAAGTCAGAGCAGTGGTTCGAGAACGGGATGAACAAGGTTAGAGGAAGTGAGTTAGGGAGTTACCTAATCAATTAAAGGCATGTGATACTTATGATATAGTGTCTGGGAACATGCTTTTTATTTGTGTCTGTTATTGTTAACCCTTGTTTTGCAGGATGATAGTATGACTTGGCTTGGTCTGAATCCTTATGCGAGGCATAAGTGATGTTGTGGGTGTACCCGTGATTGGTATACCGGGATTTCTGTACTATCATTTGGCAGGGGAAACATGATATGTTTCACGGGAGCTATTCCACTGATTCCGTGGTAATGGTATGTAGTTCGATACCGAATCGGAAGAGTATGTTGTACAGTGGTTGGAGCGTGAACAACAAAGCTTGGTATTAGCTCCATGTGCAAAGTCAGCCTGCATGAGATTGTGTATCAGACTAATGATGGACTGGCCGCTGACATATGATGTGTGAATGGAAGTGAAGATACAAGTTATTGATCACTGTATCTAGTTCAAGGGCATTTCTTGATATTGCAATCTGTGGTTGCATTGTCAGTTCGACATGTATGGCCTGAATGGGAATGTAATACTTTGCTCTTGATCTGTGGATAGTATGGCTAACGTAGTGTGTTTACATTGGGAGATGATGCAGATATGGGTTACTTGTGGTACTCAAATGGTACATGTAGCGAATGCGATTCGTGTACAATAATAGTATTCTTTATTATTGTATTCCACAGCGGTAATTGGTGCTTTGTGAGATCACCGTGGTGATGATTATCTTGTCAGGGTATCATCTGTGTATGGTTCTCCGGTGTGCATGTGTGTGTTGAAATCTATGTTTGTTGTCATGGAGTTCACAAGGAACATGAAATTGGGAGAGTTCAATAATAGTGACGCTGAGGCGTATTGATGGAGCGCTACAACCGCAGTAACTGTGAGTTATATTGTTCGATTGTTATCAGCCTATGTCGTTTAATCGCATCAGTTTTCTTGCTCGTTAGCGCCCCCTGCCCCTATTTGATTAGTTTAGTCATATCATAAAGGAAAGCCCGATCCTCTTGTTTGATAAGGGAGGGCGACCGTAGAGCGAATTCGTATTTTGTAGCTGCTGCGCAGCTTCTTATTTATGTAGGAGTGGTAGTGGTGGGAGTCCTTGGGGCATGATGTGGTGGCTACTGTGTAAGAGTTCTCAAAAAACCGGAAGCGCCCCTTCTTTCAAACAAAGAGAGGAGGACGGGTTAAGCTGATGCCAGAACGGCTGTAGCTAACCTAGGAGTTTTGTTGTTGTCACTCGTGTTTTGGTGACTGGTTAACGGATTGTTTGATCCTTTCTGTGTATTAGCTTCTTGTGTTCGTTCTTGTTGTATCATATGGATTTGATCATGGAAGTCTTTCAGATTGAAAGAAAATGAGTACCGGCGGAGATTGCAGTGATGCAATGATCACCGGCAAAGATTGATGTGATGCCTGCACATGTGATCTTTGTGATGGCTGTACTGGACATACATGGTGCTATGTGGCCATGTATTATATCTGGTTAGTGTATAGTACAGATGGGAATGGATATCATTGTGTTGATGTGAACTCTGTCCGAGCTATAAGGTTGTCCGTATGAGACTCTATGTATGTGGTATGTGTGGCAGCCATGGGTGTCTTTGATTGACACGAGATACCTCAAGTGCATACAGTTGTGTATGGGTTGTTGTATATGAACATCTAGTTCTGTGTTTGTGAACTGTATTGTTGGTCTGCTTAGAATAGAGTGTGGGTATCTGTGTTGTTGCTGAGAGCATTGGATGCTTGTATGGCTTCTGGATATAGAAAAGGACGTCATGATAGATATCCGTAAACTGGTTCTTTAGTGGAACTGTGTGATATCCCCGAAATGATTATGTGATTTTAAACATTAATTATGTTATGAAGATTATGGTATTAATTTATTGGGTTGAATTAATAATATTGGGGAAATGCATTTCAGGGTGCATGTGATATATGTTGGGATTTTGGGTTGTAGCATGATTATTTTGGGGTGGGTGTTATTTGTTTTGGTGAAGCATGTTAATTGGAAATTGAAGTATTTTATTGATTTAATATTATAAAATATCATGTGAAGATATTTTAATACATCGTGCTAAATACCAGGACCAAAACATAACACATCACACCACCCAACACCTAGCCACCCCCCTCAACCCATACCCATTTCAGCAGCAGATTGGCTGCCCATACCTCCACTTGCCCTCCTTTTTGACTAACTCTCCATCACTCCAAACTCTCCCCAATTTTCACCCAAAAACGTCCAGCATCTGCTAAGCAAGTGGGAGAAGGTGATCTACCATTTTATTGCTTGGAACCTTGCCAAATATTGGAGCAAAAGAGGGTGAGAAACCATACCTTGCTTGGGTAAATTTTTGGTTAAGTTTGGGTTTGGTGATGATAGTTTTCATGCATGCTAGTATAGGTTTGGTCGAAACATTGGTATGAGTACATTCATGGTGTTTTTATGAAGTTCCTAGCATGTTTACTTGAGCATGTTATATGTGTTATGTGGTAGATTTGTTGGCTTGAAAATAGGTGCTCGAAAATCTGGGTAGAAATATGATACCCTGTTTTTCAGAAAGTTTGAGTGAGTAAGGATAAAGTTAGGGCGATTTTGATGCATGTGGGTTTAAGTTTGGGTAGAAATTCGATTTGAATACACTCATGGTAGTATATTGTAGCTCTTAGAATGTTTATTTAAGCATGTGGTATGTCTTATATGCTATAATTGTTGGTATGAAAATGAGTGTTCGGGAATCTGGAAAACTCGCGCACAGAGCATGTGGCGATCGATCGCTACAAAGGCATCGATCGATCGCCGAAGGCCAGTAGCCAAAATCAAGGGCAGGCGATCGATCGCCGTAAATGGCGCGATCGATCGCCTCAAGCCAGTGAAGTCTGGCGATCGATCGCCTCGATGTAGCGCTCGATCGCCAGATGCAGAATAGTGGAAAATAATGTTTTGTTGGAATTTTTTATTTTGGTCTATAAATTGGCATCTAATATTGTGTTGTACACTAGTGTAGAGCCTTCACAGATAGCTACACAACGCAGGGGATAGAGTCCTGCAACACACCATATTTTGGAAAGGTACGTAAGCGACGTACGGGCATCCCAACGGTAACATGTATTACATATTCATTATTTGACATACGATAAATGCGAGTTGTGCATTATGAGTACGATACATGTTGTTATGCATTGTTGTTGCATATGTATGTTGTGGAATAAATTGTGTGTATTCCACGAGTCAGGGTTACCACAGTGATGATTTTAATGCTTACCGCTTATACCACTAAAAATGTGGAGCGGGAGGGGGGAGGCTCACTTGCACATGGAGGCGAGGTTTACCATACGAAGCGAGGATAGAAATACCGCTTGTATGAAGAAGCGAGGGAGGGGGTTCTGCTTGTTCTAAAGTTATGAAGCGAGGGGCTTTAAAATACACTGATGATAAACTAACTAAGGATTGAAGTAAAGATTTAAGAAGTAAAGATATGTCATGACATTTATTTAAAGAAACCATAATATCATGTATTGATTTGATTATTAGTTATGGTACAGGGACAACCAAAATGGGCGTTTTAAATGCATTGTAATTCAGGAAGTATCCTATGCCTATGATTTATGCATTTATGCCTTACATTCATATTATGATTGATATGAACTATGATGTGCTCATGTGTTGGGGGTTGTCTTTGTAGGTGCTTTTGACATGAAGAACCAGGGTCGGGGTTGATTTGTTGAGCTGTAAGGAGTGCTACAGGATTAGCAAAATAGAGAATTACTTTTGTATAGCTTCTACAAAGAGTAGAGTAAGATTATAGTTAGTAACATTTTGTTAGGAATATGTGTAATTCCTTTTTGAAATTTTGGTACTGTAAATCTCTTAAGCTCAGGATTATCAACACGATCTCATACTCTGATTTATGAATGATTAGTTCTCTTAATTGCACCTTAGTATCTTGTGTAGATAACGGGGTCTTACAAACTGTGTATGACATCTTGTCATATTCTGGATTATTGCAGGACAGTAGTGATCTGTACACGTGATACCTACAGAGAGTGGTTGGCAATGTGAGACCAACAGAGATTGGTTGGCAATGTGAGTATCCGGTAAGCATTGAGTGTGAACTATTGTATGATAGCATAGCTTGGTGGCTATGATGTATGATTCACAAGTCTGATGTTGAATGTTCAAGTTATCCAGATTGATACGGAAGTTTGAGTTTCCGTCGATTGCTTGTACAATACGACTGTAGTACTGATGCAATCAGAGTTTCCGTTGTGTTGTGATTGTACTATGCGTTTGACATGAAATTCCTATATTCTTGAGTCAGGACGGGAGATGTATGACTGATGGGATCGTGATTGTGATATGCCGACCTCGTCATGCGATTGGTTTGCATAGTTGATTGGATTGTATTTTGTGCTCGATAGATGTTGGGTTGATCTCTATTGATGGACAGTCTGTGAATATGTTTCATGAGGAAACAATATGGTTGGTATGCTAAACCATGTGATGGTTGATGAATAGCAGATGGTTATGGGAAGGTTGAAGAAGCTCACACGTATGAGATAGTGTGATGGGACTTGATTTGTCCATGAAATGAATTATCTCTTGAGCTTGTTCGTACACATATATGTATGGCATTGAAGTTTGTGTCATGTTATAGTGATACGACCAATATGAGACTGATTTGACATATACCAGATGGTGAATGGTATTTTTGCTATATGGTTGTACTTGAGTATTCTGATATGATATCCTTTGAATGTACACGGAAGGTGAACTAGTAACATAATACGGTTACAGTATTGTGAAGGTATCATTGGCAATGCTATATGAGATGGCAATTCTTTTGAGTCTGATTGTAGAGTCATAGTGCCAGAATGACCATGAGTGGTATGGTAATTTGATTGTCATTCATGTCAACAATAGTGTGTGGATTGTGTGATTGCAGTTGAGTTGGAATTTGTTACCTTCCATGTATTGTTGGATTGGCTATTCCTTCATGAACCAGAGGTGATAACGATTTGCTGGGAGCAGTCGTGTTTATAAGGAATGCATTCCAATAAAGAAAGATTCAATGAATATTGTGATGACCAGGGATTATAGATGTTAATCCCGGAGTGTTAATAACCCCTAAAGTTGTTTTACGTGGCGATTTGGAGTTTAATCGCGGTGCTGGGCCTTCTGGGCTCGTTTATTTGGGTAGTTGGGATCGTTGGATCCCGAGGTTGAGATTGTATTCTCATTACGATGTAAAACCTAAGAGTTGGGTTTTTGATGTGTCTCGTGATCTGAGGTGCTTTGTGTGGGCACCGGTAAGGGGGTTTTGGAGTTAGAGAGAGAGTTTTTGAAAACAGATGATTTTTAATGAATCGTGATATATTTGTGGGGCTATTAGTATTTCATGGTATTTTTGCTATAAATACCAGTTGAACCCGAGATTTTAATTATTGGAAGCTTTTTTCTCCTCCAGCCCGTCACTCTCTCTCCCCGCGTCTGCCCATTTCCCGTCTCCCTCACCCCCGCCGCTTCAAACCGTGCCCCCGCCGCCGTCCGGCCACCATCCGGCGCGTCCGGACCGCCGTTGGCTTCGTCTCGTCCAGGCGCAGCTTCCCACACCAGCAATTCGATGTTTAGTCGCGATTTGCGTTCGGATTTTTGCAGAAAGCGCAGATGCCCAATTTCTAGGGTTCTTCAATTTTCGAACGTTTTCCTTCCGATTTTCGATTGGGTAACCTCCCTTACCACTTTTTCGTCATTCTCATGTAATTCCCTGTTTTTTTGGTGGCATTGGTTCGAAATTATTCCCTAATTTCGTGAGGGTTGTGTTCAAATTAAGGGTTATTGGCAGGGGGGGCGGTGATTCTTGTTATTGATTGATTAATTCTTGTTTTAGATGAATTATGGTGCTTGGTTGGGTTCGAATTTGTGAAGATAGGGTTCGAAAATTGAAGGATGTTCTTGAACAATTTTCGATAATGTCTCATTCGATTTCCCTCCCGGCATGTGCTCCGCCCCGAGTCTTTTAAATGGTAAATTGTCGTGTGTTGACAATAATTTTTGTGTATGAGGATTATGGGTGTGCTTGAGCATGGGTTGCATGTTCGTAAATAATTGTGAATTATTTATCGTGTTAGCACATCGTTCCTCGGGGCATGGAACTCGAGCAAGGTTTGGCTCGGACTTCGGAGATTTAAGGTACGTGCGACGTACGAGCATTACTTTATATGAGAGCATTGTGAAATGCATAGTGTATTTTGATTGCATTAGATGGTTGTACATATGGTTATATATATATATGTGTTGATATAGCTATGGAACGACCTAATCTTGATATCACCGCCACAAGCGTGCGTGATTTTAGAGTTGCATAACCTCATAAGATATATGGGGTACTGGATGTATATGACCATTGTAGGGCATTGAGATGCCTGAGAATGATCGTGGAAGCATGTATTCATTATAAGACATGTGAGATGTCTAAGTATAATGGAGAATTGGTAAAATAAATGATAGGCATTTGAGCTATCTGTGATTGGTAGCAAAGTTGAAAATCAGTATTAGATATTGAGATATCTATATTTGTATGTATAATGAATTTGTAATCATTAATTATTGATATTTGAGAATCAGGCATGCGATGAGTTAAATCAATGTGTTGATTTACTGATTTTTGAGATTTGATGAGTTTGATGATTGTGAGAACAGGGACAGTACACGGAATCCCGGATGAGGACGTTGCCATCCAGGGAGTATCATTTAAAATTCATTAGTATTTACTTTTGTTGTAAATTATGAATTTCATTATTGTGATTATGGGATTTTGTGTATTGGTATGCTCACCCCGTTGGGGGCTGTCTCTGTTGGGGCAGGTGAACATGTACATCGATGGCTGTGGAGCTGAGCTCGAGTTGTTGATTGGATGTACTCCCAGGATCGTGGTACCAGGGCTTGATGGAGCACGGTATCGTATAGAGTACTTACATTCACCCGAGGGTTATATACACATTTATGATGCTCGCATGTGAGCACGGTTATACTTGTATATGGGTTGTATATAAAGGCATGAGCCTTTCTGTCTTTCATTCTATGTTGCATGCAATTAAGGGTAGAATTGCTAATGATATGAGAGTCATTGGTGTATTTTGTGGGTGTTGAAACCCACTTATGTTGTCTTATGTGTGGTGTCTTCCCTGGCTGGGAATTTACTTAGTGTTGCTGTATTCTGTTGAGTATGTGTTTTTCCTGGCAGGGAACTATATTATGTGATGTGCTTTTATTTCGGGATGGCTCTATTTATGGGGAGACTCTGCCCAAATTTTTATAAAAGTCCACAATGTAAAAAGTGGTGTAATGGGGATGGAAATGGGCGGAATCTATGAGTCTATTTGTTGGTAGAGATGATCTTAATGTTGAATATTAAAGAAATTTTGTAATTGTCATTCAATGGTAAAGTATCATCTGAGTTTCCCGATTGATTTTATTGAAAGCATGTGCCACACATAATGATTAATAGACTAATCAAGGGTTAAGGGCTTGGGGTCCTTACATTAGTGGTATCAGAGCAGTGGTTAGCTCTTTGGGGCTGTTGAAGGCCTGGAACATGCTGATAGGGATGGGTAGCACATATTTATGCATGATAGTAGCTAGTGTTGTGTGACACAACTATTTTGCCTATGTGCATTTGTAACGTGTGATCATGGTGAAACGATTATATGTCATAACATCTATAGGATCATAATATAATCTGTTGATTATGATTGTGAGTTGTGACACAGGGACAACCATATGGAGCATTTTTAAATGCATTGGGATACAGGAAGTACTTTGTACTGCTCGTTATAATCATATTGTGGTGAATATGGATTATTATATGCTCATGATTTGTGATTGTTCCTGAAGGGAAACTATGACACGAAGGGCTAAGGCCAGGGTTGAAAGACACGAAACGGTAACCTGCGTTTTATATACATCATGGATTATGCATTGTGGATTGCATGTGTACAATGGAGTGATGATTTTAATGCTTTGCCGCCAAATGTTGAAGCGAGGGGTGGGAGTACCGCATGTCGCATTTGAGCGAAGTGCATTAAAATACACTCATGATGATATATATCGGATATAGTATATTGTAGGGTCTTCCTACCTTGACATCGTCTTAATCACCTATTAGGGACTAAACATGCATTTAATACGTCTTAGGGTTTCAGTTGTAGCTCAGAGCTAGTAAAATTATGGGCCGAGAATGAAATTTTAAAGGCTAAATAATTACATTCACAAAATGAATGTTAAGGCGATAGGATCATTCTACTCCTAGAGTAGATACTATCCAAAAGTTCTTGCATCCTAACATCTTTCATGCTCCTCATAGCTCACTGCCTCAACCCGGCCCTTAGTCCTTTAGTCCAAAGTGTACCTACAGGAACAACCCATCATGAGCATATACATCTTATCATAAGGAAATGGCATATAAATAAATGCATGAAAGTAATTGATAACATATACTTCCTTGTTAATCGTATTAACCCTCTTTGGTTGTCCCTGTTTCATAGTCATGCATAAAATCATTAGTTCTTGCCATAAATGATTAAACATCATACTTCACATATATGCTCACAACGAACTATGTTAATTAGAAATGGGACTGTCCGGGTTCCATTATGACAGCGGTATAATTGGCCCCCTCGCTCGACATAACACATCATATGATACCCATCGCTACACCTTGATAGCGGATGTATCTCTTTGTTCAGCGGATGATACCCCTCGCTACGCCTTGATAGCGGATGTACCCCATCGCTTAGCGGATGATACCCATCACTACACCTTGATAGCGGATGTACCCCATCGCTCAGCGGATGATACCCATCGCTACACCTTGATAGCGGATGTACCCCATCGCTCATTTATGTGAGCGGCAAGACCTTCCACGCTTGCCCATAATAACCACCGGACATTCAACCATTCTTAAGAACATAGTTTCATATTCATCATAAACATCATAGCATCTCATAAACATCATTATCTTGTAAACATCATTATCATATAAGCATTATCATCTTATAGACATCATCGTCTCATCATAATCGTTATAGTAACGTCTTATCATCATCATTTATCATAACATAATCTTAAGCATCTTGCCATCTTTATTCATCATAAAATCATCGTAAGTCTCTTATCATCTTGATTCATTATCAAATCATCTTCATCATGGACTTACTTATCATAACATCTTCTTAAACATCTTATCATTTTATTCATTATGTACACCATCATGGCATCGTAAATTCTTGTGCAATCATAGTATGATCATAATATAGAAATATGGCCTCTTGCCATATGGGCATCTTACCCCGTGGCATCTTACCACATAATAACATCGTATTCCATCATCATAAACTTACTTATCAAAATCATCATCATAAACTTCATCATCATAATCATCATCATCATAACTTACTTATCATAATCATCTTTATAAACATCATATCATCTTCATTGATCATAACATCATCATCATAAACTTGCTTATCATAATCATCATTATAAACATCGTATCATCTTCATTTATCATAACATCATCATCATAAACTTACTTATCATAATCATCATTATAAACATCATATCATCTTCATTTATCATAACATCATCATAAACATCGTAAATACTTATGCAATTAATGCATAGTCAGAGTTAGGAGTGTGTTACCGTCCGATGCCCGTACGCTTCTTACGTACCTTAATTCCAAAAGTGGAGAAAATTGAAGAACTCTATCTTCTCGATGTTGTTGGCACCTGGGATGGTTCTACACAACCGTACAAATCGATATTAGAAGCTAAACAATAGCCAAATACCAAAAATTCAACAAAAAACATCATTTGCCATGTTTAACACAGCGGCGATCGATCGCTACTTGAGGCGATCGATCGCCTCGCTCTTTTGTCTTGCGGCGATCGATCGCTTAATTTTAGGCGATCGATCGCCTAACACGTGAAATGGCTACTGCCTCTCGGCGATCGGTCGCCTCATTTTAGGCGATCGATCGCCTCCCTTGCGAAAATGGTACTGCCCTATGGCGATCGGTCGCCTCTTTTCAGGCGATCGATCGCCTCGCACAGAGTCGCGGTTTTTCACCATTTTTGTACATTTTCCAAGTTCAATCCCATACCATTCAAACCCAAACTTTCCAATCACACTAACATCATCATAACTTGTTAAAACCCACATAAAACACTTCAAAAATCATACCCCAACAACATACAACACATACCCCAAACAAACCCACATAAATCACTTCAAAATCATCCCATTTCAAATCCAAACTTCATAAAAACTTTAGGAAGGGTTCCATACCTCTTGAAGACTCCAAATCTTAACAAAGATCACACAAACACAAGTTTTGTGGAGTTTCCTCCTTCCTCCTTTGAGGGATTTCGAAAATGGGGTGAGGTTAGGGCTTTGTGAGAGAATTGGGGGTTTTGAGTGGTGGGGAAGAAGTTAAGGGAAAATGGGATAAAAGGGGAATATAGTGGGGTTATTAAAATTGTACCCCAAATTAACATGATGTATAAAATACCCCAACATGGTATTTTAAAAGCATTTACAAAGATGCATTTTAAACTTCCACTAAATCATGTTTTCCTCATAATTCCCAATCAATACAATTAAATCATGTTAACCCCATTTCCTATCATGCATAACATGCACCTTGAAACGTAACCCCCGGGTCATGCCTATCATGTGACTAAGCATTTCATCATGATAATTAATTTCAACACGTAAATCAATTATCCACATAATTAATCATATAAACATAATTAATGCCTTAATTGCAATTAATCATTTCGGGCGTCACATTACTCCCCTACTTATAAGATTTCGTCCTCGAAATCGCATGCACTTACCCAAAGTGAAACTAAACATAAATCATACCAGAAAATAGTTCCGGGTAATGCTGCATCATGTGCCGTTCCGTCTCCCACGTAGCCTCCTCGACACCCCGACGATCCCACTGAACTTTGACCATCGGTAAAACTTTACTTCGTAGTCTGCGATCCTCACGATCCAGAATTCTGACCGGTCGTTCAACGTAGGATACCCCTGAGTCCAACTGCACTTCAGTTGACTGTAATACATGAGACGGGTCTGGCTCATACTTCCGTAACATAGAGGCATGGAAAACATCATACATCCCAGATAAAGACGGCGGTAGAGCCAAACAGTAAGCCAAAGTACTGGTACGCTGCAATACTTCATATGGCCCAACATACCTCGGGGATAACTTTCCCGCATACCAAAACGAACTACACCTCTGGAGGGTGAGATTTTCAAGAAGACCCTGTCTTCTACTTGGAATTCTAGCGGTCATCGCCGCTTGTTGGCATAGGCTGCTTGCCTATCCTGGGTCACCTTCATCTTTTGGCGTATCAACTTAATCTTGTCTTACATATCCTTAATCATATCCGGTCCTCCGATCGCTTTACTAGTCAAGTCCTCCCAATACAGCGGTGACTTACATCGTTGTCCATAAAGAGCTTCAAAGGGCCATTTGAATGCTCGCCTGATAGCTGTTATTTAAAGGAGGACTCTACCAGTGGTATAGAATCTTGTCACGGAGTATCAAACTCCAATACACATGTCCTCATCATCATATCCTCGAGTGCGAAGTAAACCTTGGGTCTCTGTCAGACACCATCAAGACTGGAACACTATGTAACCTCACTACATCCCGCACATGTAATTGGCCATCCTTAGGCATGTGAAAGACACATGACAAAGGATGAAGTGAGCTACTTCGTCAGCCTATCCACGATCACCAGATCGTATCGAATCCAGAGGCCGCTCTTGGCAAGTGGGTTACAAAGTCCATAAATACATGCTCCCACTTCCATTGGGGGGTACTTTCGAGCTCTTCAGCTCGCCATAAGGCCTCTGCCTTTCTGCCTTTACCTGCTGGCAGATCAAACATCTTTTGACAAGGCCATAACATCACGCTTCATACGTCTCCACCAGAATTAACCACCTAAGTCCTTGTACATCTTCCTCCCTCCTGGGTGGATAGTGAACCGACTACTGTGGCCCGCTCCAACATTCCCTTACGCAACTCTGGTGTATCTGGGGCTACCCATCGGTGGCCCAATCTCAATTAATCATCTTCTGCCACTCTGAACTTTGATGGCCGTCCTTGAAGTACTATAGATGACCATCCTTGAACCTCATCATCCGACCTCCGGCTTTCCTGATAACCTCAAATATGTCTGGCTCGGCCGACAAGATCGACACTCGCACCGGCGATGTGTCCACATCAATATCATAGCTCGGACGGCAATAAGAAGTCATCATCGCTGATAAACACATAGTGTCCTCAGCAGTACTTTTCACTTCCGACTTAAGGTGCCTGCTATTAAGTTGCTTTACCAGGATGGTACTCAATCTTACAGTCAAAATCCTTGAGTAAGTCCATTCATCTTCTTTGTCGCATATTCAACTCAGCCTGTGTGAACAAAACTTCAGGCTCTCATGGTCCGTGTAGATGGTAAACGACGTACTATCCAAGTAATGCCTCCAAATTCCAAGGCAAACATAATGGCTGCCAGCTCCAAATCGTGGACTGGGTACTTAGCCTCATGTGGTTTCAACCGCCTCGATGCATAAGCCAGCACAAGCTTATCTCGCATCAACACATAGTCCAAACCTTGAAGTGATGTATTCGTGTACAAGGCAACCTCTTGTCTTCAGAAAGAATCACCAACCCTGGCACTGTCGTCAGACGACGCTTCAATCCTTGGAAGCTTTTCTCACAAGCTTCGGACCAAAAGAATGGGACTCCTTCCTGAGTCAACCGTGCCGGCGGCTTAGCAATCTTGATATAACATGATCCAAGGATACTACACTGCTCGACCAGAACTCGTACTTACTGAACTTTGCATACAACTGATGATCCCTAAGGATCTGGAGTACTGTTCTCAAGTGCTTTACATGTTCCTCTTCAGTTCGAGAGTAAATAAGTACATCGTCAATGGAAACTATGACGAACTGATCCAAACATGGTGGATCACCCTGTTCAGCAGGCTCATAAAATGGTTGGGGCATCCGTCACCCCAAAGGGCATGACTAAGAATCCGTAGTGCCCACATAAGGTCCTGGAAGCTGTCTTCTGTACATCGTCCTCTAAAACTCGAATCTGATGATCCCCGATCTCAGATCGATCTTACTGTAGAGCCTCGTACTCTGCAGTTGATCAAACAAATCGTCGATCCCCGGAAGCGGATACTTATTCTTCACTATGGCTTTGTTCAGTTGTCTGAAATCGGTGCACAACCGCAACGAACCATCTTTCTTTTCGACAAATAGGACTGGTGCATCCCAAGGCGATATGCTAGGGTGTATATAGTCCTTGCCAAGGAGCTCTTGCAACTGAACCTTTAATTCCCTTAACTCCGTTGGTGCCATCCTATACGGGCACGAAAAATGGTAGGCGTCCCTGGTAGTAACTTAATCCCAAACTCGACCTCTCTCGTCGGTGGGAATCCGGGAATCTCTTCCGGAAATGCATCAGGAAACACCGCCACTACGGGCACATCCTCAACCTTTAACTCTTTCTTCTTTCAGTAATAACCACAGTGTGATATCCCCGAAATGATTATTGTGATGTTAATCATTTGAGTTAAATTATGATGATTTGGGTGTTAATTCGTGGGTTTGGATTAGTATTATTGGGGAGTTTCATTTCAGGGTGCATGTGATATATGTTGAGATTTTGGGGGTCGTGGCTTGTTTATTTGGGGTGTGTGTTGTTTGTTTTGGGTAAAGCATGTTAACGAGAATTGAATAATTTTATTGAGAAAATACTATAAATATCATGTGAGGATATTTTTATACATCGTGCTAAATACCGGGACCAAAACATAACACATCATACCACCCAACACCCAACCACCCCCCCCAACCCATACCAATCACACTGCACAGCTGACTTTGTTCACCACTTGGCCCAATCATTCCACCACTCTCAGCCATCCAAATTCTCGAGCCTTCTCTCCCATATCTTCACCAGCTTCAGCTAAGCAAATTTCTGAGGAGCTTGTCCCTTTTCATCGCCTGGAAAGCCTTCAAAAATCGGAGCAAAGTACGGTGAGAAACTGTGGGACCCCGTTATCACATCAAGACATTAAGGTGCAATTTAGAGAACTAAACATTCATGTGAATAAATCAGAGTAACGTGTCGTGTTGATTTATCTGAGCTATAGAGATTACAGTACCAAAATGTTTCAAAAGGAAGACACAATTCCTACAAAGGTACTACATTATAGTCTTACTCTACTCAGTAGAAGCTATACAAAATTTTCTCTAACATGCTAATCCTGTAGCACTCCTTACAGCTCAGCATATCAACCCGACCCTGGTTCTCGTCAAAAAGCACCTACAAAGAAAACCCCCAACACATGAGCATAACACAATTCATATTCAACATAATATGAAAGTAAGGCATAAATGCAAATCTTAAACACAAGCCCTTCCTGTATGTTCAGCATTTATAACGCCCATTGGTTGTCCCTGTACCATAATTCATAATAAAAACACATTATAAGAATATATGGTTTCATAAATAAATGTCATGACATCCTTCCTCCTTAAATCCTTATTTCAATCCTGAGCCCTTATCATTAGTACATTTTAATGCTTCTTGCTACTCCATGTAAGCGGAATTCTTCCTCGCTTCCAATGGACCTTAGCGTAAGCAATTAAAATCCTTACTAAGATAACCTTGACTCGTGAAATACACCTCTTATATTTCACAACATACATATGCAAAAACAATGCATAATAACATGTATCATAACCTTAATGCACCACATTGCATTCATCATGCGTCAAAAAGACAAACATAAAGCACATGTTACCGTTGGGATGCCCGTACGTCGCTTACGTACCTTTCCAAAAGATAGAGGAGTCAATCGACTTTATCTCCTCGGTTGTGCTGGCACCTGGGATGGTTCTACATAGCCACACAACACAATATTAGGCACCTCATAATAATCCGGAAGCAAAACCAAATTAAAAACCAAATTTATCCTACAATATCATCTCGCGATCGATCGCCCATGAGCCCCGATCGATCGCGAGATGCTACTGCCTCGCATACCAAAAAAAAACATTCAGCAATCGATCTCCCCAATATTGGCGATCGATCGCCAAAACCTACTGGAACGTCGCGATCGATCGCGCCTCCTTGGCGATCGATCGCCAACCTTGTTCCTTTGGCGATTTTCCAGAATTGCTTAACACCGATATTCATACCCTTAAATCGAACATGTAAGACATAATACATGCCAATACCAACATGCTAGCAGTTGCACTACACTGCCCTGAGTGTATTCAATTCAAATTTACACCCTAAGCATAAGCCTACAAGCATAAACGTCGATCATTTAAACAAGTACTGGATCAACTTTTCTGGAAACAGGGTAACATATTCATTTCCAGATTTCTTGAGCACCTCACTTCATGCTATTAAACCTATCACATATAGCATAAAGAAAGCTCGAACAAACATGCCATGGGCTTCACAAAACTACCATGCATATTTTCACATCAAAGTTTTACCAAAACATAAGCTTGACGTGTATGATAATACCTTCATAAAAACACTCCCCACACATATATTTCCAGAAAACAGGGCACTTGAACCTTGCCCAGAATTTTCGAACACTACCTTTCACATGATTAAATCCTTCACATAATACATGCAACATGCTCAAGGAAATATACTGGTACCTTCAACAAGCTACCATACACAAAATCACATTGAAGGTTCGACCAAAACCTAAGTTAGCATGCTTCAAATATTCATGGTAAAACCCTTCCTAACATGAAAAACAGAGCACTACCCTGCTCGGATGTTCGAGGAACCCTTTTCTCTACTACAAATCTAGCACATAAAGCATGCAAGTTTCTTAACTAAACATGCTAAGGGCTTCACAAACATCACATAAAGGTATTCATAACAAGATAACATCATACCCTAAACTAGCATGCCAAATCTGCTACAAAGAACAAGCATGCCAGGAAACTGAAAACTGGGAAGAAAATGTGACTCCTCACCACTTTTGCCCTTCGATTTTCTATACGAAAAGAAGAATGAAACCCGATCACTTTTCTCCTGGAACTCGACCAAGTTGCAGAGAAATGAAGGGAAAAAGAAGGAAGCTTTTTGGAAGAGGCAAGATGAAAATATCTTCAAGTAAAGTTGCTTGCTTAGTCATCTGCTTTCCCAGAAAAACAGGGGAGGGGCGTGGGTTAAGTCAAGTGGGGGTGGGGTGGTTGCATGTAGGGTTGTTTTGGGGTGTTTAATTGTGTCCCGGTATTTCATACGATGTATAAAAATATCTTTCCTTGATATTTTATTATTTTACCACATCATTACAACAATTAAAAACACCTAACATGCTCCCTAAACCACATCCTCAAAATAAATAAATCACTCCCACATAAAATACGCCTTTAGCACATAGGCTCACAATTAACAACCTTTAATTGTATGATTACCCACATAATCATTTCGGGGATATCACAATACTCCCCTACTTATAAGATTTCGTCCCCGAAATCAAACATGCTGTTAACAAGATATAAAACAATATATAAACGCATACCAGAAAACAGCTCTGGATAGTGCTGCACCATGTGTCGCTCTGTCTCCCACGTGGCCTCCTCGACACCCCTACGATCCCACTGAACCTTGATCATAGGAATAACCTTGTTCCGAAGTCTGCGGTCTGCTCTGTCTAAAATCCTGATAGGCCGCTCCACATAAGAAACATCGGACTCAATCTGCACCTCTGAAGGCTGTAACACATGTGAAGGATCCGGCTCATACTTCCTCAGCATAGACACATGAAATACGTCGTGTATACCCGACAGAGAAGGCGGTAAAGCCAAACGGTACGCCAGAGTACCCACACGCTGTAAGATCTCATACGGCCCTACATACCTCGGGGATAACTTTCCTCGCATCCCAAACCGTACTACGCCTCTGAAAGGTGAGATCTTCAGAAAAACTCTGTCGCCTAACTGAAACTCCAACGGCCTACGCCGCTGATTGGCATATGCTGCCTGCCTGTCCTGAGCTGCCTTCATCTTTCCTTTGATAATCTTAACTTTCTCTTCCATTTCCTGAACCAACTCTGGTCCTCCAACCGACTTACGGTCCATGTCATCCCAACACAAGGGTGACCTACAACGCCTACCATAGAGGGCCTCGAAAGGAGCCATCTGTATACTTGCCTGGTAGCTGTTGTTGTAAGAGAACCCCACTAAGGCTATCGAGTCCTGCCATGATATGTCGAACTCTAGCACACAAGCTCTCAACATATCCTCGAGCGTCTGTATCGTACGCTCGGTCTGTCCGTCCGTCTGAGGGTGATAGGCTGTGCTCAGCCTCAACTCTGTACCTAGAGCTGTCTGCAGACCCCCCCAGAAGTGAGATGTGAACCGCGGATCTCGATCGGACACTATCGAAACAGGGATCCCGTGCAGTCTCACCACATCTCTGACATATAACTGTGCCATCCTCAAGTGCGTATATGTCATACAATAGGGAATGAAGTGAGCCACCTTAGTCAATCTGTCCACGACTACCCAGATGGCATCGAAACCCGAAACAGTCCTCGGTAAGTGGGTCACGAAATCCATAGACACGTGCTGCCACTTCCACTCGGGTATCTCCAAACTCCTTAGTTCACCTCCAGGCCTCTGCCTCTCAGCCTTCACCTGCTGACAAATCAAACAGCGCTTGACAAATGAGGTGACATCTTGTTTCATACGCCTCCACCAGAACTGGCTGCGTAAATCCTTATACATCTTCTTCCCCCCTGGGTGGACACTCATCCTACTGCAATGAGGTCGCTGTAATAAACCCTGACGCAACTCAGGTGCATCTGGAACCACCCATCTGTCGCCAAGTCTCAGAGAACCGTCCTCAGCCACTCTGAATCTCGACGGCTGACCTGAATGAACCACTAATATCCATCTCTGAACCTCTGCATCGGTCCCCTGAGCCTTCCTGATGTGATCATAGATAACAGGCTCAGCTAGCAAGGTCAAAACGTGTACTGGCGAAGAGGATACATCATAATCAAAACCCAAATGGCAGTAGGAGCCAAACATAGCTGATAGAGACATAGCATCCTCTGCTGTGCTCCTCACCTTCCGACTCAAAGCGTCGGCTGTCAAATTTGCCTTCCCCGGGTGATATTCGATTTCACAGTCGTAGTCCTTCAGCAGGTCCATCCATCTCCTCTGCCTCATGTTTAACTCAGCCTGTGTAAACAAGAACTTCAGGCTCTTGTGATCAGTGAAGATGGTGAATGAGGTACCATATAAGTAGTGTCGCCATATCTTCAAGGCGAACACTATAGCTGCCAACTCCAGATCATGGACTGGATACCTCGTCTCATGTGGCTTCAACTGTCTCGAAGCGTAAGCCACTACATGTCTGTCCTGCATCAGTACGCACCCTAATCCCTGTAGAGATGCATCGGTATAAAGAACAAATCCTTTGTTCTCCTTGGGTATCACTAAAACGGGTGCAGTAGTCAGTTTGTGTTTCAATTCCCTGAAACTCTGCTCACAAGCATCTGACCAACAAAAAGAGACTCCCTTCTGAGTCAGCTGAGTAAGTGGCTTGGCGATCTTTGAGAAACCCTCGACGAAACGTCGATAATAGCCAGCCAGACCAAGAAAACTTCGAATCTCACTGACTGAAGTAGGGGTAGACCAATCCATAACTGCCTCTATCTTCCTCGGGTCTACTGATATCCCCTCTCGTGATATGATATGGCCCAAGAATGCTACACTGTTTAGCCAAAATTCACACTTGCTGAGTTTGGCGTACAACTGATGATCTCTGAGGATCTGGAGCACTATCCTCAGGTGATCGGCATGATCCTCCTCATTCCTTGAATAGACCAGGATGTCATCAATGAACACGATCACAAACTGATCGAGGTACTCCTGAAATACTCTGTTCATCAGGCTCATAAAGACTGCAGGTGCATTTGTCACACCGAACGGCATCACCAAGAACTCATAGTGCCCATACCGAGTTCTAAAAGCCGTCTTTTGGACATCACCAGCTCTAACCCGTACCTGGTGATAGCCTGACCTCAAATCTATCTTGGAGTACACCTTCGTACCCTAAAGCTGGTCGAACAGATCATCAATCCTCGGAAGCGGATATCTGTTCTTCACTGTAGCCTTGTTCAGTTGCCTGTAGTCAATGCACAGACGCATTGATCCATCCTTCTTTTTCACGAACAAGACTGGCGCACCCCAAGGCGATACACTAGGACGGATGTATCCCTTGTCGAGGAGCTCCTGCAACTGTACCTTCAGTTCCCTTATCTCTGCCGGTGCCATCCTGTATGGGGCACGAGAAATGGCTGATGTCCCTGGCAGCAGCTCAATAGCAAACTCAACATCCCTGACAGGCGGAAATCCCGGAATCTCATCTGGAAACACATCAACGAACTCCGCCACGACTGGAATGTCCTCGGCTCTCTCTTCCTTCTCCTCTGAAGTATCCATGGCATAAATAAGGTACCCAGTGTGGCCGCGTTCCAATAACCGCGACATCTTAACCGCCGAGATTACTGGTATCTTTGGACGAGAGCCGTCCCCATAAAAAGTCCACTGGAACCCCTGATCAGACAGAAAACGAACCATCCTCTTTTGGCAATCTACCATAGCTCGGTATCTGCTCAACACGTCAATGCCGATAATGCAGTCAAAGTCTGCCATCTCTAACTGAATCAAATCGGCCCTCAGATCATTGCCCTCAAAATAAATGAGGCAATCAGATAACAGCCGATCCGCAATCACATGCTTTCCCGTGGGTGTCGAGACCATGAGAGGCGTGGGTAACAGAGACGAGCACAAGCGGTGTCCTTCCACAAAAGCAGTAGATACAAAGGAATGGGAAGCACCTGTATCTATCAATATAAGTGCAGGGTACGTAAGTAAATGGCACGTACCAGCAATGACTTCCTCTGGGGCTGCCTCAGCCTGCTCCCTAGTCAGTGCGTACACCTTTCCCTGCGGCGGTCCTGCCGTCTGACCTCCTTGTGGTCGTGGTGCAAACTGCTGTCTCTGTGGTGCCCTCCCAGCATCAAACCTTGGCCTATTCGGCCCTGAGTCTGTCTGACCTGCCCGGTTTGGGCAACCTCGAGCCATGTGGCCCATCTTGCCACAAATATAGCAACCTAGACAGTCACGTAACAAGTGCCATCCTCCACAGTTGGTACACCTGGTCCCCCCTGCCTTGCTCCCCTGTGTGGGTCCCCGGTTGTTCTGCTTCTGTCCCTGAGGCTTCTTCCCACTAAATTTGGAAGATGATGAGGCCCCACGAGCCTTGAACTGATCCCCTCGTGGCCTCAGACTATCAGCAACAGGCCTCTGTGGTGGTACAGAAGGGGGTACAACATCCTTGTACGCATCCACGGCAATCTCCGCCAACTCTGCCCGTGTCAGGGCGTCATCAAATGAACTGGGGTTGTTGGAGATAACCCGATCAAACAGCTCTGGCCTCAGACCCTTCAGGAAGTTCCTCATCTTGGCATGGCTGCTGACAGCAATATGTGGTACATACCTCAGCAGTGAGGAATACTGCATAGCGTAGTCTGCCACTGACATGCTACCCTGCTTCAAACTGTTGAACTCATCCTCCTTTAATTGTCTGGCAGCTGCAGAGAAATACCGGTTAAGGAACCGGGTCCGGAATACAGTCCAGTCAACTGCCATACCTAGAGCTCTCAGCTCTATCACGGTGGTCTTCCACCACATAGCAGGCTTCTTAGCCATCTGAAACTCGGCTAACCTGAGCCATGCCGTGCGTGCACAGGGTGCAGTCACAAGTATCTGCTCTATACGTTCCAACCACTCCTCAGCTACTTCACCAGACTCAATTCCCTCAAACATGGGCGGATGGAAACTCAGAAACTGCTTCAAACTGAGCTCCCCTGGCAGTAACATCTGTACGCTGGGCTCCACGCCCATAGCAGGTGGTGGTAAAGGATTCAGCTGAGCGATACTGGCATTCCTACTGTCCATATCTCCTACCTCCTCATTGGGGTTCCCCGGGTTAATCTCAGACATGCTGTAACACAAAAGTTAACAACAATACAAAAAGTAGTTCATAATATAAGCCGTTAGATAACAAGAGTAAAATATTCAAAAGCATGTTAGTATAACACTTATACAACAATATGCATCACATGCATAACATGCCCAACAATGAATACCTAGCCAACTTGTCTCTAAAGGCTACCCTTCACTCTTCCCTGGTTATCTAACCACTGCTCTGATACCACTAAATGTGGGACCCCGTTATCACATCAAGACATTAAGGTGCAATTTAGAGAACTAAACATTCATGTGAATAAATCAGAGTAACGTGCCGTGTTGATTTATCTGAGCTTTAGAGATTACAGTACCAAAATGTTTCAAAAGGAAGACACAATTCCTACAAAGGTACTACGTTATAGTCTTACTCTACTCAGTAGAAGCTATACAAAATTTTCTCTAACATGCTAATCCTGTAGCACTCCTTACAGCTCAGCATATCAACCCGACCCTGGTTCTCGTCAAAAAGCACCTACAAAGACAACCCCCAACACATGAGCATAACACAATTCATATTCAACATAATATGAAAGTAAGGCATAAATGCAAATCTTAAACACAAGCCCTTCCTGTATGTTCAGCATTTATAACGCCCATTGGTTGTCCCTGTACCATAATTCATAATAAAAACACATTATAAGAATATATGGTTTCATAAATAAATGTCATGACATCCTTCCTCCTTAAATCCTTATTTCAATCCTGAGCCCTTATCATTAGTACATTTTAATGCTTCTTGCTACTCCATGTAAGCGGAATTCTTCCTCGCTTCCAATGGACCTTAGCGTAAGCAATTAAAATCCTTACTAAGATAACCTTGACTCGTGAAATACACCTCTTATATTTCACAACATACATATGCAAAAACAATGCATAATAACATGTATCATAACCTTAATGCACCACATTGCATTCATCATGCGTCAAAAAGACAAACATAAAGCACATGTTACCGTTGGGATGCCCGTACGTCGCTTACGTACCTTTCCAAAAGATAGAGGAGTCAATCGAATTTATCTCCTCGGTTGTGCTGGCACCTGGGATGGTTCTACATAGCCACACAACACAATATTAGGCACCTCATAATAATCCGGAAGCAAAACCAAATTAAAAACCAAATTCATCCTACAATATCATCTCGCGATCGATCGCCCATGAGCCCCGATCGATCGTGAGATGCTACTGCCTCGCATACCAAAAAAAAACATTCAGCGATCGATCGCCCCAATATTGGCGATCGATCGCCAAAACCTACTGGAACGACGCGATCGATCGCGCCTCCTTGGCGATCGATCGCCAACCTTGTTCCTTTGGCGATTTTCCAGATTTGCTTAACACCGATATTCATACCCTTAAATCTAACATGTAAGACATAATACATGCCAATACCAACATGCTAGCAGTTGCACTACACTACCCTGAGTGTATTCAATTCAAATTTACACCCTAAGCATAAGCCTACAAGCATAAACGTCGATCATTTAAACAAGTACTGGATCAACTTTTCTGGAAACAGGGTAACATATTCATTTCCAGATTTCTTGAGCACCTCACTTCATGCTATTAAACCTATCACATATAGCATAAAGAAAACTCGAACAAACATGCCATGGGCTTCACAAAACTACCATGCATATTTTCACATCAAAGTTTTACCAAAACATAAGCTTGACGTATATGATAATACCTTCATAAAAACACTCCCCACACATATATTTCCAGAAAACAGGGCACTTGAACCTTGCCCAGAATTTTCGAACACTACCTTTCACATGATTAAATCCTTCACATAATACATGCAACATGCTCAAGGAAATATACTGGTACCTTCAACAAGCTACCATACACAAAATCACATTGAAGGTTCGACCAAAACCTAAGTTAGCATGCTTCAAATATTCATGGTAAAACCCTTCCTAACATGAAAAACAGAGCACTACCCTGCTCGGATGTTCGAGGAACCCTTTTCTCTACTACAAATCTAGCACATAAAGCATGCAAGTTTCTTAACTAAACATGCTAAGGGCTTCACAAACATCACATAAAGGTATTCATAACAAGATAACATCATACCCTAAACTAGCATGCCAAATCTGCTACAAAGAACAAGCATGCCAGGAAACTGAAAACTGGGAAGAAAATGTGACTCCTCACCACTTTTGCCCTTCGATTTTCTATACGAAAAGAAGAATGAAACCCGATCACTTTTCTCCTGGAACTCGACCAAGTTGCAGAGAAATGAAGGGAAAAAGAAGGAAGCTTTTTGGAAGAGGCAAGATGAAAATATCTTCAAGTAAAGTTGCTTGCTTAGTAATCTGCTTTCCCAGAAAAACAGGGGAGGGGCGTGGGTTAAGTCAAGTGGGGGTGGGGTGGTTGCATGTAGGGTGGTTTTGGGGTGTTTAATTGTGTCCCGGTATTTCATACGATGTATAAAAATATATTTCCTTGATATTTTATTATTTTACCACATCATTACAACAATTAAAAACACCTAACATGCTCCCTAAACCACATCCTCAAAATAAATAAATCACTCCCACATAAAATACGCCTTTAGCACATAGGCTCACAATTAACAACCTTTAATTGTATGATTACCCACATAATCATTTCGGGGATATCACAGAAACCATGCTCTGTTTTTGTTTTAAACTTGTTTGAGTACATGTTTTTAGGTGGCGAGAAAACGGCATGTTAGCTTAGGTTTCTTGAAACCTTTGATTTAAATGCTTTTATGGTGTTATTGTGAGGCTCTCTGTATTTTTCCTTGAGCATGTTGCATGTTTTATGTTGAGGAAATAAGCATGTAAAGAAGGGTGTTCGGAAATCTGGGTAGGTGTATGCCCTGTTTTTCTAGGAAAATATGGTTAGGGAGTGATTTTGAGGAGGTGGTATCATGCATGTTATAAGGGTTTGTGGTGAACCTTCGATTTGAGTTTATGCATGGTAGTTTTGTAAAGCCCTTGGCATGTTTGTTCGAGCATGCTTTATGTTATATGTGATAGTTATTATAGCATGAAATGAAGTACTCAGGAAATCTGGAAATAAAAATGTGTTGCCCTGTTTCCGAAAAGATGATCGAGTACTTGTGTAAATGGTCGTCGTTTATGCATATGGGCTTATGTTTGGGGTGTAATTTTGGTATGAATACACTCAGGGTAGTGTGTTGTAACTACTAGCATGTTTATTTGGGCATGTTGTATGTCTTACATGTTGGATTTAAGGGTGTGATTTTAGGTGTTCGAGAATTCTGGGTTGGCATTTCTCGAACAGAGCATCTCGATCGATCGATATTTCATCTCGATCGATCGAGCGGGGCAGAATCTTGGTTTTGATTTTAGGCGTCTTCTCGATCGATCGGGAAGAGGGGCCGATCGATCGAGAGACCCAGAATGTTGAAAAATATAATTTGTTATATTTTGTTAAGGTTTTGATATTGGATTGTAATGAGACATCTAATATTGTGTTGTACACTGGTGTAAAGCCTTCACAGGTAGCTACACAGCGCAGGGGATAGAGTCCTGCAACACACCACATTTTGGAAAGGTACGTAAGCGACGTACGGGCATCCCAACGGTAACATGTACTTATGTTTGTCTGTGTGACGCATGATGAATGCAATGTGATGCATTAAGATTATGATACATGTTATTATGCATTGTGTTGCATATTATGCATTGTTGTTGCATATTGTGATGTGGGATAAAGAGGTGCATTCCACGAGTCAGGGCGATCACAGTTAAGGTTGTAATGCTTATGCTTTACCGCTGCGCATGTGGAGCGGGAGGGGGGAGACTCGCTGGTACATGGAGGCGAGGTATACCATACTAAGCGAGGAAGAGATACCGCTAGTATGATGAAGCGTGTATGCGATACCGCTTGTTTGAGGTTAAGAAAGCATTAAAATAACTGATGATGACTGACTCAAGAAAAAAAAGAGGAAATGTCATGACATTCATTTGTAAAGCCATACATTCATATAATGTGTTTTATTATGGACTATGGTACAGGGACAACCATTGGGCGTTAGAAATGCAGGAAATACAGGAAGTGCTTGTATTTAGGATTGCGCATTTATGCCTTACTTTCATATTATGTTGAATATGAATTGTTTTATGCTCACGTGTTGGGGGTTGTCTTTGTAGGTGCTTTTGTTGACGAGAACCAGGGTCGGGGTTGATTTGCTGAGCTGTAAGGAGTGCTACAGGATTAGCATGTTAGAGAAATTTTGTATAGCTTCTACTGGGTAGAGTAAGACTATAATGTAGTGCCTTTGTAGGAATTGTGTTATTCCTTTTTGAAACATTTTGGTACTGTAATCTCTAAAGCTCAGGTTAAATCAACACGACACGTTACTCTGATATATTCACATGAATGTTTAAGTTCTCTAAATTGCACCTTAATAACTTGTTGTGATAACGGGGTCTCACATTTAGTGGTATCAGAGCAGTGGTTAGATAACCAGGGAAGAGTGAAGGGTAGCCTTTAGAGACAAGTTGGCTAGGTATTCATTTGGGCATGCTTATGCATGTGATGCATGTGGTTGTATAAGTGTTATACTAACATGCTTTGAATATGATACTCTTGTTATCTAACGGCTTATATTATGAACTGCTTTTGGTATTTTGTTAACTCTTGTATTACAGCATGGCTGAGATTAATCTGGAGAACCCCAATGAGGAGATAGGGGATATGGACAGTAGGAATGCCAGTATTGCTCCGCCGAATCCTCTACCACCACCTGCTATGGGCGTGGAGCCCAGTGTACAGATGTTACTGCCAGGAGAGCTCAGTTTGAAGCAGTTTCTGAGTTTCCATCCGCCCATGTTTGAGGGGATTGAGTCTGGTGAAGTAGCTGAGGAGTGGTTGGAATGTATAGAGCAGATACTTGTGACTGCACCCTGTGCACGCACGTCCTGGCTAAGGTTAGCCGAGTTTCAGATGGCTAAGAAGCCTGCTATGTGGTGGAAGACCACGGTGATGGAGCTGAGAGCTCTAGGTATGGCAGTTGACTGGACTGTATTCCGGACCCGGTTCCTTAACCAGTATTTCTCTGCAGCTGCCAGACAATTAAAAGAGGATGAGTTCAACAGTTTGAAGCAGGGTAGCATGTCAGTGTCGGACTATGCTATGCAGTATTCCTCACTGCTGAGGTATGTACCTCATATTGCTGTCAGCAGCCATGCAAAAATGAGGAACTTTCTGAAGGGATTAAGGCCAGAACTATTTGATAGGGTTATCTCCAACAACCCCAGTTCATTTGATGACGCCCTGACACGGGCAGAGTTAGCGGATATTGCGGTGGACGCGTACAAGGATGTTGTACCCCCTTCTGTACCACCACAGAGGCCTGCTACTGATAGTCTGAGGCCACGAGGGGATAAGTTCAAGGCTCGTGGAGCCTCATCATCTTCCAAATTTAGTGGGAAGAAGTCTCAGGGTCAGAAACAGAACAATAAGGGACCCACACAGGGGAGCAAGACTGTGGGAAGCAAGTGTAGCAACTGTGGAGGATGGCACTTGTCACGGGACTGTCCGGGTTGCTATGTCTGTGGCAAGGTGGGCCACTTTGCTCGAGGTTGCCCCAATCGGGCAGGTGAGGCAGTCTCAGGGCCAAATAGGCGATGTTTGATGCTGGGAGGGCACCACAGAGATAACAGTTTGCACCACGACCACAGGGAGGTCAGACGGCAGGACCGCCGCAGGGACAGGTGTATGCGCTGACCAGGGAGCAGGCTGAGGCAGCCCCAGAGGAGGTCATTGCTGGGACGTGCCATTTATTTACGTACCCTGCACTTATATTGATAGATACAGGTGCTTCCCATTCTTTTGTATCTACTGCTTTTGTGGAGGGACACCGTTTGTGCTCGTCTCTGTTACCCACGCCTCTTATGGTCTCGACACCCACGGGGAAGCATGTGATTGCGGATCGGCTATTGTCTGATTGCCTCATTTATTTTGAGGGCAATGATCTGAGGGCCGATCTGATTCAGTTAGATATGGCAGACTTTGACTGTATTATCGGCATAGATGTGTTGAGCAGATACCGAGCTGTGGTAGACTGCCGGCAGAGGATTGTACGTTTTCTGTCTGATCAGGGGTTTCAGTGGATCTTTTATGGGGACGACTCTCGTCCAAAGATTCCGGTAATATCAGCGGTTAAGATGGCGCCATTATTGGGAGCGCGGCCACACAGGTTACATCATTTATGCTGTGGATGTATCTGAGGAAAAGGAAGTAAGAGCTGAGGACATTCCGGTTTTGGCGGAGTTCATTGATGTGTTCCCAGATGAGATTCCGGGATTTCCGCCTGTCATGGATGTGGAATTTGCTATTGAGTTGCTGCCAGGGACTTCTGCTATATCCCGTGCTCCTTACAGGATGGCACCGGCAGAGCTGAGGGAACTGAAGGTACAGTTACAGGAGCTCCTCGACAAGGGATACATTCGTCCTAGTGTATCGCCTTGGGGTGCACCAGTCTTGTTCGTGAAAAAGAAGGATGGATCAATGCGTCTGTGCATTGACTATAGGCAATTGAACAAGGTCACAGTGAAGAACAGATATCCACTTCCGAGGATTGATGATCTGTTCGACCAGCTTCAGGGTACAGAGGTGTACTCCAAGATAGACTTGAGGTCAGGCTATCATCAAGTGCGGGTTAGAGCTGGTGATGTCCAAAAGACGGCTTTTAGAACTCGGTATGGGCACAATGAGTTCTTGGTGATGCCATTCGGGGTGACGAATGCCCCTGCTACTTTTATGAGCTTGATGAACAGGGTATTTCAGGAGTACCTCGATCAGTTGTAATCGTGTTCATTGATGACATCCTGGTCTATTCAAGGAATGAGGAGGATCATGCCAATCATCTGAGGATAGTGCTCCAGATCCTCAGGGATCATCAGTTGTATGCCAAACTCAGCAAGTGTGAGTTTTGGCTGAGCAGTGTTGCATTCTTGGGTCATATCATATCACGAGAGGGGATATCAGTAGACCCGAGGAAGATAGAGGCAGTTATGGACTGGTCTGCCCCTACTTCAGTCAGTGAGATTCGAAGTTTTCTTGGTCTGGCTGGCTATTATCGACGTTTTGTCGAGGGTTTCTCAAAGGTCGCCAAGCCACTTACACAGCTGACTCAGAAGGGAGTCCCATTCTGTTGGACAGAGGCTTGTGAGCAGAGTTTCAGGGAATTGAAGCACAGGCTGACTACTGCACCAGTTCTAGTGATTCCCAAGGAGAACAAAGGATTTGTTATTTATACCGACGCATCGCTACAGGGATTAGGGTGCGTACTGATGCAGGACAGACATGTAGTGGCTTATGCTTCGAGACAGTTGAAGCCACATGAGACGAGGTATCCAGTCCATGATCTGGAGTTGGCAGCTATAGTGTTCGCCTTGAAGATATGGCGACACTACTTATACGGTACCTCATTTACCATCTTCACTGATCACAAGAGCCTGAAGTTCTTGTTTACACAGGCTGAGTTGAACATGAGGCAGAGAAGATGGATGGACCTGCTGAAGGATTATGATTGTGAAATCCTATACCATCCCGGGAAAGCAAATCTGACAGCCGACGCCCTGAGTCGGAAAGTGCGGAGCACTGCAGAGGATGCCATGTGTTTATCAGCTATGTTGGGCTCCTACTGCCATTTGGGATTTGATTATGATGTATCTTCTTCACCAGTACAGGTTTTGACCTTGCTAGCGGAGCCTGTTATTTATGATCACATCAGAAAGGCTCAGGGGACCGATGTAGAGGTTCAGAGATGGATGTTAGTGGTTCATTCAGGTCAGCCATCGAGATTCAGAGTGGCTGAGGACGGTTCTCTGAGACTTGGTGATAGATGGGTGGTTCCAGATGCACCTGAGTTGCGTCAGGGTTTATTACGGCGAGCTCATTGCAGTAGGATGAGTGTCCACCCAGGCGGGAAGAAGATGTATAAGGATCTACGCAGCCAGTTCTGGTGGAGACATATGAAACAAGATGTCACCTCATTTGTCAAGCGTTGTTTGATTTGTCAGCAGGTGAAGGCTGAGAGGCAGAGGCCTGGAGGTGAACTGAGGAGTTTGGAGATACCCGAGTGGAAGTGGCAGCACGTGTCTATGGATTTCGTGACCCACTTACCAAGGACTGTTTCGGGTTTTGATGCCATCTGGGTAGTCGTGGATAGACTGACTAAAGTGGCTCACTTCATTCCCTACTGTATGACATATACGTACTTGAGGATGGCACAGTTATATGTCAGAGATGTGGTGAGACTACACGGGATCCCTGTTTCGATAGTGTCCGATCGAGATCCGCGGTTCACATCTCACTTTTGGGAGGGTCTGCAAAAAGCTCTAGGTACAGAGTTGAGGCTGAGCACAGCCTATCACCCTCAGACGGACGGACAGACCGAGCGTACGATACAGACGCTCGAGGATATGTTGAGAGCTTGTGTGCTAGAGTTCGACATATCATGGCAGGACTCGATAGCCTTGGTGGAGTTCTCTTACAACAACAGCTACCAGGCAAGTATACAGATGGCTCCTTTCGAGGCCCTCTATGGTAGGCGTTGTAGGTCACCCTTGTGTTGGGATGACTTGGACCGTAAGTCGGTTGGAGGACCAGAGTTGGTTCAGGAAATGGAAGAGAAAGTTAAGGTCATCAAGAGAAAGATGAAGGCAGCTCAGGACAGACAGGCAGCATATGCCAATCAGCGGCGTAGGCCGTTGGAGTTTCAGTTGGGCGATAGAGTTTTTCTGAAGATCTCACCTTTCAGAGGCGTAGTACGGTTTGGTATGCGGGGGAAGTTGTCTCCTAGGTACGTGGGGCCGTATTAGATCTTACAGCGTGTTGGTACTCTGGCGTACCGTTTGGCGTTACCACCTTCTCTGTCTGGTATACACGACGTATTTCATGTGTCTATGCTGAGGAAGTATGAGCCGGATCCTTCACATGTGTTGCAGCCTTCAGAGGTGCAGATTGAGTCCGATGTTTCTTATGTTGAGCGGCCTATCAGGATTTTGGATAGGGCAGACCGCAGACTTCGGAACAAGGTTATTCCTATGATCAAGGTTCAGTGGGATCGTAGGGGTGTCGAGGAGGCCACGTTGGAGACAGAGCGACACATGGTGCAGCACTATCCAGAGCTGTTTTCTGGTATGCTTTTATGTATTGGTTACTTCATGTTGGTAAGCATGTTTGATTTCGGGGACGAAATCCTATAAGTAGGGGAGTATTGTGATATCCCCGAAATGATTATTGTGATGTTAATCATTTGAGTTAAATTATGATGATTTGGGTGTTAATACATGGGTTTGGATTAGTATTATTGGGGAGTTTCATTTCAGGGTGCATGTGATATATGTTGAGATTTTGGGGGTCGTGGCTTGTTTATTTGGTGTGTGTGTTGTTTGTTTTGGGTAAAGCATGTTAACGGGAATTGAAGTATTTTATTGAGAAAATACTATAAATATCATGTGAGGATATTTTTATACATCGTGCTAAATACCGGGACCAAAACATAACACATCATACCACCCAACACCCAACCACCCCCCCCCCCCCAACCCATACCAATCACACTGCACAGCTGACTTTGTTCACCACTTGGCCCAATCATTCCACCACTCTCAGCCATCCAAATTCTCGAGCCTTCTCTCCCATATCTTCACCAGCTTCAGCTAAGCAAATTTCTGAGGAGCTTGTCCCTTTTCATCGCCTGGAAAGCCTTCAAAAATCGGAGCAAAGTAGGGTGAGAAACCATGCTCTGTTTTTGTTTTAAACTTGTTTGAGTACATGTTTTTAGGTGGCGAGAAAACGGCATGTTAGCTTAGGTTTCTTGAAACCTTTGATTTAAATGCTTTTATGGTGTTATTGTGAGGCTCTCTGTATTTTTCCTTGAGCATGTTGCATGTTTTATGTTGAGGAAATAAGCATGTAAAGAAGGGTGTTCGGAAATCTGGGTAGGTGTATGCCCTGTTTTTCTGGGAAAATATGGTTAGGGAGTGATTTTGAGGAGGTGGTATCATGCATGTTAGAAGGGTTTGTGGTGAACCTTCGATTTGAGTTTATGCATGGTAGTTTTGTAAAGCCCTTGGCATGTTTGTTCGAGCATGCTTTATGTTATATGTGATAGTTATTATAGCATGAAATGAAGTACTCAGGAAATCTGGAAATAAAAATGTGTTGCCCTGTTTCCGAAAAGATGATCGAGTACTTGTGTAAATGGTCGTCGTTTATGCATATGGGCTTATGTTTGGGGTGTAATTTTGGTATGAATACACTCAGGGTAGTGTGTTGTAACTACTAGCATGTTTATTTGGGCATGTTGTATGTCTTACATGTTGGATTTAAGGGTGTGATTTTAGGTGTTTGAGAATTCTGGGTTGGCATTTCTCGAACAGAGCATCTCGATCGATCGATATTTCATCTCGATCGATCGAGCGGGGCAGAATCTTGGTTTTGATTTTAGGCGTCTTCTCGATCGATCGGGATGAGGGGCCGATCGATCGAGAGACCCAGAATGTTGAAAAATATAATTTGTTATATTTTGTTAAAGTTTTGATATTGGATTGTAATGAGACATCTAATATTGTGTTGTACACTGGTGTAGAGCCTTCACAGGTTGCTACACAGCGCAGGGGATAGAGTCCTGCAACACACCACATTTTGGAAAGGTAAGTAAGCGACGTAGGGGCATCCCAACGGTAACATGTACTTATGTTTGTCTGTGTGACGCATGATGAATGCAATGTGATGCATTAAGATTATGATACATGTTATTATGCATTGTGTTGCATATTATGCATTGTTGTTGCATATTGTGATGTGGGATAAAGAGGTGTATTCCACGAGTCAGGGCGATCACAGTTAAGGTTTTAATGCTTATGCTTTACCGCTACGCATGTGGAGCGGGAGGGGGGAGACTCGCTGGCACATGGAGGCGAGGTATACCATACTAAGCGAGGAAGAGATACCGCTAGTATGATGAAGCGTGTATGCGATACCGCTTGTTTGAGGTTAAGAAAGCATTAAAATAACTGATGATGACTGACTCAAGAAAAAAAAGAGGAAATGTCATGACATTCATTTGTAAAGCCATACATTCATATAATGTGTTTTATTATGGACTATGATACAGGGACAACCATTGGGCGTTATAAATGCAGGAAATACAGAAAGTGCTTGTATTTAGGATTGCGCATTTATGCCTTACTTTCATATTATGTTGAATATGAATTGTTTTATGCTCACGTGTTGGGGGTTGTCTTTGTAGGTGCTTTTGTTGACGAGAACCAGGGTCGGGGTTGATTTGCTGAGCTGTAAGGAGTGCTACAGGATTAGCATGTTAGAGAAATTTTGTATAGCTTCTACTGGGTAGAGTAAGACTATAATGTAATGCCTTTGTAGGAATTGTGTTATTCCTTTTTGAAACATTTTGGTACTGTAATCTCTAAAGCTCAGGTTAAATCAACACGACACGTTACTCTGATATATTCACATGTATGTTTAAGTTCTCTAAATTGCACCTTAATAACTTGTTGTGATAACGGGGTCTCACACACAGTATAGTTGAAATATCCTTTGTGGTCTCGTTCCAATAACCGTGCCATCTTGACAACAGATATTAACGGAATCCTTGAACGGAAATCATCCCCATAGAATGTCCATCGGACTCCCATATCAGACCTGAATCGGACAGTCCTTGTCTGCAGTCCACAACTGCCTGATACCTGTTCAGAACATCAATGCCTACAAACTGACATCCCCAGAACAATCAAGTCTGTCCTCAGTTCGTTATCCTCAAAATAAATGAGGCCGTCTTAACCAATCTGATCAGTTATCAAACTTCTTCCAGCGGGGGTCGAGACTACAAGAGGTGTGGGCGACGGAGAAGTACATATGTGGTGCCTTTCCACAAAACTTGTTGACATTTGCTGCCATACTGCAAGATAAGGGTTAACAACAATACCCAAAAGCAGTTCATATGATACATCGTTAGAGAAACAAAACATGTTCGTACAACATCATATACTTCATATGCAACATATGCATAAAACATGTTTAAAAGTAAGCACCTAGCCAACTTATTGCTAAGGCTACCCTTCACTCATTCCCGAGTTATCTAACCACTGCTCTGATACCACTAATGTTGGGTCTTCCTACCTTGACATCGTCTTAATCACCTATTAGGGACTAAACATGCATTTAATACGTCTTAGGGTTTCAGTTGTAGCTTAGAGCTAGTAAAATTATGGGCCGAGAATGAAATTTTAAGGCTAAATAATTACATTCACAAAATGAATGTTAAGGCGATAGGATCATTCTACTCCTAGAGTAGATACTATCCAAAAGTTCTTGCATCCTAACATCTTTCATGCTTCTCATAGCTCACTGCCTCAACCCGGCCCTTAGTCCTTTAGTCCAAAGTGTACCTACAGGAACAACCCATCATGAGCATATACATCTTATCATAAGGAAATGGCATATAAATAAATGCATGAAAGTAATTGATAACATATACTTCCTGGTTAATCGTATTAACCCTCTTTGGTTGTCCCTGTTTCATAGTCATGCATAAAATCATTAGTTCTTGCCATAAATGATTAAACATCATACTTCACATATATGCTCACAACGAACTATGTTAATTAGAAATGGGACTGTCCGGGTTCCATTATGAAAGCGGTATAATTGGCCCCCTCGCTCGACATAACACATCATATGATACCCATCGCTACACCTTGATAGCGGATGTATCTCTTTGTTCAGCGGATGATACCCCTCGCTACGCCTTGATAGCGGATGTACCCCCTCGCTTAGCGGATGATACCCATCACTACACCTTGATAGCGGATGTACCCCATCGCTCAGCGGATGATACCCATCGCTACACCTTGATAGCGGATGTACCCCATCGCTCATTTATGTGAGCGGCAAGACCTTCCTCGCTTGCCCATAATAACCACAGGACATTCAACCATTCTTAAGAACATAGTTTCATATTCATCATAAACATCATAGCATCTCATAAACATCATTATCTTGTAAACATCATTATCATATAAGCATTATCATCTTATAGACATCATCGTCTCATCATAATCGTTATAGTAACGTCTTATCATCATCATTTATCATAACATAATCTTAAGCATCTTGCCATCTTTATTCATCATTAAATCATCGTAAGTATCTTATCATCTTGATTCATTATCAAATCATCTTCATCATGGACTTACTTATCATAACATCATCTTAAACATCTTATCATTTTTATTCATTATGTACACCATCATGGCATCGTAAATTCTTGTGCAATCATAGTATGATCATAATATAGAAGTATGGCCTCTTGCCATATGGGCATCTTACCCCGTGGCATCTTACCACATAATAACATCGTATTCCATCATCATAAACTTACTTATCAAAATCATCATCATAAACTTCATCATCATAATCATCATCATCATAACTTACTTATCATAATCATCTTTATAAACATCATATCATCTTCATTTATCATAACATCATCATCATAAACTTGCTTATCATAATCATCATTATAAACATCGTATCATCTTCATTTATCATAACATCATCATCATAAACTTACTTATCATAATCATCATTATAAACATCATATCATCTTCATTTATCATAACATCATCATAAACATCGTAAATACTTATGCAATTAATGCATAGTCAGAGTTAGGAGTGTGTTACCGTCCGATGCCCGTACGCTTCTTACGTACCTTAATTCCAAAAGTGGAGAAATTGAAGAACTCTATCTTCTCGATGTTGTTGGCACCTGGGATGGTTCTACACAACCGTACAAATCGATATTAGAAGCTAAACAATAGCCAAATTCCAAAAATTCAACAAAAAACATCATTTGCCATGTTTAACACAGCGGCGATCGATCGCTACTTGAGGCGATCGATCGCCTCGCTCTTTTGTCTTGCGGCGATCGATCGCTTAATTTTAGGCGATCGATCGCCTAACACGTGAAATGGCTACTGCCTCTCGGCGATCGGTCGCCTCATTTTAGGCGATCGATCGCCTCCCTTGCGAAAATGGTACTGCCCTATGGCGATCGGTCGCCTCTTTTCAGGCGATCGATCGCCTCGCACAGAGTCGCGGTTTTTCACCATTTTTGTACATTTTCCAAGTTCAATCCCATACCATTCAAACCCAAACTTTCCAATCACACTAACATCATCATAACTTGTTAAAACCCACATAAAACACTTCAAAAATCATACCCCAACAACATACAACACATACCCCAAACAAACCCACATAAATCACTTCAAAATCATCCCATTTCAAATCCAAACTTCATAAAAACTTTAGGAAGGGTTCCATACCTCTTGAAGACTCCAAATCTTAACAAAGATCACACAAACACAAGTTTTGTGGAGTTTCCTCCTTCCTCCTTTGAGGGATTTCGAAAATGGGGTGAGGTTAGGGCTTTGGGAGAGAATTGGGGGTTTTTGAGTGGTGGGGAAGAAGTTAAGGGAAAATGGGATAAAAGGGGAATATAGTGGGTTATTAAAATTGTACCCCAAATTAACATGATGTATAAAATACCCCAACATGGTATTTTAAAAGCATTTACAAAGATTCATTTTAAACTTCCACTAAATCATGTTTTCCTCATAATTTCCAATCAATACAATTAAATCATGTTAACCCCATTTCCTATCATGCATAACATGCACCTTGAAACGTAACCCCCAGGTCATGCCTATCATGTGACTAAGCATTTCATCATGATAATTAATTTCAACACGTAAATCAATTATCCACATAATTAATCATATAAACATAATTAATGCCTTAACTTGCAATTAATCATTTCGGGGCGTCACATATATGCTTGGTGTTGCAGGTATAGACGGGATACTTGGTGAATATCCCATGAGTCATTGTTATGGATGAGTGATGGTTTTAAATGCTTTCCGCTATTTATCGTTTTGTGCCGCTAATATGTGAAGCGAGGGGTGGGAGCGCCGCATATCACATTGAAGCGTGGTTATCATATGAGGCGAGGAAAGAATATTTGCCGCTAAAATGTGAAGCGAGGGGTGGGAGCGCCGCATGTCCATTTAAGCGAGGTTATTTTATGCCGCCTATATGTGAAGCCAGGGGTGGGAGTACCGCATATTTTATTGAGCGAGGGGGCATTAAAATACACTATCGTAACAATGACTAGGGGTCGGCTATTCTATTGGCGATGGTTTATGCCGCCAGGTATATTGATAGCGATGGTTCATTCCGCTATATTGATTGGCGATGGTTCTTGCCGCCAGGTATATTGATAGCGACGGTTCATTCCGCTATATTGATTGGCGATGGTTCTTGCCGCCAGGTATATTGATAGCGACGGTTCATTCCGCTATATTGATTGGCGATGGTTCTTGCCGCCAGGTATATTGATAGCGACGGTTCATTCCGCTATATTGATTGGCGATGGTTTATGCCACCAGGTATATTGATAGCGACGATTCATTCCGCTATATTGATTGGCGATGGTTCTTGCCGCCAGATATATTGATAGCGACGGTTCATTCCGCTATATTGATTGGCGATGGTTCTAGCCGCCGGATATATTGATAGCGATGTCTCATTCCGCTATTCTATTGGCGATGGTACATGCCACCGATATTCTATTGGCGATGGTACATGCCGCCGGATATTCTATAGGCGATGGTTCGTGCCGCCGGATATTACATAGCGACGGGTCATTCCGCTACACCTATGGCGATGGTTCATACCGCCAAATATCTATAGCGATGTTTTATGCCGCTGGCTCTATGACGAGGGATCATGTCGCTGATTCTATAGCGATGGGTTATACCGCTATGTGCGTAGCGCTGGATTATGTCGCCTACGAGCGATGGGTGCTGCTTGTGTACCGCTGGTGGACGATGGATACAGGTATTCCGCTATCTTGATAGCGATGAGGTATGGCATATTACTTTTGTTAGCACTATTGTGAATACTACGTGTTGTTATATACGTCATGTGTTTGACGATGAGATTATGGATGTCGTGTATTGATATGTTTGACGATGTTAATTGGATGTCATATGTTGACATATGCCGTCACCGGATGACGATGACATAGCGGGTGTTCTATGTAGACGTGTAGCGTCATTTTGATGATTAATACATTTATGTTTGTGTATTTGGTTGTATGGTTTGAGTGCCTTTGGTGGCACATGGTAGTGTCTGGGTCACTAGTTGACGAGGCCATTATACCGAGCAGGTTGCTCGAAAATTTTTTGGGTGCGCCGTGTGGGAATTGTACCGCAGTACATATTCGGAGTATGTATTGTTCGAGTGATGATATCCTTTGGGTATACTCGCTGGTTTGGCTTAGGCCAAGTGATTAGTGGTAAGAGTAGTCATTGAGGAAACTACTCGCTTGTTGTTGTGATGTGCGGTAGGCGTGGTCACACCCACCCTGAGGGTGTGGGATAAGTCCTGACGGATTAAGGATTGCTTCGTGGTTGAGCAAGGACACCAGGATGTCCATTATGCTTTGGTGTTTTAGAGATGTGTGGGTAGTGACCCACAACTCTAATGGTTAGTACGGTATGGTATACCGAAACGGGACGTGTGTCACGTTGATAGATTGGTATGAGCCTAAGGGACCAGAGCATTGTTAGCCAGGTATTGTTTCAGTGTTATAGTGTGCTTGTGATAGCCATTATACTGCTCGTGGGATTCGAGTTCGGTGAATCGTATGATGATACGATGAGGACTTTTGGTAGACTCTTGTAGTCTCTTTGTGGCATGATAATTGAGGCAGGAAATACCTCACGGAGACGTTCATACGTCAAATGTTTTAAGAGACTTGTTTTGGGACAACTCATTTTTGTTGGAAATACCAACGTGAGCATCGACAAGTCGTTGTTAGCTCTGGTTGAGCATCTTTGTATATGGTATGCGACGGAAGTCACAATTGGAATTGTGTGGTATAGTTAGTGGGGTGACACTACTATATTGACTTTATCTTTTGGAGAGATTTGGATTGTACTGTCATGGAGACAGCTAGTATTGGTTGAGGGTTGATCGTGAATCAACCAGGGTAAGCCCTACTAGTGTTGGACTAGGTGATGGCTTCGTACTCCCAGTGAGACGTTCGAGGAGACGTCTCCGGGGTGATGCTCGAGTTGTGTAGTACTATGGCAATAGTACAGGGCATCGTTAGTTGAGTATACCTGGCGTATACGAGTTTCTATTTGATAATAGTGGCTTCGATGTACTATTCTGAACCAGTTGCATATTTTGGTTCCGAGTTATATGTTGGTATGTATATAACCAGTTTTCCGGACAGTGGTTCGAGGTTGGAAGGTCATGGATTCATGACACTATCCTTGTGGGAAAGGCGGTATTGATATACCTGCCGGTTGAATCTTTTGGGGAGATTCATTACTTTGGTGGTGTGGGTTGACCGCTTATTTTTTTAACAAAAGATATTTCAAAGAATGGTTTGAAGCGATTCTACCGCAAGTGCACGGTGTCAAGTTTTAGTATAGTGAAAATTAAGTAAAGGTTGTCGAATCCACAGGGACTAACGTATAAGTACCAAATAAGATCAATCAAATTATATTTAGCCTACGATTAAAGGAGTTTGATAAACTAACACTAAATTAAACTAAAGAACAAAATTAAACGAGAAACAATGACAAGAATGGTTCCGGAAATGCAAAGGTAAGTGACTCGAGAAAATTACCAAGTTCGTCGTTCAATTATGTTATCTCTAATGATTCAATGGAATTCTCACTTTATTAACCAATTGATTTTAAAGGTGAAAGGTTTTTATGATTATTCGATACACTCTCTCGAGCTGTAACGAAACTAACAATAAATTAGAACAAGTCACTCTCGTGCACCTATTTACTAATTCAAAGTTGCTTAAATTATCAAAACCTATTAACTCTAAATCTTTCGATTTCAAGTTCTCACGTATGCGATATCATCTCTCGATCTCAATCGTAACATACATCATAAATTAATGGAGCGTGTTACAGCGTTATCTCTCGATCTCGGCTGTAACCCTCAAATTCAATCAAAGCTAGCTAGACTCTGATCTACACATGCAATTAATTTAGGAACAATAAATATCAATGCGCGCAAATATCAATGAATCAATAATATCAAACACAACGAACTAAAACTTCAATAATATAAACCAATTTTAATTCAAATCAATAACAGATGAGTTTTCTTGTCTCTCGACCTTAAAAACAACAAATGAAAATTGAAAATCAAATAAATTTAGTTCAGAAATACGATAAACGATGGATGAATCCGTGCGTTGCACCGTGATTTCTTCTCTTGTTCCTTCCTTGCACTCCGGAACGGATAGGCTTGACTTTGGACGAAGAACGGAGATTGGATCTCCTTCTTCCGGCGTTGGGCGGCGGCTAGGGCGGCTGCTCTTGACCTAAAAAGTCTGATATTTTTCTCTCAAAATTCCTCTCCAATTCTGTGGAAGAGAGTCCCCTTAAAAAGCCCTCCAAAAATCTCGATAAAATAGGAAAATAAAATCTTCAGATCTCGCGTCTCGATCGATCGAGAATTTCACCGATCGATCGGTGCACTGTTCACGCCAACTTTTGGAACTTACTGCCTCGCTCGATCGATCGGGAATTTCCACCGATCGATCGAGATTTCTCAAAAATTGTTGCTGAAGTTACTGCCTCGCTCGATCGATCGATATTTCTACCGATCGATCGAGCCTTCGAAAATTCTGAGTCTTGCTACTGGCTGGCTCGATCGATCGAGAATAACTCTCGATCGATCGAGATCTGAAGAAACCATCTTCTACATTTTCATCATCTTTTATGCCTCGATTTCGCCCGTTATCTTCTCATTAGCTCATTTCTTCCACTTCTGATCTAATTTCCTGAAACAAATAAATAAACACCAAAAAACATAATATCATCCAGGAAAAAGTACAGAAAATGGGAAGAAATCACAGTTAAAAACACTCAAAATCTAAGCCTATCAACTCCCCCAAACTTAGACTTGATCGTCCTCGAGCAAGCAATAAACTCAAAAAGAAAGTTAAACTCGATACTAAGCATGAATTTTCTTTGCAACATATGTAACAGCTCAGAAATCCTACTTACACATCAATAGGATTCAATCAACATTTAACCAGAAGCATTTTCTCCTAAGTTAAACAATGCATCGAAACATCGGAACGTGCGTGTGTGCTATTGTCAAACATGAGTTACATATATATCTTTAACATCAACATGTGCCATATTAACTCCTAGTCAAGATTACTTTGAATTACTCTACAAGTTTACTATCCAGCACTTCTCCACTAATGTAATTGTTCCCTAGACTTGGATCAAAAGGTCTTGAAAGCTTATAACGTTAGGCCTTTTGGTGTCGGCTTCAAAGGAAAGGTAGGATGAATTCAAAGAAGAGAGTATAACAAAATCAGTTCAACTATTTTTGAGCTTCTCTTCAGCTTTTTTTTTTTTTTTCTAGCCTTGGCCACTTTGGGTCTTATTTTGAATTTTTCTTTTCAAGGCTTTTCTCTACATCTTTTCTTTTTCTTTGCTCATTCTTTTGTTCCTTTTGAACTCATTTGCATATACAATTCTGTGCAATGAATGAGATTCATTATACTCTCCTAGGGGTAGGTAAAAATTTTCTTTTAGGCTCAAACCAAGGTGGGTATAATGAGTTGCCAAGAATGTCGAATGGGGGTCTAATCATATGCAATGCATATACCATTCTTTTTTCAATAAGGCTCAAAAGGGGACACTAAGGAATAATATATAACAGGTAGGCTTGAAAGGCTCAAACGGTCCAAAGATCGCCTAAATCATCTCCAAGTCTAGTTCCTAATTATAAATTTCGCCTCAAAGTGCTTTCAACTAAACTGTAAAGTTCTCTAAGATACTCAAGACTCATCATAGTTAACACAAGTTTTCAATTTAATCAATACATACTTCACTCAATCATGACTCAATAAGTGCTCAAATTATTCCTCAGTTTTGACATATAGTTAACAAAGGATATATACAAACAAGTTAAACATTTTCATGGCTCCTATCTAGATGAGGATTATTTTCATCATGTATTACTATTGCAAGTCCAATTCATCAATTCTCAAGAATAACTCAATCCATAAAAAAAAAAATTTGTTGGTAATGCTCAAGGACGAATTAGTCTCAACATCATGCAGTCATGCAAGGCATGGGAATAAAACAAGTAGCAGTACGTGCAAAAACAAGATTATATACAAATACTCAAAAACCCCCCCCAAACTTAGCATGTGAATTGCCCTCAATGAACAAGAAAAATAAATGCCAAGGCAAAGACACATACCATGATGACGATCGTCACTGATCGTCATCCTCATCATGCTCCGGAGGGGGGACTGGGTAGTGGTGCTCCTCGCCCTGATATGGCGGAAATGGTGGGTACTCGGAAGGTGGAGGTGCATGTGGCTGGTAAGGTGCAAAGTGTGGCTCCGGCGGGAACTGGAAACCTGGGAAGCCCTGGGCCATGGCAGTGTTCCATGCACTCTGATAGTGCATGAACTCCATCTGACGCTGAGCTACCTGCTCATGGTCCATCTGCAATGCTCTCTGCATGCTATGAATGTCCCGCTGCATGCTGTGAATGCTCTGCTGCTCCAGGCGAATGTTTTGGAGATCCCTATGAAGAGAATCCAAAGTAACTCGTGTATGCTCTGCAGCAGAGGATGATGCTCCAGCTTGTGTATTGTCCGAAGGTCTGCGTCGGTTCGTAGGATCGGCTACAATGATTGGTGTCTTCGGCGGGAGTAGCTCCTCGTCTTCCCCCCATGTCACTCCGTTCCTCTGACATAAAGCAGTGATTGTGGATGGAAACGGTAGTGCGGAGGTCGGTGGGCTACTTCCAATTTCAGCAATGTGATCGGCAATGATCTCACCGAAGTCCACTTCCTTCCCTGAGAGGATGGCATAAACCAGGACCGCTCTATCTTTTGTCACCTCAGAAGTGTGGGTCGATGGCATGACCCGTGAGGCGACAAATGAAAACCATGCTTGGGCCTCTGGCTTCAAATTCTTCTTTAGAACCAACTGTGGCTCTGCTTTATCATTCCTCTGCCAATCCACTCCCGGCTTGCCAATGACTGTCAATACCTCATCGTAGTCAATCCTGCTACTCTTAAAAGATTGGTATGCACAGTTGTGAATGAATGGCATCCGGTGGATATTATTGATTGTGGCTCGATCCGCCAATACATCTTTCCCTCGAACATAAACACTTACTCGGTGCCCTGGTTGAACTGCTCGAAGATTTGTATAGAACTCCCTTACCAGTGGCACCACAGCATCAATCGGTGTTTGAATGAATTGGAACCACCCTTTTCGGCGTGCTGTCCTAATGACAGGACACTCCAATTTATCTAAGCTCATTCCCCTTTCACGGCTCAGGGGTTTCTTATGGTAGATGGGATATAACTCAGCAATCTTGGCATTTAGAAATTTCTGTTCATCATAAACTGGCTCAGAAACAGTGGCCTCTGCCTGCTTTTGCTTCTGGGAAGCTTCTGCCTGCTTTGACCTCTTTCTGGACGACATTTCTTTGCCAACATATTCTCAAATACTTCAATTCAATTCAATTAACACCCCACAACACTGTAATCCGACACCTTTCAATACCACACAACTTCCTCCTAATTGAAATTCTTTTCCAATCCCCTTCTAATAAAATTCACGAAAAAGCACCAAAAGCTCAAATCTAGGATGATTGGAAACCAATTACCTCGTAAAAACTTGATCTTGGACAAATGTGGCCCTCGGCTTGGAATTCCCTTCTTTATGCGCTTCTACCCAATTTTCCTTTCAAATCTTCAAATCTGCAATGTAAATCTCATTAGAATGAATGTTACTTCTTAGAATTGAAGCAAATCAAAATTTGATGAACAAAATTTGAGATTTGATGAAAGGATTTTAAAAAAATTGGCTAGGGTTTTGTTTTGGAGAGGAGAAGAATGAATTATGGCTGCTGCGTCTGCCTCTTTTTTTTCAAAAAATCCGCTCGCTCGATCGATCGGAAAAATTCTCGATCGATCGAGCGAGGCAGTACTTCACAAGATTTTTTTTTTTTTTTTTTAAAAAAACGGGCGATCGATCGAGATTTTGTCTCGATCGATCGCCAACTCCAGAACTTAGGATTTTCATTTCTCTCTCAACACTTTCTCTCGGGTTGCCTCGCCTAGCTCGTTGTTGCTCTTACTTTCACACCTTGCGTCCTCCCAGATATCAACGTGGCCAATTGCCCTATCTGCACCTCCAAATTTTTGATTGATGCATCTTGATTCTGCATCCTCACCTCTGTTGATGAAATCAGCTTCGCCATCAATTCCTCCATACTCGGCTTTTGTGTGAACCCGGCCTGCGGTTGAGGGTTCAACACATTTTCTTGATTCGACCACCTCAAATTCGGGTGGTTCCTCCATGGTTGGTTGTAATTCGAGTAGGAATTATTGTGTGGCCTGTTACCTACAAAATTAACAGCTTCAACGGATTGGTTAAATTGATTACCTGCCTGGCACTCTATGCTAGGATGACCGCCTCCACACAGCTCACAGAAAATAGTTTGGGCCTGCATTGCTGCTGCTCCCATGCTGTCTATCTTCCGGTTCATGGCTTCTAATTGAGCCGAAAGAGCAGTGATTTCGTCCACTTGATGGACTCCCATTGGTTTCTGTGGCGTGCTCCTCTCAGATTGCCACTGGTAGCTGTTGCACGCCATTTCCTCCAACAAGCTATATGCTTCTTCCGGCGTCTTTCTCATTATGGATCCCCCAGATGCTGCATCAATCATTGAACGGTTAGCAGAAAATAAACCGTTATAGAACGTTTGTACCTGTAGCCATATGGGTAGACCATGGTGTGGGCATCTCCTCAACAACTCCTTAAACCGATCCCACGCTTCGTATAAAGTTTCGGGGTCAAACTGACCAAAAGTCGTGATATCGTTCCGCATCTTCGCCGTCTTGGAAGGGGGAAAGTACTTTGACAAAAACGCCTTTGTCATCCCCTCCCATGTTGTTATTGAACCTGCAGGAAGTGAATTTAACCATGCTTTAGCCTTATCTCGTAATGAAAAAGGAAAGAGCCTTAACCTGATGGCATCGTCAGAGACGCCATTGTGTTTGAATGTATCACAAATCTCCAAAAAGTTGGAGATGTGATTGTTCGGATCATCTGTAGCTGCTCCCCCGAACATCACCGAGTGCTGAATCATTTGTATGATTGCCGGCTTGATCTCAAAATTGTTTGCTTGGATCGTCGGCCTTGTGATACTCGACAACGATCCATGAAATGCAGGTTGTGCAAAGTCCATCATCGATCTAGGGTGCTGTGCTTCGTTATTGTCAGCCATTTCTCGAGCTTCTCGTAATCTTCTTAGTAACGTTCTCTCTATCTCTGGATCAAACGGCTCGAGAAAGGGTTCCTCTCTTCTATGCATGCACTAAAGAACTGATTCCTGTACAAAATAGACAAAAGGAGACAACAAAAATGCACAAAATTATTCACAAATATCAACAAAAGAAAACAAAGAAAACAAAAATGCAATAATAAAAGAATTGGCTAAATTACAATTAACTAATCTCGTATGATATTATACAGATTAGTCCCCGGCAACGGCGCCAAAAACTTGACCGCTTATTTTTTTAACAAAAGATATTTCAAAGAATGGTTTGAAGCGATTCTACCGCAAGTGCACGGTGTCAAGTTTTAGTATAGTGAAAATTAAGTAAAGGTTGTCGAATCCACAGGGACTAACGTATAAGTACCAAATAAGATCAATCAAATTATATTTAGCCTACGATTAAAGGAGTTTGATAAACTAACACTAAATTAAACTAAAGAACAAAATTAAACGAGAAACAATGACAAGAATGGTTCCGGAAATGCAAAGGTAAGTGACTCGAGAAAATTACCAAGTTCGTCGTTCAATTATGTTATCTCTAATGATTCAATGGAATTCTCACTTTATTAACCAATTGATTTTAAAGGTGAAAGGTTTTTATGATTATTCGATACACTCTCTCGAGCTGTAACGAAACTAACAATAAATTAGAACAAGTCACTCTCGTGCACCTATTTACTAATTCAAAGTTGCTTAAATTATCAAAACCTATTAACTCTAAATCTTTCGATTTCAAGTTCTCACGTATGCGATATCATCTCTCGATCTCAATCGTAACATACATCATAAATTAATGGAGCGTGTTACAGCGTTATCTCTCGATCTCAGCTGTAACCCTCAAATTCAATCAAAGCTAGCTAGACTCTGATCTACACATGCAATTAATTTAGGAACAATAAATATCAATGCGCGCAAATATCAATGAATCAATAATATCAAACACAACGAACTAAAACTTCAATAATATAAACCAATTTTAATTCAAATCAATAACAGATGAGTTTTCTTGTCTCTCGACCTTAAAAACAACAAATGAAAATTGAAAATCAAATAAATTTAGTTCAGAAATACGATAAACGATGGATGAATCCGTGCGTTGCACCGTGATTTCTTCTCTTGTTCCTTCCTTGCACTCCGGAACGGATAGGCTCGACTTTGGACGAAGAACGGAGATTGGATCTCCTTCTTCCGGCGTTGGGCGGCGGCTAGGGCGGCTGCTCTTGACCTAAAAAGTCTGATATTTTTCTCTCAAAATTCCTCTCCAATTCTGTGGAAGAGAGTCCCCTTAAAAAGCCCTCCAAAAATCTCGATAAAATAGGAAAATAAAATCTTCAGATCTCGCGTCTCGATCGATCGAGAATTTCACCGATCGATCGGTGCACTGTTCACGCCAACTTTTGGAACTTACTGCCTCGCTCGATCGATCGGGAATTTCCACCGATCGATCGAGATTTCTCAAAAATTGTTGCTGAAGTTACTGCCTCGCTCGATCGATCGATATTTCTACCGATCGATCGAGCCTTCGAAAATTCTGAGTCTTGCTACTGGCTGGCTCGATCGATCGAGAATAACTCTCGATCGATCGAGATCTGAAGAAACCATCTTCTACATTTTCATCATCTTTTATGCCTCGATTTCGCCCGTTATCTTCTCATTAGCTCATTTCTTCCACTTCTGATCTAATTTCCTGAAACAAATGAATAAACACCAAAAAGCATAATATCATCCAGGAAAAAGTACAGAAAATGGGAAGAAATCACAGTTAAAAACACTCAAAATCTAAGCCTATCATGGGTTGATGTTGAAATCACACCCTTTGGCTTTAGTCTGTCGACCACTATTCTCCATGGAGTGAGGATAATCGAGGTTTGGCAGTAGGTTTTGGGACTTTGGGTACGCTTAGAGATACCCGAGTCTATTGCTTTGAGTGTGCCTGTTGTGTTTGTGGGGTCCTCTTTACTTAATCCATTATGTATCATGTTAATATACATATGTGAGTCTGAATTAAGTAACTAGTTAAGTTGCTACAGATGTACCAAACCACTAGTACAAAAACTAACTAACTTTGTTTTCTACATATACATTACATGTAAAATTAACAACCTAAGCCAGTACAACTCCTATGCAGTGGTCGCAGCGGAATAAGACTCACGATTCCCACGTCTATGCAATCCTACAGAAACATTCACAAAACGTGAGTATAGATAAACAACCATCTCAGTGCGATATCAAAAAACAATATCAATAACAATGATAAAGCACACTAAATCATCTAATGTGAATGTTCTGTATCATGCATCCACAAATGCACCATGTCATGAAATGTCTCAACAAGTACCCTATTATCACGAGACTAAAATGATATGCCTATTCAACTCAATATGTCAGTGGAACCACCTCACATCTTCATATTAGCAGCACATATCATAGTACCGTCCTCAAATGATAATAGCCAGAGCATATACCCAAAAACCGGCGTATATCTCTATATAACATAACCGTGCATATACCCAAACCAGGCGTATATCTCTCTGTCACATAACCGAGCATATATCCAAACCAGGCATATATCTCTATGTAACATAACCAAGCATATACCCAATACCAGGCGTATATCTCAAATACATAACCGAGCATATACCCAATACCAGGCGTATATCTCTAACACATGATATCCATGAATAGACAGGCATATGATACTACCAATCATATGATAATAACACAACACAATTCATATGATATCAATCTCATAACATCATCACACAATATCTATACTCCGTACGTCAACACGTACCTGTACTGCGACACAAACGAGATAAATTAGGCGTCACTGGCTAAGTGCCTCGTTGTCCCGTCCCCTGAGATGATGCTACAACAATGCCAACAATATATCATGTTATCATAGGCAGTAAAATCAAATTCTACAAAAATATAACATTTTTCAACTTTTCTCAATCACCAATCGATCGCTACCAACACCGATCGATCGCCATAACATTCTGTCCCCTCGCGATCGATCGCTACAACTTGGCGATCGATCGCCACAATGCTCTGTTCATAGCGATCGATCGCGACAATTTCAATCGATCGCCACACATTTTCACCGCCTTAAAATTTGGCTGTCTTCGGCGATCGATCGCCATACACGTACCGATCGATCGCCGATGCCCAGAAAGTTTAGAGCATGGCGATTTTCAAGCTTATCTCCATGGTTCTTCTCATATAACTCAAATTGAACCATTTAAACATGTTTCTTGCAATTTTTAGGCCATATTAACATGTTTCTATCATCATAGAATCCCATTAATAGCATATAAACATGATATGATCCTAAGCTTGCATAGTTTGGATTTTATTTCACATAATTCATACACCACTACACAAATCAATCTTAAAAGCATATATTCCTTACCAAGAGTGTACAATTTCACTTCACCCAACTTCCTAGCTCAAGTCACAAGTGAAAAACCAAGCTTCAACCAAGAAAATCTCCAAGGATTGGAGAGGAGCTTGTGTAGTATTTTAATAGGTGTAAAATGAGAACTATGTGATTCTCTTCCCTAAATCACCTTGATATAAGGTCATTAGTTTCTCTAACCACTTGTTATCATATTGTTTGGAGTTAATGACAAGTTCTCTAACATGTACATGAAATGAACTTCAAATTCAAATACAACTCCAATGCAAATTAAAGTCACATGCATACTCAATTGCCTACTAGTTCATGACTTGATATGTTATTAAATCATTGTACACCATGTTTCATTCCTTGCCCTTGCCATATCATTTAATACATGTATTATTTCATTCTTGGTTCCACCCGAACCCCCAATATCATACCGCCAATTGATATAATTACACCATAATCATATCACACGTGTATACAACAAATCGAGGCATTACAATTCTCCCCTACTCAATGAATTTCGTCCTCGAAATTGCCTATACAAACATTATAATACATGCGTCATCTAAGCACATATATGATATATGGAACATGGAACATAAGAAACATGAATAACATCATGAATACTACTCAATGCCGGCGGTAGTGCCAAGCGATATGCCAACGTACCAATACGTTGCAACACCTCATATGGACCAACATACCGTGGAGACAATTTTCCACGCTTACCAAACCGTACTACACCTTTAAAAGGTGAGATTTTTAAGAACACACGGTCACCAACTTGAAATTCAAGTGGTCTACGTCGCTTATTGGCATACGCAGCCTGTCTATCCTGAGCAGCTTTAAGTTTCAATCTAATTACTTTCACTTTCTCTTCCATGTCATGTATCATATCCGGTCCATGTAAGGAAGACTGATCCACATCATCCCAATACAATGGCGATCAACGTCGTCGCCCATACAAAGCCTCAAATGGTGCCATCTGTATACTAGATTCATAACTGTTGTTATATGAAAATTCCACTAATGGCAACAACTCTTGCCAAGAGGTATCAAAATCTAATACACAGGCACGCAACATATCCTCAAGCGTCTGTATCGTACGCTCTGTTTGTCCATCTGTCTGAGGATGATATGCTGTACTCAACCGCACTTCGGTTCCCAACGCTGTCTGTAATCCTTCCCAGAAATGAGAAGTAAATCTCGGATCCCTATCCGATACAATGGAAACTGGAATACCATGTAGTCTCATTACATGTTGAATGTACAACTGTGCCATTCTCAAATATGTAAACGTCATACAATTTGGCACAAAATGAGATACTTTGGTGAGTCGGTCAACAACCACCCAAATAGCATCGCAACCAGAAGACGTCCGTGGCAAATGAGTCACAAAATCCATCGTGATATGTTCCCATTTCCACTGAGGAATTTCCAAACTATGTAATTCACCTCCTGGTCTCTGTCTTTCCGCTTTCACTTGTTGACAGATCAAACATCGTTTCACAAAGCTCAATACATCCTGTTTCATACGTTTCCACCAAAATTGTGTACGTAAATCATGATACATTTTCTTCCCTCCAGGATGTATACTGTATCTACTACAATGAGCACGTTGTAGTAGTTCTTGGCGTAGTCCTAATGAAGCAGGTACTACCCAACAGTTTCTGTATTTCAAAGTTCCATCACTTGTAAGTACAAAGTGAGATGTTTGTCCTTGATTTATTCTTTCCTTCCACTGTTGTACTTCATCATCAGTCAGTTGTGCCGTTCTGATTTTCTCAAAAACGTCGGGTTCAACCAACAATGTTGATACCCATACTGGCACTATTTCCACATCAAAATTATAACCCAAAGTACAATAAGAAGTCATCAATGCGGATAAATGAATCATCTCATCAGCCGTATGATGTACCTTTCGACTCAAAGCATCTGCTGTAAGATTAGCCTTTCCTGGATGATATTCAATCTCACAATCATAATCTTTCAACAGATCCATCCATCTCCTTTGTCTCATATTCAACTCTGCTTGAGTGAATAGAAATTTTAAACTCTTATGATCTGTATATATGATAAACGACGTACCATATAAATAATGTCGCCATATCTTCAATGCAAAGACAATGGTAGCCAATTCCAGATCATGCACTGGATATCGCATTTCATGTGGCTTCAACTGTCGTGATGCATAAGCCACTACATGTTTGTCCTGCAACAATACACAACCTAAACCAAGTAAAGATGCATCAGTATATAATGCAAACCTGTCATGCTCTGATGGAATGATCAAGACTGGAGCTGTAGTCAATCGATGTTTCAATTCCTGAAAACTACGCTCACAAGCCTCTGACCATTGAAATGATACTCCCTTCTGTGTCAAATGTGTCAATGGTTTGGCGATCGCTGAAAATCCTTCAACAAACCGTCTATAATATCCAGCCAAACCTAAAAAACTACGAATCTCTGGCACAGAAGTAGGTGCTGACCAATTCAACACTGCTTCCACTTTCTTTGGATCAACTGATATACCTTCTTCTGATATTACATGTCCCAAAAAGCCGACACTAGTCAACCAAAACTCACACTTACTGAGTTTGGCATACAACTGATGTGTCCTCAACAATTGCAATACCATATGCAAATGTTGAACATGTTCTGCATCACTCCGTGAATAGATCAGTATATCATCGATAAAGACAATGACAAATCGATCAAGGTATTCCTGGAAAACCCGATTCATTAAACTCATAAAGATAGCAGGAGCATTTGTCACTCCAAATGGCATCACCAGAAACTCATAATGTCCATAACGAGTTCTGAATGATGTCTTCTGTATATCTCCTTCCCTCACACGTATTTAATGATATCCTGACCTCAAATCAATCTTAGAATAAATCCTTGATCCCTGCAACTGATCAAACAAATCATCAATACGAGGAAGAGGATATTTATTCTTTATCGTTACCTTGTTCAATTGTCTATAGTCAATACACAATCTCATTGTCCCATCCTTCTTCTTAACAAATAAGACCGGAGCACCCCAAGGCGATACACTAGGACGTATGTACCCCTTGTCCAATAAATCTTGCAATTGAGTTTTCAACTCTTTCAATTCAGTTGGTGCCATCCGATAAGGAGCTCATGAAATTGCAGAAGTACCCGGTATCAAATCAATACCAAATTCCACTTCTCGACTCGGTGGGAATCCAGGTATCTCATCTGGAAACACATCCGCATATTCTGCAACCACTGGTATCTCATCCACTTTCCTTTCTCTTTTCGGTTCAATTATATCCAGGGCATAAATCAAATAACCCGCATGTCCACGTTCTAACAAACGCGACATTCGGATTGCTGATATCAAAGGAATCCTTGCCCTCGATCCTTGGCCATAAAAGAACCATTGATTTCCAGTATCAGACTGAAATCTCACTATCTTCTGACTACAATCCACAACAGACTGATATTTACTCAACACATCAATTCCAAGGATGCAATCAAAATCTGACATGTCTAACACAATCAAATCAGCCTGTAGCCCAAACTCAGTCTCAAACTGAATAGCACAATCAGACACACTCTGACAAGTCATCACAGTCGTTCCCATGGGTGTTGAAACATAAAGAGGCATCAACAGTGGAGACGAGCATATATGATACCGATCAATAAATGCTTGTGCAATAAAAGAATGTGATGCACCGGTATCAATCAACAGTAAAGCAGGATAAGTAAACAAAGTACACTTACCCGCTATCACATCATCAGGAGCTGCCTCTGCTTCCTCCCTGTTCAGTGCATACACCTGAGCCTGAGGTGTTCCTGTCCTCTGTCCTCCACCAGACTGTGGTACACCCTGTGGTCTCTGTGGTACTGTAGTCTCTGAAATGGGTCCTCTCCTCTGTTGTCCACCCACTTGAGTACAATCACGGATCACATGTCCTGGCCTCCCACAACGGAAACAAACTACTGGATTGAATTGAGGACAATCTCGTTTCAAATGTGGGCCACCACATTTAAAGCATTGCTGTAATACCCCCGAAATGTTATATGATTATGTGCTACGATGATGATTTATAATGTGTTTAAGGGTTGTGGTACATTTAATTTGGGGGATAATACTTATGATGTAATGATATGATTTGGGGGGCATTTGGGTATTTTAAAGAGATGTATTAGTCAAATGAAGATATAAAATATCGAGTGAGGATATTTTAATACATCGTACTAAATACCGGGTCACAATTAAACACCACATGGCACCCCAACCCACACCACCCCCTCAACCCATACCAATTCCAGCAAGCTGCTGCTGCCCATACCTCCACTTGCCTTCCAATCATTCAATGCCCATCACTCCTTCTCCCCCAGCTTTTCTCCCAAATTTTCGTCAACATTCAGTAGCCAAGAAGGAGGAGGAGATCAGCCATTTCAAGGCTTGGAACTTTGCCAAATATTGGAGCAAAAGAGGGTGAGGAACCATATTTTGCTTGGGTGAATTTTTGGGTTAAGTTTGGTTTTGTTGTGATGATTATGTTGCATGCTAACTTGAGTTTTGTTAAACCTTGAGTTTAAATGCTTATATAGAAGTTTTATGAAGCCCCTAGCATATTTGTTTGAGCATGTTGCATGTTTTATATGCTAGGTTTCTTGTTATGAAAAGTGGTGCTCGAAAATCTAGGCAAGGAAGTGCCCTGTTTTTATGTTGAGTAGGGCTTTTATTATGAAGATTTGAAGCATGCTAGCTTAGGTTATGGGTAAACCTTTGACGTGAATACATACACGGAAGTTTGGTGAACATGCCAACATATTTGTTTAAGCATGAACTATGGGCTATGTGGTAGTTTCATTGCTATAAAGATGTATGTTCAAGAATTCTGGGTTGTGTAATTATTCCCTGTTTTTCTGAAAAAGTTGATTGGGTACTGATAAAAAGGGGTAGTTTTAATGCATATCGATTTAAGTTATGAGTGGAACTTTACTTTTAATACATTCATGAAAGTATGATGAAGCTATTGATATGCTTGTTCAGACATTATATGTGTGTTATGAAGTGGTTTGAAGGGTATGAAATGAGGTGTTCGAGATTTCTGGAAAATCTCGCATGAATGAGAACGACCGATCGATCGGTGATGAACACAGATCGATCGGCAAATGCCGTAGCTAAAAGAAGAAAATGATGAACAGTTAGCGATCGATCGGTAAGGGAGACCGATCGATCGGTAGTCACTGTTCATGTGTTATAAAATTTTATGTTCTTTCTTTTTGTAAATTGATTTCGATTCTCGTATCGGTGCCTAATATTATATTATGTGGTTGTGTAGAGCCATCTCAGGTACCAGCACAATCAAGGAGATAAGTCTGTTGACTCCTCCTCCTTTTGAAAAGGTACGTAAGAGACGTACGGGCATCGGACGGTAAAACACATCTTTACACTATGACTATGCTTTTATTGCATGAGTATACATGATGAAATGATGATGTTTATAAGATGTTTATAAGATGTTTACGGTGTTTATGAGATGTCTATGATGTTATATGTGGTAAGATGCCACGGGGTAAGATGCCCCACATAGTAAGAGGCCATGCGATACTATTTGTGGTAAGATGCCACGGGGTAAGATGCCCCACATGGTAAGAGGCCATGTGATACTATTTGTGGTAAGATGCCACGGGGTAAGATGCCCCACATGGTAAGAGGCCATGCGATGTTTATAATGTGGTAAGATGCCACATGGTAAGATGCCCATATGCATGATTATGAAACAGGGACAACGATAAGAAGTTAATGAATAACCAGCATATTTACTTAACCAATGTTTCATGCATTTACTATGATGTTTTATGATGTTAAATGAGATTGTATATGCTTATGATGTGTTGTCCTTGTAGGTACACTTTTGGACTAAAGGACTAAGGGGTCGGGTTGAGGCAGTGAGCTACGAGGAACTCAGGAATGTATAGGAATCAAGTCTCGATTAGTATCTACTCTAGGAGTAGTATAAATCTAAACATGAACATTCTTTTGGAAGTGTAATGAACTTATTTTTGAAGTCCTTTATTTTGGCCTGTAATTTCTGATAGCTCATGTAACAACCAGAACCTTAGGATGTTATTAATGCATGATTAGTCCTTCTTATGTCTATTAATCACTGTTAAGGTGGGAAGACCCCACATTAGTGGTATCAGAGCAGTGGTTAGATAACTCGGGAATGAGTGAAGGGTAGCCTTAGCAATAAGTTGGCTAGGTGCTTACTTTTGAACATGTTTTATATGTATGTTGCATATGAAGTTCCTATGTTATGCTAACATGTTTAATTATCTAACGATGTGCTTTATGAACTGCTTTTGGTGTTGTTATTGACCCTTGTGTTGCAGCATGGCAGCAAATATAGAAGTGGGTGACGCCGTTAGTGTAAATGCAAGTGCTGGGCGTACGAATCCACTGCCACCACCAGCCTTGGGCGAAGAACCCTCTGAACAACAGTTGCTACCTGGGGAGTTGAGCTTGGCTCAATTTATGATGTACCGACCCCCGATGTTCAAAGGAACTGAATCAGGGGAAAAAGCTGAGGAGTGGTTGGAGAGGATTGAACAGATATTTGTGGCAACGCCTTGTGCAAAGACGGCCTGGATCAGATTAGCAGAATTTCAGCTGGCAAAGAAGGCACTTATGTGGTGGAAGACCACCGTGATTGAGCAAGAGGCTCTGGGCAGGAAATAAATTGGAAGATGTTCCGAACGCGGTTTCTGACCCGCTACTTCTCCGCTGCAAGACAAGCCAAGGAGGATGAGTTTACCAGCTTAAGGCAAGGTACCATGCCTGTATCTGATTATGCTCTACATTACTGTTCCTTACTGCGATATGTGCACCATATTGCTGCAAACCCTCAAGCGAAGATGAGGAATTTCATGAAGGGCTTGAGGCCGGAACTATATGACAGGGTAATTACCTATAGCCCTGCCTGTTTTGACGATGCGCTTTCACGAGCTGAACTAGCCGAACTGGGAGTTGGCGCATATCCTGATGCAGTGCCACCTCCAGCACCCCCTCAGAAATCCACTTCTGACAATTTGAACCCCAGGGGTGATCAGTTTAAGCCTAGGGGAAACACTTCAGCGTCGAGATTCAGTGGCAAGAGGCCCGAGAATCGATGGAAAGGGAACCGTAGGAATGATGCTCCATCAGGGAGAGGACAGCCTCAGGGAGACAGATCTGGAAGAGTTCAGTGCACTCTTTGTGGACAACCACATTTGGCAAAGGATTGCGTAGGATGCTATGTCTGTGGCGATAGAGGCCACTTTGCTCGACAGTTTCCCAAAAGGCGAAGACAGCAGAACTCTACGGGGAGGCCTGCGGACAGAGCGGCATAGCACCGACCACCTTTCGCAACGAGGCAGTATGGAGGTCAGCCCACGGGGCCACCTCAGGGACAGGTGTATGCTTTGACGAGGGAGCAGGCTAAAGCGGCTCCGGAGGAGGTTATAGCGGGTACGTGTCTTTTATTTACGCACCCTGCTCTTATATTGATAGACACAGGTGCGTCACACTCTTTTGTGTCGACGAATTTTGTTGAAATGCACCACATATGCACTTCTCCGTCGCCCATGCCTCTTATGGTCTCGACCCCCGCTGGAAGAAGTTTGACTACGGATCAGATTGTCTATGATGGCCTCATTTATTTTGAGGATAATGAGTTAAGATCAGATTTGATTGTGCTGGGAATGACAGACTTCGATTACATTGTGGGCATCGATGTTCTGAACAAGTATCAGGCGGTAGTAGACTGCAGGCAAAGGACTGTCCGTTTCAGGTCTGACATGGGAGTCCAGTGGACATTCTTTGGGGATGGTTCTGGCCCAAAGATTCCGTTGATATCTGCTGTCAAGATGGCACAGTTATTGGAACGAGGTAATACATGATATCTTATCTATGCTGTTGATATGACGGAAAAGAGGAAGGAGTTAAAGGTTGAGGATGTGCCCGTAGTGGCAGAGTTTACTGATGTCTTTCCGGAGGAAATTCCCGGATTCCCACCGACGAGAGAGGTTGAGTTTGGGATTGAGCTGCTACCAGGGACGTCTGCAATTTCTCGTGCCCCATATAGGATGGCACCAGCAGAGTTAAGGGAGTTAAAGATTCAGTTGCAAGAACTCCTTGACAAGGGCTACATACGCCCTAGCATATCGCCCTGGGGTGCGCCTGTCTTATTTGTTAAGAAGAAAGATGGATCGATGCGTCTATGCATTGACTACAGACAACTGAATAAAGCTACAGTAAAGAACAAGTATCCACTTCCGAGGATCGATGACTTATTCGATCAGTTGCAGGGTACGAGGCTTTACAGTAAGATCGATCTGAGGTCGGGGTACCATCAGATTCGAGTAAGAGAAGATGATGTTCAGAAGACGGCGTTCAGGACTAGATATGGGCACTATGAATTCCTGGTCATGCCTTTTGGGGTGACGAATGCCCCAGCTGTCTTCATGAGTTTGATGAACAGAGTGTCCCAGCCATATTTGGATCAGTTCGTCATAGTCTTCATTGACGACATACTTATTTACTCTCGGACAGAAGAAGAGCATGTAAGGCACTTGAGGATAGTACTTCAGATCCTTAGGGATCATCAGCTATATGCAAAGCTTAGTAAGTGCGAGTTCTGGTTGGACATCGTTGTATTCTTGGGCCATGTCATATCTAGCCATGGGATATATGTGGATCCCAGGAAGATTGAAGCTGTGTTAGAGTGGGCTGCACCCACTTCTGTACCGGAAATACGGAGTTTCCTCGGTTTGGCAGGTTATTACCGACGTTTCGTCGAAGGTTTTTCGAAGATTGCCAAACCCCTGACACAGCTGACTCAGAAAGGAGTCCCCTTCTTTTGGTCTGAGGCTTGTGAGGAAAGTTTTCAAGAACTGAAGCGTCGCTTGACTACAGCTCCTGTATTGGTAATTCCGTCTGAGAATAAGAGGTTTGCCTTGTATACGGATGCGTCACTGCAGGGTTTGGGCTGTGTGTTGATGCAAGATAAGCACGTGGTGGCTTATGCATCGAGGCAGCTGAAGCCACACGAGGCTAGGTATCCAGTGCATGATTTGGAACTGGCGGCCATCATATTTGCCTTGAAGATCTGGAGGCATTACTTGTATGGCACGTCTTTCACAATATATATGGACCATAAGAGCCTGAAGTTCTTATTCACTCAGGCAGAGTTGAATATGAGGCAAAGAAGGTGGATGGATTTGCTCAAAGACTATGATTGTGAAATTGAGTACCATCCAGGTAAAGCAAACTTAATAGCAGACGCCTTAAGTCGGAAGGTGAAGAGTATTGCAGAGGATGTTATGTGTTTGTCGGCCTTAATGACTTCTTATTGCCATCTGGCTACGATTTTGATGTAGACACGTCGCCTGTGCGAGTGTCGACCTTATTGGCGGAGCCAGATATATTTGAGGCGATCAGGAAGGCCCAGAAGTTGGATAGTGAGGTTCAGAGATGGACATCATTGGTACTTCAGGGTCAGCCATCCAAGTTCAGAGTGGCTGAGGATGATTCTTTGAGACTGGGCAACCGATGGGTAGTCCCAGATACACCAGAACTGCGTAGAAGAATATTGGAGCGAGCTCACAGTAGTCGGTTCAGTATCCACCCAGGGGGAAAGAAGATGTACAAAGATCTATGCGATCAATTCTGGTGGAGACGCATGAAGCGTGAGGTGATCAATTTCGTTAAAAGATGTTTGATCTACCAGCAGGTAAAGGCAGAGAGGAAGAGGCCTGGTGGTGAGCTGAAGAGCTTAGAGGTGCCTGAATGGAAGTGAGAGCATATATCTATGGACTTCGTGACCCACTTGCCGAGGACGGCCTCAGGATTTGACGCGATCTGGGTGATCGTAGATAGGCTGACGAAGACGGCTCATTTCATCCCTTACAGTATGTCTTATACATACTTGAAGATGGCCCATATGTATATACGGGATGTGGTGAGATTGCATGGTATTTCAGTCTCGATAGTGTCTGACAGGGACCCGAGGTTCACTTCGCATTTCTGGGAAGGTCTCCAGACAGCTTTGGGCACAGAGGTAAGACTGAGTACGGCCTATCACCCTCAGACAGACGGCCAAACAGAGCGTACCATTCAGACGCTCGAGGACATGTTGAGGGCATGTATTTTGGAGTTTGATACTCCGTGGCAGGATTCAGTACCGCTAGTGGAGTTCTCCTATAATAACAATTATCAGGCGAGCATTCAAATGGCTCCTTTTGAAGCTCTGTATGGACGACGATGTAGATCACCGCTGTATTGGGAGGACTTGACTAGCAAAGCGGTCGGAGGACCGGATATGATCAAGGATATGGAAGGTAAGATAAAGTTGATACGCCAGAAGATGAAAGCGGCCCAGGATAGGCAAGCGGCCTATGCCAATAAGCGGCGACGACCGCTAGAATTCCAGTTAGGAGACAGGGTCTTCTTAAAGATCTCGCCCTTCAGGGGTGTGGTTCGTTTTGGGATGCGGGGAAAGTTATCTCCGAGGTATGTTGGGCCATATGAAGTTTTACAGCGTGTCGGTACATTGGCATATCGTTTGGCTCTACCGCCATCCTTGTCTGGCATACACGATGTTTTTCATGTCTCTATGTTACGGAAGTATGAGCCAGACCCGTCTCATGTCTTACAGCCTACAGAAGTTCAGTTAGACTCAGATGTGTCCTACGTAGAACGACCAATCAGAATTCTGGATCGAGAGGATCGCAGACTACGAAGCAAAGTTATACCGATGGTCAAAGTTCAGTGGGATCGTCGGGGTGTCGAGGAGGCTACATGGGAGACGGAACGGCATATGGTGCAGCACTATCCGGAACTATTCTCTGGTATGTTTTTATGTTTAGTTCCGTTATGATGATGCATGTGGATTTCGAGGACGAAATCTTATAAGTAGGGGAGTAATGTAATACCCCCGAAATGTTATATGATTATGTGCTACGATGATGATTTATAATGTGTTTAAGGGTTGTGGTACATTTAATTTGGGGGATAATACTTATGATGTAATGATATGATTTGGGGGGCATGTTGGGTATTTTAAAGAGATGTATTAGTCAAATGAAGATATAAAATATCGAGTGAGGATATTTTAATACATCGTACTAAATACCGGGTCATAATTAAACACCACATGGCACCCCAACCCACACCACCCCCCTCAACCCATACCCATTCCAGCAAGCTGCTGCTGCCCATACCTCCACTTGCCTTCCAATCATTCAATGCCCATCACTCCTTCTCCCCCAGCTTTTCTCCCAAATTTTCGTCCAACATTTAGTAGCCAAGAAGGAGGAGGAGATCAGCCATTTCAAGGCTTGGAACTTTGCCAAATATTGAAGCAAAAGAGGGTGAGGAACCATATTTTGCTTGGGTGAATTTCTGGGTTAAGTTTGGTTTTGTTGTGATGATTATGTTGCATGCTAACTTGAGTTTTGTTAAAGCTTGAGTTTAAATGCTTATATAGAAGTTTTATGAAGCCCCTAGCATATTTGTTTGAGCATGTTGCATGTTTTACATGCTAGGTTTCTTGTTATAAAAAGTGGTGCTCGAAAAACTGGGCAAGGAAGTGCCCTGTTTTTATGTTGAGTAGGGCTTTTATTATGAAGATTTGAAGCATGCTAGCTTAGGTTATGGGTAAACCTTTGACGTGAATACATACACGGAAGTTTGGTGAACATGCCAACATATTTGTTTAAGCATGAACTATGGGCAATGTGGTAGTTTCATTGCTATAAAGATGTATGTTCAAGAATTCTGGGTTGTGTAATTATGCCCTGTTTTTCTGAAAAAGTTGATTGGGTACTGATAAAAAGGGGTAGTTTTAATGCATATCGATTTAAGTTATGAGTGGAACTTTACTTTTAATACATTCATGAAAGTATGATGAAGCTATTGATATGTTTGTTCAGACATTATATGTGTGTTATGAAGTGGTTTGAAGGGTATGAAATGAGGTGTTCGAGATTTCTGGAAAATCTCGCATGAATGGGAACGACCGATCGATCGGTGATGAACACCGATCGATCGGCAAATGTCGTAGCTAAAAGAAGAAAATGATGAACAGTTAGCGATCGATCGGTAAGGGAGACCGATCGATCGGTAATCACTGTTCATGTGTTATAAAATTTTATGTTCTTTCTTTTTGTAAATTGATTTCGATTCTCGTATCGGTGCCTAATATTATATTATGTGGTTGTGTAGAGCCATCTCAGGTACCAGCACAATCAAGGAGATAAGTCTGTTGACTCCTCCTCCTTTTGAAAAGGTACGTAAGAGACGTACGGGCATCGGACGGTAAAACACATCTTTACACTATGACTATGCTTTTATTGCATGAGTATACATGATGAAATGATGATGTTTATAAGATGTTTATAAGATGTTTACAGTGTTTATGAGATGTCTATGATGTTATATGTGGTAAGATGCCACGGGGTAAGATGCCCCACATAGTAAGAGGCCATGCGATACTATTTGTGGTAAGATGCCACGGGGTAAGATGCCCCACATGGTAAGAGGCCATGTGATACTATTTGTGGTAAGATGCCACGGGGTAAGATGCCCCACATGGTAAGAGGCCATGCGATGTTTATAATGTGGTAAGATGCCACAGGGTAAGATGCCCATATGCATGATTATGAAATAGGGACAACGATAAGAAGTTAATGAATAACCAGCATATTTACTTAACCAATGTTTCATGCATTTACTATGATGTTTTATGATGTTAAATGAGATTGTATATGCTTATGATGTGTTGTCCCTGTAGGTACGCTTTTGGACTAAAGGACTAAGGGGTCGGGTTGAGGCAGTGAGCTACGAGGAACTCAGGAATGTATAGGAATCAAGTCCCGATTAGTATCTACTCTAGGAGTAGTATAAATCTAAACATGAACATTCTTTTGGAAGTGTAATGAACTTATTTTTTAAGTCCTTTATTTTGGCCTGTAATTTCTGATAGCTCATGTAACAACCAGAACCTTAGGATGTTATTAATGCATGATTAGTCCTTCTTATGTCTATTAATCACTGTTAAGGTGGGAAGACCCCACAATTGCACACCACTGCCACTACTACTACCTTGGAACTGTCCCTTAGATTTTCGATCACCCCCTTTTTGTGATCCAAAACATTTCCCACTAAACCGAGATGAAGATGCACCACCTCGTGGTGATTTAAATGGTTCTCTTCTCGGTCTCATACTATCAGATGTAGGTGGTTGGGCTTGTCCAACATCTTTATATACTCCTACTGCAATCTCAGCCATCTCGGCTCTCGTCTACGCTTCTTCATAAGATGTAGGGTTATTGGACATTACCCTATCAAATAATTCAGGCCTCAATCCTTTCACAAACTGTCTGATCTTTGGTTTTGTGTTTACAGCGATATGTGGCACATACCGGAGCAAAGAAGAATAGTGCACCGCATAATCAGATACTGTCATTGATCCCTGTCTCAAATTTGTAAATTCATCCTCTTTCCTCTTCCTTGCAGCAACAGAGAAATAATGCTCCAGGAACTTCGTTCGAAACACATCCCAGTTAACTATCTGTCCTTGAGCCCTCAACTCAAGTACTGTGGATTTCCACCACATCATAGCTTTCTTAGCTAACTGGAATTCAGCTAAATGTAACCAAGCAGTCTTAGCACATGGTGCTGACACAAATATCTGTTCCACACGTTCTAGTCACTCCTCTGCCAGTTCCCCTGATTCAGTCCCCTCAAACCTGGGTGGCTGATAACTCAGAAATTGCGTCAAAGTCAATTCTCCAGGCAACAGTACCTGTTCCACTGGTCCTTGCTCAATCGGTGGTGGTGGCACAGGCGCCATCCTCACACTCGCATTGCCACTCAGGGCATCCCCAACATCCTCATGATACCCTCTGTCTGTCATAGCTGTAGATCAAGGGTTAACAATAACATTCACAAGTATATAACATGTTAGAATAACATCATATTCCAAATACTAACATGCTATTACCATTCTCAAAGTGTTTAGGTAACTCCCTAATACACTTCCTCTACCCATGTTCACCCCGTTCTCGACCCACTGCTCTGATACCACTAATGTGGGGTCCTCTTTACTTAATCCATTATGTATCATGTTAACATACATATGTGAGTCTCAATTAAGTAATAACATGCACTGATTAAGAGTATCTTACTAGTTAAGTTGTTACAGATGTACCAAACCACTAGTACAAAAACCAACTAACTTTGTTTTCTACATATACATTACATGTAAAATTAACAACCTAAGCCAGTACAACTCCTATGCAGTGGTTCACCTCGCAGCGGAATAAGACTCACGATTCCCACGTCTATGCAATCCTACAGAAACATTCACAAAACGTGAGTATAGATAAACAACTATCTCAGTGCGATATCAAAACACAATATCAATAACAATGATAAAGCACACTAAATCATCTAATGTGAATGTTCTGTATCAGGCATCCACAAATGCACCATGTCATGACATGTCTCAACAAGTACCCTATTATCACGAGACTAAAATGATATGCCTATTAAGCTCAATATGTCAGTGGAACCACCTCACATCTTCATATTAGCAGCACATATCATAGTACCGTCCTCAAATGATAATAGCCAGAGCATATACCCAAAAACCGGCGTATATCTCTATATAACATAACCGAGCATATACCCAAACCAGACGTATATCTCTCTGTCACATAACCGAGCATATATCCAAACCAGGCATATATCTCTATGTAACATAACCAAGCATATACCCAATACCAGGAGTATATCTCAAATACATAACCGAGCATATACCCAATACCAGGCGTATATCTCTAACACATGATATCCATGAATAGACAGGCATATGATACTACCAATCATATGATAATAACACAACACAATTCATATGATATCAATCTCATACCATCATCACACAATATCTATACTCCGTACGTCAACACGTACCTGTACTGCGACACAAACGAGATAAATTAGGCGTCACTGGCTAAGTGCCTCGTTGTCCCGTCCCCTGAGATGATGCTACAACAATGCCAACAATATATCATGTTATCATAGGCATTAAAATCAAATTCTACAAAAATATAACATTTTTCAACTTTTCTCAATCACCGATCGATCGCTACCAACACCGATCGATCGCCATAACATTCTGTCCCCTCGCGATCGATCGCTACAACTTGGCGATCGATCTCCACAATGCTCTGTTCATAGCGATCGATCGCGACAATTTCACCGATCGATCGCCACACATTTTCACCGCCTTCAAATTTGGCTGTCTTCGGCGATCGATCGCCATACACGTACCGATCGATCGCCGATGCCCAGAAAGTTTAGAGAATGGCGATTTTCAAGCTTATCTCCATGGTTCTTCTCCTATAACTCAAATTGAACCATTTCAACATGTTTCTTGCAATTTTTAGGACCATATTAACATGTTTCTATCATCATAGAATCCCATTAATAGCATATAAACATGATACGATCCTAATCTTGCATAGTTTGGATTTTATTTCACATAATTCATACACCACTACACAAATCAATCTTAAAAGCATATATTCCTTACCAAGAGTGTACAATTTCACTTCACCCAACTTCCTAGCTCAAGTCACAAGTGAAAAACCAAGCTTGAACCAAGAAAATCTCCAAGGATTGGAGAGGAGCTTGTGTAGTATTTTAGTAGGTGTAAAATGAAAACTATGTGATTCTCTTCCCTAAATCACCTTGATATAAGGTCATTAGTTTCTCTAACCACTTGTTATCATATTGTTTGGAGTTAATGACATGTTCTCTAACATGTACATGAAATGAACTTCAAATTCAAATACAACTCCAATGCAAATTAAAGTCACATGCATACTCAATTGCGTACTAGTTCATGACTTGATATGTTATTAAATCATTGTACACCATGTTTCATTCCTTGCCCTTGCCATATATCATTTCATACATGTATTATTTCATTCTTGGTTCCACCCGAACCCCCAATATCATACCGCCAATTGATATAATTACACCATAATCATATCACACGTGTATACAACAAATCGAGGCATTACAGTGTTGGTGCTTAGACATGTATACCCGTGTGTGTATACGAATGTCAACTCTACTTCGTTCCTTGTTGAACGTCGGATTAGTGTGCTTGGTTTGATGAATCTCCGGTGGGAGATTGTGGCAACTTGAGATCGGTAATCTCGATGACACGATGCATTCTGAGAAATGATTGTGAGGGTTGTTTGACTTCCCCTGAGGAGGGATTGTCGTGTTTTGGAACCATGGTAGTTCTTGTTGGATAATTCGATAGCCTTCCCAAGTTTGGATTGTTAAATCCTTGGATTATCAAGGGATGGCAGGGATTCGGATTTGTTGGGTGTCGCTGACGACACAAGTGTTGAGGATGCAATGGGTTTATTGCATGTCCTTTCAGAATTTGAAACTCTGTGGAGTCTCGATTGACTATTTATGATCAGGATGTGATTCTTGGAACATCCGGAGGTGGACATCTTGTGAGATGTCTTTTTTTTGAATCTGTGGCCGTGAGTTGCCCAAATTGGGTTGCAATGATGCGACTGCACCTTCGATGGAGGAGGTTTGAAAGTGGAAACCAGGTTTGGTATGTGTACACCGTGGTATACTAATGTTTCCCTCGTAACGATGTATATTAGACATCGTGAGTCATGGTAGAGAAGTCATTGAATCATATCTACGATGGAATCGGGAGCGATTCAAATCCTTGCAGTTTCAGTTGACTAACTGCTTTTGGATTGTTAACGTTATGTTGTGCCGACGCTCTTTCGTTTTTGGTGGACTGGAAGGTTTATTTCATTCCAGAGTTTAATGCGAGGTAGGCACCCTCGCGTTTATTAATACGATTCTGATATGGTCAAGAATCGAGGTTATCGCTTCATGTTGTTGTGTAGCCTGGGTGTTACGTGATACACCGGTGCTAATTTCGAGGACGAAATTCTTTTAGTGGGGGATATTGTGATGACCAGGGATTATTGATGTTAATCCCGGAGTGTTAATAACCCCTAAAGTTGTTTTACGTGGCGATTTGGAGTTTAATCGCGGTGCTGGGCCTTCTGGGCTCGTTTATTTGGGTAGTTGGGATCGTTGGATCCCGAGGTTGAGATTGTATTCTCATTACGGTGTAAAACTTAAGAGTTGGGTTTTTGATGTGTCTCGTGATCTGGGGTGCTTTGTGTGGGCACCGGTAGGTGGTTTTGGAGTTAGAGAGAGAGTTTTTGAAAACAGATGATTTTTAATGAATCGTGATGTATTTGTGGGGCTATTAGTATTTCGGGGTATTTTTGCTATAAATACCAGTTGAACCAGAGATTTTAATTATTGGAAGCCTTTTTCTCCTCCAGCCCGTCACTCTCTCTCCCCGCGTCTGCCCATTTCCCGTCTCCCTCACCCCCGCCGCTTCAAGCCGTACGACCGCCGCCGTTCGGCCACCATCCGGCGCGTCCGGACCGCCGTTGGCTTCGTCTCGTCCAGGCGCAGCTTCCCAAACCAGCAATTCGAAGTTTAGTCGCGATTTGCGTTCGGATTTTTGCAGAAAGCGCAGATGCCCAATTTCTAGGGTTGTTCGATTTTCGAACGTTTTCCTTCCGATTTTCGATTGGGTAACCTCCCTTACCCCTTTTTCGTCATTCTCATGTAATTCCCTGTTTTTTTGGTGGCATTGGTTCGAAATTATTCCCAAATTTCATGAGGGTTGTGTTCGAATTTAGGGGTATTGGCAGGGGGGGCGGTGATTCTTGTTATTGATTGATTAATTCTTGTTTTAGATGAATTATGGTGCTTGGTTGGGTTCGAATTTGTGATGATAGGGTTCGAAAATTGAAGGGTGTTCTTGAACAATTTTCGATAATGTCTCATTCGATTTCCCTCCCTGCATGTGCTCCGCCCCGAGTCTTTTAAATGGTAAATTGTCGTGTGTTGACAATAATTTTTGTGTATGAGGATTATGGGTGTGCTTGAGCATGGGTTGTATGTTTGTAAATAATTGTGAATTATTTATCGTGTTAGCACATCGTTCCTCGGGGCATGGAACTCGAGCAAGGTTTGGCTCGGTCTTCGGAGATTTAAGGTACGTGCAACGTACGAGCATTACTTTATATAAGAGCATTGTGAAATGCATAGTGTATTTTGATTGCATTAGATGGTTGTGCGTATGGTTATATATCTATGTGTTGATATAGCTATGGAACAACCTAATCTTGATATCGCCGCCACAAGCGTGCGTGATTTTAGAGTTGCATAACCTCATAAGATATATGGGTTACTGGATGTATAAGACCATTGTAGGGCATTGAGATGCCTGAGAATGATCGTGGAAGCATGTATTCATTATAAGAAATGTGAATGTCTAAGTATAATGGAGAATTGGTAAAATAAATGCTGGGCATTTGAGCTATCTGTGATTGGTAGCAAAGTTGAAAATCAGTATTAGATATTGAGATATCTATATTTGTATGTATAATGAATTTGGAATCATTAATTATTGATATTTGAGAATCAGGCATGCGATGAGTTAAATAAATGTGTTGACTTACTGATTTTTGAGATTTGATGAGTTTGATGATTGTGAGAACAGGGACAGTACACGGAATCCCGGATGAGGACGTTGCCATCCAGGGAGTATCATTTAAAATTCATTAGTATTTACTTTTGTTGTAAATTATGAATTTCATTATTGTGATTATGGGATTTTGTGTATTGGTATGCTCACCCCGTTGGGGGCTGTCTCTGTTGGGGTAGGTGAACAGGTACATCGATGGCTGTGGAGCTGAGCTCGAGCTGTTGATTGGATGTACTCCCAGGATCGTGGTACCAGGGCTTGATGGAGCACGGTATCGTATAGAGTACTTACATACACCCGAGGGTTATATACACATTTATGATGCTCGCATGTGAGCACGGTTATACTTGTATATGGGTTGTATATAAAGGCATGAGCCTTTCTCTCTTTCATTCTATGTTGCATGCAATTAAGGGTAGAATTGCTAATGATATGAGAGTCATTGGTGTATTATGTGGGTGTTGAAACCCACTTATGTTGTCTTATGTGTGGTGTCTTCCCTGGCTGAGAATTTACTTAGTGTTGCTGTATTCTGTTGAGTATGTGTTTTCCCTGGCCGGGAACTATATTATGTGATGTGCTTTTATTTCGGGATGGCTCTATTTATGGAGAGACTCTGCCCAAATTTTTATAAAAGTCCACAATGTAAAAAGTGGTGTAATGGGGATGGAAATGGGCGGAATCTATGAGTCTATTTGTTGGTAGAGATGATCTTAATGTTGAATATTAAAGAAATTTTGTAATTGCCATTCAATGGTAAAGTATCATCTGAGTTTCCCGATTGATTTTATTGAAAGCATGTGCCACACATAATGATTAATACACTAATCAAGGGTTAAGGACTTGGGTCCTTACAAATATGGCGAGGTAGACAACTGTTGGTTTAGATTATGTACTATATGCGATCATGTGATATATCTGAGTGATATATTCGATCATGTGATATAGTCGGGTGATATCTTCGATTGTATGATCTATCCGGGTGATATGATAATCCGTATGGATAGGTTCTTGAAGCAGAACGGAATGGGTTATCAGGTACCTGTGATGTGTGGGACTTGTTGGCGTATTCCATGTAGCAAGTGAATTGCACATGCGTGGAAAACGTGTCGGTTGGAAAACGTGTTGGTTTCCACTGCTACATTATATTTTTTGTTGATCATTACAGGGAGCAGTGAATAGAAAGTAAAGAATCGTTGTAAAAGCTTGTCATACTCAAGATGATAGTCTTGGGGGAAACAGTTGATTCAATAACCATATAATCATATGGACATATGTATTGTACATGGCTTTGGTGTACAGTATGCATTGATGACATATGAGTGTGATGTGGATTGCTTCTTGTGGTTTGGTCAAGTTCGTGTCCAGTGTTTAATCTAGACTGAGAAGTCTGGCGTGGGAGATTAGTATGAAAACGATAGATGGATATGTTGTATCTATCACATTGTGTAATTATATACTATAATACAACTTTGTGAAATGTTAGAGCAGAGATGGCTCTGTGCACATTTGGATGTGTAGAATCTGAATGTGACAAGGACCAAAGTACTTGGTTTAGAGTATCTTGCTGATCTCGATATTCTGCGTAGGTTTACACAGGAGTACAGACGAATGGAAACATTCTAGACCATTATACAATACACAACGCGGGTATGTGTGTTGCTGTGTTTCTAAAGTGTGGCATAATGTGTATGGAAAAGGTGTAATACAAGGATTTGAACCATTAACTGTATTACTATATGGTGAGTAGTTGTCCAAGGAGGGACGGATGTATTAGACATTAGACAAACAGATGCTCCCGTGGGGATCATTTGTATGCATCCAGCAGGAATGGGAGTGGGTAGTGACTTGGTTAAGGGAACCCACCGGTACAATGAGTTGTATGAGATCAAATCAATTTGATGGATATTGTTGTGTATAACAGGATATGTATATGTGCCAACATCTGGACATAATTTCTTGAGTGTTCACTGATACTAGTGAAATGTTTATCTGTTGATGGTATTACAACGATGCATACATACTATCTATGCCCGGCTGTTGTAGAATGTTGTGAGCATATGGCTACGTGGACAAAAGCGAATGGTAACAAGCTGTTACGCGAGAACATGAGTATGCAGTAGAATCCAAAGTGCAATGTCTGGTATGTTTTCTTTTGGTTTCTTATACTGCTGGTCTGGTAAGTGTCTTCTAGTTGAGCATGTTGAGTATGTAGCAGATTTACTTTCGATTATTTGTTCCGGCAAATAATGTTGAACATATAATGCATGTTTGTGCAAAGCTTATTTGCCACTATGTTGTTATTCCTTGTAGTGTTGTTAGTAGGGTTGAAAGCTTATGGCTTTCTGTATGAGATTCATATGATATATGAAATTCATATTATGAATATGGAATTTCGAGGACGAAATTCAATAAGTAGGGGAGAATTGTAATGCCTCGATTTGCTTTATACACGTGTCATATGATTATACCGTTAATATGATTAATTACGGTATGAGATGAACTCGGGTTCGGATTGAACCGAGGAAGAATGTTGCCATGCATGATAATAAAATGTTGAAACAATGAAAGAAAGAACTAATGGTTATGTGGCAATGATATAGTGTGCATAAATCAATACATATTGATATATGAGAAGCAAATTAGAGATGTGAATTGAGAACAAGGATCATATGTGTCTATTGACTTGGAATGTTGGTGCATGTGCATAAACAAGAGAATTTCAAGCATGAGGTGTGTAGTGGGATGTGAACTTGGCTGTACATTTACCATGCATGTGAGAAGAATTACATGTGAATGTGCATTTGGAGTTAAAGGTGATTATATAGATGAAAATCAGATTTTAAATACATAATTCACCTAAACTCACCTACAAATCTCTACACATGCTCTCTTGACTCTCTTGGTGTCTTTGCTTTATTCTAGCTTGGAAGCATGTTCAACATGAAGTATGTGGTAAGGAAAGTAGATTTTCATGCTTTGGTATCATAGTTAATGGATCTATGTGTTTAGTATGTCAAACTTGAAATATGTAAAGTTACTATTTGCACATGAATTTCTATGAGTTGAAGTGATCATTTGAAAGTATAAAATGATGGAAAGATATGTATATGATGCTAGTTTATCTAGTGATCAAGTTGTTATAGTAGAAATTAAGGTGTATGAGAAGAACCATGAAGATAAGCATCAAAATCGCCATGGTTTTGAAAATCTGTTGTCGATCGATCGATCGCTAGACTCATACCGAGCGATCGGTAAAACAGGGAAAGTAAGGCGGTTCATGTACCGATCGATCGTTCAAAGCGACCGATCGATCGGTGAAATGCCGTAGCATTTGTGATAAATTCAGACATTTGAGCGATCGATCGCTAGCTTCTGACCGACCCATCGCTAGGGTTGTCTGTTTGGACCGATCGATCGCTAGAGTAACCGATCGATCGGTAGATTTAAAATGTTATATTTTGTAGCTTTTGATATTGATGCCTATGATAACATGATTTATTATTGGCATTGTTGTAGCATCATCACAGGAGACAGGACAACGAGATAGTTACACATTGACACCTGATTTATTTATTTTGTGTCGCTTTACAGGTACGTGTTGACGTACGGAGTATAGATATTGTGTGATGATGTTATGAGATTGATATCATATGAATGGTGTTGTGTTGGTATCATATGATTTGTAGTATCATATGTATGTACATTCATGGATATCATGTGTTTGAGATGGATGAGGTCTATGCTTTAGCATTAGAGATATACGTCTGGTTTGGGTATATGCTCGGGTATGCTACATATACATTAGCATTAGAGGTATGCGCCTGGTTTGGGTATATGCTCGGGTATGCTACATATACTTGGTATGAGAGATATACGCTGGTTTTTGGGTATATGCTCTGGCTATTATCATGTGAGGACGGTACTATGATATGTGTTGTTAATATGAAGATGTGAGCGGAAATAGACATATCATATTAGTCTCGTGATAATAGGATGTGTGATGAGACATGTCATGACATTGTTGTATTTGTTGATGCATGATACAGAGCATTCACATTTGATGATTGTTATTGTGCTTTATCATTAATATTGTGTTTTGATATTGCACGGAGATAGTTGTTATCTATACTCACGTTGTGTGAATGTTTCTGTAGGGACTCATAGACGTGGGAAGACGGGATGTGAGTCATTGTCCGCTGCGAGCTGAACCCCTGCCTAGGAGTTATCTTGGATTAAGTTGTTGCTTGTACATGTGATGTATAGTTGGTTAGGTTTTTATAACCCTTGTAACAACTTAACCAGTCAGAAACTCTTAATCAGTGCATGTTTTTACTTAATTCAGACTCACGTATGTATGCTTAATTGATACATAATGGATTAAGTAACGAGGACCCCACAACCTCGCTTGTCATGACCGCGGCACTAATACCCCTCGCTTCGACATATCAGCGGCATAGAATAACCTCGATTTAATGCGACATGTAGCATTTACCATCGCTTCAACATTTTAGCGGCAAATATTCTTTCCTCGCTACGATATGACAGCGGCAAGTATTCTATCATCGCTTCAAATGACAGCGGCAAAGCATTAAAATCATCACTCGAATATAACAATGATACCTCGCTTTCGTGTAACCGCAGTATTCCATATCACAATACACATCGCTATGAGCGGCAAAGTATTTTATGTCACATCTTGTTATAACAGCATATTTTATTGCACCTCGCTTGTCATGACCGTGGCATTAATACCCCTCGCTTTCGTGTAACAGCGGCAAGTATTCTATCATCGCTTCAAATGACCGCGGCAAAGCATTAAAATCATCGCTCGAATATAACAACGACTCTTCATGTTCTGCACAAAATATCCAACATATATCTGCAACCACAATGGTTAGCAATAGCACATTCCATTTATAATCCCATATTATAAACGCACATAAGCCAAGTTAGTTGTGTCACACAACACTAACTACCCTCATGCATAAGTATGTGCTACCCATTTCTATTAACATGTTCCTAGGCCCTCAACAGCCCCAAAGAGCAAACCACTGCTCTGATACCACTAATATAAGAGCCCCGTGCCCTTAACCCACGATTAGTGTATTAATCCATGTATTTAGTACATACAGCATATAATCAGGGGAAAACCACATGCAACCATAGTATATTGTATCAACAATAAAATTCCTTACGTTATTCCATATAATGTTCAAATCCCTCATACCACTCAACCCTTAAGTATGCATCTTATAATACACTAACATTGTTCTCAATTCATTTGGCAATTCCTTAATTAATTGCATGCAACACATGAATGAAAAGAGAAAGGCCCTTTTCCCTTTTTATACAAACCATATACACATATAGTAGAGCTCACATGCGAGCATCTAATGAGTGAATGTGTATTAAATGTATAAAGTATCCTACTCAATACCGGCACTGGTACCTTGATCCTGGAAGTACCTCCATTACATTGCTCGATCTCCACTCCGGTGCTACGGTTGTACCTGTTCCACCTGCCTCAACAGAGACAGCCCCCACACTGGGTGAGCATACCAATACCACCAATCCAATAATCACAATATCACATTACATAATTTACAGACTGTAAAGCGGTGAATTTAAAAGACACTCCCTGAATAGTGTCATCCTCATATGGGATCCCATGTGCTGTTCATGTTCTCAAAATAACCGAAACTATCAAATTCCCAAAAGCAAGTTAATCATTTCATTGATTAACTAACTCCATTCACTAATTGCCAATTTCCATAATCAATAAAATCCAATCACTTACAATGTTTATAGATCACAAGTATCTAAACAATAGTCCACAATCCCATTTCATCGCTTGCTCAATATCAGCAACATTCATAACTGATGTTCGCTCCATAGCGACAACAGCTCGACCATTGCTCGCTTCATAGCGGCACCATATAGCTCACAATACATATCCATTTATCGTCATTACAATATACTATGCATTCAACAATTGCGATAAGATATATGGTTATGCTCGTATGTTATACGTACCTTAGAAGTCCGTAGTCCGAATCAAACCTTGCCTTAGTCCCGTGACCCGATGAATCATGTGCTAGCACATAAAATAACTCACAATTATTAATGAGCATGCAACCACGTGCCCAAGCACGTTCACAATCCCCAATAATATCGTCAATCCATGACGATTAACCATTTTAAAAGACCTTGGGCGAAGCATGCATCGATTCCACAACACAAAATAATTTACCAAAATCTCTGACCTACCGATCGATCGGTCAACCTACCGAACGATCGATAAAAACCCAAAAATTACATTTTGGCTACGGCATTGCACCGATGAATCGGTAACCTCTACCGATCGATTGCTCGCCTCTACTGATCGATCGCTAAAAGCCACCGATCGATCGGTAAAAGGTCTGAAATTAGCCCCCGCTAAGCACTTACACTGATCGATCGGTATAACGTCGGAATTAAACCCATCGCTGCGCACTTGCACCGATCGATCGGTAAGATGCTACCGATCGATCGGTCGTTGTATAAATCCGAAAACCACCATTTCTAAAAGCTTCAAAACCTCAACAAACCACACACAACTCCTTCCAACTCAAACCAACAACAATTAAAAACACCATTGGACATCCAATAAGGGTTAAAACACATTTTAAAACTAGAACCAAGATTTTCCAAAAAATCTATAAATTGCCCTCAACTCCAAACCAAAACCAAATACCACCAAAAAGTCTATAAATGCGAGGGGAAGGAAATACCAAGTTATCTTCGAGAAATCCGGCTCCCTAGTTGAGCCTCCATCGTTTTTGCTCCAAGGAAGAAGAGAGGGAAAGGGTTGGGGATTGGGGGAGGGAGACGTGAGAGAGAGAGAGAGAGAGAGAGAGAGAGAGAGAGAGAGAGAGAGCGAGAGAGAGAGAGAGAGAGAGAGAGAGAGAGAGAGAGAGAGAGAGAAAAGCTAAGCCAATGATTGAACACCGAGTCCACTTGGTATATATAGTACCAAGGCTCAAAAATCCCGAGTACCCCACAAATACATCATGACTCATTAAAAATCATCTGTGTTCAATAATTACCTGTCAATCTCAATTTCCATTACCAGCCCCAACACAAAGCACCCAGACCACAGATCCCACCAAAATCCTAATTCCAAGGTTTAACACCACGATGAGAATACAATCTCAACTCTTGGATCCAACGACCCCAAATACCGGATTTAAAATCATCGGGAGTCCTAATACCGCAATTAATTCATAATTGCCACAATTAAAATCCATTAAGGATCAATACCACACCTGGATTTACACCAATAATTCCCGGGCATCACACTCATTACCCAAGCTAATCTAATGAGTACTCCTCAAATCGACCCTGGAATCTATTAACCTGGTCATGTAAATTCCAAATGACACTAAGTGTTCAAATACTGCATTGAATCAAAACTAACTTAAAAATATGACCCTTACCGATTTTCTGCAATTTCAGACTAACCCATTTTCGTAGAAAAATCGCTATAATTCCATACGGCATCAAAACGACTCGATTCTAGTGCTAAAAGTTCAGAAACTCAAAATATTGCATTTCATCTTGTAAGGCCTCTCTACCTTAACAGTGTAAAAAAATATAAATAGGGCTAACATGCATTAAAGACAGTTTATGGTTCCGGTTGTGGCCTTGAGCTAACAGAATTACAGGCCAAAAATAAAATTCCAAAAGCTAATTAGTTACATTCCCAATAATGAAAGTTAATACTATAGATTTACACTACTCCTAGAGTAGAGACTATCCAAAATCCTGTATCCTAATTCCTTAATGCTCCTCATAGCTCACTGCCTCAACCCGGCCCATAACCCTCCAAGTCCAAAAAGGTGTACCTACAGGAACAACACACCATGAGCATATACATCACTATTCAACAAAATCCAAGCACAATAACATAAATAATTGCATGAGATATATATGTATGTATGCTCCCTAATTTACCACATTAGCACATTTTTCATTGTTGTTCCTGTTTCATAAACTCATGCACAAAATCATTAGTTCATAATATAATGATCGATACCACGTTCCAGTTATAACCACAATATTCCACATTAATCACTAGAAATGTGACTGTTCCGGTCATGTTACAACAACGGAATTTTAGGACCCCTCGCTTCGACATATAGCGGCATCATATGATATCCCTCGCTTCGACAATGACAGCGGCATGTACATCGCTTCGACATGACAGCGGCAGATATCATATTACCATCGCTTCATATGACAGCGGCAAGTACCTCCCTCGCTCGTAGATAACAACTACAAGAACAATCAAGAATTTCCAACCTCATATAAATAAATACAACACTTAAGTCCACAATCATAATGCATCACCATTATCTCAATATATATCAACACATTTCGTAATCCACACTTGTCAACGATATATATATAGCCAAAAGCGTAAGAACACATTTTACCGTTCGATGCCCATACGTCTCACTACGTACCTTAGTCTCAAAAGTGGAGAAGTTGAAAAACTTTATCTCCTTGAAGTTGTTGGTACTTGGGATGGTTCTACACAACCATACAAATCAATATTAGAAGCCAATTATAGTCCAATATCAAAATTCCACAAAAAGACACCAAAAACACAAATTGTGTATCTCGCGATCGATCGCCACCAAGGCCCGATCGATCGCGAGATCATACTGCCCGCTTCTAAAATATTCTGCTCTTGGTGATCGATCGCCACATTTGGCGCGATCGATCGCCAGCCTCACCGATCGATCGCCCAAATGTGGTGATCGATCGCCAAATGCTTCTGGAGCCTACTGGCTGCGCGCGATCGATCGCCAAAAATGGGCGATCGATCGCCGCTGGCTGTGTTGCGAGAAACACCATTTTTGCACCATAAATTCTTCACCAACACTTATACCAACAAACCAAAAACATAAAAACACCTTAAACCTTCAATATACGCCATTAACAACCAAAAATCCAACTCCCAACCAATACCAATAACAACCCAACACAAACCCATTTTAAAACTCAACATACCAAAAGAAAAATCCAAACTAAACACCATTAAAGTATCAAGGAGGTATCCATACCTCTTAAGGACTCCAAATCCTACCAAAGATCACTCAAATCAAGTTTTTGCAAGGATTTCCCTTCTTCCTTGGATCCAATTTCGAAAATGGGTAAGGGGTTAGGGTTGGGAGTGAATTTGGGAATTGGTAAAGTGATGGTAAGTTGGGGGGTAGTGGGGGTATAAGGGGTTAGTTAAAAATTATACCCCAAACAATTAACATGATGTATAAAATACCCCAACATGATATTTTAAAAACATTTTACCACAATGCACCAAATTCCCATTTAAACACATGCTTCGCCAAATAATTATCAACCATCACAATTTAAACCATGATAATTAATTCCAGCACATAATTTAATTATCACCATAATTAATCACATAAACATAATGAATGCCCAAATGCATATAATTATTTTGGGGGTACTACTTACAAGATTTTGACCTCGAAATCGCATGCACTTACCCAAAACGAAACTAAACATAAATTACATACCAGAAAATAATTCCAGGTAATGCTGCACCATATGCTGCTTCGTCTCCCACGTGGCCTCCTCGACACCCCTACGATCCCACTGAACCTTTACCATCGGTATAACCTTGCTCCGAAGTCTGCGATCCTCTCGACCCAGAATTCTAAACGGTCGTTCCACGTAGGACACATCTGAACCCAACTGTACCTCTGAGGGCTGTAAAACATGAGACGGGTCTGGCTCATACTTCCGCAACATAGAGACATGGAAGACGTCATGTATACCAGACAATGACAGCGGTAGAGACAAACGGTAAGCCAAAGTACCGATGCGCTGCAATATCTCATATGGCTCAACATACCTCGGAGATAACTTCCCGCGCATACCAAAACGAACCACACCTCTGAAAGGTGATATCTTCAAAAATACCTTATCTCCCACTTGGAATTCCAACGGTCGCCGCCGTTTATTAGCGTAGGCTGCTTGCCTATCCTGAGCCGCTTTCATTTTCTGACGTCTTACTAGTCAAGTCCTCCCAGTACAACGGTGATCTACAACGTCGACCGTAAAGAGCTTCGAATGAAGCCATCTGAATGCTCGCCTGATAGCTGTTATTATAAGAGAACTCTACTAGTGGCACTGAATCTTGCCACGGAGTATCAAACTCCAATACACATGTCCTCAACATATCTTCGAGCGTCTGTCTGGTACGCTCTGTCTGACCATCTGTCTGAGGGTGATAAGTTGTACTCAGTCTCACCTCCATACCCAAAGCTGACTGGAGCTTCCCAAAAATGTGATGTGAACCGTGGGTCTCTGTCAGACACAATCGAGACTGGAATCCCATGCAACCTTACCACGTCCCGTACATACAATAGGGACATCTTTAAGTATGTGTACGACATACAATAAGGGATGAAGTGGGCCACCTTCGTCAATCTATCCACGATCACCCAGATCGCATCATATCCCGAGGCAGTCCTTGACAAGTGGGCCACGAAGTCCATAGATATATGTTCCTACTTCCACTCCGGTATCTCTAAACTCTTCAACTCGCCATCAGGCCTCTGCCTCTCCACTTTTACTTGCTGACAAATCAAGCACTTCTTGAAAAAAGTGATGACGTCTCTTTTCATCCGCCTCAACCAAAACTGGTCGCATAAGTCCTTGTACATCTTTCTCCCACCTGGATTTATGCTAAACCTGCTACTATGAGCACGATGCAAGATCCCTTGACGCAACTCCGGTGCCCTCGGCAATACCCAATGGTTACCAAGCCTCAAAGAACCATCTTCTGCCACCCTGAACTTTGATGGATACGTGCTCCCACTTCCATTCCAGTATCTCCAAACTTCTAAGCCCACCACCAGGCCTCTGCCTCTCAGCCTTCACTTGGTGACAAATCAGACATCTCTTGACGAATGTGGTGACATCTTGTTTCATTCGTCTCCACCAAAACTGGCTGCATAAGTCCTTATACATTTTCTTTCCGCCCGGGTGGATACTCATCCTGCTGCAATGAGCTCGCTGTAATATTCCCTGACGCAACTCAGGCGTATTCGGAACCACCCATCGATCACCTAACCTCAAGGAACCATCCTCCGATGTCCTGAACTTCAACGACTGACCCAGACGAACCACTGACAACCATCTCTGAACTTCCTCGTCGGTCTCCTGAGCCTTCCTGATGTGATCATAATAACGGGCTCAGCTAATAAGGTCAAAATCTGCACTGGTGAAGCAGACACACCATAATCAAAACCCAACTGACACTAGGAGCCCATCATAGCTGATAGATACATGGCATCCTTTGCCGTGCTCTTCACTTTCCGACTCAAAGCGTCGGCTGTCAGATTTGCTTTTCCAAGATGGTATTCGATTTCACAATCATAGTCCTTCAGCAGGTCCATCCATCTCCTCTGTCTCATATTCAGCTCAGCCTGCGTAAACAAGAACTTCAGGCTCTTGTGATCAGTGAAGATAGTGAATGAGGTACCGTATAAGTAGTGTCGCCATATCTTCAAGGCAAACAATATAGTTGCTAGTTCCAAGTCATGGACTGGATACCTCGTCTCGTGTGGCTTCAATTGTCTCGAAGCGTAAGCCACAACGTGCTTATCCTGCATCAGCACACATCCTAGGCCCTGAAGCGATGCGTCAGTATAGAGAGCGAACCCCTTATTCTCCCTGGGAATCACCAATACTGGCACTGAAGTCAATCTATGCTTCAATTCTTGGAAGCTCTGCTCACAAGCTTCCGACCAAAAGAATGGAACTCCCTTCTGAGTTAGCTGTGTCAATGGCTTGGCAATCTTTGAAAATCCTTCGACAAAGCGTCGATAATACCCAGCCAAACCAAGGAAACTTTGGATCTCAGGAACTGTAGTAGGCGTAGACCAATCCATAACTGCCTCTATCTTCCTGGGATCTACTAATATCCCCTCTCGCGAGATAATGTGACCCAAGAACGCAACACTGCTCAGCCAGAACTCACACTTGCTGAGCTTGGCGTACAACTGATGATCTCTGAGGATCTGAAGCACCGTCCTCAAATGATTGGCATGCTCTTCCTTACTTCTTGAATAAAGCAGAATGTCGTCAATAAACACGATGACGAACTGATCAAGATACCACTGAAATATTCTGTTCATCAAGCTCATAAATATTGCAGGGGCATTCGTCACCCCGAATGGCATCACTAAGAACTCATAGTGCCCATACCGAGTTTGAAAGGCTGTCTTTTGTATGTCATCAGCTCTAACTCGTATCTGGTGATAGCCTGACCTCAAGTCAATCTTCGAGTAAAGCTCTGTGCCCTGAAGCTGATCAAATAAGTCATCAATCCTCGGAAGGGGGTACTTGTTCTTGATCGTCACTTTATTCAATTGACAGTAATCGATGCACAGGCGCATCGAACCATCCTTTTTCTTTACGAACAAGACTGGTGCACCCCATGGTGATACACTAGGGCGAATGTATCCTTTGTCGAGGAGCTCCTGTAACTGCACTTTCAGCTCCCTCAGTTCTGCCGGTGCCATCCTATAAGGGGCATGGGAAATAGCAGATGTCCCTGGCAGTAACTCAATCGCAAACTCCACATCTCTGATCGGCGGAAATCCTCGAATCTCATCCGGAAACACATCGGTGAATTCCGCAACTACTTGTATATCCTCGATCCGCAACTCTTCCTTTTCCTCTGACACGTCCACGGCATAAATAAGATAGCATGAGTGACCTCGTTCTAACAACCGCGACATCTTAACTGCCAAAATCAACGAAATCTTGGGACGAGAGCCGTCCCCATAGAAGGTCAACTGAAACCCCTGATCAGACAGAAAACACACCATCCTCTGTCGGCAATCAACCACGGCTTGGTATCTGCTCAACACATCAATGGCGACAATGCAGTCAACATCTGCCATATCCAACAAAATTAAATCGGCCCTCAGATCATTGCCCTCAAAATAAATGAGGCAATCAGATAATAGTCGATCAATCACATGCTTTCCCTTGGGTGTCGAGACCATAAGAGGCGTGGGCAACGGAGACGAACACAAGTGGTGTCTCTCCACAAAAGCAGAAGATACAAATGAATGAGAAGCACCTGTATCTACTAAAATAAATGCAGGGTACGTAAGTAAGTGGCACGTACCAGCAATCACTTCCTCCGGGGCTGCCTCTGCCTGCTCTTGAGTCGGTGCATATACTTGACCCTGCGGCGGTCCTGCCGCCTGACCTCCCTGTGGTCGAGGTGCAAACTGCTGTCTCCGTGGTGCGGTCCTAGCGTCAAATCTTGTCCTATTCAGCCTAGAGTCTGCCTGACCTACCCGATTGGGGCAAGCCCGAACCAGGTGGCCCACCCTGCCACAAACATAACAGCCTCGACAGTCACGTGTCAGATGAAATCCTCCACAGTTGTCACACTTGTTCCCTCCTGTTCTATTTCCTTGTGCTGGTCCCCGACTGCCTTGTTTCTGATTCTGAAATTTCTTCCCACCAAATCTAGAAGATGAAGAAGCCCCACGAGGCTTAAACTGGTCTCCTCGTGGCCTCAGACTGTCAACAGCTGGTCTCTGTGGTGGTACAAAAGGGGGTACAGCTTCCTTGTACACACTAACCCCAATCTCTGCCAGCTCTGCCCTAGTCAGGGCATCATCAAATGAGCTAGGGTTGTTGGAGACAACCCGATCAAATAATTCTGGCCTCAGCCCTTTCAGAAAATGCCTCATCTTGGCATGACCGTTTATAGCAATGTTAGGCACATACCTCAACAGTGAAGAGTACTGCATGGCATAATCTGATACAGTCATGATGTCCTGCTTAAGATTGGTAAACTCATCTTCTTTTACTTGTCTGGCAGCGGCGGAGAAATACCGGTTAAGGAACCGGGTCCTGAACACAGTCCAATCCACTGTCATACCCTGAGCCCTCAGCTCCATAACTGTTGTCTTCCACCACATGGAAGACTTCTTCGCCAACTGAAACTCTGCCAACCTCAGCCAGGTTGTCCGTGCACAGGGTGCCGATACAAATATTTGCTCTAGTCTCTCAAGCCATTCCTCGGCTGCTTCCCCAGTCTCAGTTCCTTCAAATAGCGGTGGATGATAGCTCAAGAACTGGGTCAGACTTATCTCCCCTGGTAGCAGTATCTGTGCACTAGGCTCCACGCCTACAGCAGGTGGCGGTAGAGGATTTGACTGAGCAATACTGGCATTGATACTGCCTACATCCCCCACTTCTTCATTGGGGTTCTCCGGATTAATAGGTGCCATGCTGTAACACAGGGGTTAACAACAATACCAAAAGCAGTTCATAACATAAGCCGTTAGATAACAAGAGTAATCATATTCAAAAGCATGTTAGTATAACAACTTATACAAAAATGTGCACCACATGCATAAACATGCCCACCAATGAATACCTAGCCAACTTGTTTCTAAAGGCTACCCTTTACTCGTTCCCTGGTTATCTAACCACTACTCTGATACCACTAAATGTAAGACCCCGTTATCTAAACAAGATACTAAGGTGCAATTAAGAGAACTAATCATATATAAATCAGAGTATTAGGCCGGGTTGATTACCCAGAGCTTAAGAGATTACAGTACCAAAAGTTCAAAAAGGAATTATACATATTTCTAACAAAAGGTACTACACTATAGCTTTACTCTACACATTGTAGAAACTATACAAAATGAAATTTCTGTCTGCTAATCCTGTAGCACTCCTTACAGCTCATAGTATCAACCCCGACCCTGGTTCTCATCGTCAAAAGCACCTACAAAGACAACCCCCAACACATGAGCACATCATAGTTCATATCGATCATAATATGAATATAAAGCATAAATGCATAAATCATAGGCATAGGATACTTCCTGAATTTCCAATGCATTTAAAACGCCCATTTTGGTTGTCCCTGTACCATAACTCATAATAAAATCAATACATGATATTATGGCTTCTTTAAATAAATGTCATGACATATCTTTACTTCTTAAATCTTTACTTCAATCCTTAGTCAGGTTATCATCAGTGTATTTTAATGCCCCTCGCTTCTTAACTTTAGAACAAGCGGAACTCCCCTCCCTCGCTTCTTCATACAAGTGGTATTTCTATCCTCGCTTCGTATGGTAAAGCATTAAAATCATCACTGGGATAACCCTGACTCGTGGAATACACACCATTTATTCCACAACATACATATGCAACAACAATGCATAAAAACATGTATCATACTCATAATGCACAACTTTGCATCTATCATGTGTCAAATGAACAGACATAAAATACATGTTACCGTTGGGGCCCGTACGTCGCTTACGTACCTTTCCAAAATATGGTGTGTTGCAGGACTCTATCCCCTACGTTGTGTAGCTATTTGTGAAGGCTCTACACCAGTGTACAACACAATATTAGATGCCAATTTATAGACCAAAATAAAAAATTCCAACAAAAGCATCATTTTCCACTATTCAGCATCTGGCGATCGATTGCTACATCGAGGCGATCGATCGCCAGACTTTACTGGCTCGAGGCGATCGATCGCGCCATTTATGGCGATCGATCGCCTGCCTTTGATTTTGGCTACTGGCCTTCGGCGATCGATCGCTGCTTTTGTAGCGATCGATCGCCACATGCTCTGTGCGCGATTTTTCCAGATTCCCGAACACTCATTTTCATACCAACAATCATAGCATATAAGACATACCACATGCTTGAACAAACATGCTAAGAGCTACAATATACTACCATGAGTGTATTCAAATCGAATTTCTACCCAAACTTAAACCCACATGCATCAAAATCACCCAACTACATCAGTACTCACCCAAGCTTTCTGGAAACAGGGTAACATGATTTTTTTCCAGAATTTTCGAGCACCACTTTTCATACCAACAAATCTACCACATAACACATATAACATGCTCAAGTAAACATGCTAGGAACTTCATAAAAACACCATGAATGTACTTGAATCGAAGGTTTAATAAAACCTAATCTAGCATGCCATTTTCACACCAATAAAAACATGAACTTAAACAAACTTTAAACCAAAACAGGGCATGGCTTCTCACCCTCTTTCGCTCCTCTTTTCTTGCAAGATTTTTGATCAATAAATCATCAAATCTCTCCTCCTACAAGAAGCTTGTATGCTGGACGACTTTTGGGTGAAAAATGTGAAGAAAATGAGTGAAGGAGGTTGAGTGAAATGAGAGGGCAAGTGGGGGGTATGGGCAGCCTGCAGTGCAGAGATGGGTATGGGTTGGTAGGGGGTGGTTGGGTGTTGGGTGGTGTGATGTGTTATGTTTTGGTCCCGATATTTAGCACGATGTATTAAAATATCCTCACATGATATTTTATAGTATTTAATCAATAAAATACTTCAATTTCCAATTAAACATGCTTCACCAAAACAAATAACACCCACCCCAAATAATCATGCCATAACCCAAATTCTCAACATATAACACATGCACCCTGAAATGCATTTCCCCAATATTATTAATTCAACCCAATGAATTAATACCATAATCTTCATAACATAATTAATGTTTAAAATCACATAAACATTTCGGGGATATCACAGTACAGGTATGCCGTTATCTTATTAGCGATGAGTTATGGTAGATTACTATTTGATAGCATGGTTGTGGATGTCATATGTTGACATATATCGTCACAAGTTGACGATGAGGTTGTGGATGTCATGTAATCACATATACCGTCACGAGTTGACGAGGATATTATGAATATCATGTGTTGACATGTACCGTCACTAGATGACGATGACATAGTGGATGTTATGACGATGACATAGTGGATGCTCTATGTAGATGGGTATCGTCATTATGATGAATAATACATGTAGGAATATGTGTTTAGTTGTAAGATTGGAGTGCCAATGGTGGGCACAGGGTAGTATTTGTGTCACTGGTTGACGAGACCATTATGCCGAGCAGGTTTGCTCGATGAATTATTGGATGCGCCGTACAGGAAGTGTACCGCAGCACACATTTGAGGTAAATATTTTACGATTAGTGGTACCTTTGGGTATACTCGTTGGGATGGATATGGCCCAGTGATAAGAGTAGTTATTGAGGAAACTACTTGTATTTATCGATGTGACGTATGGTAGACATAGTCACACCCACACATGGAGGTGTGGAATAAAATCCTAATGAATTAGGATTGCCTTGTGGTTGAGTAAAGACACCGGGATGTGCGTTATACATTGGTATTAGAGAAATATCGGGTGATAACCCACTACTCTAATTGATTGAATGGTATGGTATACCGGGATGGAACGTATGATACGTTGGTAAGTTTGGCATAAACCTAAGGAGGCAACAATGGGCCAGCCAAGTAAGATGGTTATTGTGCAGTACTATGATGAGCTTGATGTGGCCATTATACTGCTCGTTGGAACCGAGTTTGGTGAATCGTATAATGATACGATGAGGACTTATGGTAGACTCAGTGGTCACTTTGTGGCATGAGGTTTGAGACAGAGAATACCTCACGAGGACGTTTATACGTCAAATATTTTGAGAGACTTGTACCGGGAAAGCTCAATTTTGTTGAAAATACCAACGTGAGTGTCGACAAGTCGTTATTAGCTCTGGTCGAGCATCCTTGCATATGGAATGCAATGGGGGACACAATTAGAATTGTGGGATATAGTTAGTGGGGTGACACTACTATATTGATTGTATCTCTTGGAGGGATTTGGATCGTACTGTTATGGAGACAGCTGGTATTGGTTGAAGGTTGATTTTGAATCAGCCACGGTAAGCATTACCAGTGTTGGACTAGGTAATGGCTTTATATTTACGGTGAGATGTACGAGGACACGTCTCTGGGGAGATGCTCAAAATGTGGAGTACTATGGCATTAGTATTTACGTTGTGTATACGGATTTCATTTTGGTAATAGTAACATACGTGCACTATTTTGAACCAGTGCGTGTTTATTGATTCCGGGATATTTTGGTATAAATATATATCCAGGTTTTCCGAACGGTGGTTCGAGGTTGGAGGGTCATGGGTTCATGACACTTTCCTTGCAAGGAAGGAGGTATTCATATACCTATTGGGATTCTTTAAGAGATTCGATGAGTCGGTTGGTGTGGTGTTGATGTTGGAATTTCACCATTGGTCGTTGGTTCGTCAATCATCATTCTCCGATGGGCGAGAATAACTAAGGATTGACAGTAGTATTTTGGGGCTTGTGGTTATGATTAGAAATATCCAAGCCAAGTGCATTGAGTATGCCTGTGGTGTCGGTGCATAGGCATGTATACCGGTATGTGTATACGAATGCCAGTGTTCTTAGTACTTGTCAAACATCGGGTTAGTATGCTTGGATGATTTTTATCTCCGGTGAGATATTGTGGCACCTTGAGATTGGTAATCTCAATGGCACGATATATTCTGAAGAATGATCGTGAGGTCAGGTTGACTTCCCTTGAGGAGGGATTGTCGTAATTGGGATCATGGTAGATCATTACTGGATAATTTGATAGCCTCCCTGTGTTAGGATTGTTGAATCCTAGAGTAAACGAGGGATGGCCCGGTTCGGATTTGTTGAATGTCGTTGTCGACACAGGTGGCGAGAATGCAATCGATTTTGTCTACAATTTCACTATGGAAACTTGAGACCTTGTGGAGTCTCGATAGTGTGTTTGGACCAAGATGTGATTTCTTGGAACACACGGATGTGGACATCTTTGGAGATGTGTTTTTGTGTTGATCGGTGATCGCTATTATTTTAAACAGTATTTTCCAATGTAGCGATTTATGTACCGCAAGTGCACGGTGTCAAGTTTTAGTATAGATAGGAAGAATAGGGATTGTCGAACCCACAGGGACTAACAAGCAAGTACCAAATAAGATGCTTTTAACTATATTTAACTTACGAAATTGAATTAAAAATTAAACTACTAATTAACTAAATTAACTACTAATCCAACCAAGTCAATAAAAGTAAACGAGAAAAATCCACTAGAGAAGATTATCGAGACTTTGACTCACCAATGCAATCCTTATCCTCGATTGAATATCCAAATATTTCTCAGGTGACGTTTTCCTAATGCATTCGTTATACCTTGGTCCAATTATAACAAGTCTAATATTAATGTTGCAGTAAACCACTCATGTATCCTTATTGAACAATTAATATCTAATAAAGATCTATGAAAAATACTAGCCTTCGATTTTGGTAAATCTATTGCTATCACACGTGTGTTAGATTTTACTTGGTCCGTCTCAACCTAAAACCCACGGTATAATTTATAATATCATATTGCAATATCATATGGTCAAGTCAAACACAATAAAGTAATCATTCAAGGGTGATCAATCCCTCAAAAGCATGAAGATCAATAAATTATACGAAAAGAATTAAAAGAATCCAATCAAATAAATCATCAAATCATAGGTTCATGACAAAGGATTCGCCTAGCCTCGATAAATAAATTAGTTCAACATAGTAAATCAAAACAAATATTAAAAGACAAGAATAAACTCCCGATGTCAACTCCGTTCGTAGATCTTGCTTCCTTCTCTTGCTTCTTTCTTGATCGTCACTTTAATCGCCTTGTTGGAGGTGTTCCAAAATCCTAGGATGGTTGATGGATGGAGGTGAATGATGGTGATATGGAGGATGAGTGGATGGAGGCTATTCCTGGGATCTAAAATCTGATAAAAAGTCCCTATTTTCGTCTAAGACCTAATATATATAGTGGTGAAGGAGTTAGGTAAGTTTTGGACACAAAATAACAAAGAAGGAAACAAAATCTCAAAATTTTCGGTTTTGGCGATCGGTCTTCGTCATTTGCCGATCGATCGTGGAAACATTCTTGACAAAATAACCAAATTTTTCATATCCGCGATCGATCTTCGTCATTTGCCGATCGATCGTGGAAATCTGGCGATCGGTCTTCGTCATTTGTCGATCGATCGCGGATCTCAAATCTCCAATCTTGCGATTTGGTCCCTCATTTTCCATATTTGCTCAGTTTGGTCCTTTTGCAGCATTTAAGCCCATTTCATCTCAAAACACCCCTAATCATATATCAAATTAAGTGTAAAAATCACACTTATCAACTCTCCCAAACTTAAACTTGATCGTCTCGAGCAAGAAATAAGATCACCAAGTAGAGTTCAATATTAAAGATTAAAATAAATGAATACACAAGTGAATCATGTAGCTCAGACATCTCACTTACAGACAACAAGAGTCACTCAGAAAGTTCAACACGTTGTGTTTTCTCCTAGATCAAGCAACATGTCTCTGAATCAGAACGTGCGTGTGTGCTATTGTCACTTTCAAGTTTCATGCAACTTTCACAGATCAAATCATGCTAGGTAATGAAAAGTAAGATTATCCTTGAGCACCTCATAGTCCTATTTTCAAACACTTCTCCACTAATGTAGTCACTCCCTAGACTTGGATCAAAAGGACTTTTTAAGCTTGTAATGTTAGGCCTAGGTGTTGGCTTCAAAGAAAAGATAGGATATCACAAAGAAGAGAGTATAAGCATGTAATATTTATTTTTTTATTACAAAATTGAGCTTCTCTTCTTTTTCTTTTAGCCTTGGCCTATTTGGGTCTTATTTAGTCATTTTCTCACAAGGCTTTATCTATCTTTTTTCTTGTCTCATTCATCAATTTTTCAACAATAACTCATCAAAATATAGCAATTTATGTGCATCTAATGAGAAGCATTATACTCCCTTTAGGTAAGGATGAATTCTTTCAATTTAGGCTCATAAATGTGGGTATAATGAGTTGCCAAAGAAATTTGTTGAATGGGGGCTAATATTATGTTCATCATACTCCATTCTTTTTCAATAAAGCTCAAAATTGGATACTAGGGATTGATGTAAACATGGTAAGCTTGAAAGGCTCTGTTAGGATCGGTCCGGAGTGTTTAGAGGGGCGTGAATGAACACTCCTATTAAAAATTAATCCCTTGTGATTTCGTTTGGATTAGTGAAAGAAATCTGTTTCTTAATCAACTCTTTTGCAGAACAGACCACTGAATATTTTAGTGCGGAACGGTCTGTTCTCAAATTAGTAAGAACGGCTCGATGGCTTGAACAACAGAACGAGTACAGAATGATAAAACATAGAATATGTTTCTGGAAGTTCGAAGGTGGTGTAATCCTTCTACGTCTCCCCTTCTTCCAATTAAGGAAGGATTCCACTAGAAGACTTTGATTTATACAATCATGTTGTACAAACCCGATTCAGCTGGATTTACCTCACTACCAGACTGAAACTCCTAGTCACTCGATCTGTTCAGACACACTCTGTCTGACAGTTACAATAGTTTCTCACTTCTATATTTCAATACAGAATACACAAAATATACTTTAGTCTATGCACACAGTGATCCTAAATGATCAAATATTACAATGTACTCGTGCTTATGAAGAATTTCAGCTCGAGAGCTTCTGAGCTTGTAAGCTTGTGCTGTTTTGCTTTCTTGTGCGTTTTTCGATTGATCAGACTCTCTTCTTGAGATCTTCTGATGCATCCTTTTATAGTTGCATGTACCAACGACATTATTCCCTTAATGTGCAACTTTTGACTCTGCTTAAACTCTGAGTAAGCTACAGTCTTCTTCTTTAAGGTACTTGCCATTCTGGTTCATGCTTTCGGCGACTGTCAGGTAAGCTCTTCTTTGTCTTCTTACCTTTTATGGTAATCTTCAGTCTATGGTCTTTTTCAGCATTAATTGCGACATTAAATGCTTCAATAAATAGCCGTTAATGATTCGGACTGAAGAACCAATCTTTATTCATCCTTGACTGCTCTGATCTGATCAAGATTGAGATCGATCTGAAGCTTCGATCTAGTCAGTCTGATTTCTATCGATCCGGTCTGATATGTTTTTTCATCTTTAAAATCTCATCGATAAGGTCCGGAACTAACAAATTCCCCCTTTTTTATGATGACAAAACCTAGCTTCTAAATCTTTTTATCCATTCTTTTAAGAACTCTGAAGCGTATACTTTCGGATCGATTACTTCTTCTTGAACATTATTAAGTTGAATTTCGGATCGATTAAGCCTTTTATTTTTTTTAGTTCAAAATAAATGAACAAGGACTTATCAAAGAAGGATTTTTATTGATCACCAAAAATCCTATATACAGACAGTCTGATTATTCTATTTTCTTGAAGACTGAGACTGATGCGGCTTGAAGTCTTTTCACTTTTCCCCCTTTTTGTCAGCAGCAATCTCTTGGAGAAAATCAACAACTTGTGCTAGCTGAGCGCTGATAGCGTCAAGACGAGTGTCTTGAGCGCGAAGGGAATTGGCGACGGATGCTCTGACTTCAGTGGCCAGCTCGATCTGCTCTTTTCTCAGGCTGTTTTTATAAGAAGCTTGCTGAGAGAGTAGATCATTCATTCCTCGTTGAAGGATGCTAATAATGGATGTCATCTTCTCTTTAAATGAATCAAAGTCCAAAGATGTAACACTCTGACCTTGATGAACCTCTATAACACGCTGAGAGAGAGACATACAGTTGTCGGAGAGGTGCTGAAGGGTCCTTGCCAGGGATGGAGGTGCGTCAGATAAACGGCTTGGAGAGTGATCAGATGACGACAGGGTGTGATCATCTTCTTCAGCAATGGGTATAATAGAAGACATAGCAGCTTGGCGACTTTTGGACCGGGTCAAGGTGACTAAGTCCGAAGAGAATTCTTCTATGAAAGCCAGATCTTCATCTGATTGGACTGGAGGAGTGCTGGGTCTGGAAGACTCCTCAATCTGGAGAGCTGCAACAACGGTGGACACCACCAGATCCGGATCGACGAACTCTGGTGCGCCAACTGTTGTAAGTGCTGCGGTTGGACTGAGTTGAACATGGGAGACCGATGATCCCAGAGGAATAGACGTTGTTGGAGAGTCCAACAAAACGTTCAAGGGTTCATCTTCTGTAGCAGACAGAGCATTAGTCATTGGCTGCTCCGCTGTCTGATCCGCTATGCGTTCTGCTGTCTGGTCTGCTGTCTGGTCTGGTGCTCCAGAGGGAACAACCTCTATGAAAGGTTCTGCCAGAGTCTTGCTAGCAGATGAATGATCCGGGCTGGTTATTGGAGTGGATATACTGAGCTTCTGTCGTTGGAATCGGACAGCTAGGTGAAGAGCATGGATATCCATTTCCAATTGAGCAATAACAACACCATCATCTCTGGCAGTTGGAGTGGTCGGATCAAAGTTTGCTTTCTTAGCATCCAAAAGTAGATTCGCCAGTCTGAATCTCTGGTTGGCCGTAAATAGATCTTTGCACTGTACAGCAATTTGAACATCATCTGTCTCTGTCCCCTTAAGGACTTCTTCTTCCATTTTCTGTAGGCGTTTCAGTTTGCCGAAGAACATCTCAATGTGGTTGATTGTTCTGTACTCGACATATTCATCAAAGACTACAACTAGCGCCTTCACCTTCTCATCAACATCCTCCATAGCGATGTCGATGGCTGTTTGCGCGGCAGATTTTGGTTCGGAGGAGAGGGGTTCAGAGAGAATGGCTTTGCCCTTGCCTGTGGAAGATGGAGATTTGATCCTTGATTGGGTGTAGTCTCCCAACTCAGTGATGACAATCCCTTTGACAACGGGGATGGCAGAGGGAACTTGGATGGTTACTTTGGGTGCAGTGGTTGAAGCCGTTGAAAGTTGGGGTGCAGGGGTGGCTTTTGTTGGAGGCAATATGGGTAGGGTTTTGAGAGGTAAGGTTTTGATTGGCTTGGTAATCTGGGTTCTGGGCTTTTTGGGAAGGGGCTTGGCTGGTGGTGTAGGAGCAGACTGAGTTTTCTCGGAGTCAGTCTGAATAGTCAGTTTGCGCTTGACCCGAGTTTTTCGAGCAACAACCTGTTCTTCTCCCTTCTCAATCTTGACGGCCACCAGATCGGTAGGAGTGGGTGGAGCACTCTTGGACTTCAGTAGTGCTAGCCCTTTGGAGTTGAGAATTTTGAAGGGACTTAGAGCAGACTGTTTCCCCAGCTCGATGTCCAAAGTCTCCAGTAGCTTGCTGAGAGGAACAACAAAGCAGACGGCCTGTTTGGAGGCAATCACTGTTTCCAACAGGACTCCAAATAGAATGACGGACCAGTTCATCTTCTGTCCAGAAACAATAGCAGCCATGGCCCTGAACTTCTCAGCAGTGACGGCGTCAAAGCTTCCGGCTTTGCCCAATAAAGGCTTACCAACGATCTCGCATAACACATGGAAATGAAAGAGCATTTCCTTCTTCTTGAATGAAGGCTGCAGGCGGTGACCAAAGATAGATACCTTCCCCTGAAGAGCTGTGAGAGAAGCTTGAGGAATCTGGCCAAACTCAGTCAGTCCGGAGTTGGGAAGACCAAAGGTCTTTGCCAGCGTCGACGAGAGATTTCAAAGGATTTTCCTTTTATGGTGGTGGTGATGAAAGACCTCTGTGATACAGCATTGGCGAATAGTTCGCAAATCTCCGACTCGTAAACCACCGTGCCACACTCCATAAAGTTCCTTAATCCAGACGATTCCAAAGCTCGGAAAATAGAGACCATGTGATGCCCGAAAATAATTATATTTATTTAATTATTGGTTGAGGACTATATTATATGATCATGAGATTAAATTTTTGGGAATTTATAAATTTTGTTTGTAGTTGAATAAAATGAATGTGGGTTGAATTGTTGTTCAAATTAATTAAAAGTGGGACTTATGAAATTAATAAAAGTATTAATTTTAAATAAAAAAAAAATGGAGTGAGATACCATTATATGGATGAAATTAATTAGATGGTGGATTTCTCTTACTTCTATCTCATTTTCTTCATCGGGAAACACCTTTCCCTTTTCCCCTTCTTCCCTCTTGCTCACGCCATGAAGAGCTGGACGATTCTAAAGAAAATTTCGGTAACAAATTCACGAAGGTTCGTATATGTAATCCTACCTTGTTCCTCAACTCTTTTTTTTTCCTTGAAAATCTTGTTGGGGTTCGAGCTTTATTTTGCTGTTTTGGGGATTATGGTTGTCGATTTCTTTTGGTTGTTGTGCATAAATTTTATTTGGACTTTTTTTGGGTTTTGTTGCTAAATTGATCAATGGTTAGATGGTGGCACAAAACCCCTACATTTTTGTCCATTCCCCTTCTGCACTAACGTTGAACCATGGCTACGTCTGGACATTTCTATGCGTTTGGATTTATGCTGCCATGCTTTGAGATTTTCTCTTCTATTTTATGGTTCAAACTATGATATTTTGTTCCAAACATGGGCATGTTACGTCCAGGTACTTCGAGTTCTTTCTTTCAATTAAATTCCAGCACTGTTATTTGCTGTCTTGTTGCTACTATGATTGTTGGTTCTGTTTTCGTGCTGGCTATGAGAGAAAGTTGTTGTAGGGTTGTGATGTTATTCAAGAAATTTAGCATGTACTCGGCCGAATATATTTATGGGGTATTTAAAATAAAAATACCCGTGTATAATTGTTGTAGCTTGGGGTTCAATGGGTTACTGTTAAATATATAGCTCAACTCGATTGGTAGTTCTTGCTAATTGTGTTAGTGAATGATTTCAAAGTATGAGTGCGTATTGCTTCTAGAGGTTGGAAAGTGTTGGATAATCGTTCAAAGTGGAAAGTGTTGGATAATTGTTCGAACGAGACGTTGAATGACATGAGAAAGTGGAGTGAGTTTTAATTGATTTAAAGTGGTATAATCTCCTCATTGAAAGAGTGACTATTAAAATTACAAATCTATGAACTAACTGTGTAGTTGATTTGTGTAATATAGATTGTCTTGATTATGTGACAATGTCCATTTTATTGAGTTGTCGATTCACGATCTTGGATTGGAGTTGGAAAATGCCTTTTGATAACAACTGTATTAATAATGAGCTAATATTGAATTGATATTCGATATAGATACTCCACGAACTTCTGGAAGTCGAGGGTAGCTTGTTCATGTTGTCGACTATAAGGTACGTGGTGACGTACGAGCAGGTATACCCAGTTATATATTCATGTATACATGCATTTTGAATGTGATGTTTAAGGTTAAGTGATTGAGTTTGATAATTGAGTTTAATACACTTGGAATGGTGGATACGTCGATGTACGTGATCCGGGTCTACGGATTTATTATTGATGCCCTTGGCACGATCGATATGAGAAGTGGTTGAGAATGAGATTATTGATAGGCAGAGTTGCCTTCGAGATAAGATTCGTCATGATTGCGTATAAATGATAAATTGTGGCTATGTCGTATTTATTGCATTGATGAGTATCATGGTTTGAATAATGATATTGAACTTGATGTTATGAAAGTGTATAAGATTGAAACAGGAACAGTTCGTGATAACTATGCCGGTTCGGAAATTGTACAGGGAGTATATTTTATGAGTTTGGAATAATCTAAATTGTTGCATTACAATTTCGTATATTGATTTGTGAATGAAAGTTGGAGTATGCTCACCCTGTGTGGGGGCTGTTTCTATTGAAACAGGTATAACAGGTACAATGTTGTCTCGGGAATAAAGCTTGGACCCATGAAAAATAGTGCTCGCAGGATTATGGAACAAGTATCGGTTGATGGTACATATCACTTACGCATTGAGAATTGATTCATTGATTTGTTGCTCGTATGTGAGCAACTGGATGCGTGTATATGGACTGTATAATGGTGTTGAGGGCCTCTTTTTATATCGTTGATTGATGTGCATGTTATTTTGAGGAGCATGTGCTTTACGAGTTGAGTTTTGAGGGGAATTTATTATATTATTGCGTGAGAGGTTGTATATGGTGCATATGTGATTTGTATCTTTCTTAGTAGTCCTAATTACGGGGTGACTCTGCCCAAATTTTTATAAAAGTCTTATCGTAGACGTGAAACATGTAATGATTCTTTTAAAGAAAAGAAATTTTCACATGCACAAATGACGTCATAATTGCATTATTGACGTGTTGGGTCGTTGGGGTCTTACAGACCATCTCTGTATCTTCAGCCCTATAGATATCATCGAACTCAACGGAGAGAGAGTTGTGAGTGATAGTAGCCATTTAAGTGTAATGAAAATACGAAGAGATTGAAAAGAAATAGAGAGTTAGAGAGCAGACGGCGGTAATTGGTAAAAAGTGAATGAAAGTGAAATGTTCAGCCCGCTAAATAAGAGAGAGAAGACACGTGTCTTTATCTCGATAACTCATAGTAAAATAATTTAAAATAAACGGTCAGGATAAAAGAAAGATAATGCGGTTAAAATTTGCGATCAGTCCGGGCTGATTTAAACAATTATTTTATTTAAAGATTTGTTGACCAGACAGATCACGGGATAACATCAGATTTGACATAGGTCTGTGCCTTTCTGAACATTGTATTATCGATCTGTGCCAGCATACAATTTTTAAAAGAAAAAGAATAAAACTATTAAATCATCAAGTTAAGTCTATTAAACCAAGAATTTGACGGAAATAATTAAACTTAGCCTCGGGAAGTGGTTTGGTGAAGATATCTGCTGCCTGCTGATCTGTTGAAATATGCTCGATCCGAATCTCCTTTTTGCCAACATGGTCTCGAATAAAATGATGTCGTATATCAATATGCTTGGTTCGAGAGTGCAAAACTGGATTATACCTTATGGCAATTGCACTTGTGTTGTCACAAAATATTGGAGATTCAACAGCTTGAATGCCATAGTCTTTGAGCTGGTGTTGAATCCAGAGCATTTGAGCGCAACAGCTTCCAGCGGCAAGATATTCTGCTTCAGCTGTAGATGTGGCATTAGATGTTTGCTTCTTGCTAAACCAAGAGATCAATCTTTCACCTAAGAATTGTCATGTTCCACTGGTGCTTTTGCGATCAATCTTACAGCCAGCATAGTCAGCGTCTGAATATCCGATTAAGTTGAAATTTGAATCTTTGGAATACCAAAGACCAACGTTCTGAGATCCTTTCAAGTATTTCAGAATACGCTTAGCAGCAATAAAGTGTGATTGCTTTGGTTCTGACTGAAATCTAGCACACATACAGACTGAGAACATAATATCAGGCCGGCTCGTTGTAAGATACAAGAGCGATCCGATCAGTCCGCGATACATAGATACTTCAACTGTTGTTCCCCCTTCGTCTTTATCTAACTTGATTGTAGGACTCATTGGAGTTGATGCAGTTGAACATGTTTCCATTCCAAATCTCTTGAGTAGCTCTTTGGTATACTTGGTTTGATTGATGAAGATGCCATTGCTGAGCTGTTTGACTTGGAGACCCAGAAAGAATGAAAGTTCTCCCATCATACTCATCTCAAACTGTCCCTGCATTAACTTAGAGAATTTCTCGCATAATTTGGGGTTAGTTTACCCAAAAATGATATCGTCAACATAAATTTGAACTAACAAAGTATGTTCCCCCTTAATAAATTTAAATAGAGTTTTATCTACTGAGCCGATCTGAAAATCATGGTTCCGCAGAAATTGAGACAGAGTACATACCAGGCTCTTGGTGCTTGTTTCAGACCATATACTGCTTTATTCAGTAGATATACATGATTAGGAAATGAGTGGTTCTGAAATCCGGGAGGTTGCTCAATGTAGACTTCCTCCTGAAGCTTACCATTAAGAAAAACACTCTTAACGTCCATTTGATATACCTTGAAGTCTTTAAAAGCAGCATAAGCAAGAAATATTCGGATTGCTTCAAGTCTGGCGACTGGTGCAAATGATTCATCGAAGTCAATTCCTTCTTCTTGTCGGAATCCTTGTGCTACCAGTCTTGCTTTGTTTCTAACCACAACTCCATCTGCGTCTAGCTTGTTTCTGAACACCCATCTGGTTCCAATAACAGGCAGATCGCCTGGCCTGGGGGTTAGACTCCAAACTTGATTTTGTTCAAATTGATTAAGCTCTTCTTGCATTGCTTTAATCCAGTTGAAATCAGTCAAAGCTTCATCAATCTTTTTAGGTTCCAGATTTGATATGAAAGCAGCATGAGTGAATTCATCCATCATCTGTCCTCTGGTTCTAAGTGGTGCAAAAGGACTTCCAATTACTAGATCAGGTGGATGCCTCTTTGTCCATCGATAACTCGATTCTGGATTGTCTGGTCCAGACGGATGAGTAGTAGCGGCATTATCAGCATCTGTTTTAACATACGAGTGAGGATCATCCGGATCGTCTCGATCTGAAGGAGCTTCATTGCCCTGATCCGATCTGTCTGGTACTTCAGGTTTCGGTGGATTGTCTCTTGACCTGTGTTAGTTCCGAACCTTATCGATGAGATTTTAAAGATGACAAAACATATCAGACCGGATCGAGAGAAATCAGACTGACCAGATCGATCGCAAAACAGATCAAGCTGATAAGATGACAAAGCATATCAGACCGGATCGAGGGTAATCAGACTGACCAGATCGATAGCTCAAAACAGAACAAGCTGATAAGACATATCACATATCAGACCGGATCAATGGATATCAGACTGACTAGATCGAAGCTTCAGATCGATCTCAATCTTTATCAGATCAGAGCAGTCAAGGATGTTTAAAGATTGGCTCTTCAGTCCGAATCATTAACGGCTATTTATTGTAGCATTTAATGTCTTAATTAATGCTACAAAGGACCAAAGACTGAAGATTGCCATAAAAGGTAAGAAGACAAAGAAGAGCTTACCTGACAGTCGCCGAAAGCATGAACCAGAACGGCAAGTATCCTGAAGAAGAAGACTGTAGCTTACTCAGAGAATAAACAGAGTCAAGAGTTGCACATTAAGGGAAATAATGTCGTTGGTACATGCAACTATAAAAGGATGCAACAACAATACAGAGACATAGATATACAAGGACACGAGAGACTGATCAATCGAAAAACGCACAAGAAAGCAAATCAGCACAAGCTTACAAGCTCAGAAGCTCTCGAGCTGAAATTATTCTTAAGCACGATTACTTTGTAATATTTGATCATTTAGGATCACTGTGCGCATCTTGTGTAGTCTGTACTGAAAAACAGAGGAGAGAAACAAATTGTAACTGTCAGACAGAGAGTGTCTGAACAGATTGAGTGACTAGGAGTTTCAGACTGGTAGTGAGGTAAATCCAGTCTGAACCGGGTTTGTACAACATGATTGTATAAATCAAAGTCTTCTAGTATAAACCTTCCTTAATTGGAAGAAGGGGAGACGTAGAAGGATTACACCACCTTCGAACTTCCAGAAATATATTCTGTGTTCTTATCTTTCTGCACTTGTTCTTTCATTGAAGCCATCGAGCTGCTCTTACAAATATAAGATCAGATCGTTCCGCACTTATACATTCAGTGGTCTGTTCTATAAAAGAGTTGATTAAGAAACAGATTTCTTTCACTAATCCGAAAGAAATCACAAGGGATTAAATTTTAGAAGGAGTGTTCATTCACCCCCCCTCTAAACACTCCGGACCGATCCTAACAAGTGGTATCAGAGCAGGTCATCTTAATCAGCACAAAGACACTTGAGCTGATGGCATCATTCAACAAAATTCCTATGTTCTCAAAAGAAGACTATGATGACTGGAGAATCAGAATGCAAGCTCATCTGGCAGCTCAGGATGACGATATGTGGTTCGTCATCACTGATGGACCAATGAAGATTCTAAAAGTCAATACAGCAGTTGCCATTACTGATGGTGAACCACAAATGGTAGAGAAGGACAGATCCCTCTGGATGAATGAGGAAAGAAAGAAAGCAAATCTCGACAACGTTGCCAAAGACATCTTGTTCAAGACATTGGACAAGAACATGTTCAGCAAAATCAAAATGTGCTCTACTGCCAAAGAAATTTGGGAGAAGATAGCACAGCTATGTGAAGGCAACGACCAGACCAAAGAAAACAAGCTGACTGTTTCTCTTCAAAGATTTGAGAGCATAAAAATGAAGAGTGGAGAAACTCTAAACGAGTTTGATGAAAGAGTCACTGGCATCATTAATGAACTGAATGGTCTGGGCAAAGAATACTCAAACAGAGAGATCGCTCTGAAAGTTATGAGAGCTCTGCCTAAAGAATGGGATGTTAAGACCATTGCAATGAGGGAGTCCAAAGATCTGAACAAGGTTGAACTTCATGATCTGTTCGCAGATCTTAAAGCATATGAGTTCGAACTGATAAGCAGAGGTGAAGCAGAGCCATTCATCTCTCAACCAAACAAAGCACTGGCAGCTATTCCAGACCAGATCGTCTCCACATCAGATCGATCTATTGAACAGATAAGTAATGATGCTATGTCATTATTTATCAAGAAATTTGGTAAATTCATGTCTAAAAATAAGAGGAACTTTAAACCCTCTCATCATTATAAGCCAAGAAAGGACGATGCTGTTAATGATCAGGCTTGCTACAATTGTGGTAAGACCGGACATTTCATTGCAGATTGCACCAGACCGAAGAAAGAAGAACGGAATGAGAAGCATCGCGATGACAGGAAAAAGAAGCACTACAAAGATCGCAAAAATCATGAAAAGTCCCAAAAGGTCCTAGTAGCTGAAGAAGGAAATAGCAAGTGGGCTCAGACTGACTCCGATTCAGAAAGCTCCGAATATTCTTCCAGCGAAAGCGAAGAAGATATTCAATGTCTAATGGCAGATGAAGAGATGAGTCAGATAGACGAGGATTGGGTACCAACAATAAATATGTTTGATGACAGGTACCGAAGAAACTTGCATCAGACTGGTACTTGGACAGCGGGTGTTCTCGTCACATGACTGGAAACATCGAGCTGCTGTTTGAAGTCACAGAATGTACTGGACCCAAGATCATTTTCGGAGATAATTCGAAGGGTAAGACCGTGGGCAAGGGTAAGATTGTCCATGGTAACATTATTATCAATGATGTGTTGTTAGTTGAAAATCTGTGCTATAATCTGATTAGTATAAGTCAACTTTGTGATAATGGTTATGCTGTAGAATTTCACAAACACACTTGCATTGTTAAATCATCAGACGGTATAACCATGCTTGTAGGAATCAGGAATGGAAATACATATAAGATTAACTGGAATCATGCTCAACCTGATAATCCTACTTGCTTCATCGCTAACAATGATAATAAACATTGGCTATGGCATAAACGCTTGAATCATATCAATTTTAAGACTATTTCTAGCCTGTGTAAACATGATTTAGTTATCGGTCTTCCCAAGATCGACTTTGCTAAGGATAGAATCTGCGAAGCTTGCCAAATGGGCAAACAGATCAGATCATCCTTCAAAAACAAGAATGCCAAATCCTCCTCCCGTTGTTTAGAACTATTGCATATGGACTTGTTTGGTCCTATACCAATAACAAGTTTAGGGGGAATGCGGTATACTCTTGTTATTATTGATGATTACTCACGCTTTACATGGACTATATTGTTGAGTAGTAAAGATCAGACCGGTCCGAAGTTGATCAAGCTGCTGAAACGCACTCAGAACGAGAAATCATCCAGCATAGACAGGATTCGAAGTGACAAAGGCACTGAGTTTTCAAATCAGAATCTTGAATCCTTTCTAGAAGATTATGGAATTAAGCATGAGTTTTCAGCCGCTCGAACTCCTCAACAGAATGGAGTTGCAGAACGAAGAAACAGAACGCTCAAAGAAGCAGCAAGAACAATGCTTGCTGATTCTGGAATCTCACAAAAGTTCTGGGCAGAAGCTGTAAATACTGCATGCTACACTCAAAATCGGTCTATGATCAATAAGAAGCTGAATCTCACTCCATATGAAATATGGACTGGTAACAGACCATCTATTTCTCACCTTCATGTATTTGACTGTAAGTGCTTCGTTCACAACAATGGTAAGAATCATCTTACAGCATTTGAAGCTAAGTCAGATAATGGAATATTCTTAGGATATTCATCAACTAGCAAAGCTTATCGAGTTTTTAATAATCGAACCTTAACTGTAGAAGAATCAGTTCATGTAGTTTTTGATGAATCTTTGTGTGTTGAGGGTAACAAAGAATCAATTCAAAATCAGATGGAAAACATCCATCTCGAAGCTAACAGTGATGATGAGATTGTAGCTAACAGGTCAAGAGACAACCCACCAGAACCTGAAGTACCAGCCAGATCGGATCAAGGCAATGAAGCTTCTTCAGATCGAGCCGATCCGGATGATCTAAACTCTCATATCAAAGCAGATGCTGATCATACCGCTACTACTACTCATCCGGCTGGACCAGACAATCCAGAGTCAAGCTATCGATGGACTAAGAGGCATCCACCTAATCTAGTGATTGGAAGTCCCTCTGCACCGATTAGAACCAGAGGACAGATGATGGATGAGTTCACTCATGCTGCCTTCATCTCAACTCTAAAACCTAAGAAGATCGATGAAGCTCTGACTGATTTCAACTGGATTAAGGCCATGCAAGAAGAGATTAATCAATTCGAACAAAATCAAGTTTGGAGTCTAACCCCCAGACCAAGCGATCTGCCAGTTATTGGAACCAGATGGGTTTTCAGAAACAAGCTGGACGCAGATGGAACTGTGGTTAGAAACAAGGACAGACTGGTGGTACAAGGATTCTGACAAGAAGAAGGAATTGACTTCGATGAATCTTTTGCACCAGTCGCCAGACTTGATGTAAGGCCTCTCTACCTTAACAGTGAAATCAAGATATAAACAGGGCTAAATATGTATTAGAGACATCTTAGAGTTCTGGTTGTTATGTGAGCTCAATGAAATTACAGGCCAAAAATAAACTTCGACAGTTAGTTAATTACATTCCCAATATGAATGTTAAGACTATCAAAAATCCTGTATTCTATCTTCTTTCATGCCTCCTTCAGCTCACAGTTCAACCCAACCCTTAGCCCCTTTGGTCCAAAAGCGTACCTACAGGAACAACTCACCATGAGCATATATATATCACCACTTAACACAACTCAACTTAATAAAATAATTAAGCGCATGAGACAATTAATATATATGCTCCTCGATCACCACATTAGCACATTTCATTGTTGTTCCTGTTTCACAAACTTATGCACAAAATCAATAGTTCACAATATAATGATCGATAACACGTTTCCAATTATATCCACAATATTCCACATTAATCACTAGAATTGTGACTGTTCCGGTCCCAATACAACAGTGGAATTTTAGGACCCCTCGCTTCGACATGCATATGATATCCCTCGCTTCGACAATGACAGCGGCATGTTACCTCGCTTAGACATGACAGCGGCAAATATCATATTACCATCGCTTCATATGACAGCGGCAAGTACCTCCCTCGCTCGGAGATAAAGGCTACCAGAACATTCATCAATTCCATCACATTAATCAAACACAATAGTTGATTCCATTATCACGGTAAATCACAGTCATTTCACATATACCATCACGTATAAGAATTCACTATCCACAATATACATAATCAAAGATATGGCACGTTTTACCGTCCGATGCTCGTACGTCTCACTACGTACCTTAGTCTCAAAAGTGGAGAAGTTGAATAACTTTATCTCCTTGACGTTGTCGGTACCTGGGATGGTTCTACACAACCATACAAATCAATATTAGAAGCTAAACAATAGCCAAATACCAAAAATTCATCAAAATTCATCATTTTCCAACTTTTAAACAGTGGTGATCGATCGCTACACGAGGCGATCGATCGCCTCACTTTTTGCCTTGCGGCGATCGATCGCTCCAATTGAGGCGATCGATCGCCTGTTGCGTTCAAAAGCTACTGGCCCTCGGCGATCGATCGCGCCATTTAAGGCGATCGATCGCCTACACTTGATTTGCCCACTGCCCCTCGGCGATCGATCGCTGCATTTGTAGCGATCGATCGCCACAACCAGAAGTCGCGATTTTCACCATTTTTGTACCAAAATTTCTTCCCAACTTCCACAGCACTTATACCAACAACTCAAAACACAAAAACACTAAAAACCTTCATCAAACATCATTAAAACACCAACAATCTAACATCCCACCAAAAATCACACCAACCCAAACAAACCCATTTCAAAATCCTTTAAAATCATTCCAAACTCAACACAAACACTTCAAAACAACAAAGGATGGTATATATACTCTTCCTAGGTCTCAAATCTTACCAAGAATCACAAGAGTGGAGCTTTTGCAAGGATTCCTCTCCTTCCTTGGAGCGAAAAACGAGTTGGGGAAAAAATGAGGGTTTGGGTAATGAATTGGGGATTTAGAGTGTAAGGGGGTGTAAGGAGTAAAGTGAAATGAGGTGGTGTGGTAAAGGGTTAAATCCTTTGCTTAAATTTGTACCCCAACATGGTATTTTAAATACATTGCACCACAATGCACCAATTCCCAATTAAATGCATGTTTCACAAAATAAATGACTACCAACACATGTAAGCCATTAAAACACCCAATTACCCAACATGCATAACATGCACCCTGAAATGCTCTACCAGCCCACATGACCAAGCATTTCCACATGGCAATTAATTCTAACACACAAGGCAAATACCACCATAATTAATCATAATTAATCCTGTGAACACAATTAATGCCTTAAACACAATTAATCATTTCGGGTGCATCACACATGAAGCAATCAGAATCTTTCTTGCATATACTGCCTTTAAAGACTTCAAGGTATATCAGATGGACGTCAAGAGCGCCTTTCTTAATGGTAAGCTTCAGGAGGAAGTTTACATTGAGCAACCTCCTGGATTTCAGAACCACTCATTCCCTAATCATGTATATCTACTGAATAAAGCAGTATATGGTCTGAAATAAGCACCAAGGGCCTGGTATGCCACTCTATCTTAGTTTCTGCTGAACCATGATTTTCAGATCGACTCAGTAGATAAAACTCTCTTTAAATTAATTAAGGGGGAACATACCCTTTTAGTTCAGATTTATGTCGATGATATAATCTTTGGGTCAACTAACCCCAAATTATGCGAGAAATTTTCCAAGTTGATGCAGGGACAGTTTGAGATGAGCATGATGGGAGAACTCTCTTTCTTTTTGGGTCTCCAAGTCAAACAGCTCAGCAATGGAATTTTCATCAACCAAACCAAGTATACCAAAGAGCTGCTTAAGAGATTCGGAATGGAAACATGCTCAACTGCATCCACTCCAATGAGTCCTACAATCAAGTTAGACAAAGACGAAGGGTGAACGGCAGTCGAAGTAACTATGTATAGAGGACTAATCGGATCGCTCTTATATCTTACAGCGAGCCGGCCTGATATTATGTTCTCAGTCTGTATGTGCGCCAGATTTCAGTCAGAACCAAAGCAATCATATTTTATTGCTGCTAAGCGTATTCTGAAATACTTGAAAGGATCTCAGAACGTTGGTCTTTGGTACTCCAAAGATTCCAACTTCAGCTTGATCGGATATTCAGACGCAGACTACGCTGGCTGTAAGATTGATCGTAAAAGCACCAGTGGAACATGTCAATTTCTAGGTGAAAGATTGATCTCTTGGTTCAGTAAAAAGCAAACATCATCGCCACATCTACAGCTGAAGCAGAATATCTTGCCGCTGGAAGATGTTGCGCTCAAATGCTCTGGATTCAACACCAGCTCAAAGACTATGGCATCCAAGCTGTTGACTCTCCGATATTTTGCGACAACACAAGTGCAATCGCTATAACATATAATCCAGTTCTGCACTCTCGAACAAAGCATATTGATATAAGACATCATTTTATTCGAGATCATGTTGGCAAAAAGGAGATTCGGATTGAGCACATCTCAACAGAGCAGCAAGCAGCATACATCTTCACCAAACCGCTCCCTGAGGCTAAGTTTAATTATTTCCGTCAAATTCTTGGATTAATTGACTTATCTTTATAGTTTAGATGTTCTCTTCTTCTCGCGCTTAAATAATTTTGTTGGCACAGATCGATAATACAATGTTTAGAAAGACACAGACCGGTCCGAACTTTCAGACCGATCTATGTCAATCCGATGTTATCCTATGATCTGTCTGGACAATAAATCTTTTATTTTGTATTTATTTAAAACAAAAACAGCCCGGACTGATTGCATTTTAACCGCCTTATCTTTCTTTTATCCTGACCGTTTATTTTGAATTATTTATTTATCAGTCTTCGAGATAAAGACACGTGTCTTCTCTCTCTTATTTAGCGGGCTGAACATTTCATTTTCATTCACTTTTTACCATTTACCGCATGTCTACTCTCTAACTCTCTCATCTTATCTCAAAACTTTTCGTATACTTTTTCCATTTTACTCCAATGGCTACCATAACTCACAACTCTCTCTCCGTTGAGTTCAATGACATTTACAGGGCTGAAGATTCAGAGATGGTTTCCATTTTCCGAGCTTTGGAATCGTCTGGATTGAGAAACTTTTTGGAGTGTGGCACAGTGGTTTACGAGTCGGAGATTCGTGAACTGTTTGTCAATGCCATATCCCATAAGTCATTCATCTCCACATCTGTCAAGGGCAAAACTTTTGAAATCTCGCCGATGACGCTGGCCAAGACCTTTGGTCTACCCAACTCCGGACTGACTGAGTTTGGGCAGATTCCTCAAGCCTCTCTCACAGCTCTTCAGGGGAAGATTTCTATTTTTGGCCATCGCCTGCAGCCCTCATTCAAAAAGAAGGAAATGCTATTTCATTTCCAGGTGCTATGCAAAATTGTGGGCAAGCCATTATTGGGCAAAGCTGGGAGTTTTGACGCCGTCACTGCCGAGAAGTTCAGGGCCATAGCTGCTATTGTTTCCGGACAGAAGATGAACTGGTCTGTGATTCTTTTTGGAGTTCTGATTGAAACAATGATCGCCTCCAAACAGGCCGTCTGCTTTGATGTTCCTCTCAGCAAGCTCCTGGAAACTTTGGACATTGAGCTGGGGAAGCAGTCTGCTCTGAGTCCCTTCAAGATTCTCAACTCCAAAGGACTAGCACTGCTGAAGTCCAAGAGTGCTCCACCTACTCCCACCGATCTGGTGGCTGTCAAGATTGAGGAGGGAGAAGCCCAGGCTGCTGCTCGCAAACCACGAGTCAAGCGAAAGTTAACCATCCAGACTGACTCTGAAGAAACTCAGTCTGCTCCCTCGCCACCAGCCAAGCCTCTTCCCAAGAAGCCAAGAACCCAGATTACCAAACCAAAAGCCTTACCCATATTGCCTCCAACAAAAGCCACCCCTGCACCCCAACCTACAACCCAAATCTCAACCACTTCAACCACTGCACCAAATGTAACCATCCGAGTCCCCTCTGCCATTCCCGTGGTGAAAGGGATTGTTATCACTAGTTGGGAGACTATACCCAATCCGGGATCAAGTCCCCTCCCTCCACCGGCAAGGGCAAAACCATTCTCTCCGAACCACTTTCCTCTAAGCCCAAATATGCAGCACAGACAGCAATTGATATTGCTATGGAGGACGTGGAAAAGAAACGTGAAGGAGCTCATTGTGGTTTTTGATGAGTACGTCGAATACAGAACGATCAACCACATTGAGCAGTTCTTCGGCAAACTCAAACGCCTTCAGGAAATGGAAGAAGAAGTTCTGAAGGGGACAGAGACCGATGATGTTCGGATTGCTGTGCAGCGCAAAGAGCTATTCAAGGCCAATCAAAGATTCAGACTGGCGACTCTGCTCTTAACTGCTAAGAAAGCGAACTTCGATCCGAATGTTCCAACTGCCAGAGATGATGGGGCTGTTATTGCTCAATTAGAGATGTATATTCATGCTCTCCAGTTAGCTGTCCGATTTCAACGACAGAAAATCAGCATATCCACTCCAGCAACCAGCCCGGATCATCCCTCTGCCAGCAAGACTCTGGCAGAATCTTTCATTGAGGTTATTCCCTCTGGAGCAGCAGAACAGATTGCAGATCGAGTAGCAGAACAGACTGCAGATCCCGAAGCAGATCAGACTGCAGACATAGTAACAGATCAGACAGCGGAGCAGCCATTGCCTAATGCTCCGTATGCTACAGAAGATGAACCACTGAATGTTTTGTTGGACTCTCCAACAACATCTATTCCATTGGGATCATCAGACTCCCACGTTCAAATCAGTCCAACCGCAGAACTTGCAACAGTTGGCGCACCAGAGTTCGTCGATCCGGATCTGGTGGTATCCACTATTGTTGTAGCTCTACAACTTGAGGAGCCTTCCAGACCCAGCACTCCTCCAGTCCAATCAGATGAAGATATGGCTTTCTTACAAGCATTTTCTTCGGATCTGGTCACCTTGATCCGGTCCGAAAGTCACCAAGCTGCTGTATCTTCACTTGTGCCGATTGCTGAAGAAGATGCTCATGCTTTGTCGTCATCAGATCACTCTCCAAGCCGACAATCTGATGCACCTCCATTTCTGGCAAGGACTCTTCAGCACCTATCTGACAACTGCATGTTACTCTCTCAACGTGTTCTAGAAGTTCATCAAGGTCAGAGGCTTACAGCTTTGGACTTTGATTCATTCAAAGAGAAGATGACAGCCAGTATCGGCAGCCTTCAGCGAGGACTGAACGATTTGTTCTCTCAGCAAGCTACTTATAAGAACAGCCTGAGAAAAGAGCAGATCGAGCTGGCCACTGAAGTCAGAGCATCCGTCGCCAACTCCCTTCGCGCTCAAGATACTCGTCTTGACGCTATCAGCGCTCAGCTAGCACAAGTTGTAGATTTTCTCCAAGAGATTGCTGCTGACAAAAAGGGGGAAAAGAAAAAAGACTTCAAGCCGCATCAGTCTCAGTCTTCAAGAAAATAGATTGTTTATATATTCAGACTGTATGTATGCAAGACTGTTGATCAATAAAGAAAATCTTTCTTTGTTAAGTCCTTGTTCATTTATTTTGAACGCTTAATAATAAAAGACTTAATCGATCCAACTTAATTATGTTCATTTATTTTGAACAAGAAGAAGTAATCGATCCGAAAGTATACGCTTCAGAATTCTTATCAGACTGGGTAAAAAGACTTGGAAGCTAGGTTTTATCATCATCTAAAAGGGGGAATTTGTTAGTTCCGAACCTTATCGATGAGATTTTAAAGATGACAAAACATATCAGACCGGATCGAGAGAAATCAGACTGACCAGATCGAACGCCCAAAACAGATCAAGCTGATAAGATGACAAAGAATATCAGACCAAATCGAGGGTAATCAGACTGACCAGATCGATAGCTCAAAACAGAACAAGCTGATAAGACATATCACATATCAAACCGGATCGATGGATATCAGACTGACTAGATCGAAGCTTCAGATCGATCTCAATCTTTATCAGATCAGAGCAGTCAAGGATGTTTAAAGATTGGCTCTTCAGTCCTGTTGGGAAAACGATTTCTAAGTTTTGGTAATTACAAACCGGATATTAAAGATCAACTGGATGAAGTCCTACCGGATAACAATGACCAACTGGATGAAGTCCTACCGGATAACAAAGACCAACTGGATGAAGTCCTACCGGATAACAAAGACCAACTGGATAAAGACTCCTACCGGGTGAAGACATAAACTGGATGCCTACAAACTGGATAGACATCAACTGGACAAGACATAAACTGAATGGACATCAACCGGATGAAGACATCAACTGGACAAGACATAAACTGGATGGCTACCAACCGGATGAAGACATCAACTGGATAAGACATCAACTGGATAAGACATCAACTGGATAAGACATCAACTGGATGGACATCAACCGGACAATACATCAACCGGATAAGACATCAACCGGATGAAGACATCAACCGGATGAAGTCATCAACTGGATAAGACATCAACTGGATGGACATCAACCGGACAATAATTCAACCGGGTGAAGACATCAACCAAGTGAAGACATCAACCGTACAAGCTATCAACCGGATAAACTTAAACTGGATGGACATCTACTGGACAACTATCAACTGAATAGTCTCTCACTGAACAAGGACATCAACTGGTCATAAGAGGATGAACGACCAGTTGAACAAAGAAAACCAGCAGAAGTCTAAGCTTCCAGTTAGAGCACTAAGCAACGAGACAAAATCAGTACAACATTCTCTGACAAAGGTACAACAGAGCGGCGCACCCTGCTATATCTCCGCCACCATTACCGTCAGAGTGAAAAGAGCCGTTGCTTTACAAAATAGGAAAGAAGACAATATGAAATTGGAAAGCTAATCTCTTCCATATACAGAAAGGCTACCGTTGGACAACCAAAACCTATAAATACATCGAAGCAGAGAATGAAGAGGTGCTGAGCGATTTTCAACTAAGAGATATACTTAAAAGTAAACAAGAAAGTCATACTACTGAGATTCCAAACGTTCAGCAAAGAGCAGACAAACATCAAAACTGAATCTGTGATAGATTATCTTCAATTGAAGTCTGCTGCTCAAAAACTCTCAAAGCTAGAAAGTTTATTCTGTAAAGAGTGTTATAAAATCCATTGTAACCAAAAGTTAAGAAGAGTGTGATTGCTAGGAGTTTAGGCCAAGTGTGTTAGTGCCTAAGAAGGTTGTATACTGTAAAGTGTAAACCAAGTCTTCTAGTGAATCCTTCCTGCAAAGGAAGAAGGGGAGACGTAGAAGCGTTGTGCTTCGAACTTCCAGAAACAACTCTCGTGTTATTGCTTTATTACTTCAGTTTTATTCCTCACAAGTTCTGTAGACGTCTTCCGCACTATAATAAGTGTCTACTGACTTGCCTGATATTGAGAAGCAACTGTAATACTTAACAGTTTACAGTTAACCAGAAAAGAAATCGAAATTGTATCTAGTGTTTATTCAACCCCCCCCCCCCCCCCTTCTAAACACTACCTCGATCCTAACAAGTGGTATCAGAGCATAGGTCTTCTCAATCTTGAGAAATTACCATTTACCAAAAACTGATGGCCTCATTCAGCAAGATTCCAATGTTCAAGAAAGACGAATATGATGACTGGAGAATCCGTATGCAAGCACATCTAAGTGCTCAAGATGATGATATGTGGTATGTAATCACTGAAGGACCTTTGAAGATCATGAAAATCAATACAGCTGCTTCTATCACAAGTGGTGATCCACAAATGGTAGCAAAGGAAAGATCTCAATGGTCAAATGAAGACAAGAAAAAAGCAAATCTAGACAACGTTGCTAAGGACATTTTGTTCAAAACTTTGGACAAAAATATGTTCAACAAAATAAAAATGTGCCCTACCGCCAAAGAAATCTCGGAGAAGATTGCTCAACTCTGTGAAGGAAATGATCAAACCAAAGAAAACAAGCTTACTGTGGCTTTACAGAAGTTTGAGCATATCAAAATGATAAATGGAGAAACTCTCAACGAGTACGATGAAAGAGTGACTGGAATAATTAATGAACTAAGCAGTCTGGGTAAGGAGTTACCCAACAGAGAAGTCACTCTCAAAGTAATGAGAGGTCTACCAAGAGAATGGGATGTCAAGACCATTGCTATGAGAGAATCGAAGGACATTAACAAGATAGATCTACATGATCTGTTTGCTGATTTAAAAGCCTATGAATTCGAATTAGGCATTCGGGTTGAAGATGAACCAAATACCAGTCAACCAACCAAAGCTCTCACTGCATCGGAGTCTCTGCCTACTCCTACAGAAATGACTCCAGAAAAGATGTGTAATGATGCTATGGCAATGTTTGTAAAGAAATTTGGGAAATTCATGAAGAAGAATCAGAGACCTTATCAATCATATCCTCGGAGGCAGAATTCCAAAGGAAATTCAGAAGAAGAAGAGCGAGTATGCTTCAACTGCCTCAAACCAGGGCACTTCATTGCGGACTGTCCTAAACCCAAAAAGGATGATCACAAAAGAGGATCCAAGGATTACAGAAAATCCAAAGAAACCAGAAGATCATCCAAAAAGGACAGAGATCAAAAGGTTTTGATGGCAGAAGAAAGTAAGAGCAAATGGGTTGATTCTGAATCAGAATCAGAAGAGTTAACTAGCTCATCCAGCGAGAGTGAAGACGAGGAAGTCCACTGCTTAATGGCAAATGATGAAAATGAGGTACATGAATCTAACCTATCTGAATTTACACATAGTGAACTTACCAATGCATTGCAGGACATGATCAATGAGTATCGGATGCTATATGAATCTTTTGAAAGCTATAAGACTGAGCACACAATCCAAACTGAAAAGCATGAAAACAAGCTTGATTGTGAACAATCAAGGGAGTTGAACTGCTTAAGGGAAACAGCCAGTCTCCTAGTGAAGGAAAGAGATGAAGCCAAGTGTGCCTACCAGAAACTTAGCAAACTGGTTAGCACTTGGAATGCGTCGACTACCAGAAAGGATGAAATGCTTGAGTCTATAAGGCTTGCTGGTGATTTAACAGGCGTAGGCTATAATAACAATGACGGCAGTTCATCTGGTAATGAACCTCAACTGTGTCTAACAAAAAGCAAGGTTCAATCAATGAACTTTGTAAGATCTAGCACAGTATATGACCCTTATGAACTGGTTAAAGAACCTGTTAAAGCAACACTCATCAAGGAACAGGCACATCACAGAGGTATCGGTTATGTAGAACCACTCAAAGAGGCTAAACCGAGGCAAAAGTTCAGAAATGAACTTAAACCCACTGGTCGAGCAGCTAGAGAGGTTAAACCCAACTGGTACTACAACTGTAAACCTGTCCAGAAGAGGTATATCCTAAATAACAGGAACTACAAACCAAAAGCACATGCATACACAGATTATCACACTTCACAGTCAAAATCATCTCCAATATTCATAAATGCACACACATTTCAGAACACACACCGACCTAAGTCATTCAGGGTCATACAAGTGTGGGTTCCGAAAGGACTAATCCTACCTGGACCCAAGTAGGATTGGGTACCAATCATTCTATCGCTTTAATTGCAGGAAACTAGAATGCATCCAGTTCGGAGCTCAGAATAGTTCCTGGACAGCGGGTGCTCTAGACATATGACAGGGAATGCGAGCTTATTGTCTGAACTGGTGGACTCCACCGGACCCAGAATAACTTTTGGAGATAACGCGAAAGGTAGAACCGTGGGTAAGGGTAAGATTATCTACGGTAACATCATCATTAAAGATATTCTTCTAGTTGAAAATCTATCCTATAACTTGATTAGCATAAGTCAATTGTGTGACAATGGTCATTCCGTAGAATTCAATCAGCACTCATGCACAATTAAATCTAATGATGGCAGTATATTACTCGTAGGTAGAAGGCATGATAACACATATAAAATTGATTGGAATCTTAATCAGCCTACCTCTTCTACTTGCTTAGCTGCCCTGAATTCTTCCAAAAATTGGCTTTGGCACAAACGGTTGAGTCACTTAAATTTTAAAACTATTGCCAGTCTGCGTAAACTTGATCTAGTTATTGGACTGCCTCAAATTGAGTTCTCAAAAGACAAGATCTGTGCAGCCTGCCAACTTAGTAAGCAAATCAGATCCTCTTTTAAGAACAAAGGGAGTAAATCTTCTTCTCGGTGCCTAGAGTTGCTGCATATGGATCTGTTTGGTCCAATACCAGTAACAAGTCTAGGGGGAATGAAGTATACCCTAGTGGTAATAGACGATTACACTCGTTTCACGTGGGTCTTGTTTCTAAGTGGCAAAGATCAGGCTACTCCAAAGTTGATCAAATTACTGAAAAGACTCCAAAATGAGAAATCGTGTGGGATAGATAGAATTCGCAGTGATAAAGGTACTGAGTTCACCAATCAATCACTCGAATCATATCTAGATGACCTTGATATTAAACACGAATACTCTGCAGCTAGAACTCCTCAACAAAACGGAGTTGCTGAGCGTAGGAACCGCACTTTGAAAGAAGCTGCGCGAACTATGCTCGCGGAATCAGAAATATCGCAGAGATTTTGGGCAGAAGCTGTCAACACAGCATGTTATACGCAGAACAGATCAATGATTAATAAGCGAGCAAATAAAACCCCTTATGAGATCTGGAATGGCAGTAAGCCAAATATTTCCTATTTCCATGTGTTTGGTTGCAAATGTTTTATTCACAACAATGGAAAGACTCATCTCACCGCGTTTGATGCCAAATCTGATGCTGGAATATTCCTTGGCTATTCTACAGTTAGTAAGGCATTCAGAGTATTTAATAATAGAACTCTTAATGTAGAAGAATCAGTGCATGTAAAATTTGATGAACCTACTGATTGTATACTATCTGGCATACAAATCAACAACTTGAGTAATCGACTGGAAAGCACTTACATTGACGAAAATGTTGATGATGAGATTGATTACAGAAGCAGGACTGACTGCTCCTTAGAACCAGAAGTTCCTGAAGCTCAAGCAGAGGAGTCTGCTGGCCAACAAGCACTGCAGCCAGCTACAAATGAAACAGTTGCATATACCCATGCTGCAGTAGAAGGAACTAATGAGAAAGATGAGTCAATCAGAACCTCTGATTTGCCTACTCACATCCAGTCAACTGAAGAACTCAACCCTCTTGGACCTTCGCTCCGGTGGAAGAAGGATCATCCACCTGAGCAGGTCATCGGTAACCCTCTTGCTCCTATACGCACCAGAGGACAAATGATTAATGAATTTCTTCATGCTGCATTCATATCTCATATAGAACCTAAGAAGATTGATGAAGCTATATTAGACCCAAGTTGGGTAGAAGCAATGCAGGAAGAACTAAATCAGTTTGAGCGAAACAAAGTATGGTATCTAGTACCACGACCACAGCATCACACTGTAATTGGCACCAAATGGGTGTTTAGAAATAAATTAGATGAAAACGGTACAGTAATAAAAAATAAGGCAAGATTAGTTGCACAGGGCTACAGACAGGAAGAAGGCATTGATTTCGATGAAACCTTTGCCCCTGTAGCTCGACTAGAAGCAATTCGCATATTTCTTGCATTTGCTGCGTTTAAAGACTTTAAAGTCTATCAGATGGATGTTAAGAGTGCATTTCTGTAAGGACCCTAAACCTTAACAGTGAATTCAAGATATAAATAAGGCTAAATATGTATTAAAGACATCTTAGGGTTCTGGTTTGATGTGAGCACAATTAGGTTACAGGCCAAAATAAAACTTCAACAATTAATCAGTTACATTCCCGATCATGAATGTTTAAGTGATAGCATTAGACTACTTCTCGAGTAGAGACTATCCAAGATTCCTGTACTCTATCTTCATTTACACTTTCAACAGCTCACAGTTCAACCGACCCTCAGCCCCCTTGATTCAAAATGTACCTACAGGAACAACTCACCATGAGCATATATATATACATCATCACTTAACACAAAACGATTAATTGATATGCTCCTCGATTACCACATTAGCACATTTCATTGTCGTTCCTGTTTCACAAGCTTATGCACAAAATCATTAGTTCAAGATATAATGATCGATAACGCGTTTCCAATTATAATCACAATAATTCACTTTAACCACTTGAATTGTGACTGTTCCGGTCCCAATACAACAACGGAATTTTAGGACCCCTCGCTTCGACATATAGCGGCATCATATGATATCCCTCGCTTCGACAATGACAGCGGCATGTTACCTCGCTTAGACATGACAGCGGCAAATATCATACTACCATCGCTTCATATGACAGCGGCAAGTACCTCCCTCGCTCGGAGATAAAGGCTACCGGAACATTCATCAATTCCCATCACATTAATCAATCACAATAGTTGATTCCATTGTCACAGTAAATCACAATCATTTCACATATATCATCACGTGTAAGGATTCACTATCCACAATGTACATAATTAAATGTATGGCACGTTTTACCGTCCAATGCTCGTACGTCTCACTACGTACCTTGGTTCCAAAAGTGGAGATATCGTGGCCTTTATCTCCTAGGCTGTGTGGCTACCTGGGATGGTTCTACATAATCACATGAATCCATATTAGAAACCAATAAAGGAACCATTCTCAAAAACATCACCATTTAGAACAAAATCTCAAAATCCAAAATTTAAGCCTTGCGATCGATCGGTCCCAAGCCCCGATCGATCGCCAAGTTGAGAAAATAAGCATCTGAATACTGCCTCCACCGATCGATCGGGCCATTTTACCGATCGATCGAGACATCACACCGATCAATCGGTAAAAATCGTCGATCGATCGGTAAGCTCTTTTTACGCCTGGCTTAGGTACTGTCTTGCTCGATCGATCGGACCAAATTTCCGATCGATCGAGAAACCCTGTTTCAGCGAGAAACATCCAAGTATGAGCTTCTAACCACACCTATACTCAAGCACAACCAAAAGCAACCACCAAGCTCAACATATAACCACAAAACAACATGAAAATACATCCCCCCAAGTATAACAACATGATGGAACAAGATCCACCCCTTTTTAACCCCAAAATATGACACACGAATGATTAAGAACCAACAAAACTTCATTACATTGATAGCTTACCCCTTAGGCTTCAAGATTTTTGCAAGGAATCACCAAAAGGACTTTTTCTCAAACTTTTCTCCTTCTCCTCTTGCCAAGAAACGAAAATGGGGTTTTCTTGCAAGAGATAAGGTGGAGGGATGGGGTCTTGGGGACAAAGGCTGGTAGAGAAAAGGTGATGGTATGTAAAGATGTGAGCAAGTGGCTCATGCCATGTTATGGTTTAAAATGTGCATCAAGACCCAAGCATGATATATAAAATACCCTTACATGATATTTTAAAACCATTTTACCACAATGGATCAAAGTCCCTATTAAAATCATGCTTTACCAAATGAACACAACTCATTACATTTAAACCATTAAAACACCCAAACACCCAACATGAATAACATGCACTCCGAAATGCTCTACCGGGTCACTCCTATCATGTGACTAAGCATTTTACCAAGATAATTTACGCCAACACAGAATTAATTATCACCATTAATCACATAAACATGCCCAAATTGCATATAATTATTTCGGGGATATCACAATACTCCCCTACTTATAAGATTTCGCCCTCGAAATCACATGCACTTACCCAACCAAAACTAAACATAAATCACATACCAGAGAATAGTTCTGGGTAGTGCTGCACCATATGCCGTTCCGTCTCCCACGTGGCCTCTTTGACACCCCGACGATCCCACTGAACCTTGACCATCGGTATGACCTTGCTTCGAAGTATGCGATCCTCTCGATCCAGAATTCTGACTGGCCGTTCAACATAGGATACATCTGAACTCAACTGAACTTCAGAAGGCTGCAACACGTGAGACGGGTCCGGCTCATACTTCCTCAACATAGAAACATGGAAGACATCATGTATACCGGATAATGACGGTGGTAGGGCTAGACGGTAAGCCAAAGTGCCTATGCGCTGCAATATCTCGTATGGCCCAACATACCTCGGAGACAACTTCCCCCGCATACCGAAACGAACTACACCTCTGAAAGGTGAGATTTTCAGAAAGACCTTGTCTCCTACTTGGAATTCCAATGGTCGCCGTCGTTTATTAGCATAGGCCACTTGCCTATCTTGAGCCGCTTTCATTTTCTGACGGATCACTTTGATTTTCTCTTCCATTTCACGAATCAATTCCGGTCCTCCGACCGTCTTACTAGTCAAATATTCCCAGTATAACGGTGACCTACAACGTCGACCGTAAAGGGCCTCAAATGGAGCCATCTGTATGCTCGCCTGATAACTGTTGTTGTAAAAGAATTCTACAAGTGGCACTGAATCTTGCCACGGAGTATCGAACTCCAATACACATGCCCTCAATATGTCCTCAAGCGTCTGTATGGTACTCTCTGTCTGACCATCTGTCTGAGGGTGGTAAGCTGTACTCAGTCTCACCTCTGTACTCAACGCTGATTGAAGACCCTCCCAAAAGTGCGATGTGAACCGTGGGTCTCTATCGGATACAATCGAGACTGGAATACCATGAAATCTTACTACGTCCCGAACATATAACTGAGCCATCTTTAAGTATGTGAAAGTCATACTATATGGGATGAAGTGAGCCACTTTCGTCAGTCGATCTACAATCACCCAGATCGCATCAAATCCTGAGGCAGTCCTTGGTAAATGGGTCACGAAATCCATAGAGATGTGCTCCCACTTCCACTCTGGTATCTCTAAACTCTTCAACTCACCTCCGGGCCTCTGCCTTTCTGCTTTCACTTGTTGGCAAATTAGGCACTTCTTAACGAATGACATAACGTCTCTCTTCATCTGTCTCCACCAAAATTGATTACACAAGTCCTTGTACATCTTTCTCCCACCTGGATGGATGCTAAATCTGCTACAATGAGCACGATGCAAGATTCCTTGGCGTAACTCTGGTGCCCTCGGCACTACCCAACGGTTACCAAGCCTCAAGGAACCATCTTCTGCTACTCTGAACTTCGATAAGTGACCCATTCGTAAATATGATAACCATCTCTGTACCTCAACGTCTGACGTCTGAGCTTTACTGATAAGTTCAAAGATGTCCAGTTCCGCCAATAAGGTCGATACCAGCACCGGCGATACATCTAAATCAAAATCATATCCCAAATGGCAACAAGAGGTCATCAAAGTCGATAGCTGAATCACATCATCTGCTGTATACTTTACTTTCCTGCTCAAGGCATCAGCGGTCAGGTTCGCCTTCCCTGGATGGTACTCTATCTCGCAATCATAGTCTTTGAGCAAGTCCATCCACCTCCTTTGCCTCATATTCAGTTCCGCTTGAGTAAATAGGAACTTCAAGCTCTTATGATCCGTGTAAATGGTAAAGGATGTACCATAGAGATAATGTCGCCACATTTTCAAAGCGAAAATAATGGCCGCCAGTTCCAAATCATGAACCGGGTACCTGGTCTCATGAGGCTTCAACTGCCTCGATGCATAAGCCACCATGTGCTTATCCTGCATCAGTACACAGCCCAATCCTTGCAGTGATGCATCCGTGTACAAAGCAAACCGTTCGTTCTCCGAAGGAATTACCAGAACAGGCGCTGTAGTCAGTCGGTGCTTCAACTCTTGGAAGCTCTGCTCACATGCCTCAGACCATGAAAACGGAACACCCTTCTGAGTCAACTGCGTCAACGGCTTAGCGATCTTAGAGAATCCCTCGACGAAACGTCGGTAATAACCCGCTAAACCGAGGAAGCTACGGATCTCGGGCACAGATGTAGGCGCAGACCAATCCATCACTGCTTCTACTTTCCTGGGATCCACAGAAATCCCATCACTAGAAATCACATGCCCCAAAAATACCACGCTGCTCAGCCAAAATTCACACTTGCTCAGCTTTGCATACAACTGATTGTCCCGCAGAATCTGGAGCACTGTCCTCCAATGATTCCTGTGTTCATCCTCGCTCCAAGAATAGATAAGTATATCGTCAATAAATACGATGACGAATTGATCCAAATAGGGTTGGAACACTCGATTCATTAAGCTCATGAATACAGCCGGGGCGTTTGTCACTCCAAACGGCATAACCAAAAACTCATAATGACCATAACGGGTCCGGAAGGCCGTCTTCTGTACATCATCCTCTCTAACTCGAATCTGGTGGTACCCCGACCTCAAATCAATCTTACTGTACAACCTCGTGCCCTGCAACTGATCAAATAAGTCATCGATCCGCGGAAGAGGGTATTTATTCTTCACTGTGGCCTTATTCAATTGCCGGTAGTCGATGCACAATCGCATTGACCCATCCTTCTTTTTCACAAATAACACAGGCGCACCCCAAGGTGATACGTTGGGGCGTATGTAACCCTTATCAAGGAGTTCCTGTAGTTGCTCTTTCAACTCTCTCAACTCTGCCGGTGCCATCCGGTAAGGGGCACGAGAAATAGCGGATGTCCCTGGTAATAATTCGATCCCGAACTCTACTTCCCTTATCGGCGGAAATCCGGGAATCTCTTCCGGAAATACATCGGCAAACTCGGCAACTACTGGAATATCTTCGACCCTTAACTCTTCTTTCTTTCCAGCAATGTCAATGGCATAAATAAGGTAACCTTCATGCCCACGTTCCAATAACTGAGTCATCTTTAAGGCCGATATCAATGGGATTCTTGAGCGGGAACCATCCCCATAAAAAGTCCACTGAATCCCCAAATCAGATCTGAACCGCACTGTTCTCTGTCTGCAGTCCACCACTGCCTGATACCTGTTTAGCACATCAATCCCCACGATGCAATCAAAATCTGACATCTCCAAAACGATCAAATCTGACTTCAACTCGTTGCCCTCAAAATAAATGAGGCCGTCATCAATGAACCGATCTGTAATCACACTTTTTCCAGCGGGTGTCGAAACCACAAGAGGCGTGGGTGACGGAGTCGTGCATATACGGTGCCTCTCCACAAAACTTGTCGACACAAAGGAGTGTGACGCACCTGTATCTATCAAAATATAAGCAGGATGCGTAAATAAATGACACGTACCCGCTATCACTTCCTCTGGAGCTGCTGTAGCCTGCTCCCTGGTTAGGGCGTACACTTGCCCTTGAGGTGGCCCCAACGGCTGTCCTCCCAATGGCCTCGGTGCAAATGGTGGTCTCTGGTGTGCTGGCCTGTCTGAAGGTCTCCCCATCGTATTCTGTGATCCCCCCCGGTTAGGACAATTCCGGGCCAAGTGGCCATGTTTACCACATTCGTAACAAGCGGAGCATCCTTTCACTGAATGAGGTCCTCCGCACAGAAAACACTTAACCTTTTCAAAACTGCTAGCCTGAGACTGTCCCCTATGAGACGGAGCATTACTTCCACGACCACCCCTTCCACGAGCATCATGCCATCTACCACTGAATCTGGAAGATGATGAGTTTCCCCTTGATTTAAAATGGTCGCCCCTTGGTTTCAAGTTTTCAGGAGTCGGCCTCTGTAATGGTGCTGGAGACGGTGCCACAGTCGGATATGCACCCACTCCTAACTCTGCCAGTTCAGCTCGTGCTAGGGCATCATCAAAACAAGTAGGGCCATAAGTGATCACCCTATCATACAACTCCGGCCTCAAGTCTTTCATGAAGTTCCTCATCTTTGCTTGGGTGCTAGTGGCGATATGAGGTACATATCGAAGTAAGGAACAGTACTGGAGGGCATAGTCGGACACCGGCATAGTACCTTGCCTCAAGCTAGTGAATTCATCCTCTTTAGCCTGCCGTGCCGCCGCTGAGAAGTACCGGGTCAGAAATCGAGTCCTAAACAACTTCCAGTTTATTTCCTGACCCTGACCCTCCTGTTCAATCACTGTGGTCTTCCACCACATCAACGCCTTTTTGGCCAACTGAAATTCTGCTAGCCGTATCCACGCTGTCTTTGCGCACGGGGCAGCCACAAATATCTGCTCCAACCTCTCTAGCCATTCCTCGGCCTTCTCCCCTGTTTCAGTCCCTTCAAAAGTTGGGGGCCGATAAGCTAGAAACTGCGTCAAACTCAGTTCTCCCGGCAATAACTGTTGTTCGGACGGCTCTTCGCCCAAGGCTGGCGGCGGTAGGGGATTTGTATGTCTAGCACTAGCATTTACACTTATCGCATCACCAACATCGATATTTGCTGCCATACTGCAACACAAGGGTTAACAACAATATACAAAACAGTTCACATAATACATCGTTAGAAAACCATAACACGTTAGCATAACAGTCACATGCTTCATATGCGTACATCATATTTAAAAGTAGACGCCTAGCCAACTTATTGCTAAGGCTACCCTTCACTCGTTCCCGGGTTCTCTAACCACTGCTCTGATACCACTAATGTAAGGACCCTAAACCTTAACAGTGAATTCAAGATATAAATAAGGCTAAATATGTATTAAAGACATCTTAGGGTTCTGGTTTGATGTGAGCACAATTAGGTTACAGGCCAAAATAAAACTTCAACAATTAATCAGTTACATTCCCGATCATGAATGTTTAAGTGATAGCATTAGACTACTTCTCGAGTAGAGACTATCCAAGATTCCTGTACTCTATCTTCATTTACACTTTCAACAGCTCACAGTTCAACCGACCCTCAGCCCCCTTGATTCAAAATGTACCTACAGGAACAACTCACCATGAGCATATATATATACATCATCACTTAACACAATTCAACTTAATAAAGTAATTAAGCGTATGAAACGATTAATTGATATGCTCCTCGATTACCACATTAGCACATTTCATTGTCGTTCCTGTTTCACAAGCTTATGCACAAAATCATTAGTTCAAGATATAATGATCGATAACGCGTTTCCAATTATAATCACAATAATTCACTTTAACCACTTGAATTGTGACTGTTCCGGTCCCAATACAACAGCGGAATTTTAGGACCCCTTGCTTTGACATATAGCGGCATCATATGATATCCCTCGCTTCGACAATGACAGCGGCATGTTACCTCGCTTAGACATGACAGCGGCAAATATCATACTACCATCGCTTCATATGACAGCGGCAAGTACCTCCCTCGCTCGGAGATAAAGGCTACCGGAACATTCATCAATTCCCATCACATTAATCAATCACAATAGTTGATTACATTGTCACAGTAAATCACAATCATTTCACATATATCATCACGTGTAAGGATTCACTATCCACAATGTACATAATTAAATGTATGGCACGTTTTACCGTCCAATGCTCGTACGTCTCACTACGTACCTTGGTTCCAAAAGTGGAGATATCGTGGCCGTTATCTCCTAGGCTGTGTGGCTACCTGGGATGGTTCTACATAATCACATGAATCCATATTAGAAACCAATAAAGGAACCATTCTCAAAAACATCACCATTTAGAACAAAATCTCAAAATCCAAAATTTAAGCCTTGCGATCGATCGGTCCCAAGCCCCGATCGATCGCCAAGTTGAGAAAAATAAGCATCTGAATACTGCCTCCACCGATCGATCGGGCCATTTTACCGATCGATCGAGACATCACACCGATCGATCGGTAAAAATCGCCGATCGATCGGTAAGCTCTTTTTACGCCTGGCTTAGGTACTGTCTTGCTCGATCGATCGGACCAATTTTCCGATCGATCGAGAAACCCTGTTTCAGCGAGAAACATCCAAGTATGAGCTTCTAACCACACCTATACTCAAGCACAACCAAAAACAACCACCAAGTTCAACATATAACCACAAAACAACATGAAAATACATCCCCCCAAGTATAACAACATGATGGAACAAGATCCACCCCTTTTTAACCCCAAAATATGACACAAGAATGATTAAGAACCAACAAACTTCATTACATTGATAGCTTACCCCTTAGGCTTCAAGATTTTTGCAAGGAATCACCAAAAGGACTTTTTCTCAAACTTTTCTCCTTCTCCTCTTGCCAAGAAACGAAAATGGGGTTTTCTTGCAAGAGATAAGGTGGAGGGATGGGGTCTTGGGGACAAAGGCTGGTAGAGAAAAGGTGATGGGATGTAAAGATGTGAGCAAGTGGCTCATGCCATGTTATGGTTTAAAATGTGCATCAAGACCCAAGCATGATATATAAAATACCCTTACATGATATTTTAAAACCATTTTACCACAATGGATCAAAGTCCCTATTAAAATCATGCTTTACCAAATGAACACAACTCATTACATTTAAACCATTAAAACACCCAAACACCCAACATGAATAACATGCACTCCGAAATGCTCTACCGGGTCACTCCTATCATGTGACTAAGCATTTTACCAAGATAATTTACGCCAACACAGAATTAATTATCACCATTAATCACATAAACATGCCCAAATTGCATATCATTATTTCGGGGATTTCACAATTTCTTAACGGCAAACTCCAGGAAGAAGTTTATGTTGAACAACCTCCTGGATTTGAAAACCATCAGCAGCCATCTCATGTTTTCCGTCTCAATAAGCTTTGTATGGTCTAAAGCAAGCTCCCCGTGCCTGGTATGAAACTTTATCAAAATATTTGACAGAGCACAATTTTATTATTGGCACGGTGGACAAGACCCTTTTTAAATTTACAAAGGGAGATCATACTCTGCTAGTTCAAATCTATGTTGATGATATTATCTTCGGAAGTACTAACTCAAAATTGTGCGAAAGATTCTCTAAAATTATGCAGGACCAATTTGAGATGAGCATGATGGGAGAACTATCATTTTTCTTAGGATTGCAAGTCAAGCAATCTAGTGAAGGAATCCTGATAAATCAGTCTAAATACACTAAAGAGCTACTGAAGAAATATGGAATGAGTACCAGCTCAGCTGCTGCTACACCAATGAGCTCATCTGCCAAACTCGACTTGGATAATTCAGGAATACCAGTCGAAGTTACAATGTATCGAGGCATAATCGGATCTTTACTATATTTGACAGCCAGCAGACCAGATATTATGTTTGCAGTATGTATGTGCGCCCGGTTTCAAGCAAATCCCAAGCAGTCGCACTTCACTGCTGTTAAAAGGATCCTAAAATATTTGAAAGGCACTGAGAATGTCGGTCTATGGTATCCAAGAGACTCAACCTTCAATCTTATTGGATACTCAGATGCTGACTATGATGGATGCAAAATTGACAGGAAAAGCACCAGTGGGTATTGTCAATTCCTTGGTGATCGATTGATATCATGGGGTTGCAAGAAACAGACATCCATTGCAACTTCCACTGCAGAGGCAGAGTACCTTGCTGCTGGAAGCTGCTGTGCTCAACAGCTCTGGATTCAGCAACAACTCAGAGACTATGGAATTGAGTCCACAGAGGCTCCTATTTTCTGTGACAATACGTCTGCCATTGCTATAACATACAATCCAGTTCTTCATACTCGTACTAAACATATTGACATCCGTCATCATTTTATCAGAGATCATGTTATGAAGAAAGAAATTCGGCTGGAGTATATTTCTACCGAACAACAGGCAGCAGACATTTTCACAAAACCCCTACCGGACGCTAAGTTTTCTTACTTTCGAAATATTCTTGGTTTAATTGAAATTACTTCTTGATTATTTTGTTTGGGTAATGAATTCAGGGGGAATTAGTTAGTTTATGTGCATAAATTTAGGGGGAATTTCTGTTATAGTTCTATCATGGTTATTTAAGCTCAGCTGGTAATACAATGGTCAGCTGCAGTAGGTGTATTCGAACCAGTAGGACTCCACATCCAGTGGATGCTTTCCTACCAGTCGAACCCTACATACCAGCTGATGTTACCAAATATGCTTTGACAAAAATAACCCTCGATACTTATTAACCTAATGAACGTCGGAATTCAAAATTACTTTGTATAAAAATAAATTATTTCACTCCCGCCTAAATCCTGTCCTTTTATTTATTTGTTAAATCTTTTTAAATCGTTAGATGATCGCCACGTATACATGTGTCCGCTCATCTACAGTACGACGTTACATATACTTTCTTTTCACCGCCATTATTTTCTCTACTCTTCATCTTCTCCAACAATTCACTGCAATTATTTTTCTTATTTCAGAAAATTTTTCCTCTAGCAAGACTACTGCTGTTTATTCATTCAAAATGTCGAAGAATGTTCAGCCAAGTTTCATCACCAATGCTATTCACATCGATTTCATTCTATATCCACATCCTCTGATGAAGAGACCAAGGAGTTGATACAAAGGCTGGATACCTCCGGACTCCTGGTAGTCCTGAGCCAGACACCCTCATTTTACAAGAACGAGCTACAAGAGTTCTTTTCTACGGCCAAGGTTGTGGATGACACCGTGGTGGCATCCGTCTCTGGACAGTCGGTCACCATCGCCCAACCAGAATTTGCCACACACCTGTGCCTTCCCTCCACCGGACTCACTGATTTTTCCACTATTCCAGCGGAACTAAGAGAAGAGATGCGTCTCACAGTTTCGGACTCTGCTCATCGCCTTCAACGTCCTCCTTTCAGGAAAGTATTGATGAAGAGTCATTATCGACAACTGGCAGACATAATCTCCAAGGGGCTCCTATGTAAGGCAGGATCATTTGATATGATTACCCCTGAAAAGTTTGACGTTATGAGTGCTATATGCAAAGGGTTGGAGATAAACTGGTCAGCTGTGTTATTTCAAATACTGACTAGTCTCGTAGTATCTGGCAAGGGTCAATCAGGTTTTGCTCTCCCGCTAAGCAGTCTTTTTGAGAGCAAACACATTAAGACAGAGGCTCTCTCTCACCTTCATCCAGGAAGACTCATCACTCACAAATATCTTCAACTTCATCGCCAACGAAGTGGCAGAGAAGGCGGGGTGACAAAGCGTCGCTTGACTCAGGTAATCAGTGACTCTGAACAGACTGTCTCGGAATCCGTCGAGTCTTCTCCCCCTCCTCCCCCTCCTAAGAAGCCCAGAACACGAAAAGCTGCTCCTCAGACCGCCCGACAGACAGACATTGCAGCCTCCGATACTATCTCCTCCGCAGGTCCTACAGACGTAAATCCTGATAGGGAACCCAGCCCTGCCATCCCTTCAACTGAGGAACCAACTGCTTCATTAGCCATGGTGCCTGCTCCTTCAATGGTTCCAGTTGACACTCCGTCAGCACTGGTGAGCTCTCAGCAAGCATCAGGCTCTATCAGCTTCAGGACACCCAAGTCATTATGTCCATACTGTCATCCCAAAACCACCCCTGCTGAAAAAGGAAAATCTCTTACGGCTCCAGTGTCCACTCCTGTTGCCTTCGAGATTCAAATGGTCATGGATACAGTGGAAGCCAAACTGCAACCACAACTGGAGATTTTTGATCGATGGATAAAGGCCCGTATCAAGGTTCGATTAGATGATTTTGATCAAATTCTGGATCAGGCTAGGGCAGATGAGAACAACATCCTAGCATATCTTCAAATCTCAGACCCTGAAACAAGCTTGAAGCTGCGAGATGTTTTTAGCCTGATGATCTATGTGGGTGAACTTCAGGCCCTGGTTGAAACCCGCCTTCAACAATTTAACGGTAATTCAGGAACAGCGAATCATGATAGAGCTGTTCTAAATGCTCTTGGACCCAAGCTCGAAATGGCTGAGCTTGCTCTTCATGATATTCGTATATCCACTGGGATTCACTCTTGCTCCACTGCTGCAACTGTTGCCAGCCCTGATCAGCCGGATCTACAAACGGCCATTGCAAATTTGGAAATTGTCCCCTCTTCTGTGGAGCTCACTTCTACTGCTCTGGAGACCACTCCCACTGGAGCAGAGGCCGCACTATCCACTCCCAGCTCTCATAATGATCATCAGCCCCAACCAATGGCTGTTGATCACACCAATGTGGATGCAGTCATACAGACAGTGGTTCAGCAGGTTACTATCTCCTCTGCCAATCCTGAACCCAGTGAGTCTTCACACTCAAATGATCACACCCAGTCGTCTGCTGCTGCGGTTGATCAACCCACTACTACTTTGGCTGCTCCACAAAATGAAGAAACTGCCATTTTGGCTGTAACTATCTCAGATTCTACAGCTGCACCAATTGTTGAAGCTCCTATGTTGCCCTCCACTGCAGTTGAAGATGCTCATCTCAGCGCTCTTGTCCCTACTACTGATACTCCACTGATTGCTGCAGATCCGTCCATGGTTCAAGAGCTTTCTGAAGATTTTTTTGTCTTTACAAACCCTCTGGACGAGCCTCCGAACATTGCTGCACAGCTAGCCAATCTCTCCACTGCTATATCAGCACTAGCAAGCGATGTTCATAAACTTAAGCAGGAAGAGCGAACTGCAACTCTCATTCTTGGCACCCATCAGCAGCACACAGACTCTCAATTCCAGCAAGTCTACCGGGACTTAAGTAGTCTAACGGCTACTGTCACTAGACTTCAAACATTTGCTGAGAATGCAGTGGCGGATGCTTTTACTAGAATTGGCCAGGCGCGTCTTCAGATCACTCAAAATAATGAATCTCTTCATGCTGCCACCTCAATGGCTCTTGGAGAAAAGATTGACGACGCCAAAAAATCTTGACCGATCAGTTGGCCACCATGCAGGCAGCATTTGCCTCTCAGATTCAAGATATATGCAACAGCCTGCCTGCACCGCCTCAAATAATTCGCAGACTACCTGAACCCAGCCGAACTGCTCCCTTAACACAGCGGGCTTCCAGTTCAACTGCTCGTTCATCCCCTGCAACTGGAGCACTCACTCAGTCTAGACCAACTGATCAACCAAGATCTCGGAGTCCGCGCCAACCGCCTGCCGAAAAACGCGACTATTCCAAACATTGGTTCGGACGAAAATAGTATCGTTTTCTGACTCCTCCTTTAATTACTCTTATCTATTTACTGTTTTTATTGACTTTTTCTTTGTATTTACTGATCCACTTAAATACATTCACATTAATTGCAACCTTTTCATTTCTATAAATAGCGACTCTTGTTTGTTCGCAAACCACACATTCACTCATCATGATTAACTTCAAACTTTCAAAATTCCTTGGTTTTCTGTTAAAAACTTCTCAGTTTCATGGGTTTATTACTTATCTAAATCAACCCCTCATGGGTTGATTACTTATCTAACCCAGCTCCATTAAGCTTCAGCGTTTGAATCCTGTTCTGATGCTCATCATCAGACAGGAACTGCTCTCGGGGGATGTCTGGATGCTGATGACAAAAAGGGGGAAGACAGAGATAGAATATTCTCATTAGGTGAATCCATAAACCATGGAAGCTGCCTGATGTATATACATATGACTCTTCCCGACCTTCTCTCTGAAACAAGGTAGACCGGCATAGATAGAGTATTCTTATTAGGTCCTATCTGAAACAAGGTGGATCGAGCTCTTCCTCTCTGAAATAAGGTGGATCGAGCTCTTCCTCTCTGACACCAGGTGGATCGAAGCTCTCCGGGTCTACAATGCTTGTTTAAAGATTTGTCATGTATCAGCTATATTGTGTAAACTAGATTGGTCTTAGATTCTATTCAAGTTATTAGAATTCATCTTAAATAAAGATGAATCTCTCTCAATTGTCCAGTTTGATTACAACTTGTAATCTGCTTATATTTAATGAAAATTTCTTTTCCATTATGTCATCAAGTACTTTCAGGATTCTCATCTTATTCACTCTAGTAGGAAATAGATCATTGCTTAGTTTTGTCATCACCAAAAAGGGGGAAATTGTTGGGAAAACGATTTCTAAGTTTTGGTAATTACAAACCGGATATTAAAGATCAACTGGATGAAGTCCTACCGGATAACAAAGACCAACTGGATGAAGTCCTACCGGATAACAAAGACCAACTGGATGAAGTCCTACCGGATAACAAAGACCAACTGGATAAAGACTCCTACCGGGTGAAGACATAAACTGGATGCCTACAAACTGGATAGACATCAACTGGACAAGACCTAAACTGAATGGACATCAACCGGATGAAGACATCAACCGGATGAAGTCATCAACTGGACAAGACATAAACTGGATGGCTACCAACCGGATGAAGACATCAACTGGATAAGACATCAACCGGATAAAGTCATCAACTGGATAAGACATCAACTGGATGGACATCAACCGGACAATACATCAACCGGATAAGACATCAACCGGATGAAGACATCAACCGGATGAAGTCATCAACTGGATAAGACATCAACTGGATGGACATCAACCGGACAATACATCAACCGGGTGAAGACATCAACCGGGTGAAGACATCAACCGTACAAGCTATCAACCGGATAAACTTAAACTGGATGGACATCTACTGGACAACTATCAACTGAATAGTCTCTCACTGAACAAGGACATCAACTGGTCATAATAGGATGAACGACCAGTTGAACAAAGAAAACCAGCAGAAGTCTAAGCTTCCAGTTAGAGCACTAAGCAACGAGACAAAATCAGTACAACATTCTCTGACAAAGGTACAACAGAACGGCGCACCCTGCTATATCTCCGCCACCATTACCGTCAGAGTGAAAAGAGCCGTTGCTTTACAAAATAGGAAAGAAGACAATATGAAATTGGAAAGCTAATCTCTTCCATATACAGAAAGGCTACCGTTGGACAACCAAAACCTATAAATACATCCAAGCAGAGAATGAAGTGGTGCTGAGCGATTTTCAACTAAGAGATATACTTCAAAGTAAACAAGAAAGTCATACTACTGAGATTCCAAACGTTCAGCAAAGAGCAGACAAACAGCAAAACTGAATCTGTGATAGATTATCTTCAATTGAAGTCTGCTGCTCAAAAACTCTCAAAGCTAGAAAGTTTATTCTGTAAAGAGTGTTATAAAATCCATTGTAACCAAAAGTTAAGAAGAGTGTGATTGCTAGGAGTTTAGGCCAAGTGTGTTAGTTCCTAAGAAGGTTGTATAATGTAAAGTGTAAACCAAGTCTTCTAGTGAATCCTTCCTGCAAAGGAAGAAGGGGAGATGTAGAAGCGTTGTGCTTCGAACTTCCAGAAACAACTCTCGTGTTATTGCTTTATTACTTCAGTTTTATTCCTCACAAGTTCTGTAGACGACTTCCGCACTATAATAAGTGTCTACTGACTTGCCTGATATTGAGAAGCAACTGTAATACTTAACAGTTTACAGTTAACCAGAAAAGAAATCGAAATTGTATCTAGTGTTTATTCAACCCCCCCTTCTAAACACTACCCCGATCCTAACAAGTCCGAATCATTAACGGCTATTTATTGTAGCATTTAATGTCGTAATTAATGCTACAAAGGACCAAAGACTGAAGATTGCCATAAAAGGTAAGAAGACAAAGAAGAGCTTACCTGACAGTCGCCGAAAGCATGAACCAGAACGGCAAGTATCCTGAAGAAGAAGACTGTAGCTTACTCAGAGAATAAGCAGAGTCAAGAGTTGCAAATTAAGGGAAATAATGTCGTTGGTACATGCAACTATAAAAGGATGCAACAACAATACAGAGACATAGATATACAAGGACACGAGAGACTGATCAATCGAAAAACGCACAAGAAAGCAAATCAGCACAAGCTTACAAGCTCAGAAGCTCTCGAGCTGAAATTATTCTTAAGCACGATTACTTTGTAATATTTGATCATTTAGGATCACTGTGCGCATCTTGTGTAGTCTGTACTGAAAAACAGAGGAGAGAAACAAATTGTAACTGTCAGACAGAGAGTGTCTGAACAGATTGAGTGACTAGGAGTTTCGGACTGAAAGTGAGGTAAATCCAGTCTGAATCGGGTTTGTACAACAAGATTGTATAAATCAAAGTCTTCTAGTATAAACCTTCCTTAATTGGAAGAAGGAGAGACGTAGAAGGATTACACCACCTTCGAACTTCCAGAAACATATTCTGTGTTCTTATCTTTCTGCACTTGTTCTTTCTTTCAAGCCATCGAGCTTCTCTTACAAATATAAGATCAGATCGTTCCGCACTTATACATTCAGTGGTCTGTTCTATAAAAGAGTTGATTAAGAAACAGATTTCTTTCACTAATCCGAAAGAAATCACAAGGGATTAAATTTTAGAAAGAGTGTTCATTCACCCCCCCTCTAAACACTCCGGACCGATCCTAACAACTTGTTATCTACAATCTCATCATCACTGTTAGCTTCGAGATGGATGTTTTCCATCTGATTTTGAATTGATTCCTTGCTACCCTCAATACATAAAGATTCATCAAATACTACATGAACAGATTCTTCTACAGTTAAAGTGTGATTATTGAAAACTCTAAAAGCTTTGCTATTAGATGAATATCCTAATAATATCCCATTATCTGATTTAGCTTCAAATGCTGTAAGATGATTCTTACCATTTTTGTGAACGAAGCATTTGCAGCCAAATACATGAAGGTGAGAGATAGACGGTCTGTTATCAGTCCATATCTCATATGGAGTAAGATTCAACTTCTTGTTAATCATAGACCGATTTTGAGTGTAGCATGCAGTATTTACAGCTTCTGCCCAGAACTTTTGCGAAATTCCAGAATCAGCAACCATTGTTCTTGCTGCCTCTTTAAGCGTTCTGTTTCTTCGTTCTGCAACTCCATTTTGTTGGGGAGTTCGGGCGGCTGAAAATTCATGCTTAATTCCATGATCTTCTAGAAAGGATTCAAGATTCTGATTTGAAAACTCAGTGCCTTTGTCACTTCGAATCCTGTCTATGCTGGATGATTTCTCATTCTGAGTGCGTTTCAACAGCTTGATCAATTTCGGACCGGTTTACTGCTCAAAAATATAGTCCAAGTAAAACCTGAGTAATCATCAATAATAACAAGAGTATACCGCATTCCCCCTAAACTTGTTATTGGTATAGGACCAAACAAGTCCATATGCAGTAGTTCTAAGCAGCGTGAGGAGGATTTGACATTCTTGTTTTTGAAGGATGATCTGATCTGTTTGCCCATTTGGCACGCTTCACAGATCTTATCCTTAGCAAAGTCGATCTTGGGCAGACCGACAACTAAATCATGTTTACACAGGCTAGATATAGTCTTAAAATTGAGATGATTCAAGCGTTTATGCCATAGCCAGTGTTTATTATCATTATTAGCGATGAAGCATGTAGGATTATCAGGTTGAGCAAAATTCCAGTTAATCTTATATGTATTTCCATTCCTGATTCCTACAATCATGGTCATACCGTCTGACGATTTAACAGTGCAGGTGTGTTTGTGAAATTCTACAGCATAACCATTATCACATAGTTGACTTATACTAATCAGATTATAGCAAAGATTTTCAACTAACAGCACATCATTGATAATAATGTTACCATGGACAATCTTACCCTTGCCCACGGTCTTACCCTATGAGTTATCCCCGAATATGATTTTGGGTCCAGTACATTCTGTGACTTCAGACAGCAGCTCGATGTTTCCAGTCATGTGACGAGAACATCCACTGTCTAAGTACCAGTCTGATACAAGATTCTTCGGTACCTGTCATCAAACAAGATTATTGTTGGTACCCAATCCTACTTGGGTCCAGAACGGATTAGCCCTTTGGGAACCCACACCTGTATAGCTTTAATGGCTTGTGTGTGCCTGGTGTGCTGTGAGCTGATCTGTTTCGATGTTGTGTGTGATAATGTGTGCGATATGGAAACCTTTTATTCTCATAGGGTAGTCTATATCATCGTTGAACTGGTTTTGAATTATAGTAGTTGGATGGTCTCCCTTGCCTTAGATTTTGCACCTTTGGATTTGATCTGAAAGACGCAAAGCTTGGTGGTGCCTTTTCTTTGGCTTGGTTAACATATCCAATCCCTTTTCTCAAACCTTGATTCATGAAAGAGACTCCCGTTTGAATTGTAGGTGCTTAATTTTCATATACTGTGCTGGATTTAACAAATGTCATTTGTTTGATTTTGTTCTTTACCAGCAACAATTCAGGTTCATCTTTGGTGCAGTCTTTGATATCAAAGCCTATGCCTGTAACATCACCGACATTTCTTTGTACCTCTTGCAATTCTTCCAATGATGTTCTGGATTTTGTCCATGATTTGAAGATATGAGAAAGCTTAGCATTTTGTGTGCTAATTCTCTTATTTTCTTCATGGAGCTGATCATAAGAGATTTTTAGTTTATTCAGCTCGATCTGTAGATTGTTGCACTCACCCTGCTCAGAGCAGCTTGGTTTGATGTGCTCATCCATTTGATCATTGGCTTTAGCTTTACTTTTCTCAAATGATTCAGCTAAGAGTCTGTAATCATTAGCCATGTCTTGCAGTGCGGACATGAGCTCTTCATGTGTAAATTCATTTGAGTCAAGATCGAATACCTCGTCTGTTTGACTCATCTCTTCGTCTGCCATTAGACATTGAATATCTTCTTCGCTTTCGCTGGAAGAATATTCAGAGCTTTCTGAGTCTGAATCATCCTGAGCCCATTTGCTGTTTCCTTCTTCTGCTACTAGGACTTTTTGGGACTTTCCATGATTTTTGCGGTCTGTGTAGTGCTTCTTTTTCCTGTCATCACGATGCTTTTCTTTACGTTCTTCTTTCTTCGGTCTGGTGCAATCTGCAATAAAATGTCCGGTCTTACCACAATTGTAGCAAGCCTGATCATTAACAGCATCGTCCTTTCTTGATTTATAATGATGAGAGGGTTTAAAGTTCCTCTTATTTTTAGACATGAATTTACCAAATTTCTTGATAAATAATGACATAGCATCATTACTTATCTGTTCGATTGATCGATCTGTTGTGGGGGCGGTCTGGTCTGGAATAGCTGCCAGTGCTTTGTTTGGTTGAGAGATGAATGACTCTGCTTCACCTCTGCTGATTAGTTCGAACTCATATGCTTTAAGATCTGCGAACAGATCATGAAGTTCAACCTTGTTCAGATCTTTGGACTCCCTCATTGCAATGGTCTTAACATCCCATTCTTTTGGCAGGGCTCTCATAACTTTCAGAGCGATCTCTCTGTTTGAGTATTCCTTGCCTAGACCATTTAGTTCATTGATGATACCAGTGACTATTTCATAAAACTCATTTAGAGTTTCTCCAATCTTCATTTTTATGCTCTCAAATCTTTGAAGAGCAACAGTCAGCTTGTTTTCCTTGGTCTGGTCGTTCCCTTCACATAGTTGTGCTATCTTCTCCCAAATTTCTTTGGCAGTACAGCACATTTTGATTTTACTGAACATGTTCTTGTCCAATGTCTTGAACAAGATGTCTTTGGCAACGTTGTCGAGGTTTGCTTTCTTTCTTTCTTCATTCATCCAGAGGGATCTATCTTTCTCGACCATTTGGGGTTCACCACCAGTAATGGAGGCTGCTGTATTGCCTTTCAAAATCTTCATTGGTCCATCAGTGATGACGAACCACATATCGTCATCCTGTGCTGCCAGATGAGCTTGCATTCTTTTTCTCCAATCATCATAGTCTTCTTTTGAGAACATAGGAATTTTGTTGAATGATGCCATCAGCTCAAGTGTCTTTGTGCTGATTAAGATGACCTGCTCTGATACCACTTGTTAGGATCGGTCCGGTGTGTTTAGAGGGGGGGGGGGGGGGGTGAATGAACACTCCTATTAAAAATTAATCCCTTGTGATTTCGTTCGGATTAGTGAAAGAAATCCGTTTCTTAATCAAATCTTTTGCAGAACAGACCTACTGAATATTTTAGTGCGGAACGGTCTGTTCTCAAATTAGTAAGAACGGCTCGATGGCTTGAACAACAGAACGAGTACAGAATGATAAAACACAGAATATGTTTCTGGAAGTTCGAAGGTGGTGTAATCCTTCTACGTCTCCCCTTCTTCCAAATAAGGAAGGATTCCACTAGAAGACTTTGATTTATACAATCCTGTTGTACAAACCCGATTCAGCTGGATTTACCTCACTACCAGACTGATACTCCTAGTCACTCGATCTGTTCAGACACACTCTGTCTGACAGTTACAATAGTTTCTCACTTCTATATTTCAATACAGAATACACAAAATAGACTTTAGTCTATGCACACAGTGATCCTAAATGATCAAATATTACAATGTACTCGTGCTTAAGAAGAATTTCAGCTCGAGAGCTTCTGAGCTTGTAAGCTTGTGCTGTTTTGCTTTCTTGTGCGTTTTTCGATTGATCAGACTCTCTTCTTGAGATCTTATGATGCATCCTTTTATAGTTGCATGTACCAACGACATTATCCCCTTAATGTGCAAATTTTTGACTCTGCTTAAACTCTGAGTAAGCTACAGTCTTCTTCTTTAAGGTACTTGCCATTCTGGTTCATGCTTTCGGCGACTGTCAGGTAAGCTCTTCTTTGTCTTCTTACCTTTTATGGTAATCTTCAGTCTATGGTCTTTTTCAGCAATAATTGCGACATTAAATGCTTCAATAAATAGCCGTTAATGATTCGGACTAAAGAACCAATCTTTATTCATCCTTGACTGCTCTGATCTGATAAAGATTGAGATCGATCTGAAGCTTCGATCTAGTCAGTATGATTTCTATCGATCCGGTCTGATATGTTTTGTCATCTTTAAAATCTCATCGATAAGGTCCGGAACTAACATGCTCAAACGGTCCAAAGATTGCCTAGTTCATCTCCTCATCAAGTTCATGACTATAAAATTTCACCTTGAAGTGTCATCATCAAATAGTTTCTAAGGTTCTCTAAGATGCTCAAAAACAATTCATCAAGTTCACAGAGATTTTCACTACCACAAATGCAATTCACAAGATCGTGACTCAAATGTGCTTAAATGTATTCCTCATCCGTGACATTCTAACTCAAAATAAGATATTCACACTCATCAAAACTCAAGTTGACATGCATAGTGAGATCAAAATCCTCATTGAATAGTCACTACTATAATTCATTCTTTTCTCAAATTTGAACTCATAAATTTTTTTGTTTTAGCTCATACTAATTAGACGATTCAAGTGTCAATTAAGCACGCAACATGTGGATAAAACAAGAAAACATGCAAGCCACTCCCCCAAACTTAAATCAAACATTGTCCCCAATGTTGAAATGAATCAAAGGGAAATAGTAAACTCCCCTGATCAAGACGCTTGGGTTGAGGAAGATTGGCTTTTGAAAGCTCCACTCCAGTAGGGGTTCATCGTTCCAATTAAGTACCTAGCAAGAGAAGAATGCAAATAAAATAGTCGACTTGAGAAATAACAAACTAAATGCAAAAACTGAAAATAAAACAAAACTAAATAGCAAAAGGATACGCTTGGGTTGCTCTCAAGAAGCGCTAATTTCTAGACATCGGCTTGACCATCAGAAGCAACCATCAAAGAGCGGCTGCTGCCCATAGTAAGTATCATATGATACAACAAATGGGTCTTCATTCAGTATGCCCTCAAGATTGGCATGATTGTAACAGTGTAAAATCGTTGCTCCAACAACTTTCGGTTTGAAGTGGTAGGTATGGGAGAATGATTCTTGAGTTGGCTACATATCTTGGAGGATGTAGTGTGGTGAAGTTTGCATCGATGGAAAATACGGATCTACATATGGCATAGAACATGTCTCCATCGATGGGCTCAAATCAGAATCTTCGAAAGTCTCTTCCTTCTCCAACATCACACTCGACTCATCTTCACATGAGAACTCCTCGGATAACATCTCTGAAGTATGCTCAATCTCTTGAAGAGGCTCAAGTTCCCTTGACTTTTCCACCTGAGTAGGAACACTCCCCCAAACTTGGTTGGTTGAGTGATCATCATCATATAACCAAACTCGATTCGTCGCCTCTTGATTGGTAGCTCTCGTCTCTTCCTCCTGGCAGCAAGTTGAAACTGTTTCCATAAGGACCACCATTTGCTGCTCCAGGTGGCGCATAGAGTTGGTTTGGCACTCCAAACTGTTCTCAGTTGATGCCATGAATCTTATTAATGTATCCTCTAACTGAGTCGTGACGTCTGTTGAACTACCTCTCTTCTCTCCTTGATGCTCAAATGGTGTGGGTGTATCATTAGGGTAGTGAGGCTCTGGTAGGTATTGGTGACTCCAACCTTGCAATGAAGGATCACAATGCCAGTGGTAATCGAAGTCCGCCATATCATTGAACAGGTGTAACACACTGTCCTCATCTCTATTAACCAGGGGACTCCCAGTCACCAATGCTCCGATGAATACCCATTCTCGTGTCTTTACATCCAAACCTTTGAAGAAATATTGCAGAAGAATATAGTTCGAAAAGTTGTGATACCGGAATGTGTCTGCCAATTCATTGAATCTCCCCCACGCTGCATAAAACGGCTCTGAATATTGTTGGGCAAATATTGTGAAGACTTGTTGATGAAGCATCACGAGTACCTCGCAAGAAAAACAAATAAAACAATTAATTTTTTTTAAATATAACCAAAGGAAAAAAATGGTTAAATTACAGTCAAAGCTTCTCGTATGATATTACTAAAATTAGTCCCCGGCAACGGCGTCAAAAACTTGATCACTATTGTTTTAAACAGTATTTTCCAATGTAGCGATTTATGTACCGCAAGTGCACGGTGTCAAGTTTTAGTATAGATAGGAAGAATACGGATTGTCGAACCCATAGGGACTAACAAGCAAGTACCAAATAAGATACTTTTAACTATATTTAACCTACAAAATTGAATTAATAATTAAACTACTAAACGAGAAAAATCCACTAGAGAAGATTATCGAGAATTTGGCTCACCAATGCAATCCCCTACAATCCTCGATTGAATATCCAAATATTTCTAAGGTGACGAGTTTTCCTAATGCATTCGTTACACTTTGGTCCAGTTAGAACAAGTCTAATATTAATGTTGCAGTAAACCACTCTCGTATCCTTATTGAACAATTAATATCGAATAAAGATCTATGAAAACTACTAGCCTTCGATTTTGGTAAATCTATTGCTATCACACGTGTGCTAGATTTTACTTGGTCCGTCTCCACCTAAAACTCACGGTATAATTTATTATATCATATTGCAATATCATATGGTCAAGTCAATCACAATAAAGTAATCATTCAAGGGTGATCAATCCCTCAAAAGCATGAAGATAACAAAATTATACGCAAAGAATTAAAGGAATTCAATCAAATAAATCATTATATCATAGGTTCATGACAAAGGATTCGCCTAGCCTCGATAAATAAATTAGTTCAACATAGTAAATCAAAACTAATATTGAAAGACAAGAATAAACTCCCGATGTCGACTCCGTTCGTAGATCCTTGCTTCCTTCTCTTGCTTCTTTCTTGATCGTCACTTTAATCGCCTTGTTGAAGGTGTTCCAAAATCCTAGGATGGTTGATGGATGGAGGTGAATGATGGTGATATGGAGGATGAGTGGATGGAGGCTATTCCTACGATGTAAAATCTGATAAAAAGTCCCTATTTTCGTCCAAGACCTAATATATATAGTGGTGAAGGAGCTTGGTAAGTTTTGGACACAAAATAACCAAGAAGGAAACAAAATCTCAAAATTTTTGGTTTTGGCGATCGATCTTCGTCATTTGCCGATCGATCGCGGAAACATTCTGGACAAAATAACCAAATTTTTCATATCCGCGATCGATCTTCGTCATTTGCCGGTCGATCGCGGAAATCTGGCGATCGACCTTCGTCATTTGCCGATCGATCGTGGATCTCAAATCTCAAATCTTGCGATTTGGTTTCTCATTTTCCATATTTGCTCAGTTTGGTCTTTTTCATCATTTTAAGCCAATTTCATCCACTTTTATGCATTTGTACCTAGATTCCTGAAATATACAAATATATACCAAAAAGTGTAATAATTTCGAGGAATCACTACAAAAACACCACTAATCATATATCAAATTAAGTGTTAAACGCACACTTATCAATCGGTGGCCGTGCGTTGCCCGATCTGTGTTGCAAAGTGGTGCAACTACTCTTTTGATGGAGATGGATTTGGAAAGTGGAAACCGGGTGTAGTTTAGGTACACTGTTGTGTACTGGTGGTTTCTTTGGTAACGATGTATGTTTAACATCGTTGGCTAAGTATATTGGAATCACGAATGATTCGTTTGGTTAGCACTTAGGGTTGACCGACCGCTTTTGGGTGGTTAGGATTGGAGTATGCTAACGTTCTTTTGAGATGGTGATGATCTGGGAGATTTACTCCCTTCCAGGTATTGGTGCGAGGTCGGTGTCCTCGAGGTTGGTGTGTTGTTTGTAATATGTTCATGACTCGACGATGTAGATGCGTTTGGATTGTGTCGCATCGGCGATACGTGGAGTATGCTTGTGCAAATTTCGAGAATGAATTTTATTAGTGGGGGATAATTATGATGCCCGGGAATTAATGGATTAATCCCGGTGTGGTAATGACCCTCAATGGATTTTAATTGTGGTAATTATGAATTAATTGCGGTGTTGGAAACCTGAGGATGTTAAATCGGGTATCTGGGATCATTGATCCAAAGGTTGAGATTGTATTATCATCGTGGTGAAAAACCTTGGAATTGGGTTTTTGGTGGTATCTGGGGTCCGGGGTACTTTGTATTGGGGCTGGCATTGGAAATTGAGATTGAAGAGATAATTATTGAAAACAGATGATTTTTAATGAGTCGTGATGTATTTGTGGAGGAATTGGTATTTTGGAGCTTTGGTGCTATATATACAAATGGACTCGGTGTTCCATCATTGCACGGATTCTTCTCTCTCTCTCCTCTCTCTCTCCCACGTTCCCCCCTCTCACAAAACCCCTCTTTTCTCTTTGGAGAAAAATGGCTGGAAGCACGACTCGGGAGCCGGATTTCTCGAAGATAATCAGGTATTATCCTTCCTCTCGTCTTCGCCTTCGATTTGGTAGTAGTATTATGGCTTTTGGTTAAGAATTAAGTTGAGTTTGAGTTTTGAAAATTTTAAAGATTTTGGGGGTTGGATGTTTTATGTTGAGGTTTAATGGAATAATGGGTGTTGGGATTATTTTATAGGAGTTTTAAACCCAAAAACGCCATTTTTAGGCCATTTCTGTGATGACCTGGGATTATAGATGTTAATCCCGGAGTGTTAATGACCCCTAAAGTTGTTTTACGTGGCGATTTGGAGTTTAATCGTAGTGTTGGGCCTTTCGGGCTCGTCTATTTGGGTAGTTGGGATCGTTGGATCCCGAGGTTGAGATTATATTCTTATTTGGGGGAAAAACCTATGAGTTGGGTTTTTAGTGTGATTCGGGATCTGGGGTGCTTTGTGTGGGCACCGGTAGGGGGTTTTGGAGTTAGAGAGAGAATTTTTGAAAACAGATGATTTTTAATGAATCATGATGTATTTGTGGGGCTATAAGTATTTCGGGGTAATTTTGCTATATATACCAGTTGAACCCGAGATTTTAATTTTAGAAATCATTTTAAGCCTTGCCGTCTCTCTCTCTTTCCCCCCGTCTGTTTCCCGTCGCCCCAACCCCCGCGCGTAAAAGCGCCGCGCCCGCCAACGGCTTCGTCTCTTCCAGGCGCACCTTTCCATACCAGGAATTCGAAGTTTCGTCGCGATTTGAGTTCGGATTTTGCAGAAAAGCGCAGATGCCCAATTTCTAGGGTTCTTCGATTTTCGAATGATTTCCTTCCGATTTCCGATTGGGTAACCTTCCTTACCCCTTTTTCGTTATTCTCATGTATTTCCCTGCCATTTTTGGTGATTTTGGTTCGAATTAATTCCCTAATTTCGTGAGGGTTTAGGTTCGAATTTGGGGGTTTTGGCAGGGGGGTGGTGATTCTTGTTGTTGATCGATTATTACATATTTTAGATGAATTATGGTGCTTGGTTGGGTTCGAATTGTGATGATAGGGTTCGGAAAATTGAAGGGTGCTCTTGAACAATTTTCGATAATGTCTCATTCTGTGATGACCAGGGATTATAGGTGTTAATCCCGTGGTATTAATAAACCGTAAAGTTGTTTTACGTGGCAATTGGAGTTTAATCGAGGTGTTGGGCCTTCTGGGCTCGTCTATTTGAGTAGTTGGGATCGTTGGATCCCGAGGTTGAGATCGTATTCTCATTTCGGTGAAAACCTGTGAGTTGGGTTTTTAGTGTGACTCAGAATCTCGGGTGCTGTGTGTGGGCACCGGTAGGGGATTTTTGAGTTAGAGAGAGAATTTTTGAAAACAGATGATTTTTAATGAATCATGATGTATTTGTGGGGATATTAGTATTTCGGGGTATTTTGCTATAAATACCAGTTGAACCCGGGATTTTAATTATCGGAACCATTTCAGCACTTCTCCCTCTCTCTTCCCCGTGCGCACACCCGATCCCCTTTGACCACCGCGCAGAAAAAGCCTCCGCCCGCCGCCGTCCGGCCGCCGTTCGGCGCGTGCCACCCGCCGTTGGAATCGTCTCTTCCAGGCGCTTCTATACGTACCAACAATTCGAAGTTTCGTCGAGAATCGAGCTCGGATTTCTGCAGAAAGCGCTAGGGTTCGTCACTGATTTCTGTTCGACTTTTGTGGCTTGATTTGGTACGATTTTTGGGGCTTTTATTCAGGCGATTTTGGGGCGTTTTGGGCTTTGATTGGGGTCGATTATTTCTTGCTTTGAGGTTCAAAGAAATTCGTTGCCATTGGTTCGATTTTGGATGTTCTATTTTTCGAAAACCTTGCTGATTTTGGATAAATTATTATGCTTCACATGGTTCAACTTTTGGGTCTCTTTGGTGATGCATTATGGTTCGATTTTCATGATGTTGATGAGTTAGGGTTCGAAAATTTGGGGATTTTTGGCAAGGGGTGATGATTCTTGTTGTAATCGATTAATTCATATTTTAGATGAATTATGGTGTTTATATTGGGTTCGATTTGTGTTGTGAAGGTTCGAGAATTTGTGGGGTGTGCTTGAGCATGGGTTGCATGATCGTAATTAATTGTGAATTAATTTATCGTGTTAGCACATCGTTCCTCGGAGCATGGAACTCGAGCAAGGGTTGGCTCGGACTTCGGAGATTTAAGGTACGTGCGACGTACGAGCATTACTTTATGTGATAGAAATTGTGAAATGCATAATGTGTTGTAATTGCATTAGATGGTTGTAGGTATGGCTATATGCATATATATATGTTGATATATATGGGGTACTGAGTCTATATGACTATTGTACGGCATTTGAGATGCCTGAGAATGATCGTGGGATCATGTGCTCATTATAAGACATGTGAGATGTCTAAGTATAATGGGAAATTGGTAAAATAAATGCTAGGCATTTGAGCTATCTATGATTGATAGTGAAATTGAGAAATTAGTACTAGATATTGAGATATCTATATTTGTATGTATAATGAACTTGGAATCATTGATTATTGATACTTGAGAATCAGGCATGCTATGAGTTAAATCAATGTGTTGATTTACTGATTTATGAGATTTGATGAGTTTGATGATTGTGAGAACAGGGACAGTACACGGAATCCCGGATGAGGATGTTGCCATCCAGGGAGTATCATTTAAAATTCATTAATATTTACTTGTGTTGTAAATTATGAATTTCATTATTGTGATTATGAGATTTCGTGTATTGGTATGCTCACCCCGTTGGGGGCTGTCTCTGTTGGGGCAGGTGAACAGGTGCATCGATGGCTATGGAGCTGGGCTCGAGCTGTTGATTGGATGCACTCACAGGATCGTGGTACCAGGGCTTGATGGAGCACGGTATCGTATAGAGTACTTATATACACCCGAGGTTTATATACACATTTATGATGCTCGCTTGTGAGCATGGATATTCATGTATATGGGTTGTATATAAAGGCATGAGCCTTTCTCTCTTTCATTATATGTTGCATGCAATTGTGGTAGAATTGCTAATGATATGAGAGTCGTTAGTGTATTGTGTGGGTGTTGAGACCCATTTATGTCGTCATATGTGTGGTGTCTTCCCTGGCTGGGAATTTACTTTGTGTTCAGTTTTCTGTTGGATATTGTGTATTCCCTGGCCGGGAACTATATATTGTGATGTGCTTTTGTTTCGGGATAGCCCAATTTATGGGGAGACTCTGCCCAAATTTTTATAAAAGTCCACAATGTAAAAAGTGGCAAAATGGGGATGGTAATGGGCAACTCTATGAGTCTATATATATTAGTAGAGATGATCTTATAACGTTGAATGTTAAGGGAATTTTGTAAGTATCATCTGAGCTTCCCGATTGAGTATTTATAGAAGCATGTGCCACACATAGTGGTTAATACACTAATTAAGGGTTAAGGGCTTGGGGTCCTTACATTAGTGGTATCAGAGCAGTGGTTAGCTCTTTGGGGCTGTTGAGGGCCTGGAACATGCTGATAGGGATGAGTATCACATATTTATGCATGATAGTAGCTAGTGTTGTGTGACACAACTGTTTTGCTTATGTGCATTTGTGATATGTGATCATAGTGAAACGATTATATGTCATGACATCTATAGAATCATAATATAACCTGTTGATTATGATTGTGAGTTGTGACACAGGGACAACCAGGTGGAGCATATCGAAATGCATTGGGATACAGGAAGTACTTTGTACTCATAGATTATGCATTACTCATTATAATCATATTGTGGGAATATGGATTATTGTATGCTCATGGGTTGTGATTGTTCCTGTAGGAACACTATGATGCGAAAGGCTAAGGCCATGGTTGAAAGACACGAAACGGTAACCTGCATTTTATATACATCATTGATTTATACATTGTGGATGTATGTGTACATGTAGTGATGATTTTAATGCTTTGCCGCCATTTGTTGAAGCGAGGGGTGGGAGCGCCGCATGTCACATTTGTGCGAGGTGCATTAAAATACACTCATGTTGATGTATATTGGATATGGCATATGCTTTGTGATTGCAGGTGTAAATGGAATACTTGGTGAATATCCCATGAGTCATTGTTATGGATGAGTGATGATTTTAAATGCTTGCCGCTTTTGTATTGGTTCCGCTAAATGTGAAGCGAGGGGTGGGAGCGCCGCATGTCACATTTGAGCGTGGTTGTCCTATGGGGCGAGGAAAGGGTATTTGCCGCTCTCTGTGAAGCGAGGGGTGGGAGTACCGCATGTCCATTGTAGCGAGGTTATCCTATGCCGCCCATATGAAAATAAGCGAGGGGCATTAAAAATACACTACCGTGACAATGACTAGGGATCAGCTATATTGACTGGCGATGATTCTTGCCGCCATGGATATTGATAGCGATGGTTTATGCCGCTATATTGACTGGCGATGATTCTTGCCGCCATGGATATTGATAGCGATGGTTTATGCCGCTATATTGACTGGCGATGGTTCTTGCCGCCATGGATATTGATAGCGATGGTTTATGCCGCTATATTGACTGGCGATGATTCTTGCCGCCATGTATATTGATAGCGATGGTTTATGCCGCTATATTGACTGGCGATGATTCTTGCCGCCATGGATATTGATAGCGATGGTTTATGCCGCTATATTGACTGGCGATGATTCTTGCCGCCATGGATATTGATAGCGATGGTTTATGCCGCTATATTGACTGGCGATGATTCTTGCCGCCATGGATATTGATAGCGATGGTTCATGCCGCTATATTGACTGGCGATGGTTCTTGCCGCCATGTATATTGATAGCGATGGTTCATGCCGCTATATTGACTGGCGATGGTTCTTGCCGCCATGTGTATTGATAGCGATGCCTCTTTCCGCTATTATGTGGACGATTTTTCATGCTCAGGTGTATAGCGAGGTTTCATACCACTTATTATATGACGAGGTATCATGCCGTCGATCCTATAGCGATGGATTGTGCCGCTATGTACTCAGCACAGGATTTTGCCGCCTTCGAGCGATGGGTGCTGACTACGTACTATTATCGAGCGACGGATACAGGTATTCCGCTATCTTGATAGCGATGAGGTATGGCATATTACTTGTGTTAGTATTATTGTGGATACTATGTGTTGCTATATATATGCCATGTGTTGATGATGAGATTATGGATGTCGTGTATTGCCATGTACCGTCGTATGTTGGACGATGTTAGTTGGATGTCATATGTTGACATATGCCGTCACGGGATGACAATGACATAGTTGATGTTCTATGTAGACGGGTAGCATCGTTTTGATGGCTAATACATTTATGTTATGTGTTTAGTCGTATGGTTTGAGTGCCGATGGTGAGCACATGGTAGAGTCTGGGTCACTAGTTGACGAGACCTTTTGTCGAGCAATGATACCTTGGGTATGCTCGTTGGTTTGGCTAGGGCCAAGTGATTGGTGGTAAGAGTAGTCATTGAGGAAACTACTCGTTTGTTGTTGTGATCTGCGGTAGGCGTGGTCACACCCAACCTGAAGGTGTGGGATATGTCCTAATGAATTAAGATGGCTCCGTGGTTGAGCAAGGACACCGGGATGTCCATTATGCTTTGGTTTTAGAGAGATTTTGGGTGATGACCCACTACTCTAAATGGATGTTACGGTATGGCATACCGTGATGGAACATATGGTTTGTTGGTGGACTTGCTATGAACCTATGGAGACAGCGCTTTGCTAGCCAGATATCGTAGTGATGATATAGTGTGCTTGTCGGGGCCATGATACTACACGTTGGAACCAAGTTTGGCAAATCGTAAGGAGATACGATGTGGATGGTGGTGGACTTTAGTAGTCACCACGTCATTTGAGGTTGAGGTTGAGCATGCCTCACTGAAACGTGTATACGTTTATGTTTAATCTTGGTGAGACTTGTCTGGGACAGCTCATGATGTTGAAGTACCAACAAGAGAGTCATCAAGTCGTTGTTGACTCGATCTGGGGAATCTGTGCATTTGGGATGCAATGGGTGTTATTGTATCCAGTTTTTCCGAACAGTGGTTCGAGATTTGTGGATCTCGAGTTCGATGGCACTTCCCTTGTGGGGAAGGAGGTAGTATTATACATATTTGGGAACCTTTGAAAGATTCGGTGAGTTGGTACGTGTGGTGTTGATCTTGGGGATCACACCGTGTTGTTGATCGTCGATTATCGTCCTCCACTGGATAGGGAATGACTCAGAATTGACGGTCGTGTTTGGGGCTTAGGGGTATGTTGTAGATACCCGAGCCAAGTGCATTGAGTATGCATGTGATGTCAGTGCTTAGGCAGGTATACCGGTGAGTATACGGATGCCAATTAATGATTTCCTTTTTTTGTCAAGCATAGAGTATGCTATTTTGGATGGCTAAATCTCTGTTGAGAGATATTGAACACCTTGAGATTGAGAATCTCCATGGCACGATAAGTTATGAGAAACAATCGTGAAGTTAGTTGACTCCCTTTGAGGAGGGATTATCTTGTGTGGGTTGAGGTGTTTCCTTATTGGTGTTTTCCTCCGAGTTATACGATAGCCTTCCTAAGTTTGGATTGTTAAATCCTAGGATTATCAAGGAATGGCAGGAATTCGGATTTGTTGGGTGTCGCTGTCGACACAAGCGTTGAGGATGCAATGGGTTTATTGCATGTCCTTTCAGAATTTGAACTCTGTGGAGTCTCGGTGGTTTATTTGTGATCAGGATGTGATCCTTGGAATATTCGGAGGGGGACATCTCGTGAGATGTCTTTTGTGTGAATATGTGGCCGTGAGTTGCCCAAATTGAGTTGCAATGATGCGACTGCTCCTTCGATGGAAAAGGTTTGAAAGTGGAAACCAGGTTTGGTAGGTGTACATCGTGGTATACTAGTGTCTTCCTCGTAATGATGTGTGTTAGACATCGTGAGTCATGATAAAGATATCATTGGATGATATCTACGATAGAATCGGGAGCGATTCGAATCCTTGCAGTTTCAGTTGACTAACTGCTTTTGGACTGTTACCGTTGAGTTGTGCTGACGCTCTTTGACGTTATGATGGATTTGGGAGTCTATTCCACTCCAGAGTTTGACACGAGGTCAACATTCTCACGGTTGAGGTGTCATTCATGATGCGTTCTTACTAGTGGTATTAGAACGAAGGATGACTGTCCGATCTACGGTCGTAAATATTGGTTGTTTTGCAGTCATGAGGGACTGACTTTTGGGATGACCCGCATCGAGGTACGTTACCTCTTGGTGATAAGTTAATTTTGGTAAAGTCGCTCTGTTTCAGAGTTCGATGTGAGATAAGTATTCTCGAGGTTTTTAAGACGGTTCTGATATGGTCAGGAATTATGACTTCATGTTGTTGTGTAGCCTGGGTGTTATGTGATACACCGGTGCTAATTTCGAGGACGAAATTCTTTTAGTGGGGGATATTGTGATGACCAGGGATTATAGGTGTTAATCCCGTGGTATTAATAAACCGTAAAGTTGTTTTACGTGGCAATTGGAGTTTAATCGAGGTGTTGGGCCTTCTGGGCTCGTCTATTTGAGTAGTTGGGATCGTTGGATCCCGAGGTTGAGATCGTATTCTCATTTCGGTGAAAACCTGTGAGTTGGGTTTTTAGTGTGACTCAGAATCTCGGGTGCTGTGTGTGGGCACCGGTAGGGGATTTTTGAGTTAGAGAGAGAATTTTTGAAAACAGATGATTTTTAATGAATCATGATGTATTTGTGGGGATATTAGTATTTCGGGGTATTTTGCTATAAATACCAGTTGAACCCGGGATTTTAATTATCGGAACCATTTCAGCACTTCTCCCTCTCTCTTCCCCGCGCGCACACCCGATCCCCTTTGACCACCGCGCAGAAAAAGCCTCCGCCCGCCGCCGTCCGGCCGCCGTTCGGCGCGTGCCACCCGCCGTTGGAATCGTCTCTTCCAGGCGCTTCTATACGTACCAACAATTCGAAGTTTCGTCGAGAATCGAGCTCGGATTTCTGCAGAAAGCGCTAGGGTTCGTCACTGATTTCTGTTCGACTTTTGTGGCTTGATTTGGTACGATTTTTGGGGCTTTTATTCAGGCGATTTTGGGGCGTTTTGGGCTTTGATTGGGGTCGATTATTTCTTGCTTTGAGGTTCAAAGAAATTCGTTGCCATTGGTTCGATTTTGGATGTTCTATTTTTCGAAAACCTTGCTGATTTTGGATAAATTATTATGCTTCACATGGTTCAACTTTTGGGTCTCTTTGGTGATGCATTATGGTTCGATTTTCATGATGTTGATGAGTTAGGGTTCGAAAATTTGGGGATTTTTGGCAAGGGGTGATGATTCTTGTTGTAATCGATTAATTCATATTTTAGATGAATTATGGTGTTTATATTGGGTTCGATTTGTGTTGTGAAGGTTCGAGAATTTGTGGGGTGTGCTTGAGCATGGGTTGCATGATCGTAATTAATTGTGAATTAATTTATCGTGTTAGCACATCGTTCCTCGGAGCATGGAACTCGAGCAAGGGTTGGCTCGGACTTCGGAGATTTAAGGTACGTGCGACGTACGAGCATTACTTTATGTGATAGAAATTGTGAAATGCATAATGTGTTGTAATTGCATTAGATGGTTGTAGGTATGGCTATATGCATATATATATGTTGATATATATGGGGTACTGAGTCTATATGACTATTGTACGGCATTTGAGATGCCTGAGAATGATCGTGGGATCATGTGCTCATTATAAGACATGTGAGATGTCTAAGTATAATGGGAAATTGGTAAAATAAATGCTAGGCATTTGAGCTATCTATGATTGATAGTGAAATTGAGAAATTAGTACTAGATATTGAGATATCTATATTTGTATGTATAATGAACTTGGAATCATTGATTATTGATACTTGAGAATCAGGCATGCTATGAGTTAAATCAATGTGTTGATTTACTGATTTATGAGATTTGATGAGTTTGATGATTGTGAGAACAGGGACTGTACACGGAATCCCGGATGAGGATGTTGCCATCCAGGGAGTATCATTTAAAATTCATTAATATTTACTTGTGTTGTAAATTATGAATTTCATTATTGTGATTATGAGATTTCGTGTATTGGTATGCTCACCCCGTTGGGGGCTGTCTCTGTTGGGGCAGGTGAACAGGTGCATCGATGGCTATGGAGCTGGGCTCGAGCTGTTGATTGGATGCACTCACAGGATCGTGGTACCAGGGCTTGATGGAGCACGGTATCGTATAGAGTACTTATATACACCCGAGGTTTATATACACATTTATGATGCTCGCTTGTGAGCATGGATATTCATGTATATGGGTTGTATATAAAGGCATGAGCCTTTCTCTCTTTCATTATATGTTGCATGCAATTGTGGTAGAATTGCTAATGATATGAGAGTCGTTAGTGTATTGTGTGGGTGTTGAGACCCATTTATGTCGTCATATGTGTGGTGTCTTCCCTGGCTGGGAATTTACTTTGTGTTCAGTTTTCTGTTGGATATTGTGTATTCCCTGGCCGGGAACTATATATTGTGATGTGCTTTTGTTTCGGGATAGCCCAATTTATGGGGAGACTCTGCCCAAATTTTTATAAAAGTCCACAATGTAAAAAGTGGCAAAATGGGGATGGTAATGGGCAACTCTATGAGTCTATATATATTAGTAGAGATGATCTTATAACGTTGAATGTTAAGGGAATTTTGTAAGTATCATCTGAGCTTCCCGATTGAGTATTTATAGAAGCATGTGCCACACATAGTGGTTAATACACTAATTAAGGGTTAAGGGCTTGGGGTCCTTACATTAGTGGTATCAGAGCAGTGGTTAGCTCTTTGGGGCTGTTGAGGGCCTGGAACATGCTGATAGGGATGAGTATCACATATTTATGCATGATAGTAGCTAGTGTTGTGTGACACAACTGTTTTGCTTATGTGCATTTGTGATATGTGATCATAGTGAAACGATTATATGTCATGACATCTATAGAATCATAATATAACCTGTTGATTATGATTGTGAGTTGTGACACAGGGACAACCAGGTGGAGCATATCGAAATGCATTGGGATACAGGAAGTACTTTGTACTCATAGATTATGCATTACTCATTATAATCATATTGTGGGAATATGGATTATTGTATGCTCATGGGTTGTGATTGTTCCTGTAGGAACACTATGATGCGAAAGGCTAAGGCCATGGTTGAAAGACACGAAACGGTAACCTGCATTTTATATACATCATTGATTTATACATTGTGGATGTATGTGTACATGTAGTGATGATTTTAATGCTTTGCCGCCATTTGTTGAAGCGAGGGGTGGGAGCGCCGCATGTCACATTTGTGCGAGGTGCATTAAAATACACTCATGTTGATGTATATTGGATATGGCATATGCTTTGTGATTGCAGGTGTAAATGGAATACTTGGTGAATATCCCATGAGTCATTGTTATGGATGAGTGATGATTTTAAATGCTTGCCGCTTTTGTATTGGTTCCGCTAAATGTGAAGCGAGGGGTGGGAGCGCCGCATGTCACATTTGAGCGTGGTTGTCCTATGGGGCGAGGAAAGGGTATTTGCCGCTCTCTGTGAAGCGAGGGGTGGGAGTACCGCATGTCCATTGTAGCGAGGTTATCCTATGCCGCCCATATGAAAATAAGCGAGGGGCATTAAAAATACACTACCGTGACAATGACTGGGGATCAGCTATATTGACTGGCGATGATTCTTGCCGCCATGGATATTGATAGCGATGGTTTATGCCGCTATATTGACTGGCGATGATTCTTGCCGCCATGGATATTGATAGCGATGGTTTATGCCGCTATATTGACTGGCGATGGTTCTTGCCGCCATGGATATTGATAGCGATGGTTTATGCCGCTATATTGACTGGCGATGATTCTTGCCGCCATGTATATTGATAGCGATGGTTTATGCCGCTATATTGACTGGCGATGATTCTTGCCGCCATGGATATTGATAGCGATGGTTTATGCCGCTATATTGACTGGCGATGATTCTTGCCGCCATGGATATTGATAGCGATGGTTTATGCCGCTATATTGACTGGCGATGATTCTTGCCGCCATGGATATTGATAGCGATGGTTCATGCCGCTATATTGACTGGCGATGGTTCTTGCCGCCATGTATATTGATAGCGATGGTTCATGCCGCTATATTGACTGGCGATGGTTCTTGCCGCCATGTGTATTGATAGCGATGCCTCTTTCCGCTATTATGTGGACGATTTTTCATGCTCAGGTGTATAGCGAGGTTTCATACCACTTATTATATGACGAGGTATCATGCCGTCGATCCTATAGCGATGGATTGTGCCGCTATGTACTCAGCACAGGATTTTGCCGCCTTCGAGCGATGGGTGCTGACTACGTACTATTATCGAGCGACGGATACAGGTATTCCGCTATCTTGATAGCGATGAGGTATGGCATATTACTTGTGTTAGTATTATTGTGGATACTATGTGTTGCTATATATATGCCATGTGTTGATGATGAGATTATGGATGTCGTGTATTGCCATGTACCGTCGTATGTTGGACGATGTTAGTTGGATGTCATATGTTGACATATGCCGTCACGGGATGACAATGACATAGTTGATGTTCTATGTAGACGGGTAGCATCGTTTTGATGGCTAATACATTTATGTTATGTGTTTAGTCGTATGGTTTGAGTGCCGATGGTGAGCACATGGTAGAGTCTGGGTCACTAGTTGACGAGACCTTTTGTCGAGCAATGATACCTTGGGTATGCTCGTTGGTTTGGCTAGGGCCAAGTGATTGGTGGTAAGAGTAGTCATTGAGGAAACTACTCGTTTGTTGTTGTGATCTGCGGTAGGCGTGGTCACACCCAACTTGAAGGTGTGGGATATGTCCTAATGAATTAAGATGGCTCCGTGGTTGAGCAAGGACACCGGGATGTCCATTATGCTTTGGTTTTAGAGAGATTTTGGGTGATGACCCACTACTCTAAATGGATGTTACGGTATGGCATACCGTGATGGAACATATGGTTTGTTGGTGGACTTGCTATGAACCTATGGAGACAGCGCTTTGCTAGCCAGATATCGTAGTGATGATATAGTGTGCTTGTCGGGGCCATGATACTACACGTTGGAACCAAGTTTGGCAAATCGTAAGGAGATACGATGTGGATGGTGGTGGACTTTAGTAGTCACCACGTCATTTGAGGTTGAGGTTGAGCATGCCTCACTGAAACGTGTATACGTTTATGTTTAATCTTGGTGAGACTTGTCTGGGACAGCTCATGATGTTGAAGTACCAACAAGAGAGTCATCAAGTCGTTGTTGACTCGATCTGGGGAATCTGTGCATTTGGGATGCAATGGGTGTTATTGTATCCAGTTTTTCCGAACAGTGGTTCGAGATTTGTGGATCTCGAGTTCGATGGCACTTCCCTTGTGGGGAAGGAGGTAGTATTATACATATTTGGGAACCTTTGAAAGATTCGGTGAGTTGGTACGTGTGGTGTTGATCTTGGGGATCACACCGTGTTGTTGATCGTCGATTATCGTCCTCCACTGGATAGGGAATGACTCAGAATTGACGGTCGTGTTTGGGGCTTAGGGGTATGTTGTAGATACCCGAGCCAAGTGCATTGAGTATGCATGTGATGTCAGTGCTTAGGCAGGTATACCGGTGAGTATACGGATGCCAATTAATGATTTCCTTTTTTTGTCAAGCATAGAGTATGCTATTTTGGATGGCTAAATCTCTGTTGAGAGATATTGAACACCTTGAGATTGAGAATCTCCATGGCACGATAAGTTATGAGAAACAATCGTGAAGTTAGTTGACTCCCTTTGAGGAGGGATTATCTTGTGTGGGTTGAGGTGTTTCCTTATTGGTGTTTTCCTCCGAGTTATACGATAGCCTTCCTAAGTTTGGATTGTTAAATCCTAGGATTATCAAGGAATGGCAGGAATTCGGATTTGTTGGGTGTCGCTGTCGACACAAGCGTTGAGGATGCAATGGGTTTATTGCATGTCCTTTCAGAATTTGAACTCTGTGGAGTCTCGGTGGTTTATTTGTGATCAGGATGTGATCCTTGGAATATTCGGAGGGGGACATCTCGTGAGATGTCTTTTGTGTGAATATGTGGCCGTGAGTTGCCCAAATTGAGTTGCAATGATGCGACTGCTCCTTCGATGGAAAAGGTTTGAAAGTGGAAACCAGGTTTGGTAGGTGTACATCGTGGTATACTAGTGTCTTCCTCGTAATGATGTGTGTTAGACATCGTGAGTCATGATAAAGATATCATTGGATGATATCTACGATAGAATCGGGAGCGATTCGAATCCTTGCAGTTTCAGTTGACTAACTGCTTTTGGACTGTTACCGTTGAGTTGTGCTGACGCTCTTTGACGTTATGATGGATTTGGGAGTCTATTCCACTCCAGAGTTTGACACGAGGTCAACATTCTCACGGTTGAGGTGTCATTCATGATGCGTTCTTACTAGTGGTATTAGAACGAAGGATGACTGTCCGATCTACGGTCGTAAATATTGGTTGTTTTGCAGTCATGAGGGACTGACTTTTGGGATGACCCGCATCGAGGTACGTTACCTCTTGGTGATAAGTTAATTTTGGTAAAGTCGCTCTGTTTCAGAGTTCGATGTGAGATAAGTATTCTCGAGGTTTTTAAGACGGTTCTGATATGGTCAGGAATTATGACTTCATGTTGTTGTGTAGCCTGGGTGTTATGTGATACACCGGTGCTAATTTCGAGGACGAAATTCTTTTAGTGGGGGATATTGTGATGACCAGGGATTATAGGTGTTAATCCCGTGGTATTAATAAACCGTAAAGTTGTTTTACGTGGCAATTGGAGTTTAATCGAGGTGTTGGGCCTTCTGGGCTCGTCTATTTGAGTAGTTGGGATCGTTGGATCCCGAGGTTGAGATCGTATTCTCATTTCGGTGAAAACCTGTGAGTTGGGTTTTTAGTGTGACTCAGAATCTCGGGTGCTGTGTGTGGGCACCGGTAGGGGATTTTTGAGTTAGAGAGAGAATTTTTGAAAACAGATGATTTTTAATGAATCATGATGTATTTGTGGGGATATTAGTATTTCGGGGTATTTTGCTATAAATACCAGTTGAACCCGGGATTTTAATTATCGGAACCATTTCAGCACTTCTCCCTCTCTCTTCCCCGCGCGCACACCCGATCCCCTTTGACCACCGCGCAGAAAAAGCCTCCGCCCGCCGCCGTCCGGCCGCCGTTCGGCGCGTGCCACCCGCCGTTGGAATCGTCTCTTCCAGGCGCTTCTATACGTACCAACAATTCGAAGTTTCGTCGAGAATCGAGCTCGGATTTCTGCAGAAAGCGCTAGGGTTCGTCACTGATTTCTGTTCGACTTTTGTGGCTTGATTTGGTACGATTTTTGGGGCTTTTATTCAGGCGATTTTGGGGCGTTTTGGGCTTTGATTGGGGTCGATTATTTCTTGCTTTGAGGTTCAAAGAAATTCGTTGCCATTGGTTCGATTTTGGATGTTCTATTTTTCGAAAACCTTGCTGATTTTGGATAAATTATTATGCTTCACATGGTTCAACTTTTGGGTCTCTTTGGTGATGCATTATGGTTCGATTTTCATGATGTTGATGAGTTAGGGTTCGAAAATTTGGGGATTTTTGGCAAGGGGTGATGATTCTTGTTGTAATCGATTAATTCATATTTTAGATGAATTATGGTGTTTATATTGGGTTCGATTTGTGTTGTGAAGGTTCGAGAATTTGTGGGGTGTGCTTGAGCATGGGTTGCATGATCGTAATTAATTGTGAATTAATTTATCGTGTTAGCACATCGTTCCTCGGAGCATGGAACTCGAGCAAGGGTTGGCTCGGACTTCGGAGATTTAAGGTACGTGCGACGTACGAGCATTACTTTATGTGATAGAAATTGTGAAATGCATAATGTGTTGTAATTGCATTAGATGGTTGTAGGTATGGCTATATGCATATATATATATGTTGATATATATGGGGTACTGAGTCTATATGACTATTGTACGGCATTTGAGATGCCTGAGAATGATCGTGGGATCATGTGCTCATTATAAGACATGTGAGATGTCTAAGTATAATGGGAAATTGGTAAAATAAATGCTAGGCATTTGAGCTATCTATGATTGATAGTGAAATTGAGAAATTAGTACTAGATATTGAGATATCTATATTTGTATGTATAATGAACTTGGAATCATTGATTATTGATACTTGAGAATCAGGCATGCTATGAGTTAAATCAATGTGTTGATTTACTGATTTATGAGATTTGATGAGTTTGATGATTGTGAGAACAGGGACAGTACACGGAATCCCGGATGAGGATGTTGCCATCCAGGGAGTATCATTTAAAATTCATTAATATTTACTTGTGTTGTAAATTATGAATTTCATTATTGTGATTATGAGATTTCGTGTATTGGTATGCTCACCCCGTTGGGGGCTGTCTCTGTTGGGGCAGGTGAACAGGTGCATCGATGGCTATGGAGCTGGGCTCGAGCTGTTGATTGGATGCACTCACAGGATCGTGGTACCAGGGCTTGATGGAGCACGGTATCGTATAGAGTACTTATATACACCCGAGGTTTATATACACATTTATGATGCTCGCTTGTGAGCATGGATATTCATGTATATGGGTTGTATATAAAGGCATGAGCCTTTCTCTCTTTCATTATATGTTGCATGCAATTGTGGTAGAATTGCTAATGATATGAGAGTTGTTAGTGTATTGTGTGGGTGTTGAGACCCATTTATGTCGTCATATGTGTGGTGTCTTCCCTGGCTGGGAATTTACTTTGTGTTCAGTTTTCTGTTGGATATTGTGTATTCCCTGGCCGGGAACTATATATTGTGATGTGCTTTTGTTTCGGGATAGCCCAATTTATGGGGAGACTCTGCCCAAATTTTTATAAAAGTCCACAATGTAAAAAGTGGCAAAATGGGGATGGTAATGGGCAACTCTATGAGTCTATATATATTAGTAGAGATGATCTTATAACGTTGAATGTTAAGGGAATTTTGTAAGTATCATCTGAGCTTCCCGATTGAGTATTTATAGAAGCATGTGCCACACATAGTGGTTAATACACTAATTAAGGGTTAAGGGCTTGGGGTCCTTACACATTCGATTTCCCTCCCTGCATGTGCCCTGCCCCGGGTCTTTTAAATGGTTAATTGTCGTGTGTTGACAATATTTTGTATAAGGGTTATGGGTGTGCTTGAGCATGGGTTGCATGTTCGTAAATAATTGTGAATTATTTATCGTGTTAGCACATCGTTCCTCGGGGCATGGAACTCGAGCAAGGTTTGGCTAGGACTTCGGAGATTTAAGGTACGTGCGACGTACGAGCATTACTTTATATGAGAGCATTTGTGAAATGCATAATGTATTTTGATTTCATTAGATGGTTGTGCGTATGGTTATATATATATATATATGTGTTGATATAGCTATGGAACGACCTAATCTAATATCGCCGCCACAAGCGTGCGTGATATTAGAGTTGTATAACCTCATAAGGTATATGGGGTACTGGATGTATATGACCATTGTAGGGCATTGAGATGCCTGAGAATGATCGTGGAATCATGTATTCATTATAAGACATGTGAGATGTCTAAGTATAATGGAGAATTGGTAAAATAAATGCTAGGCATTTGAGCTATCTGTGATTGATAGCGAGGTTGAGAAATCAGTATTTGATATTGAGATATCCATTTTTGCCTGTATAATGAATTTGGAATCACTGTCTATTGATATTCAAGAATTAGGCATGCGATAAGTTAAATCAATGTGTTGATTTACTGATTTTTGAGATTTGATGAGTTTGATGATTGTGAGAACAGGGACAGTACACAGAATCCCGGATGAGGACGTTGCCATCTAGGGAGTATCATTTAAAATTCATTAGTATTTACTTTTGTTGTAAATTATGAATTTCATTATTGCGATTATGGGATTTTATGTATTGGTATGCTCACCCCGTTGGGGGCTGTCTCTGTTGGGGCAGGTGAACAGGTACAGCGATGGCTTTGGAGTTGAGATCGAGCTGTTGATTGGTTGTACTCCCAGGATCGTGGTACCAGGGCTTGATGGAGCACGATATCGTATAGGGTACTTATATACACCTGAGGATTATATACACATTCATGATGCTTGCATGTGAGCACGGTTACACTTGTATATGGGTTGTATATAAAGGCATGAGCCTTTCTCTCTTTCATTCAATGATGCATGCAATTAAGGGTAGAATTGCTAAATGATATGAGAGTCATTGGTGTATTATGTGGGTGTTGAAACCCACTTTTGTTGTCTTATTGTGTGGTGTCTTCCCTGGCTGGGAATTTACTTCGTGTTCTGTATTCTATTGAGTATTGTGTTTTCCCTGGCCGGGAATTATATTATGTGATGTGCTTTTGTTTCGGGATAGCTCAATTTATGGGGAGACTCTGCCCAAATTTTTATAAAAGTCCACAATGTAAAAAGTGGTGTAATGGGGATGGAAATGGGCGAAATCTATGAGTCTATTTGTTGGTAGAGATGATCTTAATGTTGCATATTAAAGAAATTTTGTAATTGCCATTCAATGGTAAAGTATCATCTGAGTTTCCCGATTGATTTTATTGAAAGCATGTGCCACACATAATGATTAATACACTAATCAAGGGTTAAGGGCTTGGGGTCCTTACATTAGTGGTATCAGAGCAGTGGTTGCTCATTGGGGCTGTTAAGGGCCTAGGAAATTGTGATAGCACATAATTATGCATGATGGCATTAATGTTGAATGACACAACTAATTGTTTATGTGCTTTTATGATATGAAAAGTGGTGTTGCTAACTATGGTGGTTGCAGGAATCGTGTGAAATGCGATAGGATGACATTAACAGTAATGTCTGGCACTCCGTATGTCATGTGCCAAGGAATCTGGTTTTTAAGAAAATCAGGTAAAGGGATATTTCCGAGGTAACATGTCTTGGTATACATATTGACATGCAAGTGGTTGCATATATGTATTGCATGTTTGACGCATAGCATATATGGCTATGTTGCTAACCATGATGGTTGCAGGTTACAGGAAATACGGAGTATGAAAAGGAATGATGATTATACATTCCAGGAGTCTTGTTTATCACAGTGAGAATTTTATGCTTATACTTACTTTGTAGTAATGAAGAGGGGAAGATTGTACCGCTCATTATGAGATTTTGTAGTAATGAAGCGGGGAGGATTGTACCGCTCATTATGAGATTTTGTAGCAATGAAGCGGGGAAGATTGTACCGCTCATTATGAGATTTTGTAGCAATGAAGCGGGGAGGATTGTACCGCTCATTATGTGATTTTGTAGTAATGAAGCGGGGAAGATTGTACCGCTCATTATGAGATTTTGTAGTAATGAAGCGGGGAAGATTGTACCACTCATTATGAGATTTTATAGTAATGAAGCGGGGAAGATTGTACCGCTCATTATGAAATTTTGTAGTAATGAAGCGGGGAGGATTGTACCGCTCATTATGAGATTTTGTAGTAATGAAGCGGGGAAGATTGTACCGCTCATTATGAGATTATGTAGTAATGAAGCGGGGAGGATTGTACCGCTCATTATGAGATGTTGAAGCAAGAAGCATTAAAATAACTGTTGATATATGACTCAAAAGCTTGTGTAAAGAAAGAAGTGATATGTCATGACATTATTAAAGGATCCATAATTTCATATAATGTGTTTTATTATGAGTTATGGTACAGGGACAACCAATGGGCGTTATAAATGATGGGAAATACAGGAAGTACTTTGTATTTATGATTTATGCATTTATGTTTGCATTCATATTATGTTGAATACGATGTTATTATGTGGTAGGATGCCACGGGGTAAGATGCTCATATGGTAAGAGGTCATACGATATTATTATGTGGTAAGATGCCATAAGACGTTATGATGCTATGATGTTAATCAATTACATTAAGATCTAATGATTACGTGCATGAATATTGAAACAGGGACAATAAAAGTGGGTTAATGTGTTTAACCAGGAAGTATACTAAATTAAGATTCATGCATTTCTTTATTTATGTACATTTTCTATGATGATTGGCGATGGTTTATACCGCCTGTGATATCCCCGAAATAATTAATTCAATTAGGGCATTAATTATGTTTATGTGATATTATGGCGATAATTAGATTATGTGTTGGGACTAATTATCTTGGTAAAATGCTTGTCACATAGTAGGCGTGACCCGGTAGAGCATTTCAGGGTGCATGTTATACATGTTGGGAATTGGGTGTTATAATGGTTTAAATGAAATGGGTTGTGTCTATTTGGTAATGCATCATCTTAATAGGTATTTTGATGCATTGTGGTAAAATGCTTTTAAAATATCATGTTGTGGTATTCTATATATCATGCTTGTGTCTTGATACACATTTAAACCCCATAGCATGGCAAGGGAGCCACTTGCACACTTTATATCACATCCCTTCCCATCACCTTTAAGTCAAAACCCACCCTTCATCTCTCCTCTTGCAAGGAAAACGCCCATTTTCGTTTCTGAAACAAAAGGAGAGGAGAAAACTTGGAAAAAGGAGTCTTTTTGTGTTTTCTTGCTTGAAACTTGGAGCTCAAGTGGTAAGTGTGATATCCCCGAAATGATTATGTGGGTAATCATGCAATTAAGGGTTGCTAATTATGAACCTATGTGTTAAAAGGCGTTTTGTATGTGGGAGTGATTTATTTATTTTGATGATGTGGTTTACGGAGCATGTTAGGTGTTTTTAATTGTTGTGTTGATGTGGTAATATAATTAAATATCAAGGAGAGATATTTTTATACATCGTATGAAATACCGGGACACAATTAAACACCCCAAAACCACCCTACATGCAACCACCCCACCCCCACTTGACTCAACCCACGCCCTCCCCTGTTTTTCTGGAAAGCAGATTGACTAAGAGGCAACTTTGGACTTAGATATTTTCATCTTGCTTCTTCCAAAAAGCTTCCTTCTTTTTCCCTTCCTTTTGTCTGCAACTTGGACGGTTTCTAGGAGGAAAGTGATCGGATTTCAAGCATCCTTTCATATAAAAAATCGAAGGGCAAAAGTGGTGAGGAGTCACATTTTCTTCCCAGTTTTCAGTTTCCTGGCATGCTTGTTCTTTGTAGCAGATTTGGCATGCTAGTTTAGGGTATGATGTTATATTGTTATGAGTACCTTTATGTGATGTTTGTGAAGCCCTTAGCATGTTTAGTTAAGAAACTTGCATGCTTTATGTGCTAGATTTGTAGTAGAGAAAAGGGTTCCTCGAACATCCGAGCAGGGAAGTGCTCTGTTTTTCATGTTAGGAAGGGTTTTACCATGAATATTTGAAGCATGCTAACTTAGGTTTTGGTTGAACCTTTGATGTGCTTTTGTGTATGGTAGCTCGTTGAAGGTACCAGTATATTTCCTTGAACATGTTGCATGTATTATGTGAAGGATTTAATCATGTGAAAGGTAGTGTTCGAAAATTCTGGGCAAGGTTCAAGTGCCCTGTTTTCTGGAAATATATGTGTGGGTAGTGTTTTTATGAAGGCATTATCATACATGTCAAGCTTAGGTTTTGGTAAAACTTTGATGTGAAAATATGCATGGTAGTTTTGTGAAGCCCATGGCATGTTTGTTCGAGCTTTCTTTATGCTATATGCGATAGGTTTAATAGCATGAAGTGAGATGCTCAAGAAATCTGGAAATGAATATGTTACCCTGTTTCCAGAAAAGTTGATCCAGTACTTGTTTAAATGATCGACGTTTATGCATGTAGGCTTATGCTTAGGGTGTAAATTTGAATTGAATACACTCAGGGTGGTGTAGTGCAACTGCTACCATGTTGGTATTGGCATGTATTATGTCCTACATGTTAGATTTAAGGGTATGAATATCGGTGTTAAGCAATTCTGGAAAATCGCCAAAGGAACAGAATTGGCGATCGATCGCCAAGGAGGCGCGATCGATCGCGACGTTCCAGTGGGTTTTGGCGATCGATCGCCAATATGGGGGCGATCGATCGCTGAATGCAATTTTTTGGTATGCGAGGCAGTAGCATCTCGCGATCGATCGGGGCTCATGGGCGATCGATCGCGAGATGATATTGTAGGTTTAATTTGGTTTTTAATTTGGTTTTGCTTCCGGATTATTATGAGGTGCCTAATATTGTGTTGTGTGGCTATGTAGAACCATCCCAGGTGCCATCACAACCGAGGAGATAAAGTCGATTGACTCCTCTATCTTTTGGAAAGGTACGTAAGCGACGTACGGGCATCCCAACGGTAACATGTGCTTTATGTTTGTCTTTTTGACGCATTATGAATGCAATGTGGTGCATTAAGGTTATGATACATGTTATTATGCATTGTTTTTGCATATGTATGTTGTGAAATATAAGAGGTGTATTTCACGAGTCAAGGTTATCTTAGTAAGGATTTTAATTGCTTACGCTAAGGTCCATTGGAAGCGAGGAAGAATTCCGCTTACATGGAGTAGCAAGAAGCATTAAAATGTACTAATGATAAGGGCTCAGGATTGAAATAAGGATTTAAGGAGGAAGGATGTCATGACATTTATTTATGAAGCCATACATTCATATAATGTGTTTTATTATGAATTATGATACAGGGACAACCAATGGGAGATATAAATGCAGGAAATACAGGAAGGGCTTGTGTTTAAGATTTGCATTTATGCCTTACTTTCATATTATGTTGAATATGAATTGTGTTATGCTCATGTGTTGGGGGTTGTCTTTGTAGGTGCTTTTGTTGACGAGAACCAGGGTCGGGGTTGATATGCTGAGCTGTAAGGAGTGCTACAGGATTATCATGTTAGAGAAAATTTTTGTATAGCTTCTACTGAGTAGAGTAAGACTATAATGTAGTACCTTTGTAGGAATTGTGTCTTCCTTTTGAAACATTTTGGTACTGTAATCTCTAAAGCTCAGGTTAATCAACACGGCACGTTACTCTGATATATTCACATAAATGTTTAGTTCTCTAAATTGCACCTTAATGTCTTGATGTGATAACGGGGTCTCACATTTAGTGGTATCAGAGCAGTGGTTAGATAACCAGGGAAGAGTGAAGGGTAGCCTTTAGAGACAAGTTGGCTAGGTATTCATTGTTGGGCATGTTATGCATGTGATGCATATTGTTGTATAACTGCTATACTAACATGCTTTTGAATATTATACTCTTGTTATCTAACGGCTTATATTATGAACTGCTTTTGGTATTGTTGTTAACTCTTGTGTTACAGCATGGCTGAGATTAACCCGGGGAACCCCAATGAGGAGGTAGGAGATATGGACAGTAGGAATGCCAGTATCGCTCAGCTGAATCCTTTACCACCACCTGCTGTAGGCGTGGAGCCTAGCGAGCAGATGTTACTGCCAGGGGAGCTCAGTTTGAAGCAGTTTCTGAGTTTCCATCCGCCCATGTTTGAGGGGATTGAGTCTGGTGAAGTAGCCGAGGAGTGGTTGGAGCGTATAGAGCAAATACTTGTGACTGCACCCTGTGCACGCACGGCATGGCTAAGGTTAGCCGAGTTTCAGATGGCTAAGAAGCCTGCTATGTGGTGGAAGACCACAGTCATGGAGCTGAGAGCTCAGAGTATGACGGTAGACTGGACTGTATTCCGGACCCGATTCCTTAACCGGTATTTCTCTGCAGCTGCCAGACAATTAAAGGAGGATGAGTTCAACAGTTTGAAGCAGGGTAGCATGTCAGTGGCATACTACGCTATGCAGTATTCCTCACTGCTGAGGTATGTACCTCATATTGCTGTCAGCAGCCATGCCAAGATGAGGAATTTTCTGAAGGGTCTGAGGCCAGAGCTGTTTGATCGGGTTATCTCCAACAACCCCAGCTCATTTGAGGACGCCCTGACACGGGCAGAGTTGGCGGAGATTGCCGTGGGCGCGCACAAGGCTGTTGTACCCCCTTTCGTACCACCACAGAGGCCTGCTGCTGATAGTCTGAGGCCACGAGGGGATCAGTTCAAGGCTCGTGGGGCCTCATCATCTTCCAGGTTTAGTGGGAAGAAGCCTCAGGGACAGAAGCAGAATAACCGGGGGCCCACACAGGGGAGCAAGACAGGGGTAACCAGGTGTACCAACTGTGGAGGATGGCACTTGTTACGTGACTGTCTAGGTTGCTATGTCTATGGCAAGATGGGCCACATGGCTCGAGGTTGCCCAAATCGGGCAGTTCAGACAGACTCAGGGCCGAATAGGCCAAGGTTTGATGCTGGGAGGGCACCACAGAGACAGCAGTTTGCACCATGACCACAGGGAGGTCAGACGGCAGGACCGCCGCAGGGACAGGTGTATGCACTGACTAGAGAGCAGGCTGAGGCAGCCCCAGAGGAAGTCATTGCTGGTACGTGCCATTTACTTACGTACCCTGCACTTATATTGATAGATACAGGTGCTTCCCATTCCTTTGTATCTACTGCTTTTGTGGAAAGACACCGCTTGTGCTCGTCTCTGTTACCCACGCCTCTCATGGTCTCGACACCCACGGGAAAGCATGTGATTGCGGATCGGCTGCTATCTGATTGCCTCATTTATTTTGAGGGCAATGATCTGAGGGCCGATTTGATTCAGTTAGAGATGGCAGACTTTGACTGCATTATCGGCATTGACGTGTTGAGCAGATACCGAGCTATGGTAGATTGCCAAAAGAGGATGGTTCGTTTTCTGTCTGATCAGGGGTTCCAGTGGACTTTTTATGGGGACGGCTCTCGTCCAAAGATACCAGTAATCTCGGCAGTTAAGATGTCGCGGTTATTGGAACGCGGCCACACTGGGTACCTTATTTATGCCATGGATACTTCAGAGGAGAAGGAAGTGAGAGCCGAGGACATTCCGGTTGTGGCGGAGTTCATTGATGTGTTCCCAGATGAGATTCCGGGATTTCCGCCTGTCAGGGATGTGGAGTTTGCTATAGAGCTACTGCCAGGGACATCGGCCATTTCTCGTGCCCCATACAGGATGGCACCGGCAGAGCTGAGGGAACTGAAGGTACAGTTACAGGAGCTCCTCGACAAGGGATACATCCGTCCTAGTGTATCGCCTTGGGGTGCGCCAGTCTTGTTCGTGAAAAAGAAGGATGGATCGATGCGTCTGTGCATTGACTACAGGCAACTGAACAAGGCTACAGTGAAGAACAGATATCCACTTCCGAGGATTGATGATCTGTTCGACCAGCTTCAGGGTACAGAGGTGTACTTTAAGATAGATTTGAGGTCAGGTTATCACCAGGTACGGGTTAGAGCTGGTGATGTCCAAAAGACGGCTTTTAGAACTCGGTATGGGCACTATGAGTTCTTGGTGATGCCATTCGGGGTGACGAATGCCCCTGCTACATTTATGAGCCTGATGAACAGAGTATTTCAGGAGTACCTCGATCAGTTTGTGATCGTGTTCATTGATGACATCCTGGTCTATTCAAGGAATGAGGAGGATCATGCCGATCATCTGAGGATAGTGCTCCAGATCCTCAGAGATCATCAGTTGTACGCCAAACTCAGCAAGTGTGAGTTTTGGCTGAGCAGTGTTGCATTCTTGGGCCATATCATATCACGAGAGGGGATATCAGTAGACCCGAGGAAGATAGAGGCAGGTATGGATTGGTCTGCCCCTACTTCAGTCAGTGAGATTCGAATTTTTCTTGGTCTGGCTGGCTATTATCGACGCTTCGTCGAGGGTTTCTCAAAGATCGCCAAGCCACTTACACAGCTGACTCAGAAGGGAGTCTCTTTTTGTTGGTCAGAGGCTTGTGAGCAGAGTTTCAGGGAATTGAAGCACAGACTGATTACTGCACCGGTTCTAGTGATACCCAAGGAGAACAAAGGATTTGTTCTTTGTACCGATGCATCTCTACAGGGATTAGGGTGCGTACTGATGCAGGACAGACATGTAGTGGCTTATGCTTCGAGACAGTTGAAGCCACATGAGACGAGGTATCCAGTCCATGATCTGGAGTTGGCAGCTATAGTGTTCGCCTTGAAGATATGGTGACACTATTTATATGGTACCTCATTCACCATCTTCACTGATCACAAGAGCCTGAAGTTCTTGTTTACACAGGCTGAGCTAAACATGAGGCAGAGGAGATGGATGGACCTGCTGAAGGACTACGACTGTGAAATTGAATATCACCCGGGGAAGGCAAATTTGACAGCCGCGCTTTGAGTCGGAAGGTGAGGAACACAGCAGAGGATGCTATGTCACTATCAGCTATGTTTGGCTCCTACTGCCATTTGGGTTTTGATTATGATGTATCCTCTTCACCAGTACTAGTTTTGACCTTGCTAGCTGAGCCTGTTATATATGATCACATCAGGAAGGCTCAGGGGACCGATGCAGAGGTTCAGAGATGGATATTAGTGGTTCATTCAGGTCAGCCGTCGAGATTCAGAGTGGCTGAGGACGGTTCTCTGAGACTTGGCGACAGATGGGTGGTTCCAGATGCACCTGAGTTGCGTCAGGGTTTATTACAACGAGCTCATTGCAGCAGGATGAGTGTCCACCCAGGAGGGAAGAAGATGTATAAGGATTTACGCAGCCAGTTCTGGTGGAGGCGTATGAAACAAGATGTCACCTCATTTGTCAAGCGCTGTTTGATTTGTCAGCAGGTGAAGGCTGAGAGGCAGAGGCCTGGAGGTGAACTAAAGAGTTTGGAGATACCCGAGTGGAAGTGGCAGCACGTGTCTATGGATTTCGTGACCCACTTACCGAGGACTGTTTTGGGTTTCGATGCCATCTGGGTAGTCGTGGATATACTGACTAAAGTGGCTCACTTCATTCCCTATTGTATGACATATACGCACTTGAGGATGGCACAGTTATATGTCAGAGATGTGGTGAGACTGCACGGGATCCCTGTTTCGATAGTGTCCGATCGAGATCCGCGGTTCACATCTCACTTCTGGGAGGGTCTACAGACAGCTCTAGGTACAGAGTTGAGGCTGAGCACAGCCTATCACCCTCAGATGGACGGACAGACCGAGCGTACGATACAGACGCTCGAGGATATGTTGAGAGCTTGTGTGCTAGAGTTCGACATATCATGGCAGGACTCGATAGCCTTAGTGGAGTTCTCTTACAACAACAGCTACCAGGCAAGTATACAGATGGCTCCTTTCGAGGCCCTCTATGGTAGGCGTTGTAGGTCACCCTTGTGTTGGGATGACGTGGACCGTAAGTCGGTTGGAGGACCAGAGTTGGTTCAGGAAATGGAAGAGAAAGTTAAGGTTATCAAAGGAAAGATGAAGGCAGCTCAGGACAGGCAGGCAGCATATGCCAATCAGCGGCGTAGGCCGTTGGAGTTTCAGTTAGGCGACAGAGTTTTTCTGAAGATCTCACCTTTCAGAGGCGTAGTACGGTTTGGGATGCGAGGAAAGTTATCCCCGAGGTATGTAGGGCCGTATGAGATCTTACAGCGTGTGGGTACTCTGGCGTACCGTTTGGCTTTACCGCCTTCTCTGTCGGGTATACACGACGTATTTCATGTGTCTATGCTGAGGAAGTATGAGCCGGATCCTTCACATGTGTTGCAGCCTTCAGAGGTACAGATTGAGTCCGATGTTTCTTATGTGGAGCGGCCTATCAGGATTTTGGATAGGGCAGACCGCAGACTTCGGAACAAGGTTATTCATATGATCAAGGTTCAGTGGGATCGTAGGGGTGTCGAGGAGGCCACGTGGGAGACAGAGCGACACATGGTGCAGCACTATCCAGAGCTGTTTTCTGGTATGCGTTTATGTATTGTTTTATATCTTGTTAGCAACATGTTTGATTTTGGGGACGAAATCTTATAAGTAGGGGAGTATTGTGATATCCCGGAAATGATTATGTGGGTAATCATGCAATTAAGGGTTGCTAATTATGAACCTATGTGTTAAAAGGTGTTTTGTATGTGGGAGTGATTTATTTATTTTGATGATGTGGTTTAGGGAGCATGTTAGGTGTTTTTAATTGTTGTGTTGATGTGGTAATATAATAAAATATCAAGGAGAGATATTTTTATACATCGTATGAAATACCGGGACACAATTAAACACCCCAAAACCACCCTACATGCAACAACCCCACCCCCACTTGATTCAACCCACGCCCCTCCCCTGTTTTTCTGGAAAGCAGATTGACTAAGATGCAACTTTGGACTTAGATATTTTCATCTTGCTTCTTCCAAAAAGCTTCCTTCTTTTTCCCTTTCTTTTGTCTGCAACTTGGACGGTTTCTAGGAGGAAAGTGATCGGATTTCAAGCATCCTTTCATATAGAAAATCGAAGGGCAAAAGTGGTGAGGAGTCACATTTTCTTCCCAATTTTCAGTTTCCTGGCATGCTTGTTCTTTGTAGCAGATTTGGCATGCTAGTTTAGGGTATGATGTTATATTGTTATGAGTACCTTTATGTGATGTTTGTGAAGCCCTTAGCATGTTTAGTTAAGAAACTTGCATGCTTTATGTGCTAGATTTGTAGTAGAGAAAAGGGTTCCTCGAACATCCGAGCAGGGAAGTGCTCTGTTTTTCATGTTAGGAAGGGTTTTACCATGAATATTTGAAGCATGCTAACTTAGGTTTTGGTTGAACCTTTGATGTGCTTTTGTGTATGGTAGCTCGTTGAAGGTACCAGTATATTTCCTTGAACATGTTGCATGTATTATGTGAAGGATTTAATCATGTGAAAGGTAGTGTTCGAAAATTCTGGGCAAGGTTCAAGTGCCCTGTTTTCTGGAAATATATGTGTGGGGAGTGTTTTTATGAAGGCATTATCATACACGTCAAGCTTAGGTTTTGGTAAAACTTTGATGTGAAAATATGCATGGTAGTTTTGTGAAGCCCATGGCATGTTTGTTCGAGCTTTCTTTATGCTATATGCGATAGGTTTAATAGCATGAAGTGAGATGCTCAAGAAATCTGGAAATGAATATATTACCCTGTTTCCAGAAAAGTTGATCCAGTACTTGTTTAAATGATCGACGTTTATGCATGTAGGCTTATGCTTAGGGTGTAAATTTGAATTGAATACACTCAGGGTGGTGTAGTGCAACTGCTAGCATGTTGGTATTGGCATGTATTATGTCCTACATGTTAGATTTAAGGGTATGAATATCGGTGTTAAGCAATTCTGGAAAATCGCCAAAGGAACAGAATTGGCGATCGATCGCAAACGAGGCGCGATCGATCGCGACGTTCCAGTGGGTTTTGGCGATCGATCGCCAATATGGGTGTAAGGACCCTAATCCTTAAGTGCGGAAACAAGGCATAATAGAGCTAATATAATGATCAGAGTGAGAAAAGAACATGTTGAGTCTATGAGCTTAAGCATTACATGCCATAATATTAAGGACTTTAAAAAAAAATGGATTAATTACATTCCTCATCAATGAATGCTATCCACTAGTTTTACACTACTCCTAGAGTAGACACTAGACAAAATAATCATGTCCTTGAATCCTCATAAGAATGCTTCACAAGCTCACCACCTCAACCCGTTCAAAGCTTGCTATCATGCCAAAAAGGTACCTACAAGGACAACCCCCAAACATGAGCAATAGTAATCATTCATATTCAACACAATATGAAAATGAAGCGTAAATGCATAATCAATATAAAAACACTTCCTGTTTTTCCATGCATTACAACCGCTTCCCGTTTGGTTGTCCCTGTACCATAACTCATGAGTATAATCAATAGATTATTTTTCAATGGCCAAAACATGTCATGACATCATATACCATCTCAACTGTACCAAATATTGGTCACCATTGCCTAGTCTGTCCATCACAGTGTATTTTAATGCCCCTCGCTTATATTCATATGGGCGGCATAGGATAACCTCGCTACAATGGACATGCGGCGCTCCCACCCCTCGCTTCACAGAGAGCGGCAAATACCCTTTCCTCGCCCCATATGACAACCACGCTCAAATGTGACATGCGGCGCTCCCACCCCTCGCTTCACATTTAGCGGAACCAATACAAAAAGCGGCAAGCATTAAAATCATCAAAGGATGACCACGACTCATGGGATGTGCATCCAATAATCATAATATGCATCTAACATCAATATGCATAAATTACCATGTATATGCATCCACAATGCAATACCTCATATGGCATAAATCAACATGTATATGCATCCACAATGCAATACCACATATATACTCGCATCCACAATGCATAAACAATGAGCATATAAAATACATGTTACCGTTGGGTGCCCGTACGTCCACTACGTACCTTTCCAAAAGCGGAATATGGTAGGACTTCAATTCCTCGGCTGTGTTGCCACCTGGGTTGGTTCTACATATTCACACAGATCAATATTAGAACCCAATAATAGTCCAATTACCAAAAATCCACAAAATAGCCAAAAAAAACCAAGGCAAAACATTTCTGGGGCTGGCGATCGATCGGCCCTTTCACCCGATCGATCGCGAGTCTGCACCCCGAGGCCATCGCCTCACTACCCGTCTCGATCGATCGGGCACCCATGCCGATCGATCGGGAAAACGTCTCGATCGATCGGAAATTTTCTCGATCGATCGGGAAGCCCGAAAATTTCCCACTTTCCTTACTGCCGAGCTCGATCGATCGGGAGCTATTCTCGATCGATCGAGAAATGCTGAAAAGGCGAGAAATCGCCATTAATGTGCACAGAATCTTCCCAAACCACATATAAACCATAATACTCCAACCCAATAACCCAAAAACACCCATATACAACATAAACTTCCAAAATACACCTTAAAACAACCATAAATCCAACCATTAACCAAACCCATAACAACCCAACAAAACCCATTTTAAAACCATTCAAAACCAAACCAAACTCAAACAAAACCTTACAAAACTAAAGCATGAGGTACCCATACCTCTTGGGGATCTCAAATCACCCAAAATGCTCCACAAATCAAGCTTTTTGAAAGGTTCCTCTTCCACCCAAGGCTTGAGCTCGAAACTTAAGAGAAGGGAAGGGTTTGGTGTGTTGGAAATGATTTTGGTAAAGTGAAATAAGAGTTGGAAATAAAGGGTGGGTTTATTAAATCAAATGCATACCAATTAATTCCATGGTGTATAAAACACCCCAACATGATATTTTCAAAGCATTTACTCAAAATGCACCAAATATCAATTAAACACATGATTCCTCATTAATTGCTAACCAAGGCAAATAAATCATGCTTCCCAAAATATTTACCCAACATGCACCACATGCACCCTAAAATGCAATCCCGGGTCACGCCTATCCACATGACCATGCATTTCCATAAGGTAAATAAATCCCAAAACATAATCAATTACCACATAATTAATCATGTAAACACAATTAAAGCCAAATAGCAATTAACCATTTCGGGGATGTCACAATGGGGGCGATCGATCGCTGAATGCATTTTTTTGGTATGCGAGGCAGTAGCATCTCGCGATCGATCGGGGCTCATGGGCGATCGATCGCGAGATGATATTGTAGGTTTAATTTGGTTTTTAATTTGGTTTTGTTTCCGGATTATTATGAGGTGCCTAATATTGTGTTGTGTGGTTATGTAGAACCATCCCAGGTGCCATCACAACCGAGGAGATAAAGTCGATTGACTCCTCTATCTTTTGGAAAGGTACGTAAGCGACGTACGGGCATCCCAACGGTAACATGTGCTTTATGTTTGTCTTTCTGACGCATTATGAATGCAATGTGGTGCATTAAGGTTATGATACATGTTATTATGCATTGTTTTTGCATATGTATGTTGTGAAATATAAGAGGTGTATTTCACGAGTCAAGGTTATCTTAGTAAGGATTTTAATTGCTTACGCTAAGGTCCATTGGAAGCGAGGAAGAATTCCGCTTACATGGATTAGCAAGAAGCATTAAAATGTACTAATGATAAGGGCTCAGGATGTAAATAAGGATTTAAGGAGGAAGGATGTCATGACATTTATTTATGAAGCCATACATTCATATAATGTGTTTTATTATGAATTATGATACAGGGACAACCAATGGGCGATATAAATGCAGGAAATACAGGAAGGGCTTGTGTTTAAGATTTGCATTTATGCCTTACTTTCATATTATGTTGAATATGAATTGTGTTATGCTCATGTGTTGGGGGTTGTCTTTGTAGGTGCTTTTGTTGACGAGAACCAGGGTCGGGGTTGATATGCTGAGCTGTAAGGAGTGCTACAGGATTAGCATGTTAGAGAAAATTTTTGTATAGCTTCTACTGAGTAGAGTAAGACTATAATGTAGTACCTTTGTAGGAATTGTGTCTTCCTTTTGAAACCTTTTGGTACTGTAATCTCTAAAGCTCAGGTTAATCAACACGACACGTTACTCTGATATATTCACATAAATGTTTAGTTCTCTAAATTGCACCTTAATGTCTTGATGTGATAACGGGGTCTCACAGTAAGCTTCCATTATGGTAGAGTTTTGTTGAGTTTTGGTTGGGTTTGTAGCTTGTTGTTGGGGATATAAGGGTGGATCTTGGTCCAACATCTTATTTATGTGTGGGGGTTGTATTTTAAGGTTGTTTTGTGGTTATATGTTGAGCATGGAAGTTGTTCTTTGTAAGGACCCTAGTTCCTTAAGTGCGGATTAAAGGCGTAAATAAAGATTTCCATGCATAACAGAGTATAAAGGTTGTGTTGATGCCCTGAGCTATTAAATTACAGTGCCAAAATAAAGTTCCAAAAGGGATTAGTTACATTCTCAACCAATGAATGCTAATCCTATAGCTTTACACTACTCCTAGAGTAGAGACTATACAAAAATTAAGCCTACTATGCCAAAAGCACTCCTCACTGGCTCACTGCATCAACCCGCCTTAGCCCGTCCGCCCACAAGTACCTACAGGAACAACCCCAAACCATGAGCATGTATATAAATCATATTCACAATAATATGATCATAATTCAATGCATAAACCATAAATGCAAATCACTTCCTGTACTTAACACATATAAAAGCTCCCTTGGTTGTCCCTGTACCATAATCACAATTAATTGATTATAACACCAATAATATATGTCATGACATGCATCCGTTCCATGTATACCAATGGCCAATCTCAGTCTTATTATATCAGTGGCATAATACCCCTCGCGTTACATGACAGCGGCATTAATACCCCTCGCTTCGACATATTAGCGGCATAATATCCCTCGCTTCAACATGACAGCGGCATGATCCTTCGCTTCGACATGTTTGCGGCAAATATTCTTCATCGCTAAATATGACAGTGGCAAGTATTCTATCATCGCCTCGACATGAAGGCGGCAAGTATTCTTCATCACTGTGATATAACCTCGACTCACAATTACATGCAACCATAATGCATGTTCCAACTATATATGCAACCATAATGCATAAATAAGACCACATGTGCAACCATAATGCATAGCCAATTCAAAGCGTAATAAATACGTTTTACCGTCCGATGCTCGTACGTCTCACTACGTACCTTAGTTCCAAAAGTGTAGATGTCGTGGAACTTTATCTCCTTTGATGTGTGGCTACCTGGGATGGTTCTACACAATCACATGAATCCATATTAGAAGCCAATAAGTGAACCATTACCAAAAATAACATCATTTAAAACAAAATCCCAAAATCCACATTTTATGCCTTGCGATCGATCGGTCCCCAAGCCCCGATCGATCGCCAAGTTAAGAAAAATAGGCATCCAAGTACTGCCTCCACCGATCGATCGAACCATTTTACCGATCGATCGAGACATCACACCGATCGACCGGGAAAAATTACCGATCGATCGGTAAGCTCATTTCACGCCTTGTTCAGGCTCTGTCTTGCTCGATCGATCGGACCCTAATCTCGATCGATCGAGCAGCCCTGTTCCAGCAAGAAACTTCCATGTATGAGCTTCCAACAACACTTAAACTCATATACAACCAAGAACAACTTACATGCTCAACCTATAACCACAAAACAACCTTAAAATACAACCCCCACATATAAACAAGATGTTGGACCAAGATCCACCCCTTTTTACCCCAAAAACAAGCTACAACCCAACCAAAACTCAACAAAACTCTACCATGGTGGAAGCTTACCACTTGAGCTCCAAGTTTCAAGCAAGAAAACACAAAAAGACTCCTTTTTCCAAGTTTTCTCCTCTCCTTTTGTTTCAGAAACGAAAATGGGTGTTTTCCTTGCAAGAGGAGAGATGAAGGGTGGGTTTTGACTTAAAGGTGATGGGAAGGGATGTGATATAAAGTGTGCAAGTGGCTCCCTTGCCATGCTATGGGTTTAAATGTGTACCAAGACACAAGCATGATATATAGAATACCCCAACAAGATATTTTAAAAGCATTTTACCACAATGCATCAAGATCCCTATTAAAATCATGCATTACCAAATAGACACAACCCATTTCATTTAAACCATTATAACACTCCCAACATGTATAACATGCTCCCGGAAATGCTCTACCGGGTCACGCCTACCATGTGACAAGCATTTTACCATGATAATTAGTCCCAACACATAATCTAATTATCGCCATAATATCACATAAACAAAATTAATTCCCTAATTGCAATTAATTATTTCGGGGATATCACATTCTTGGTTGTATATGAGTTTAAGTGTTGTTGGAAGCTCATACATGGAAGTTTCTCGCTGGAACAGGGCTGCCCGATCGATCGAGATATGGGTCCGATCGATCGAGCAAGCCAGAGCCTGAACAAGGCGTGAAATGAGCTTATCGATCGATCGGTAATTTTTCCCGATCGATCGGTGTGATGTCTCGATCGATCGGTAAAATGGTTCGATCGATCGGTGGAGGCAGTACTTGGATGCCTATTTTTCTTCACTTGGCGATCGATCGGGGCTTAAGGACCGATCGATCGCAAGGCATAAAATGTGGATTTTGAGATTTTGTTCTAAATGATGATGTTTTGGTAATGGTTCATTTATTGGCTTCTAATATGGATTCATGTGATTGTGTAGAACCATCCCAGGTAGCCACACATCAAAGGAGATAAAGTCCCACAACATCTCCACTTTTGGAACTAAGGTGCGTAGTGAGACGTACGAGCATCGGACGGTAAAACGTATTTATTACGCTTTGAATTGGCTATGCATTATGGTTGCACATGTGGTCTTATTTATGCATTATGGTTGCATACATAGTTGGAACATGCATTATGGTTGCATGAAATTGTGAGTCGAGGTTATATCACAGTGATGAAGAATACTTGCCGCCTTCATGTCTAGGCGATGATAGAATACTTGCCGCTGTCATATTTAGCGATGAAGAATATTTGCCGCAAACATGTCAAAGCGAAGGATCATGCCGCTGTCATGTTGATGCGAAGGATATTATGCCGCTAATATGTCGAAGCGAGGGGTATTAATGCCGTTGTCATGTAACGCGAGGGGTATGATGCCACTGATATAATAAGACTGGGATTGGCAATTGGTATACATGGAACGGATGCATGTCATGACATATATTATTGGTGTTATAATCAATTAATTGTGATTATGGTACAGGGACAACCAAGGGAGCTTTTATATGTGTTAAGTACAGGAAGTGATTTGCATTTATGGTCTATGCATTGAATTATGATCATATTATTGTGAATATGATTTATATACATGCTCATGGTTTGGGGTTGTTCCTGTAGGTACTTTTGGGCGGACGGGCTAAGGCGGGTTGATGCGGTGAGCCAGTGAGGAGTGCTTTTGGCATAGTAGGCTTAATTTTTGTATAGTCTCTACTCTAGGAGTATTGTAAAGCTATAAGATTAGCATTCATTGGTTGGGAATGTAACTAATCCCTTTTGGAACTTTATTTTGGCACTGTAATTTAATAGCTCAGGGCATCAACACAACCTTTATACTCTGTTATGCATGGAAATTCTATTTGCGCCTTTAATCCGCACTTAAGGAACTAGGGTCCTTACATTAGTGGTATCATAGCAGTGGTTAGAGAACCTGGGAATGAGTGAAGGGTAGCCTTAGCATGATTGGCTAAGTGTTTACATTTGGGGCATGTTTATGCATGTGGTGCATATTTATGTATACAATTGGCATACTAACATGCTTGTTAATCATATTGTCTAACGGTTTAGCATACATATTGTTTGGAATTGTTGTTAACATTTGTGTTACAGCATGGCGGCTATGAATGCGGGAAACCTCAACGAGGAGGTGGGTGATATTGGGAGCGTGAATGCTAGCATCGGGCAGGCAAATCCTTTACCCCCACCTGCTGTGGGCATGGAACCAGTTGCTCAACTACTGTTACCAGGGGAGCTTAGCCTGACTCAATTTCTAACCTTCCACCCACCCATGTTTGAAGGAACAGAGACAGGAGAGGAGGCCGAAGAGTGGCTGGAGAGACTAGAACAGATTTTTGTATCTGCGCCGTGTGCTAGGACGGCTTGGTTAAGACTGACAGAATTCCAACTGGCAAAGAAGTCTTCCATGTGGTGGAAGACGACTGTAATGGAATTGAGGGCACAGGGCATGGTAATCGACTGGACTTTATTTCGGACTCGGTTTCTAAACCGATACTTCTCTGCCGCGGCTAGGCAAACTAAGGAGGATGAATTTACGAATCTGAAGCAAGGGAACCTGACAGTTTCGGACTACGCCATGCACTACTCATCCTTATTGAGGTATGTTCCACACATTGCTACAAACGGGCATGCCAAGATGAGGCACTTTTTGAAGGGGCTGCGACCGGAATTATTTGATCGGGTCATTTCTAACAACCCGACATCCTTTGATGAGGCACTGGTTAGAGCGGAGTTAGCGGAGATAGGGGTGAGTGTTTATCCTGAGGCCATACCCTCACCAGCTCCATCACAAAGATCAACATCTGAAAATCTGAGGCCCCGAAGAGGATCTTTTAAGTCGCGGGGGACTTCTTCTTCTTCTCGGTTTAGTGGAAGGCATATGTCGTCACGGGATGACGATGACGATGGTGTAGGAGATGTCTTATTAGACATGCATCATCGTTACGATGAACAATGCGTTGAGTATACGTATTCAGTTGTATGCCTTGGGTGCCAGTGCCGAGCACAAGGTGGTGTATACGTCACCGATTGACGTGACCCTTATACCGAGCGGGTTGCTCGAGAAATGGATGGACGCGATGTACTTGTGATTGTACCGCAGCATATGTTTGTGGTGATAATATTACGAGTGGTGATACCCTTGGGGTATGCTCGTTGGAACGGCTTTTTGGCCACGTTTTTTACGATAGGAGTAATCATGGAGGAAATTACTCGCTTTCTGTCGATATGACATGTGGTAGACATGGTCACACCACCCTTGAGGGTGTAGAATGGGTCCTAAAGGATTAGGATCAGGTTACGTTAAGTACATAGGGACACTGGAGTGTCCAGGGTGTATCGGCATTAGAGGAACGTTGGGTACAGACCCACTACTCTATTGATTTTTCTTCCCACGGTATGGTGTGCCGTGCGGAAACGTCCGTCTTGTTGGTAGGTTTGAGGTAAACCTAAAGAGGCAGAGACTAGTTTGTCTACCGCGTGTGTGCAGCACCATGATGGGCTTGCTAGAGCCGTTATACTGCTCGTTGGAACCAAGTTTGGCAAATTGTAAGGTGATACGATGTGGATTGTGGTGGACTCTAATAGTCACAACGTCATTTGAGGTTGAGGTTGTGCATGCCTCACTGAAACGTGTATACGTTTATGTTTAATCTTGGTGAGACTTGTCTGGGACAGCTCATATTGTTGGAGTGCCAACAAGAAAGTCATCAAGTCGTCGTTGACTCGATTTGGGGAATCCGTGTACTTGGGATGCAATGGGTGTTATTGTATCCAGTTTTTACGAACAGTGGTTCGAGACTAGTGGATCTCGAGTTCGATGGCACTTCCCTTGTGAAGAAGGAGATAATATTATACCTATTTGGGAATCTTTGAAAGATTCGGTAAGTTGGTGCATGTGGTGTTGATTTTGGGAATCACACCGTGTGTTGTTAATCGTCGATTATCATTCTCCACTGGGTAGGAAATAACTCAGGATTGACGATTGTGTTTGGGGCTTAGGGGTATGTTGTAGATACCCGAGCCAAGTGCATTGAGTATGCACGTGATGTCAGTGCTTAGGCAGGTATACCGGAGAGTATGCGGATGCCAGTTATTGATTTCCTTTTTGTCAAGCATAGAGTTATGCTATTTTTGGATGGTTAAATCTCTGATGAGAGATATGGAACACCTTGAGGTTGGCAATCTCCATGGCACGATAATTATGAGGAATAATCGTGAAGTTAGTTGACTCCCTTTGAGGAGGGATTATCTTGTGTGGGTTAAGGTATTTTCTTGTTGGTGTTTTCTTTCGAGTTTTCGATAGCCTTCCCAAGTTTCGATTGTTAAATCCTAGGATTATCAGGGGATGGCAGGAATTCGGATTTGTTGGGTGTCGCTGACGACACAAGCGTTGAGGATGCAATGGGTTTATTGCATGTCCGTTCATAATTTTTTCAAACTCTGTGGAGTCTCGATTGTTTATTTATGAGCAGGATGTGATTCTTGGAATATCCGGAGGTGGACATCTTGTGAGATGTCTTTTGTGTGAATCTGTGGCCGTGAGTTGCCCAATTTGAGTTGCAATGATGCGACTGCTCCTTCGATGGAGGAGGTTTGAAAGTGGAAACCAGGTTGGTATGTGTACACCGTGGTATACTAGTGTTTCCCTCGTAACGATGTATGTTAGACATCGTGAGTCATGGTAGAGACGTTATTGAATGATATCTACGATAGAATCGGGAGCGATTCGAATCCGTGCAGTTTCTGTTGACTAACTGCTTTTGTATTGTTAGCGTTATTTTGTGCCGACGCTCTTTTGTTTGTGGTGGACTGGAAGGGTTATTTCATTCCAGAGTTTGGTGCGAGGTAGGTACCCTCGCGTTTATTAATACGAATCGAATATGGTCAAGGATCGAGGTTATGGCTTCATGTTGTTGTATAGCCTAGTGTTACGTATTACACCGGTGCAAATTTCAAGGTCGAAATTCTTTTAGTGGGGGATATTGTGATGACCTGGGATTATAGATGTTAATCCCGTAGTGTTAATGACCCCTAAAGTTGTTTTACGTGGCGATTTGGAGTTTAATCGTAGTGTTGGGCCTTTCGGGCTCGTCTATTTGGGTAGCTGGGATCGTTGGATCCCGAGGTTGAGATTGTATTCTCATTTGGGGGAAAAACCTATGAGTTGGGTTTTTAGTGTGATTCGGGATCTGGGGTGCTTTGTGTGGGCACCGGTGGGGGGTTTTGGAGTTAGAGAGAGAATTTTTGAAAAGAGATGATTTTTAATGAATCATGATGTATTTGTGGGGCTATAAGTATTTCGGGGTAATTTTGCAATATATACCAGTTGAACCCGAGATTTTAATTTTAGAAATCATTTTAAGCCTTGCCGTCTCTCTCTCTTTCCCCCCGTCTGTTTCCCGTCGCCCCAACCCCCACGCGAAAAAGCGTCGCGCCCACCGCCGTCCGGCAGCCATCCGGCGCGTCCGACCCACCAACGGCTTCGTCTCTTCCAGGCGCACCTTTCCATACCAGGAATTCGAAGTTTCGTCGCGATTTGCGTTCGGATTTTGCAGAAAAGCGCAGATGCCCAATTTCTAGGGTTCTTCGATTTCGAACGATTTCCTTCCGATTTTTGATTGGGTAACCTTCCTTACCCCTTTTTCGTTATTCTCATGTATTTCCCTGCCATTTTTGGTGATGTTGGTTCGAATTAATTCCCTAATTTCGTGAGGGTTTAGGTTCGAATTTGGGGGTTTTGGCAGGGGGGGGGGGGGGGGGTGGTGATTCTTGTTGTTGATCGATTATTACATATTTTAGATGAATTATGGTGCTTGGTTGGGTTCAAATTGTGATGATAGGGTTCGAAAAATTGAAGGGTGTTCTTGAATAATTTTCGATAATGTCTCATTCGATTTCCCTCCCTGCATGTGCCCTGCCCCGGGTCTTTTAAATGGTTAATTGTCGTGTGTTGACAATATTTTGTATAAGGGTTATGGGTGTGCTTGAGCACGGGTTGCATGTTCGTAAATAATTGTGAATTATTTATCGTGTTAGCACATCGTTCCTCGGGGCATGGAACTCGAGCAAGGTTTGGCTCGGACTTCGGAGATTTAAGGTACGTGCGACGTACGAGCATTACTTTATATGAGAGCATTTCTGAAATGCATAATGTATTTTCATTTCATTAGATGGTTGTGCGTATGGTTATATATATATATATGTGTTGATATAGCTATGGAACAACCTAATCTAATATCGTCGCCACAAGCGTGCGTGATATTAGAGTTGTATAACCTCATAAGGTATATGGGGTACTGGATGTATATGACCATTGTAGGGCATTGAGATGCCTGAGAATGATCGTGGAATCATGTATTCATTATAAGACATGTGAGATGTCTAAGTATAATGGAGAATTGGTAAAATAAATGCTAGGCATCTGAGCTATCTGTGATTGATAGCGAGGTTGAGAAATCAGTCTTTGATATTGAGATATCCATTTTTGCTTGTATAATGAATTTGGAATCACTATCTATTGATATTCGAGAATTAGGCATGCGATGAGTTAAATCAATGTGTTGATTTACTGATTTTTTAGATTTGATGAGTTTGATGATTGTGAGAACAGGGACAGTACACGGAATCCTGGATGAGGACGTTGCCATCCAGGGAGTATCATTTAAAATTCATTAGTATTTACTTTTGTTGTAAATTATGAATTTCATTATTGCGATTATTGGATTTTGTGTATTGGTATGCTCACCCCGTTGGGGGCTGTCTCTGTTGGGGCAGGTGAACAGGTACATCGATGGCTTTGGAGTTGAGATCGAGCTGTTGATTGGATGTACTACCAGGATCGTGGTACCAGGGCTTGATGGAGCACGGTATCGTATAGGGTACTTATATACACCTGAGGATTATATACACATTCATGATGCTTGCATGTGAGCACGGTTAGAATTATATATGGGTTGTATATAAAGGCATGAGCCTTTCTCTCTTTCATTCTATGATGCATGCAATTAAGGGTAGAATTGCTAAATGATATGAGAGTCATTGGTGTATTATGTGGGTGTTGAAACCCACTTTGTTGTCTTATTGTGTGGTGTCTTCCCTGGCTGGGAATTTACTTCGTGTTCTGTATTCTGTTGAGTATTGTGTTTTCCCTGGCCGGGAATTATATTATGTGATGTGCTTTTGTTTCGGGATAGCTCAATTTATGGGGAGACTCTGCCCAATTTTTTATAAAAGTCCACAATGTTAAAAGTGGTGTAATGGGGATGGAAATGGGCGAAATCTATGAGTCTATTTGTTGGTAGAGATGATCTTAATGTTGAATATTAAAGAAATTTTGTAATTGTCATTCAATGGTAAAGTATCATCTGAGTTTCCCGATTGATTTTATTGAAAGCATGTGCCACACATAATGATTAATACACTAATCAAGGGTTAAGGGCTTGGGGTCCTTACAATTTCAGAGATCGCGATCGATCAGTATTGGGGCCTCAATCGATCGCGCGTAATTATAGAAATTTGGAGACGATGAACAGTTGGCTCGATCGATCGAGCAAAACGCTCGATCGATCGAGATGGTCTGTCGATCGATCGAGCGTGATGCTCGATCGATCGAGCAAGGAAGTATTTCGGGAAACATTTTACTGGGGCTCTCGATCGATCGAGCCCATTTGGCCGAGCGATCGAGATGCCCTGTTTTGTGGGTAATATGGTTTTATAGTTATGGAATCGATGCATGCTTCGCCTGGGGTCTTTTTAAATGGTTAATCGTCAAGGATTGACGATATATTTGGAGGTCGTGAACGTGCTTGGGCACGTGGTTGCATGCTTGCAATTAATTATGAGTTATTAATTGTGTTTAGCACGAAATTCATCGGGTCACGGGACCAAGGCAAGTTTGATTTCGGACTACGGAATTATAAGGTACGTATAACGTACGAGCATAACCTTTTATATTATTACAATTATTGAATGCATGGTATATTATGTTTACAATAAATGGATACATATATTGGGAATTATATGGTGCCACTTTTGAGCGAAAAATGATTAGGATGATATCGCTGTTGAGCGAACATCGGCTATGACTCCGCAGTTGTTAAGCGTGCGTGAGATTAAAATGCCCCTATTGTGGAGCGAGCGATGAAATAGAACTATGGAACTATTAGTAAGATATATGGAATATCTGTAATCCATATTTAATGATTTGATTTTATTTATTATGGTATCAGTATATGGGGAACGAATTCGTTAATCAATGTAATGATTAACTGACTTTTGAGAATTTGATGGTTTCGGTTATTTTTAGAACAAGAACAGCACAGGGGATACGGGATGAGGATGATGACATCCAGGGAGTGTCTTTTAATATTCATAGTCTTTACATTGTGTAAATTATGAATTATATTATTGTGTTTATTGGATTGGTGGTATTGGTATGCTCACCCCGTGTGGGGGGCTGTCTCTGTTTGGGCAGGTGAATAGGTACATCGATGGCTTTGGAGTTGAGCTCGATTTATGGATTGGAGGTGCTTCCAGGATCGAAGTACCAGTGACGGTATTGAGCACAGTGTTTTATATATTTGATACACATATACTTATTTGATGCTCGTATGTGATCACTATTTTGTGTATATGGTTTGTAAAAAGGCAAGTGTAAGACCCCGTTATCTAAACAAGTTTCTAAGGTGCAATTAAGAGAAATAATCATACATAAATCAGAGTATTAGGCCGTATTGATCATCCTGAGCTTAAGAGATTACAGTACCAAAAGTTCAAAAAGGAATTATACATATTCCTAACAAAAGGTACTAGATTATAGCTTTACTCTACTCTTTGTAGAAACTATACAAAAGTAATTCTCTATTCTGCTAATCCTGTAGCACTCCTTACAGCTCAGCGTATCAACCCCGACCCTGGTTCTCCATGTCAAAAGCACCTACAAAGACAACCCCCAACACATGAGCACATCATAGTTCATATCAATCATAATATGAATGTAAGGCATAAATGCATAAATCATAGGCATAGGATACTTCCTGAATTCCAATGCATTTAAAACGCCCATTTTGGTTGTCCCTGTACTATAACTCATAATCAAATCAATACATGATATTATGGTTTCTTTAAATAAATGTCATGACATATCTTTAATTCTTAAATCTTTACTTCAATCCTTAGTCAGTTTATCATCAGTGTATTTTAATGCCCCTCGCTTCATAACTTTAGAACAAGCGGAACTCCCCTCCCTCGCTTCCTCATACAATCGATATTTCTATCCTCGCTTCGTATGGTAAATCTCGCCTCCATGTGCAAGCGAGCCTCCCCCCTCCCGCTCCACATTTTTAGCGGTATAAGCGGTAAGCATTAAAATCATCACTGTTATAACCCTGACTCGTGGAATACACACCATTTATTCCACAACATACATATGCAACAACAATGCATAACAACATGTATCATACTCATAATGCACAACTTTGCATCTATCATGTGTCAAATGGACAGACATAAAATACATGTTACTGTTGGGTGCCCGTACGTCGCTTACGTACCTTTCCAAAATATGGTGTGTTGCAGGACTCTATCCCCTGCGTTGTGTAGCTATCTGTGAAGGCTCCTCTTTTGCTCCTCTTTTCTTGCACGAATTTAGCTGATATTTTCCACACTTCATACACCTTCTTGAAGCTCAGATGTTGGACGAAAATGGAGAGAAAGTGGGGTTGAAAATGAGTGGTGGAAGGTTGAGTAATAGGGAGGGCAAGTTGGGGTATGGGGCAGTTGTACAGTTGACTTGGGTATGGGTTGAGGGGGGTGGTTGGGTGGTGGGTTATGTGATGTGTTATGTTTTGGTCCCGATATTTAGCATGATGTATTAAAATATCATCACATGATATTTTATAGTATTTAATCAATAAAATACTTCAAATTTCAATTAAACATGCTTCACCCAAAACAAACAACACCCACCCCAAATAATCATGCCATAACCCAAATTCCCAACATATAACACATGCACCCTGAAATGCATTTCCCCAATATTATTAATTCAACCCTATCATTTAACACCATAATCCTCATTTAACATAATAAATGTTTAAAATCACATAATCATTTCGGGGATATCACAATTGTGACGCCCCAAAATTGATTAATTGCAATGAAGGCATTAATTATGTTTATATGATGAATTATGTGGTAATTGATTTATTTGTTGGGTATGTGGTGTTAACATGATTTATTGTGTTGATTATTAATTATGAGGAAGATGTGAATTTATAGGAAGTTTGATGCATTTTTTTTGTAAATGCTTTTAAAATACCATGTTAGGGTGTTTTATACATCATGTTAAGTTTGGGGTACAAATGTTAATTAAAATTAGTCAACCCCTTTTAACCCCCATTATACCCACCTTTTTCCTACACTTTACCTCACTTTACCTTTCCCTCTAAATCCCAAATTACTTTCAAACCCTACACTCTCCCCCATTTTCGAGATTCAACAAGGAAGGAAGAAGAAATCTTCACAAAACCTTTGTTTGTGAGATTTATTGTAAGATTTGGAGTCCCTAAGAGGTATGGAACCATTCCTAAAGCTTTTATGATGTTTGGTTTTGAAATGGGGTGATTTTGAAGTGATTTATGTGGGTTTGTTTTGAGTATATGTTATACATGTTTGGGGTATGATTTTTGAAGTGTTTTATGTGGGTTTTAGTGGGTTATGATGTTGTTGATATTGTAGGAAAGTTTGGTTTTGAAAGGTATGAGGATGAGCTTGAAAAATGCACACAAAAATGGTGAAATCGCGGCCACTGGTTGTGGCGATCGATCACTACAAATGCAGCGATCGATCGCCGAGAGGCAGTTGGCAAAATGAAGGTGGGCGATCGATCGCCTCAAATGGCACGATCGATCGCCAATGCCCAGTAGCGAATTGTGCAGCAGGCGATCGATCGCCTCATATTAAGCGATCGATCGCCGCGAAGTGAAAAATCAGGCGATCGATCGCCATGTTTTGAGCGATCGATCGCCACTGTGTAAAACATGGAAAATGATGATTTTTGATGAATTTTTGGTACTTGGCTATTGTTTAGCTTCTACTATTGATTTGTATGGTTATGTAGAACCATCCCAGGTACCCACAACCTCACGGAGATAAAGCTCTCCGATTTCTCCACTTTTGAGAATTAAGGTACGTAAGAAACGTACTATGACATCCCCGAAATGGTTAATTTCATTTGGGCAATAATTGTGCTTATATGATTAATTATGTGGTAATTAATTATGCATTGGATTTATTTATCATATGGAAATGCATGGTCATGTGGATAGGGTGACCCGGGAATGCATTTCAGGGTGCATGTGGTGCATGTTGGGTAAATTGTTGGGAACATGATTTATTTGCCTTGGTTAGCAATTAATTGGAAATCATGTGTTAATTGATATTATGGTGCATTTTGAGTTAATGCTTTGAAAATATCATGTTGGGGTGTTTTATACACCATGAATTGTGGGTTGCATTTTTAATTAAACCAACACCTTTTATTACCCCAACCCCACCATCCACTCTTACTTTTTAACTTTACCAAACAACACCCAAACCCTCCCTTTCCCCTCATTTCGAAATCAAGCTTTGGGGTGAAGAGAAGTTCTTGCAAAACTTTGATTTGTGGAGTTTGTTGGGTGATTTGAGGTCCCCAAGAGGTATGGATACCTCATGGTTATTTTTGTAAGGTTTTGTTTTAGTTTGATATGGTTTGAAGGATTTTAAAATGGGTTTGTGTTGGGTTGTTGTGGTTTTGGTATTATTTGGTTGGATGTTAAATATTTGGGTTTATGTAGATGTTTATTGTTGGTTTTGAGTGGGTTGGTAAGATTGATGTTGGTGTGTGTGGGTATGTTTGAGTTGGGGTTGAAGATGGGTGAATAGTGCCCAAATCTCGCATGCCCAGAGCTCGGCGATCGATCGGCGCCTTCCGCGATCGATCGCGAGCAACAGAGCTGGAGGCAGTGCACTTCAGCGCTCGATCGCGAGTTTGGCGCGATCGATCGGCGAGGCCGCGATCGATCGGCGCTAACTCAGCGATCGATCGCGGATTGTTTAAATTTGTTGCCCGAGACAGTGAGGTCTCGCGATCGATCGGGGCCTTATGGCGATCGATCGCGAGACACCAAAAATGGTGTTTTTGGTTATTTTTGTAGGATTTTTGGTATTGGACTATTATTGGGTTCTAATAATTATTTGTGTGAATGTGTAGAACCATCCCAGGTGGCAACACAGCCAAGGCATTGAAGTCCTACCATATCCTACATTTTGGAAAGGTACGTAGTGGACGTACGGGCACCCAAACGGTACATGTATCTTATATACTTATTGTTATGCATTGTGGATGCAAGTATATATGTGGTATTGCATTGTGGATGCAAATACATGTTATGCATGATGTTTATAGATGCATATGATTATTGGTGCATATCCCATGAGTCGTGGTCATCCCTTGATGATTTTAATGCTTGCCGCTATTTGGTTTGGTTCCGCTAAATGTGAAGCGAGGGGTGGGAGCGCCGCATGTCACATTTGAGCGTGGTTATCATATAGGGCGAGGAAAGGGTATTTGCCGCTCAATGAGAGGCGAGGGGTGGGAGTCCCGCAGTCCATTGAAGCGAGGTTATCCTATGCCGCCTATATGTAAATAAGCGAGGGGCATTAAAATACATTGTGATGGACAGACTAGGGATTGGTGATCAGTATTTGGTATTGATGAATTGGTATATGTTCATGACATGCTTAGACCATTAAAATAATCTATTGATTATACTCATGAGTTATGGTACAGGGACAACCAAACGGGAAGCATTTGAAATGCATGGGGAAAACAGGAAGTGTTTTATTATGATTATGCATTTACGCTTTATCTTCATATTGTGTTGAATATGAATGATTATTATTGCTCATGTTTGGGGGTTGTCCTTGTAGGTACACGTTTGGCATGATAGAAGGGCTAGACGGGTTGAGATGGTGAGCTTTTGAGGATGCTTTTGGGACATGAAGGACAGGATTATTTTGGATAGTATCTACTCTAGGAGTAGTATAAAACTATAGTTGAACATTCATTGATTGGAATGTAATTAATCCATTTGGTAGTCCTTATTTTGGCATGTAACGCTTAAGCTCATAAACTCAACACGTTATTTCTCACTCTGATCATTTATATTAGCTCTATTATGCCTTGATTCCGCACTTAAGGATTAGGGTCCTTACACGTACGGGCATCGGACGGTAAACCATACTCCTATACTATGATTATGCAATGATTATATAAGTCCATATGATGTTTATGATGATGAATTGTGATAAGTAAGTTTACAATGATGATGTTATGATGAGTGATGAGTATGATAAGTAAGTATATGATGATGATGTTTATGATGAGTAAAGAGGATACGATGTCCATGATGACGATTATGATAAGTAACGATGATGTTTATATGATGTTTATGTCATGATACGATGTTATGATATGGTAAGATGCCATACGATGTTATGATTGGGTAAGATGGCCACATGGCAAGATTTCATACGATGTTTATGATATGGTAAGACGCCATGCAATAGGGTAAGACGCCCATATGTATGAATGTGAATCAAGGTCAACAAGAAGAAGTTAACGAATAACTAGCAAGTTTACTTAGCTAAGATTTCATGCATTTACTGTTATGTTTCTTTTATGATGATCAAGTAAAGATGTGCATGCTCACGATGTGTTGTCCCTGTAGGTACACTTTTGGACAGAAGGCTCAGGGTTAGGTTGAGACAGTGAGCTATGAGAAGCATGAAAGAAATTAGGATACAGGATTTTTGGATAGTCTCTACTCTAGGAGTAGTATAATTCTATCGCTTTAACATTCATTTTGAGAATGTAATTAATTAAGTTTTGAAATTTCATTTTTGGCCTGTAATCTTAATAGCTCAAACTACAACCTGAACCATGAGACGTTATTAATGCATGTTTAGTCCATTATATGTGTTAAAGATGATGTTAAGGTAGGAAGACCCTACAACAATACTCCCCTACTTATAAGATTTCGTCCTCGAAATCAGCATGCACTTACCCAATACAAAACAAAACATAAATCATACCAGAAAACAGTTCCGGATAGTTCTGCACCATGTGTCGCTCCGTCTCCCAAGTGGCCTCCTCGGCACCCCTACGATCCCACTGAACTTTGACCATAGGAATAACTTTGCTTCGTAGTCTGCGATCTGCCCGATCCAGAATCCTGATAGGCCGCTCCACATAGGAAACATCGGACTCTATCTGAACCTCCGAAGGTTGCAACACATGAGAAGGATCTGGCTCGTACTTCCGCAACATAGACACATGAAACACATCGCGTATGCCAGACAGAGATGGCGGTAAAGCTAATCGGTATGCTAGAGTACCAATACGCTGTAAGATCTCGTACGGCCCAACATATCTCGGGGATAACTTCCCCTGCATCCCAAAATGTACTACACCTCTAAAAGGTGAGATCTTCAAAAAGACCATGTCGCCCAACTGAAACTCTAACGGCCGACGCCGTTGATTAGCATACGCTGCCTGCCTGTCCTGGGCTGCTTTCATTTTCCTTCTGATTACCTTTACCTTTTCTTCAATTTCTTGGACCAACTCTGGTCCTCCGACCGATTTACGATCCACGTCGTCCCAACATAACGGTGACCTACGATGTCTACCATAGAGAGCCTCAAAAGGAGCCATCTGTATGCTTGCCTGGTAGCTATTGTTATAAGTAAACTCTACCAAAGGCACTGAATCCTGCCACGAAGTATCGAACTCCAACACACAAGCCCGTAACATATCTTCGAGCGTTTGTATGGTATGCTCGGTCCGTCCGTTTGGGGATGGTATGCTGTGCTCAACTCAATTCTGTACCCAGAGCTGACTGAACACCTTCCCAGAAGTAAGATGTAAACCGCGGATCTCGATCAGACACAATCGAAACAGGGATCCCATGCAGTCTCACCACATCTCTGACATATAGCTGAGCCATCCTCAAGTACGTGAATGTCATACAGTATGGAATGAAGTGAGCCACTTTAGTCAGTCTGTCCAAGACTACCCAGATAGCATCAAAACCCGAAGCAGTCCTCGGTAAGTGGGTCACGAAGTCCATGGATACGTGCTCCCACTTCCATTCTGGTATCTCCAAACTTCTAAGCTCACCACCAGGCCTCTACCTCTCGGTCTTCACTTGCTGACAAATCAGACATCTCTTGACGAATGTGGTGACATCTTGTTTCATTCGTCTCGACCAAAACTGGCTACATAAGTCCTTATACATTTTCTTTCCGCCCGGGTGGATACTCATCCTGCTGCAATGAGCTCGCTGTATATTCCCTGACGCAACTCAGGCGTATTCGGAACCACCCATCGATCACCTAACCTCAAGGAACCATCCTCCGCCGTCCTGAACTTCGACGACTGACCCAGACGAACCACTGACAACCATCTCTGAACTTCCTCGTCAGTCTCCTGAGCCTTCCTGATGTGATCATAAATAACGGGCTCAGCTAATAAGGTCAAAACATGTACCGGTGAAGCAGACACATCATAATCAAAACCCAACTGACAGTAGGAGCCCATCATAGCTGATAGACACATGGCTTCCTCTGCCGTGTTCTTAACTTTCCGACTCCAAGCGTCGGCTGTCAGATTTGCTTTTCTAGGATGGTATTCGATTTCACAATCATAGTCCTTCAGCAGGTCCATCCATCTCCTCTGTCTCATATTCAGCTCAGCCTGCGTAAACAAGAAGTTCAGGCTCTTGTGATCAGTGAAAATAGTGAATGAGGTACCGTATAAGTAGTGTCGCCATATCTTCAAGGCAAACACTATAGCTGCTAGCTCCAAATCATGGACTGGATACCTCGTCTCTTGTGGCTTCAATTGTCTCGAAGCGTAAGCCACAACGTGCTTATCTTGCATCAGTACGCATCCTAAACCCTGAAGCGAGGCGTCAGTATAGAGAACGAAACCCTTGTTCTCCCTGGGAATCACCAATACTGGCACTGAAGTCAGTCTGTGCTTCAACTACTGGAAACTCTGCTCACAAGCTTCTGACCAACAGAATGGGACTCCCTTCTGAGTCAGCTGAGTCAGTGGCTTGGCAATCTTTGAAAATTCTTCGACAAAGCGTCGATAATACCCAGCCAAACCAAGAAAACTTCGGATCTCAGTGACTGAAGTCGGCGCAGACCAATCCATAACTGCCTCTATCTTCCTGGGAACTACTGATATCCCCTTTCGAGAGATAATATGACCCAAGAACGCAACACTGCTCAGCCAGAACTCACACTGCTCAGCCAGAACTCACACTTGCTGAGCTTGGCGTACAACTGGTGATCTCTGAGGATCTGAAGCACCGTCCTCAAATGATGGCATGCTCCTCCTTACTTCTTGAATAAACCAGAATGTCATCAATAAATACGATCACAAATTGATCAAGATACTTCTGAAACGCTCTGTTCATCAGGCTCATGAAGACAGCAGGGGCATTCGTCACCCCGAATGGCATCACTAAGAACTCGTAGTGCCCATACCGAGTTCGAAAGGCTGTCTTTTGTATGTCATCAGCTCTAACTCGTATCTGGTGATAGCCTGACCTCAAGTCAATCTTCGAGTAGAGCTCTGTGCCCTGAAGCTGATCAAATAAGTCATCAATCCTCGGAAGGGGGTACTTGTTCTTAATCGTCACTTTATTCAATTGACGGTAATCGATGCACAGGCGCATCGAACCATCCTTTTTCTTTACGAACAAGACTGGTGCACCCCATGGTGATACACTGTGATATCCCCGAAATGATTATGTGATTTTAATCATTTAATTTAAATTATGATGATTTGGGTGTTAATTCATGGGATTGAATTAATATTATTGGGGAGATTCATTTCAGGGTGCATGTGGTATATGTTGGGTTTTTGGGGTAGTGGCATATTTATTTAGGGTGTGTGTTATTTGTTTTGGTAAAGCATGTTTAAATGGGAATCGAAGTATTTTATTGAGAAAATACTATAAATATCATGTGAGGATATTTTAATACATCGTGCTAAATACCGGGACCAAAACATAACACATCAAACCACCCAACACCCAACCACCCCCCAACCCATGCCAATCAACCTGTACACATGCTGACTTTACACCCCACTTGGCTCAATCATTTCACCACTCTCAGCCATCCCAAATCTCGGCCTTCTCTCCCATTTCTTCACCAGCACTTGCTAAGCAAAATTCCGAGGAGCTTTCCCTTTTTCATCGCCTGGAAGCCTTTGAAAAATCGGAGCAAAATAGGGTGAGAAACCATGCTCTGTTTTTGTTTTTAAGCTTGTTAAGTTCATGTTTTTAGGTGGCGTGAAAATGGCATGTTAGCTTAGGTTTCTTGAAACCTTCGATTTAAATGCTTACATGGTGTTATTATGTAACTCTCAGTATTTTTCCTTATGTATATTACATGTTTTATGTTGAGGAAATAAGCATGTAAAGTAGGGTGTTCGGAAATCTGGGTAGGAGTATGCCCTGTTTTTCTGGAAAATGTGGACTGGGAGTGATTTTGAGGAGGTGATATTATGCATGTTAGATGGGTTTTAGGGTGAACCTTCGATTTGAGTACATGCATGGTAGTTTGTAAAGCCCAGGACGTTTCATGTTTGAGCATGTTTTATGAAATATGTTGTAATTTTTATAGCATGAAATGAAGTACTCAAGAAATCTGGGAATGAAAATGTTGCCCTGTTTCCAGAAAAGTTGATCGAGTACTTGTGTAAATGGTCGACGTTTATGCATGTGGGCTTATGTTTGGGGTGTAAATTTGATATGAATACACTCAGGGTAGTGTGTTATAACTGCTAGCATGTTGGTCTTGGCATGTTGTATGCCTTACATGTTAGAATGAAGGGTATGAAAATCGGTGTTAGAGAATTCTGGAAAATCTGGGTTGAATATGATCGACCGATCGATCGGTGAAGAACACCGATCGATCGGCAAAAGCCGTAGCTTTTTAGTTTAATTCAAACAGTTCACCGATCGATCGGTGATGAGGTCCGACCGATCGGTAGTGCCTTTTTTTTTTAAATGTAGAATTTGTTTTAAATTTGATATTGGATTGTAATGAGACATCTAATATTGTGTTGTACACTGGTGTAGAGCCTTCACAGACAGCTACACAGCGCAGGGGATAGAGTCCCACAACACACTACATTTTGAAAAGGTACGTAAGCGACGTACGGGCATCCCAACGGTAACATGTACTTTATGTTTGTCTTTTTGACACATGATGAATGTGTAAGGCCCCAACACTTAAACTCGTCATTTGTTCATTTATGACGTCGTATGTGTATAAATTTTTCATTTTCTTTTCATTCTTTAAAAAGAATCATTACATGTTTTCCATAATCCCATGACATAACCAATGTTCAACATTATATGATCATCTCGACCAACAAATAGACTCAGGGGTTTCACCCAAAACCATCCCCATTACACCACTTTTACATTGTGGGTTTTTATAAAAATTTGGGCAGAGTCTCCCCACAAACTGAGCTATCCGAAAATAAAAACACATCAAATTATATAACTCCCGACCAGGGACAACACAATACCAAACAGAATACAGAAACACTACGTAAATTCCTAGCCAGGGAAGACACCACACTAATAAGACAATAAAAGTGGGTTTCAACACCCTTATACAGTCCATATACAGATACAAGTGCTCACAGAAGAGCAACGAATAACGGATACAGATCCGGATGCATAATTAGTATAAATACCAACCGCCCAACCTCGTATATCGGCTCAATCTCATACTATGCTTCTGGAAGCATCATCCAACAAGGTTCGAGCCTAGTACGCCAAAGCAGCATCGTACCTGTTGTACCTGTTTCAACAGAAACAGCCCCCACACAGGGTGAGCACACTCCAACTCAATATTCGATCACAAATCAACATACGAAATCATAATGCAACAATTTAGATTATTCAAACTCATAAAATATACTCCCTGTACAATTCCGAATCTGTATAGCTTCCACACACTGTTCCTGTTTCAAACTCACGCACTTCATAATGTCAAGTTTAGTATTGTCACTGAAAATGTAATACTCAACAACACTTATGAATTCAATACAATGACAATATATTATTTATGCTCAAACATAAATAGTTCAACATCAATGTGAACCTGGTTATCCCAATGTAACCCTGGTTATCCCACCATCTCATTCTCATACTTTCTCATATCACTCATGCCCACGGCATCACTACTCAACAAGTAAAATTGGACCACGTACCACTACGTGTCCCCCATAACTCGTATATTAAACTCAATTATTAAAGTCAAACACTTACCTGAATCATCATATTCAAATTTGCATGTATACATGAATGTATAGATACTAGATATACCTGCTCGTACGTCACCACGTACCTTATAGTAGACAATATGAACAAGCTATCATCAACGTCCGAAGTCTCCTGTAGAGTCTATACCAAACATCAATTCAATATTAGCTCATAATCCGAGCAATGAACATCCATCAAATAGTTCTTACTTTCAATTCCATATCACAAATCAATAACTCAATGTTATGAATCAAATCATAATCAATACTTTGGATGCACACATCCTCACATTAATCATGATATAACATTGTTAATGCAAAACCCCATCATCTCCCACCATCCGCTACATTACACACATGATGCGGGATACACACACCCATACGTGCAAGATCACGCCTAACTCACATAGTAGTTCAATAGACACGCAAGTTCAACAGAGGGAAAGAAAGTGCAAGGGTGTATGTATAATAATATACAACTAGTGTCTAACTAAAACAATCCAATTAAGCCAATTAACATGCTCCAAATATTCAAACCCACCCCGAGGTGGTTCAAACCAAGACATGAAAGAAAGGGTCCATGTAGATCAGAGATTCTACCCCTTTAATCCAATTCCCTTAATCCCAACATAAAGTCATTTATTTGAAGAAATTCAACTTTAACAAATTAAAGATGCATTGGATTCCAAATTCTTGATTTAGAACTCACTATAAGATTAGTGACTCAACAAGGTGACATAAATCGATAACACATGCTATGCTATCCAATTGAGCATAAATATCACCATAACTCTATTCCATGTCAACACATACTAGCATGAATCTAGTCTTCACCTTTTAACAACAATGACACTAAATCACGACATTTAATCACCAATTCATTTTCAACAATTATCCGTTCAATAATGTGAGCCCCCATCAACTTCCAACAATCTAAACATTGCTCATGCTATCCCATTCCCAATCACAATACTTCAATACATGAAGAAATACATACATACACACCATTTTCACCCACAAACACATGCTGGACACACACACACACGCAGAAACACACACACGCACACACACTGCTGCACACACTTGCACACACTCGAACACACACATTGGAAACCCTACCAATATGTTAGCAAAATCGAACCAAAGCTCCATAAAAAAATCGAGGGATTTCAGGGGAAAAACGGTTGAAGGATGAGGAGAAATACCCACAAAAAAAATCGGAAGGAAATCGTCCCAAAATCGGACGAAATCGCGATTTTGAACCGCTGCGCTTCCTTGCGAGATTCGAACGAAATACGTGACGAAACTTCACGTTCTTGGTATGGAAAGAAGCGCCTGGAAGAGACGAAGGCGATGGCGGTTCGGACGCGCCGTAAGAAGCTCGGACGGCGGCGGGCGCGCGCGTTTAGCGGCGAAGGGTCGAGCAGCAGCGAAGGAAAGAAGGGTTCGGGTCTTTGTGCGTTTTTTTACACGTTAAAATGTGTGTCCGAAAATACCCAACATAACATATTTATTTTTTGTATCCTTGCCCGGTTTTGTACATCGAAGTGTCACCGGTGCACTGATAAATTAAATTTACAACTACCAATCGGGATTTATACACACTCCAAAAACCCAAAACTTAAATTCTTCATTTTAATTAATTTATCTCCAAAATATTATCGGAGTATATTTTACAATCTCGAAATATTTTATGATCCGATTAACTTGCCAGTTGACCTCCACTTGGTCAATTCCACTTCTAATTAATTAATTAATTCTAAAATTAATTATCACAAAAATCCAAATCATATTTAGTCCAACAAATTATTAATTCTAAAATTAATTATCACAAAAATCCAAATCATATTTAGTCCAACAAATGATTATAGTAAATCTGGACATCACAATTCTCCCCAACATATAAAATTTCGTCCTCGAAATTTCAACGCATGCTTACCATAAAACCAACTGTAAACTTCACGTACCGTCTATAGCTCAAGATAGTGACTTTACCATTCGTAGGATGACAGTCATCGGAATCATCGTGGCTCACACATGTGCCCCATTGCACCAATGATAGCAAGAAGTGTTTAACCGTCAAGCTTCTTTGTCATATCTCACTACCTGTGTACTTCCATCGACACAAATCCATTGCACAATCTTATTTCCCGTCATATACTTTCATCACAGTACCCATCATATAATCTCGTTAAATCATGCAATCCATGCTTTCATGTATATTCAAGAATATATGACAATACATCAACATTTATCTTAATTAACTTCATACCTGTGTCGTTGCAAATGTATGCAACTTATCCGCACATCATCACCATCGTCCGTATGAAGTAACGGTACTCTTGAGCCTTTATGCATCAATCTTTCATATATCATCTCCTGGATATTATATGGTGCAAGGTATTGACTAGAAAACCCATTAGTCATTCTCACATACGTATATACACATTATACACACCAATAGCCACAGACCATCAGTATCAAATCATGATAAATGGCTTAACACCAATATTTTCATGTCACGATTATACTCATCTAACACAAGGCATCAACATCAATATCGAATAGGTCGTGACATACCTTTGTAGATGGAATCATCTACAATACACAATGGCATCATAATATCATGTTAATCACAGTACTCACATACTCTTAAGTATCAACATTTCCACATTACTTTACCCAATTATTATCTGTCATAGGACAAGTACAAAATAATCTTGTTAGTATTTCTCAAATACTAGTAACATAACACGTACCTTGTCATTTACGCATTTCGATATTCATAATGTTTCTGTCATCAAACATTAATTCCCTGCCTCAGAAGTTTCTCGCAGTTCTATACACAACATGCTACTGCACACTATCACATAGGGTGATTGAAATTTAACACAAGAATAAATTGCATGCTTCAATGACGCAATTTATATCAATCTTTAACTCATCCTCGAAACATATAATTCATTAATCATGAATATTCACAATGAACACATGTCCACACACGACATTCGTAGTAATCACGCGTCATCCCGTGACATACTCATGCCATCCCGTGACACACTCATTAAACTCATGTCTATCTGATGGTATTCTATTCAACATAGTAGGTGATTAATCAATTATTAATCCTACCACATACAAAGCTAGCATGCTTTCACAACAATAATTATCGTCACAAAATGATTAACATCTATTTTCAATATCTCATCACTATACACCGTAGATATGAGAGTTCACAGAGGTTACACCCCTTCTTGCCTTATCACCGCAACAAAATATGAATGACACATCTAGGTTCCACTTCAATTCCATTATCAACTTTTCTACATGTACGTGATTTCAAAATCAATATGAATCAACAAAATAACTCGAATCAACATATATCAATATGTTCAACCAACTGAAACGGTTTACCTCGATACTTTGTCCTCCTAGATCGATCCAATATCCTCTTGGGCCTAAATCACGTATACCCAATGAGCAATAACATAAATGTACATAGCACAACTTCTATTGCCATCTGCAATCAAAGCATCCTCAATACCCATTGCTAACACAATTGCGCTACAACAGCATTCATCGCTAATCACAATAGTGGTACTAAAAATATTCATTGCTAACACAATAGCAACACATCAATCTTCATCGCCCTACGGCGGTACATAATACTCATCGCCAACGCTGGCATACATAATATCCATAATCACAATGAATATACATTCTTAAAACAATAAGATGTAATAACACTTACTGTACACAGTTGATCCACACTTGATCCTTAAAATTGTCCCTACTCTCAACATAAATATTCCACAAAATATGATTTCATATCAATACACAAATTGATATACTCACCATCAACCGAATAGCGATGAGACGTCGCAATATATATAATCGGCGGCAAGAACCATCGCCATGGAATCAGCGGAATGCACCATCGTTAAACACATGTCTGGCAGCATGAGCCATCGCCATTGACATAGTGGAAAGAGGCATCGCTATACATGTACCCGGCGGCATAAACCATCGCCAATCAATATAGCGGAATGAGACATCGCTATCAATATATCTGGCGGCATGAACCATCGCCAACCAATATACGGAATGAGACATCGCTATCACTACACGTGGCGGCATGAACCATCGCCAACCAATATAGCGGAATGAGACATCGCTATCAATACACGTGGCGGCATGAACCATCGCCAACCAATATAGCGGAATGAGACATCGCTATCAATACACGTGGCGGCATGAACCATCGCCAACCAATATAGCGGAATGAGACATCGCTATCAATACACGTGGCGGCATGAACCATCGCCAACCAATATAGCGGAATGAGACATCGCTATCAATATCGATAATGTGGTTGTTCCGGTCTTGTTATAGCAGCGGAATTTTAGGACCCCTCGCTTCGACATATAGCGGCATCATATGATATCCCTCGCTTAGACATGACAGCGGCAAATATCATACTACCATCGCTTCATATGACAGCGGCAAATACCTCCCTCGCTCGAATATAACAACTACCGGAACTTCCACTAGCTCCATGTACCTGCATCCAGGTTAATACAACAGTTCACAATATAATGATCGATATCACGTTCTAGTTATAACCACAATATTCCACATTAATCACTAGAATTGTGACTGTTCCGGTCCCAATACAACAGCGGAATTTTAGGACCCCTCGCTTCGACATATAGCGGCATCATGTGATATCCCTCGCTTCGACAATGACAGCGGCATGTTACCTCGCTTAGACATGACAGCGGCAAATATCATACTACCATCGCTTCATATGACAGCGACAAGTACCTCCCTCGCTCGGAGATAAAGGCTACCGGAACATTCATCAATTCCCATCACATTAATCAAACACAATAGTTGATTCCATTATCACAGTATATCACAATCATTTCACATATACCATCACATGTAAGGATTCACTATCCACAATATACATAATCAAAGGTGTAACACGTTTTACCGTCCGAAGCCCGTACGTTTCACCTTTCCTGATTTTTCCTACAACATCCGATCCCTTAACACATAATAGATGAAGTGCTAGACATCACCATTAATGCCATCCCATCGCATTCTACACGATTCCTGCAATTACAATGATTAGCAACACCACTTTTCATATCATAAAAGCACATAAACAACTAGTTGTGTCATACAACATTAATGCCATCATGCATAAATATGTGCTATCAATAACTTCCTAGGCCCTTAACAGCCCCAAAGAGCAACCACTGCTCTGATACCACTAATGTAAGGCCCCAACACTTAAACTCGCCATTTGTTCATTTATGACGTTGTATGTGTATAAATTTGTTCATTTTCTTTTCATTCTTTAAAAAGAATCATTACATGTTTTCCATAATCCCATGACATAACCAATGTTCAACATTATATGATCATCTCGACCAACAAATAGACTCAGGGGTTTCACCCAAAACCATCCCCATTACACCACTTTTACATTGTGGGTTTTTATAAAAATTTGGGCAGAGTCTCTCCACAAACTGAGCTATCCGAAAATAAAAACACATCACATTATATAACTCCCGACCAGGGACAACACAATACCAAACAGAATACAGAAACACTACGTAAATTCCTAGCCAGGGAAGACACCACACTAATAAGACAATAAAAGTGGGTTTCAACACCCTTATACAGTCCATATACAGATACAAGTGCTCACAGAAGAGCAACGAATAACGGATACACATCCGGATGCATAATTAGTATAAATACCAACCGCTCAACCTCGTATATCGGCTCAATCTCATACTATGCTTCTGAAAGCATCATCCAACAAGGTTCGAGCCTAGTACGCCAAAGCAGCATCGTACCTGTTGTACCTGTTTCAACAGAAACAGCCCCCACACAGGGTGAGCACACTCCAACTCAATATTCGATCACAAATCAACATACGAAATCATAATGCAACAATTTAGATTATTCAAACTTATAAAATATACTCCCTGTACAATTCCGAATCTGTATAGCTTCCACACACTGTTCCTGTTTCAAACTCACGCACTTCATAATGTCAAGTTTAGTATTGTCACTGAAAATGTAATACTCAACAACACTTATGAATTCAATACAATGACAATATATTATTTATGCTCAAACATAAATAGTTCAACATCAATGTGAACCTGGTTATCCCAATGTAACCCTGGTTATCGCACCATCTCATTCTCGATACTTTCTCATATCACTCATGCCCACCGCATCACTACTCAACAAGTAAAATTGGACCACGTACCACTACGTGTCCCCCATAACTCGTATATTAAACTCAATTATTAAAGTCAAACACTTACCTGAATCATCATATTCAAATTTGCATGTATACATGAATGTATAGATACTAGATATACCTGCTCGTACGTCACCACGTACCTTATAGTAGACAATATGAACAAGCTATCATCAACGTCCGAAGTCTCCTGTAGAGTCTATACCGAACATCAATTCAATATTAGCTCATAATCCGAGCAATGAACATCCATCAAATAGTTCTTACTTTCAATTCCATATCACAAATCAATAACTCAATATTATGAATCAAATCATAATCAATACTTTGGATGCACACATCCTCACATTAATCATGATATAACATTGGTAATGCAAAACCCCATCATCTCCCACCATCCGCTACATTACACACATGATGCGGGATACACACACCCATACATGCAAGATCACGCCTAACTCACATAGTAGTTCACTAGACACGCAAGTTCAACAGAGGGAAAGAAAGTGCAAGGGTGTATGTATAATAATATACAACTAGTGTCTAACTAAAACAATCCAATTAAGCCAATTAACATGCTCCAAATATTCAAACCCACCCCGAGGTGGTTCAAACCAAGACATGAAAAAAGGGTCCATGTAGATAAGAGATTCTACCCCTTTAATCCAATTCCCTTAATCCCAACATAAAGTCATTTATTTGAAGAAATTCAACTTTAACAAATTAAAGATGCATTGGATTCCAAATTCTTGATTTAGAACTCACTATAAGATTAGTGACTCAACAAGGTGACATAAATCGATAACACATGCTATGCTATCCAATTGAGCATAAATATCACCATAACTCTATTCCATGTCAACACATACTAGCATGAATCTAGTCTTCACCTTTTAACAACAATGACACTAAATCACGACATTTAATCACCAATTCATTTTCAACAATTATCCGTTCAATAATGTGAGCCCCCATCAACTTCCAACAATCTAAACATTGCTCATGCTATCCCATTCCCAATCACAATACTTCAATACATGAAGAAATACATGCATACACACCATTTTCACCCACAAACACATGCTGGACACACACACACACGCAGAAACACACACACGCACACACACTGCTGCACACACTTGCACACACTCGAACACACACATTGGAAACCCTACCAATATGTTAGCAAAATCGAACCAAAGCTCCATAAAAAAATCAAGGTATTTCAGGGGAAAAACGGTTGAAGGATGAGGAGAAATACCCACAAAAAAATCGGAAGAAAATCGTCCCAAATCGGACGAAATCGCGATTTTGAACCGCTGCGCTTCCTTGCGAGATTCAAACGAAATACATGACGAAACTTCACGTTCTTGGTATGGGAAGAAGCGCCTGGAAGAGACGAAGGCGATGGCGGTTCGGACGCGCCGGAAGAAGCTCGGACGGCGGCGGGCGCGCGCGTTTAGCGGCGAAGGGTCGAGCAGCAGCGAAGGAAAGAAGGGTTCGGGTCTTTGTGCGTGTTTTTACACGTTAAAATGTGTGTCCGAAAATACCCGACATAACATATTTATATTTTTGTATCCTTGCCCGGTTTTGTACATCGAAGTGTCACCGGTGCACTGATAAATTAAATTTACAACTACCAATCGGGATTTATACACACTCCAAAAACCCAAAACTTAAATTCTTCATTTTAATTAATTTATCTCCAAAATATTATCGGAGTATATTTTACAATCTCGAAATATTTTATGATCCGATTAACTTGCCAGTTGACCTCCACTTGGTCAATTCCACTTCTAATTAATTAATTAATTCTAAAATTAATTATCACAAAAATCCAAATCATATTTTGTCCAACAAATGATTAATTCTAAAATTAATTATTACAAAAATCCAAATCATATTTAGTCCAACAAATGATTATAATAAATCTGGACATCCCAACGGTAACATGTACTTTATCTTTGTCTTTTTGACACATGATGAATGCAATGTGATGCATTAAGAGTTTGATACATGTTATTATGCATTGTTGTTGCATATTATGCATTGTTGTTGCATATTGTGCGGTGGAATATAGAGGTGTATTCCCGAGTCAAGAGAGATCACAGTGTATGTTTAATGCTTATGCTTGTTCTGTAGTAATGAAGCGGGGAGGATTGTACCGCTCATTATGAGGTTCTGTAGTAATGAAGCGGGGAGGATTGTACCGCTCATTATGAGATTCTGTAGTAATGAAGCGGGGAAGATTGTACCGCTCATTATGAGTTTATGTAGTAATGAAGCGGGGAGGATTGTACCGCTCATTATGAGTTGTGGAAGCATGAAGCATTAACATAACTGTTGATATATGACTCAAAAGATATGTAAAGAAAGAGGTGATATGTCATGACATTACTAAAGGATCCATAATTTCATATAATGTGTTATTATGAGTTATGGTACAGGGACAACCAATGGGCGTTGTAAATGCTTGGAAATACAGGAAGTGCTTTGTATTTATGATTTGTGCATTTACGCTTTACATTCATATTATGTTGAATATGAATTATGATATGCTCATGTGTTGGGGGTTGTCTTTGTAGGTGCTTTTGTTGACGAGAACCAGGGTCGGGGTTGATATGCTGAGCTGTAAGGAGTGCTACAGGATTAGCATGTTAGAGAAAAATTTTGTATAGCTTCTACTGAGTAGAGTAAGACTATAATGTAGTACCCTTGTAGGAATTTGTGTTATTCCTTTTGAAACATTTTGGTACTGTAATCTCTAAAGCTCAGGTTAATCAACACGGCACGTTACTCTGATATATTCACATGAATGTTTAGTTCTCTAAATTGCACCTTTGTACCTGATAAGATAACGGGGTCTTACATTTAGTGGTATCAGAGCAGTGGTTAGATAACCAGGGAAGAGTGAAGGGTAGCCTTTAGAAACAAGTTGGCTAGGTATTCATTTGGGCATGCTTATGCATGTGATGCATATGGTTGTATAAGTGTTATACTAACATGCTTTGAATATGATACTCTTGTTATCTAACGGCTTATATTATGAACTGCTTTTGGTATTGTTGTTAACTCTTGTGTTACAGCATGGCTGAGATTAATCCGGAGAACCCCAATGAGGAGGTAGGGGATATGGACAGTAGGAATGCCAGTATCGCTCAGCTGAATCCTTTACCACCACCTGCTGTGGGCGTGGAGCCCAGTGTACAGATGTTACTGCCAGGGGAGCTCAGTTTGAAGCAGTTTCTGAGTTTCCATCCTCCCATGTTTGAGGGGATTGAGTCTGGTGAAGTAGCCGAGGAGTGGTTGGAGCGTATAGAGCAAATACTTGTGACTGCACCCTATGCACGCACGGCATGGCTGAGGTTAGCCGAGTTTCAGATGGCTAAGAAGCCTGCTATGTGGTGGAAGACCACCGTGATGGAGCTGAGAGCTCTAGGTATGGCAGTTGACTGGACTGTATTCCGGACCCGGTTCCTTAACCGGTATTTCTCTGCAGCTGCCAGACAATTAAAGGAAGACGAGTTCAATGCTTTGAAGCAGGGTAGCATGTCAGTGTCAGACTACGCTATGCAGTATTCCTCACTGCTGAGGTATGTACCTCATATCGCTGTGAGCAGCCATGCAAAGATGAGGAACTTTCTGAAGGGATTGAGGCCAGAGCTATTTGATCGGGTTGTCTCCAACAACCCCAGCTCATTTGATGACGCCCTGACACGGGCAGAGTTGGCGGAGATTGCGGTGGGCGCGTATAAGGATGATGTACCCCCTTCAGTACCACCGCCGAGGCCTGTTGCTGATAGTTTGAGGCCACGAGGGGATCTGTTCAAGGCTCGTGGGCCTCATCATCTTCCATATTTGGTGGGAAGAAGTCTCAGGGTCAGAAGCAGAACAATCGGGGACCCACACAGGAGAGCAAGACAGGGGGAAGCAGGTGTAACAACTGTGGAGGATGGCACACGTCACGTGACTGCCAGGGTTGCTATGTTTGTGGCAAGGTGGGCCACTTGGCTCGAGGTTGCCCCGATCAGAGAGCACCACAGAGACAGGCAGACTCTGGGCCGAATAGGCCAAGGTTTGATGCTGGCAGGGCACCACAGAGACAGCAGTTCGCACCTCGACCGCAGGGAGGTCAGACGGCAGGACCGCCGCAGGGTCAGGTGTATGCACTGACTAGGGAGCAGGCTGAGGCAGCCCCAGAGGAGGTCATTGCTGGTACGTGCCATTTATTTACGTACCCTGCACTTATATTGATAGATACAGGTGCTTCCCATTCTTTTGTATCTACCGCTTTTGTGGAGAGGCACCGCTTGTGCTCGTCTCTGTTACCCACGCCTCTCATGGTCTCGACACCCACGGGGAAGCATGTGATTGCGGATCGGCTGTTGTCTGATTGCCTCATTTATTTTGAGGGCAATGATCTGAGGACTGATCTGATTCAGTTAGAGATGGCAGACTTTGAGTGTATTATCGGCATTGATGTATTGAGCAGATACCGAGCTGTGGTAGACTGTCGGCAGAGGATAGTACGTTTCCTGTCTGATCAGGGGTTCCAGTGGACTTTCTATGGGGACGACTCTCGTCCAAAGATTCTGGCAATATCAGCGGTTAAGATGGCGCGATTATTGGAGCGCGGCCACACAGGTTACATCATTTATGCCATGGATGTATCTGAGGAAAAGGAAGTGAGAGCCGAGGACATACCGGTTGTGGCAGAGTTCATTGATGTGTTCCCAGATGAGATTCCAGGGTTTCCGCCTGTTAGAGACGTTGAGTTTGCCATTGAGCTACTGCCGGGGACTCCTGCTATTTCTCGTGCCCCATGTAGGATGGCACCGGCAGAGCTGAGAGAGCTGAAGGTACAGTTACAGGAGCTCCTTGACAAGGGATACATTCGTCCTAGTGTATCGCCTTGGGGTGCACCAGTCTTGTTCGTGAAAAAGAAGGATGGTTCAATGCGTCTGTGCATTGACTACAGGCAATTGAACAAGGCTACAGTGAAGAACAGATATCCACTTCCGAGGATTGATGATCTGTTCGACCAGCTTCAGGGTACAGAGGTGTACTCAAAGATAGATTTGAGGTCAGGCTATCACCAGGTGCGGGTTAGAGCTGGTGATGTCCAAAAGACGGCCTTTAGAACACGGTATGGACACTACGAGTTCTTAGTGATGCCATTCGGGGTGACGAATGCCCCTGCTACATTTATGAGCCTGATGAACATAGTATTTCAGGAGTACCTCGATCAGTTTGTGATCGTGTTCATTGATGACATCCTGGTCTATTCAAGGAGTGAGGAGGATCATGCCGATCATCTGAGGATAGTGCTCCAGATCCTCAGAGATCATCAGTTGTACGCCAAACTCAGCAAGTGTGAGTTTTGGCTGAGCAGTGTTGCATTCTTGGGCCATATCATATCACGAGAGGGGATATCAGTAGACCCGAGGAAGATAGAGGCAGTTATGGAGTGGTCTACCCCTAGATTAGTTTACGCTTTTTGGTATAAATTTCCATGTTTCAGGCAATTAGATGAAAGCGCGAGGAAATGAATAAAATAAGCTAAATAACGATTAAAAATACTCAAATGAGCCAACACTTCGAAGCATTGACAAAAATCTCGAGTGAGGAAAATTTGCTGTGGCCCAATCGATTCATTAGCAAAAGTGGGCATTCACGAATCGATCTCGAGGACTACATTCAGATTTTAAAAGTTAACATTATCACATGGAGGACCACATGGATCTCCTACTGAGAAGGAAAGTCACGTAACTTCATGCAAGATTCAGAGCACAACATACGGAAAGAAATTATGCAGCGTACAAGATTCAGATAATGCGCGACACATTAAAATCTGATTTGAAGACTTAAAGAGAAGCACGTGAGATAAAGAAGGAAACACACGTACATGAGCCATGAGGGTAAAGAAGAGAATTCATGCGACTCAGCATAACAAGGTCACGCCTCCTTTACCCTACAAGGAGGCGCCACCTCCATCTTTTGACGAGAACCTCACGTCACCACCTAAGAAATATTTTTTTCCTTCACCCTTCTCACCAACTTCACGTGAACTATATATCACACAACCACTATTCACGTCACTATTCATGACACTATTCACTCGAGACCAAAACTTTCTCCGTCATCTATCCAACCTTCAACCTTTTACCCTATGATTTTGGAACAACTCTAACAAGGCGATTAAAGCGACGATCGAGAAGGAAGCAAGAGAAGGAGCGAGGATCTACAACCGGAGTCGACGCTGGGAGTTTATTCTTACTTTTAAACTTTAGTTTAGTTTTATTTTGATTATATCATGCTTGGATTGTTGCAAGACATGTTTGAGTATTGGTATTTATTTATGAGTATGAACTAAGTTTATTTATCGAGGCTAGGCGAACCTTTGTTATGAACCTTCGATTTGATGATTTAATGATTGAATTCTTATAGTTCTTTGCGTATGTTTTATGTTCTTCATGCTTTTAGAGGATTGATCACCTTTGAATGATGTTAGTATCGTAATTGAGATCGAGAGATGATTTTATGATATTGAATTAATAACTCATACCATGGATTTCAGACCGAGATCGAGAGATGACGTCAAATACATGCGTGATAGCCATAGATATCTAGTAATTGAAAGTTAGGAGTTTTCATGGATCTTATGCAATATTGAGTTGTTAAATAAGTACACGAGAGTGACTTACTGCAATTTGATATTAGGTTTAATATAACTCGAGAGAGTATATTAGATAAATTTGGAGAACTCGTCACCTTAGAAATATTTGGATATTCAATCGAGAATTGTAGGGATTGCATTGGTGAGCCGACGTCTCGATAATCTTTTCTTGTGGATTTTCTCATTTACTTTTATTGACTTGGTTGGATTAGTAGCTTATTTTAATTAATTAGTCATCTAATTATTTAATTAATTATCGTAGGTTAAATATAGTCAAAAGTGTCTTATTTGGTACTTACTTGTTAGTCCCTGTGGGTTCGACAATCCGTATTCTTCCTATCTATACTAAAACTTGACATCGTGCACTTGCGGTAGAATCGCTAGAAATTACTGTTTAAAATAAAAGCGATCAAGTTTTTGGCGCCGTTGCCGGGGACTAACTTTAGTAATATCATACTAGGTTCTTTGACTGTAATTTAACTAATTTTTTTTTTCTTTTGTTTATATTTAATTCGAGAAAAATAAAAATTTAATTGTTTTTATTTGTTTTCCTTGCGAGGTACTTGTGATGCTTCATCAACAAGTCTTCACAAGATTTGCCCAACATTTTTCAGAGTCGGTTTATGCAGTGTGGGGAAGATTCAATGAATTGGCAGACACATTCCGGTATCACAACTTTTCGAACTATACTCTTCTACAATATTTCTTCGAAGGTTTGGATGCACAGACACAAGAATGGGTATTTAGCGGAGCACTGGTGACTGGGAGTCCCCTGGTTGATAGAGACGAGGACAGTGTGTTACACCTGTTCAATGATATGGAGGACTTTGATTATCACTGGTATTGTGATCCTTCACTACAAGGTTGGAGTCACCAATACCCACCGGAGCCTCACTACCCTATTGATACACCACAACTATTTGAACATCGCGAAGAGAGGAGAGATAGTTCTGTAGATGTCACAACTCAGTTAGAGGATACCTTATTGAGATTCATGGCATCAACTGAGAACAGTTTAGAGTGCCAAACCAACTCTATGCGCCACCTGGAACAGCAAATGGCGGTCCTTATGGAAACAATTTCAACAAGCTGCCAAGAGAAAGAGACGAGAGCTACAAATCAAGAGGCGACAAATCGAGTTTGGTTAGATGATGATGATCACTCAACCAACCAAGTTTGGGGGAGTGATCCTCCTAATGTGGAAGATGTTGGGATATGCCCTAAGACAAGTCATTAGATGATTGTTTAAGACATACAATGTTTATGGATTTATGAATGGCAATTCATTATTATATATTATTCTTTTAACTGTGCATTGTGAATTAATATATATGTTAATGTCCTTAGAATAATACTGTATTATTCTTAAAGATGTCCCTAGTCAAGAATTATCATGAATAGGGATAATGATAATACGTAGAGACTAGTATATGTTGATCGATGAATTGTTCATTGATATGAGATATCAAATCAACATATGGGTACATGTTAGAGAACGATGTACTGGACAGACCCACCATGAGAATGCAACATGGATAGTTATATGATCGTCATATGCAATTCTCATAGTGATAATAATGTATGTAATCCTTACGACTTGTGATCATCAGAGATCCCAACATAAGGAGTTATGTATCTTGATATCGTCAAACGTTACCCGTAACAGGGTAATCTATAAAGGCGACTATTGGATACACTACGAATTATGTAGAGGGATGTTGACTGATCGAGATAGGATTTGTCCCTTCTATATAACAGGAGATGTGTTTGGCCCTTGATCAAGTAAGAACTAAAATGCATGGCCATGCTCGAATGAGTCGATATGAGATATCGAGCTTATTCGTTTATTCTAGTTCTACTTGGGGATCAAGAAATAAAGATTGGATATACGAGTATGACTATTCCATGACTCGTGTTCAATCTAAACACAAAGGACAAAGGGATTAAGTTACATGATTAATATTATCACAAGTTCTAAAGGTTATGTCGAGTCATTGACATTCTTGTAATTTGGGTAGCATCGATGTGTTGCTAGATACCGCTCAATGCTTGCGACATAAAATGAGATTTTATGTCACTGCCAACATTACGAGATCCTATCGGGTCGCACAAAAGATTAAATCGATAAGGGAAATTAAATTCATTGGATGAATTAATTAATTAAGAAGAGTCTTAATTAAGTGATTAAAAGGTTTTAATTAAATCATGGGTTTGGGCCCATAAGACTTTAAGAAAGTCTTGAACCTTAATTAAAAGCCTTATAATATAAATAAGAGGTTTTGATTAATTGTTAATCATACTTTCATATCATTGTTTGATATCAAACCCTAGCCTCCACTTCAAGCTCCTCTCGGCCGCCTCTTCCTTCACTCCTCACGGCCGCCGTCGGTTGTGCTAGGGTTTTGGTTGGCCGTCGTTAATCGGTTTTGAACCGAGAGCTCGATTTTGGTTTAAGAACTTGTCTAGTAACTTGTTCTTAAATCCCCTTTCGATTTGATCGTGTGGATACCGTAGAGACGAAGGTGAAAACTTTCGTTTGTGACTCGGAGTTCGTTGGACGTGCTGCTCCGTGGAATCTGCTTCAAACACGCTACAAGGGTGAGACACTTGTTATTACTTAATCCGATATGATAACCTATGTATAGATCCGGTGTTAGTAATCCTAAAAATTTTAATTCCGCTGCGTTGTATGCTCTATGGATTACTTACAGTGGTATCAGAGCCGTGTACAAGGCTCATATCGGATTTATGTGATTAAATTGTGTTAATCATATTAGAATTAATATTGCATGCTAATTGAAACTGTTTAAATTCATATATGATATGAAATTAATTTTAGTTTATGAAAATCATCGTAGTAATTGTATTTGATATAATTGGCGAATAAAATTATTTATTCAGCATAAAAATTTCGGCCACCACCATCACAAATGTCACCATGGCTAGCCACATGAGGGCTAGGGTTTTCGAACCCTTGGCTCGAGATGGCTTAGTCGTTGTGGCTAATAATTGTGCATGGAAGTGTCGAATATTAATTAGGGTTTAGAACCCATTGGACGTGACGGCTAGCTCATGACGGCTAGGGTTTCGAACCCTAATAGCCGTGCATGGCTCGACCATCATCGCCTTATTTTCTATAGTTTTGATGCTTGGATGAGTTTTGAACTCCTTGACTCGATAATGGTTCACGCATGCATGGATTAGTAACTTTACCACATGAGAGCAAGGTTTTTCGAACCCTTAGCTCGAGATGGTTGAACGAACCCCGTGCATGGCATGACCGTGAATCGTGGCTAACAAATTCCAGCGTTTAAAACAAGATGGCTCGATAAAAGTGGATAAACGTGCGAGGCGGCTAGGGTTGGAACCCTAGCGCCGCCGCCGCATGAGCCATGGCTCGGCCATGGGCTAGGGTTTCGAACCCTAGGCCCACTATTGGTCCAGACGTGTGCCTCATGGTTCGAACCATGGTGGTTCGTGTTTTAGTCGCTTTAGTTCGTGGCATGTGATGTCCCGAGCGTACGATAATTTTTCAAAAATTATATTACAGTTTTAATTAGAATTAAATTTAAAATGTTTAGAATTTAATTAATTAAATGTTAATGCATGCTTTATGTGTTGTTTGAGCATGGTGCGTAGTTATAGCCATTTGACCTATTAGATAGGATTTGTGGATGTTTGTAATTTATAATACGACCTGCGTGTCGTGCCTTTCTCTATTTCATTCTATATGTAATCCCTCCCCTATGTTCCCCTCGAATGTGAATCGAGAAATTCTATATCTTGTAAATAGTGTAGTTTATTTTATTGATGGTGATCAATGAAGATGGAGCATCGTGCCGGGATGAGGAGGCCATTCACAAATTGGAGCCAAGGAAGGTGCTTGTGAAGTTACCTTAGGTTGACTCATAGGATTTTCTCATTGGCTTGAGAAAATCATTAGTAGGGGCTATAACCATGTCACGTTTAATTATGTATGTTGATGCATGATTTATCTTATGTTTTAGTTTGATAATAGTATTACACATATATGTAGATATGTATTCAACTATATATAGTGGACATATTTTAAATTATCAAATTAATCATGAGATCAATAAATCCCTCTAAAATATTAAGTTTTAGATGCCTTCCAAAATAAAAGTACTCGTCAATAACTTCGATTGTACATGTGTGGGTTTGCCAAAGCAAAGCACTGTGGCAATCTTAGTAAGGCGCAAAAGGATAAAAGTGATATCCGTCATACTTTAATTGGGTACGACTTAACTAGGTTATCTCAATAGGATTGGGAACCTAGAGGCATGGGTTGGATTATAATTCATTTAATGAATTGAACAAAGTGTTGTTCGTCCAACTATCCAAGAATTATATGTGATATAATTGACAAAGTGTTGTCTACCTAAATAACCGAGTCTTGGGCGATTAGCCAAAGCTAACTCAAGATTAGGCGAAATATGGATCTTGGCCCACTAAAGGTTTCGAGGGTTGATATTTTTTCAAACAAAATAGTGGGAGTATCATTTAATATAAGACCATGTTAAATGATTAAATCATAAACTTATTTTGCATATTTATATTGTAGATATCCATGGCAACTAACAACGTTACTAGCACTTTATCACTGCGATCGGTCCTTGAGAAGGACAAATTAAATGGGACGAATTTCCTAGACTGGCATAGGAACTTGAGGATAGTCCTCAAACAAGAAAAGAAACAATATGTCCTAGAGGAACCCTTACCCGCTGAGGAACCTCCCCTAACGGCTACAAGAACCGAAAAGGATGCCTACAAGAAGCATCAGAGTGACGCACTTGATGTTGGGTGCCTCATGCTTGCCACCATGAACTCTGAGCTTCAGAAGCAACATGAGGAAATGGAGGCGTTCGATATGATCGAACACTTAAAGCAGTTGTACCAACAGCAAGCTAGACAAGAGAGGTATGACGTCTCTAAAGCGTTATTCCAGTGCAGGATGGTAGAAGGAAGCTTAGTTGGAACTCATGTGCTCAAGATGATTGGGTACATTGAGAATCTGGACAAGCTAGGTTTTCCATTGGACCAAGAGTTGGCCACCGATGTGATCTTGCAATCGTTGCCTGACAGCTTCAGTCAATTTGTAGTAAATTACAATATGACTGACATAGAAAAGACTCTACCACAGTTGTTTGGTATGTTGAGAACATATGAAGCAAATACTAAGAAGACTAAGGCCACAAATGTCCTTATTGTGAATAAGGGCAAAGGAAGGGCCAAAGCTAAAGGCAACAAGAAAGCAAAGAAAGTCTTTGCTAAATCTAAGCCAAAGTCTTCTGCACTAAAGCCAAAGGGAGGGATAGCAAAGGAAGGGAACTGTTCCATTGCGGTGAGACCGGCCATTGGAAAAGGAACTGCAAAGTATATCTGGAGGATCTAAAGAAAGGAAGTGTGACTTCCGCTTCAGGTATTTTTGTTATAGAAGTCAATTTATCTACTTCTTCATCATGGGTATTAGATACTGGATGTGGATCTCACATTTGTGTAAATGTGCAGGATCTCAAAAGGAGTAGGACATTGGCGAAAGGTGAAGTTGATCTCCGAGTTGGAAATGGAGCAAGAGTTGCTGCATTAGCTATAGGAGATTATCATTTAGCTTTACCTTCTGGTTTATCACTGATTTTGAAAGATTGTTATTTTGTGCCTTCTATTACTAAAAACATAATGTCTATTTCTTGTTTGGACAAGTATGGTTTTTCATTTATAATAAAGGACAATTGTTGTTCTATTTATTTAAATGATATGTTTTATGCTAGTGCACAAATGGTGAATGGTCTTTATGTATTAAATCTTGATATGCCTATCTATAACATAAATACTAAAATGATTAAAAATAATGATTGTAATCCGACTTATCTCTGGCACTGTCGCTTGGGCCACATAAACGAGAACCGCATATCTAAACTTCATAAGGATGGAGTATTAGATTCATTTGATTTTGAATCATATGAAACATGCGAATCTTGTTTAATAGGCAAGATGACTAAAGCCCCTTTCAAGGGACATGTTGAAAGGGCAAATGTTTTATTGGGACTAATACATAGTGATGTATGTGGACCAATAAGTACACAAGCTAGAGGTGGTTTTCAATACTTCGTTACATTTACTGATGACCTCAGTAGATATGGGTATGTGTACCTAATGAAACATAAACATGAAACCTTTGAAAAGTTCAAAGATTTCAAGAATGAAGTACAAAACCAACTTGGCAAAAGTATCAAAATCCTTCGATCAGATCGAGGAGGTGAATACTTAAGCCAAGAGTTTCATGACTATCTAAAGGAGTGTGGGATAGTCCCACAACTCACTCCTCCGTATACTCCACAATGGAATGGTGTATCCGAGAGGAGAAATCGAACCTTGTTAGACATGGTTAGATCAATGATGAGTCATGCAGATCTTCCGATATCGTTTTGGGGACACGCTCTAGAAACAGCAATTTTCTTACTGAACCGTGTTCCATCTAAATCAGTGGAAAAGACACCATATGAGATACGAACTGGGAAGTGTCCTAGTATGTCTTTTATGAAGATTTGGGGTTGTGAGGCTTTCGTTAGACGTCACGCCACTAACAAACTTGGACCCAAATCTGATAAGTGTTTATTTGTGGGGTATCCTAAGGAAACGAAAGGGTACTATTTCTATTATCCCACCGAGAACAAAGTAGTTGTTGCTCGGACTGGTGTATTTCTTGAAAGAGAATTTATTTCTAGAAAAACTAGTGGGAGAAAAATAGAACTTAGTGAAGTTCAACCACAAGAAAACACTGAACCTGAGATTGAGATGGAAACAGAGCAGGCACCACAAGCTGTTGTGGAAGAAGCACCTGCTCAAGAGACACAAGCCCAGCGTAGGTCTGTAAGAGAACACCGGGAGCCACAGAGATATGGATTTCTTGTGACTCAACAAGGTGACTTACTACTTATTGATGAGGATGAGCCGTCATCTTATCAACAAGCTATAATGGGCAATGATTCTGAGAAATGGCAAGAGGCCATGAAATCTGAGATGGAATCCATGTATGCAAACCAAGTATGGACTTTGGTTGATCCACCTGAAGGGGTACGACCCATAGGGTGCAAATGGATTTTCAAGAAAAAGACCGATATGGATGCTAACGTACAAACCTATAAAGGTCGGCTGGTTGCAAAAGGATTCAAACAAATTCATGGTATTGACTATGATGAAACCTTTTCACCAGTGGCCATGGTTAAATCCATTAGGATCTTACTTGCAATAGCTGCATTTCATGATTATGAAATCTGGCAGATGGATGTCAAAACAGCTTTCCTTAATGGAAATCTGCTCGAGGATGTGTACATGACACAGCCCGAGGGTTTTGTCGATCCAAAGGATGCTGGAAAGATATGCAAGCTACAACGATTCATTTATGGATTGAAGCAAGCTTCTCGGAGTTGGAATCTTCGTCTTGATGATGCAATCAAAGAGTTTGGTTTTATCAAAAATGAAGATGAACCTTGTGTCTACAAGAAGGTCAGTGGGAGCGTAATCATTTTCCTAGTGTTGTATGTAGATGACATACTTCTTATTGGAAATGATATCCCTACCTTGCAATCTGTAAAGATTTGGCTAGGGAACTGCTTTTCGATGAAAGACTTAGGAGAAGCCACCTATGTATTAGGAATCAAGATCTATAGAGATAGATCGAGAAGGCTTCTTGGTCTAAGTCAAAGTACATACACAGACAAGGTGCTTAAAAGGTTTAGCATGCAAGAATCCAAGAAAGGATTCGTGCCTATGACACATGGTATTTATCTCTCGAAGGAACAGTGTCCTTCAACTCCATATGAGAGACAACGCATGAGTAAGATTCCATACGCGTCAGCTATTGGATCTATCATGTATGCCATGATATGTACTCGTCCCGATGTATCGTATGCTTTGAGCATGACGAGCAGATATCAAGTTGATCCAGGTGAAGGTCACTGGATTGCTGTCAAGAATATCCTAAAGTACTTGAGAAGGACTAAGGATACATTCTTGATTTATGGAGGTGAGGAAGAGCTCAATGTAATGGGTTACACTGATGCAAGCTTCCAAACCGACAAAGATGATTTTCGATCGCAATCTGGATATGTGTATTGCCTGAATGGAGGTGCTGTGAGCTGGAAGAGTTCAAAGCAAGAAACAGTAGCCGATTCTACAACGGAAGCTGAGTATATTGCTGCCTCGGATGCAGCAAAGGAAGCTGTTTGGATGAGGAAGTTCATTTCTGAACTTGGAGTGGTGCCTAGCATTAAAGATCCGATAGAACTCTATTGTGACAACAATGGAGCGATCGCATTGGCTAAGGAACCAAGATCTCACCAAAGATCCAAGCACATACTTAGACGTTTCCATTTCATTCGAGAAATCGTTGAAGGGGAGATGTTAAAATATGCAAAGTACCAACAGATGATAATGTATCTGACTCATTGACGAAGCCGCTGTCACAGCAGAAGCATGATCGTCATACTAGATCTCTAGGCATTAGGTATATGTCTGAGTGGTCTTAGTGCAAGTGGGAGATTTGTTGGGATATGCCCTAAGACAAGTCATTAGATGATTGTTTAAGACATACAATGTTTATGGATTTATGAATGGCAATTCATTATTATATATTATTCTTTTAACTGTGCATTGTGAATTAATATATATGTTAATGTCCTTAGAATAATATTGTATTATTCTTAAAGATGTCCCTAGTCAAGTATTATCATGAATAGGGATAATGATAATACGTAGAGACTAGTATATGTTGATCGATGAATTGTTCATTGATATGAGATATCAAATCAACATATGGGTACATGTTAGAGAACGATGTACTGGACAGACCCACCATGAGAATGCAACATGGATAGTTATATGATCGTCATATGCAATTCTCATAGTGATAATAATGTATGTAATCCTTACGACTTGTGATCATCAGAGATCCCAACATAAGGAGTTATGTATCTTGATATCGTCAAACGTTACCCGTAACAGGGTAATCTATAAAGGCGACTATTGGATACACTACGAATTATGTAGAGGGATGTTGACTGATCGAGATAGGATTTGTCCCTTCTATATAACAGGAGATGTGTTTGGCCCTTGATCAAGTAAGAACTAAAATGCATGGCCATGCTCGAATGAGTCGATATGAGATATCGAGCTTATTCGTTTATTCTAGTTCTACTTGGGGATCAAGAAATAAAGATTGGATATACGAGTATGACTATTCCATGACTCGTGTTTATCTAAACACAAAGGACAAAGGGATTAAGTTACATGATTAATATTATCACAAGTTCTAAAGGTTATGTCGAGTCATTGACATTCTTGTAATTTGGGTAGCATCGATGTGTTGCTAGATACCGCTCAATGCTTGCGACATAAAATGAGATTTTATGTCACTGCCAACATTACGAGATCCTATCGGGTCGCACAAAAGATTAAATCGATAAGGGAAATTAAATTCATTGGATGAATTAATTAATTAAGAAGAGTCTTAATTAAGTGATTAAAAGGTTTTAATTAAATCATGGGTTTGGGCCCATAAGACTTTAAGAAAGTCTTGAACCTTAATTAAAAGCCTTATAATATAAATAAGAGGTTTTGATTAATTGTTAATCATACTTTCATATCATTGTTTGATATCAAACCATAGCCTCCACTTCAAGCTCCTCTCGGCCGCCTCTTCCTTCACTCCTCACGGCCGCCGTCGGTTGTGCTAGGGTTTTGGTTGGCCGTCGTTAATCGGTTTTGAACCGAGAGCTCGATTTTGGTTTAAGAACTTGTCTAGTAACTTGTTCTTAAATCCCCTTTCGATTTGATCGTGCGGATACCGTAGAGACGAAGGTGAAAACTTTTGTTTGTGACTCGGAGTTCGTTGGACGTGCTGCTCCGTGGAATCTGCTTCAAACACGCTACAAGGGTGAGACACTTGTTATTACTTAATCCGATATGATAACCTATGTATAGATCCGGTGTTAGTAATCCTAAATATTTTAATTCCGCTGCGTTGTATGCTCTATGGATTACTTACAGAAGATTCAAAGGAACTTGAGCCTCTTCAAGAGATTGAGCATACTTCAGAGATGTCATCCGAGGAGTTCCCATATGAAGATGAATCGAGTGTGATGTTGGAGAAGGAAGAGACTTGCGAAGATTCTGATTTAAGTCCATCGATGGAGACATGTTCTATGCCATATGTGGATCCGTATTTTCCATCGATGCCAACTTCACCGCACTACATCCTGAAAGAGATAAAGCCGAGTCAAGAATCATTCTCCCATTCCTACCACTTCAAGATGAATGTTGTTGGAGCGACGAGCGTACACTGCTACAATCTTGCCAATCTTGAGGGCATACTGAATGAAGACCCATTAGTGGTATCATACGATACTTACTATGGGCGGCAGCCGCTCTTTGATGGTTGCTTCTGATGGTCAAGTCGACGACTAAAAATCAGCGCTTCTTGGGAGGCAACCAAGCGTATCCTTTTGCCATTTAGTTTTGTTTATTTTTAGTTTTTGCATTTAGTTTGTTTATCTCTCGTGTCGACTATTTTATTTACATTCTTCTCTTGCTAGGTACTCAGTTGGAGCGATGAACCCTACAACATTGGAGCTTTCAAAAGCGAATCTTCCTCAACCCTCATGCAAGCGTCTTGATCAGGGGAGTTCACTGTTTCCCTCTTGATTCTTTTAAACATTGAGGGCAATGTTTGATTTAAGTTTGGGGGAGTAGTAGCTTGCATGTTTCACTTGTTTTAACCACATGTTGTGTGCTTAAATGACACTTGAATCGTCCGATTATTATGAGCTAAAAAAAATAAAAAAAAATTATGAGTTCAAACTTGAGAAAAGAATGAATTATAGTAGTGACTATTCAATGAGGATTTTGATCTCACTATGCATATGAACTTGATTTGTGATTGGACTTGTACATGAATATCCTAATTTGAGTTAGCATGTCAAGAATGAGGAATACTTTGAGCACAATGAGTCAGATCTTGTGGATTGCATGTTTTGAATAGTGATAATTGTTGTGAACTTGATGATTTGTCTTGAGCATCTTAGAGTTATCCTAGAACTTATTTGATGATGACACTTTGAGGCGAAATTTTATAGTTACAAACTTGACTTGGAAATGATCTAGGCGATCTTTGAAACGTTTGAGCCTTTCAAGCTTACCATGATTCATATCAATCCCTAGTGTCCCATTTGAGCTTTATTGAAAAAAGAATGGTATATGCATTGCATATAATTAGACCACATTCGACATTCTTGGCAAACTCATTATACTTACCCTTATTTGAGCCTAAATGAAAAAAGTTATCCTTACCCTAAGGGAGTATAATGAATATAGTTTGATGCACTTGAATTGTTATATCTTGATGAACTTATTGAAAAAGATTGATGAATGATAAAAAAGAAAAAGAAAAAAAGAAAAGAGAAAAAGCCTTGTGAAAAGATTAAATGAATAAGACCCAAAGTGGCCAAGGCTAGAAAAAAAAGAAGAGAAGCTCGAAATGTGCGAAAAATTGAACTTTACAAGATTATACTCTCTTCTTTGCGATTATCCTATCCTTTCTTTGAAGCCAAACACCTAGGCCTAACGCTACAAGCTTAAAAAGACCTATTGATCCAAGTCTAGGGAGTGACTACATTAGTGGAGAAGTGTTTGAGAATAGGTCTATTGGGTGCTTAACGATAATCTCGACTTTGATTTGACTAACACAATTTGATCTAGGACATGTGCATGAAACTTGAGATTGACTATCACACACACGCGTTCCAGATTTTGAGACGTGTTGCTTATTTTAGGAGAAAACATATCTTGTCCAACTTTTGAATATGTGCATGTGAGATTTCTGAGAATAATCAAGTCATGAAATAATTGTTTCAAGTATCGAGAATGAACTCTACCATGAGATTTTAATGCTTAATCGAGGACGATTAAGTGATAAGTTTGGGGGAGTTGATAAGTGCCATTTTTGCACTCATATTTCTATGTTTTCTCGTATTATTTTATTGTAATTCCTAGATGAGTTTACGCTTTTTGGTATAAATTTCCATGTTTCAGGCAATTAGGTGAAAGCGCGAGGAAATGAATAAAATAAGCTAAATAACGATTAAAAATACTCAAATGAGCCAACACTTCGAAGCATTGACAAAAATCTCGAGTGAGGAAAATTTGCTGTGGCCCAATCGATTCATTAGCAAAAGTGGGCATTCACGAATCGATCTCGAGGACTACATTCAGATTTTAAAAGTTAACATTATCACATGGAGGACCACATGGATCTCCTACTGAGAAGGAAAGTCACGTAACTTCATGCAAGATTCAGAGCACAACATACGGAAAGAAATTATGCAACGTACAAGATTCAGATAATGCGCGACACATTAAAGTCTGATTTGAAGACTTAAAGAGCAGCACGTGAGATAAAGAAGGAAGCACACGTACATGAGCCATGAGGGTAAAGAAGAGAATTCATGCGACTCAGCATAACAAGGTCACGCCTCCTTTACCCTACAAGGAGGCGCCACCTCCATCTTTTGACGAGAACCTCACGTCACCACCTAAGAAATATTTTTTTCCTTCACCCTTCTCACCAACTTCACGTGAACTATATATCACACAACCACTATTCACGTCACTATTCATGACACTATTCACTCGAGACCAAAACTTTCTCCGTCATCTATCCAACCTTCAACCTTTTACCCTATGATTTTGGAACAACTCTAACAAGGCGATTAAGCGACGATCGAGAAGGAAGCAAGAGAAGGAGCGAGGATCTACAACCGGAGTCGACGCTGGGAGTTTATTCTTACTTTTAAACTTTACTTTAGTTTTATTTTGATTATATCATGCTTGGATTGTTGCAAGACATGTTTGAGTATTGGTATTTATTTATTAGTATGAACTAAGTTTATTTATCGAGGCGAACCTTTGTTATGAACCTTCGATTTGATGATTTAATGATTGAATTCTTATAGTTCTTTGCGTATGTTTTATGTTCTTCATGCTTTTAGAGGATTGATCACCTTTGAATGATGTTAGTATCGTAATTGAGATCGAGAGATGATTTTATGATATTGAGTTAATAACTCATACCATGGATTCAGACCGAGATCGAGAGATGACGTCAAATACATTCGTGATAGCCATAGATATCTAGTAATTGAAAGTTAGGAGTTTTCATGGATCTTATGCAATATTGAGTTGTTAAATAAGTACACGAGAGTGACTTACTGCAATTTGATATTAAGTTTAATATAACTCGAGAGAGTATATTAGATAAATTTGGAGAACTCGTCACCTTAGAAATATTTGGATATTCAATCGAGAATTGTAGGGATTGCATTGGTGAGCCGACGTCTCGATAATCTTTTCTTGTGGATTTTTCTCATTTACTTTTATTGACTTGGTTGGATTAGTAGCTTATTTTAATTAATTAGTCATCTAATTATTTAATTAATTATCGTAGGTTAAATATAGTCAAAAGTGTCTTATTTGGTACTTACTTGTTAGTCCCTGTGGGTTCGACAATCCGTATTCTTCCTATCTATACTAAAACTTGACATCGTGCACTTGTGGTAGAATCGCTAGAAATTACTGTTTAAAATAAAAGCGATCGGTATCCAGTCCATGATCTGGAGTTGGCAGCTATAGTGTTCGCCTTGAAGATATGGCGACACTACTTTTTCGGTACCTCATTTACCATCTTCACTGATCACAAGAGCCTGAAGTTCTTGTTTACACAGGCTGAGCTGAACATGAGGCAGAGGAGATGGATGGACCTGGTGAAGGATTATGATTTTGAAATCCTATACCATCCCGGGAAAGCAAATCTGACAGCCGACGCTTTGAGTCGGAAGGTGAGGAGCACAGCAGAGGATGCTATGTGTCTATCAGCTATGTTGGGCTCCTACTGCCATTTGGGATTTGATTATGATGTGTCTGCTTCACCGGTACAGGTATTGACCTTGCTAGCTGAGCCTGTTATTTATGATCACATCAGGAAGGCTCAGGGGACCGACGCAGAGGTTCAGAGATGGATGTTAGTGGTTCATTCAGGTCAGCCATCGAGATTCAGAGTGGCTGAGGATGGTTCTCTGAGACTTGGCGACAGATGGGTGGTTCCAGATGCACCCGAGTTGCGCCAGGGTTTATTACAGCGAGCTCACTGCAGCAGGATGAGTATCCACCCAGGCGGGAAGAAGATGTATAAGGATTTATACAACCAGTTCTGGTGGAGGCGAATGAAACGGGATGTTACTTCATTCGTCAAGCGCTGTTTGATTTGTCAGCAGGTAAAGGCCGAGAGGCAGAGGCCTGGAGGTGAGCTAAGGAGTTTGGAGATACCCGAGTGGAAGTGGCAGCACGTGTCTATGGATTTCGTGACCCATTTACCGAGGACTGTTTCGGGTTTTGATGCCATCTGGGTAGTCGTGGACAGATTGACTAAAGTGGCTCACTTCATTCCCTACTGTATGACATATACGCACTTGAGGATGGCACAGTTATATGTCAGAGATGTGGTGAGACTACACGGGATCCCTGTTTCGATAGTGTCCGATCGAGATCCGCGGTTCACATCTCACTTCTGGGAGGGTCTGCAGACAGCTCTAGGTACAGAGTTGAGGCTGAGCACAGCCTATCACCCTCAGACGGACAGACAAACTGAGCGTACGATACAGACGCTCGAAGATATGTTGAGAGCTTGTGTGCTAGAGTTCAACACTTCATGGCAGGACTCGATAGCCATGGTGGAGTTCTCTTACAACAACAGCTACCAGGCAAGTATACAGATGGCTCCTTTCGAGGCCCTCTATGGTAGGCGCTTTTGGTCACCCTTGTGTTGGGATGACATGGACAGTAAGCCGGTTGGAGGACCAGAGTTGGTTCAGGAAATGGAAGAGAAAGTTAAGGTTATCAGAAGAAAGATGAAGGCAGCTCAGGACAGACAGGCAGCATATGCCAATCAGCGGCGTAGACCGTTGGAGTTTCAGTTAGGCGACAGGGTTTTTTTGAAGATCTCGCCTTTCAGAGGCGTAGTACGGTTTGGTATGCGGGGGAAGTTGTCCCCGAGATATGTGGGGCCGTATGAGATCTTACAGCGTGTGGGTACTCTGGCGTACCGTTTGGCCTTACCTTCCTCTCTGTCTGGTATACATGATATATTCCATGTGTCTATGCTGAGGAAGTATGAGCCGGATCCTTCACATGTGTTGCAGCCTTCAGAGGTGCAGATTGAGTCCGATGTTTCTTATGTGGAGCGGCCTATCAGGATTCTAGATAGAGCAGACCGCAGGCTTCGGAACAAAGTTATTCTTATGATCAAGGTTCAGTGGGATCGTAGGGGTGTCGAGGAGGCTACGTGGGAGACAGAGCGACACATGGTGCAGCACTACCCAGAGCTGTTTTCTGGTATGCGTTTATGTATTGTTTTACTTCATGTTGGTAAGCATGTTTGATTTCGGGGACGAAATCTTATAAGTAGGGGAGTATTGTGATATCCCCGAAATGATTATATGATTTTAATCATTTAATTTAAATTATGATGATTTGGGTGTTAATTCATGGGATTGAATTAATATTATTGGGGAGATTCATTTCAGGGTGCATGTGGTATATGTTGGGTTTTTGGGGTAGTGGCATGTTTATTTAGGGTGTGTGTTATTTGTTTTGGTAAAGCATGTTTAAATGGGAATCGAAGTATTTTATTGAGAAAATACTATAAATATCATGTGAGGATATTTTAATACATCGTGCTAAATACCGGGACCAAAACATAACACATCAAACCACCCAACACCCAACCACCCCCCAACCCATGCCAATCAACCTGTACACATGCTGACTTTACACCCCACTTGGCTCAATCATTTCACCACTCTCAGCCATCCCAAATCTCGGCCCTTCTCTCCCATTTCTTCACCAGCACTTGCTAAGTAAAATTCTGAGGAGCTTTCCCTTTTTCATCGCCTGGAAGCCTTTGAAAAATCGGAGCAAAATAGGGTGAGAAACCATGCTCTGTTTTTGTTTTTAAGCTTGTTAAGTTCATGTTTTTAGGTGGCGTGAAAATGGCATGTTAGCTTAGGTTTCTTGAAACCTTCGATTTAAATGCTTACATGGTGTTATTATGTAACTCTCATTATTTTTCCTTATGTATATTACATGTTTTATGTTGAGGAAATAAGCATGTAAAGTAGGGTGTTCGGAAATCTGGGTAGGAGTATGCCCTGTTTTTCTGGAAAATGTGGACTGGGAGTGATTTTTAAGAGGTGATATTATGCATGTTAGATGGGTTTTAGGGTGAACCTTCGATTTGAGTACATGCATGGTAGTTTGTAAAGCCCAGGACGTTTCATGTTTGAGCTTGTTTTATGAAATATGTTGTAATTTTTATAGCATGAAATGAAGTACTCAAGAAATCTGGGAATGAAAATGTTGCCCTGTTTCCAGAAAAGTTGATCGAGTACTTGTGTAAATGGTCGACGTTTATGCATGTGGGGTTATGTTTGGGGTGTAAATTTGATATGAATACACTCAGGGTAGTGTGTTATAACTGCTAGCATGTTTGTCTTGGCATGCTGTATGCCTTACATGTTAGATTGAAGGGTGTTGGAATCGAAGAGGGGGGGTGAATGAGATTCCTTGGCTAATTTAGCGTTTTAAAATGAGTTTGTAAAATAAAAATATTTTGCGCTTTGCGGAAGCCTTTAGGCAATCGATAAATAAAAAGAATAAATAAATAAATGCGTAATGAAAAATAAAGCAATAAAAGACAAAAGGATTTGTTATAGAAGTTCGGCGATGAATCGCCTACGTCTCCTCTTCCCGGTTAGATAACCTCCAACCGAGGTTCCACTAGAACAATTGGTCTTGGCCTTGAGGGCTCCAAGTTAGCCACACAACAACTCTTCCCGAGTTACAACGCTCTTCCCGAGCACACTACTCTTCCCGAGTACACAAGCTCTTCCCGAGCACAATACTCTTCCCGAGTATACAAAGCTCTTCCCGAGCTACCAACACTCTTCACGAGTCTTCTTGGCCTTAAGGGCTCCAAGGATAGCCACACACTTGCACCAACAAGACTTGTTGATGACTTTACAATTTTCCAACTTGCTTTGGTGTTGGAGGACCTTTACAAGAAATCAAACCAAAAGCACATTCACGGTGTACTCACACGAAGAAACAAGACTCTAAGAAAGATAAGAATTACAAGCTCCAATACAACAACAATGTATGGAGATTGCAATGCAAATTCAAATAATAATAATCAAGACTTTTGTATAAGTTGTAGGCTTGTTCCTTAGCTTCAAAATGCTCCAAAGCATCCATATTTATAGTGTAGAAGGCCTCCAAGGCTCCTACTATCCGTTGCTTACTCATAAGGCTGAAATCACTCCAAGATCGCCTCAGACATCGCCTCAGGCGATCACCATCGCCGCGCCCCAACGGTCACCAAAAATCACGCATCGCCTCAGGCGATCGCTGGATCGCCTCAGGCGATCCAGAGCAAAAATCAAGGCCGTAGCCTCAGCTCCTTCAAATCTTGCATCGCCTCAAACGAACTCCAGATCGCCTCAGGCGTTCGTGCCATCGCCTCGGGCGTTCAGCCCATCGCCTCGGACGATCTCCCTGTGCGCATGCCCGCGCCATGCCTCGGCGTCGCTTCAGTCGATGTGCGGGGGCGAAGTCCTTGTGGCTGCCATCGCCTCAGGCGTTGGTCTCCATCGCCTGGGGCGATCTTCCTCGCATGCTCGCCTAGCCATCGCTTCTGTCGATGTGCGTGGCGATGCCCCTCCTGGCACCCATCGCCTGGGGCGATGCTCACCATCGCCTGGGGCGATCCAGGCCAGAATATGCACACTTGATTTTCTTCAATCCAAACCACTTTTCATCACTTAATCTGCACACTAAGTAGATGCATTAGTATAACAAACACAAGTTTTGTTGATCATCAAAACTCAAAGATTGACCGGGGATAATTTAACGCATTAAACGCAACCATGCGTTTAAGGCTCAACAATCTCCCCCTTTTTGATGAACACAAAACTTGATAAACTTGAATAAGTAATATGCATGAAATGTGAGTAAAAATAACTCCCCCTTAACAATTGCATAACACATACAAGTTATCAAGTAAATCATTAAACAAATAACTCTCCCCCTCAAACCATGCATACATAAGCTCTCCCCCTTAAACTATGCATGTATTAAGGTTCAAGTTTATCACAAAATTCTCCCCCTTTTTGTGATAATCAAAAAGCATAAAATTCAAATAAACATGGCATAATTTATATGTTGACATATAGCTTCAAATTACACATGTTCCTCATCAAACAAGATTAAATTATATAGAGGTGAATCACAACCATGTGTTTAAGGCACTCAACGATTAATTCTAAAAGTTGCAATGTGTGCATATGTTCATGCATTCATGCCAAAAACAAAATACTAAAAATATCAAGGCATTATAACAAATCATATACTTGCACATTTTCACATAGCATATTCAAATTTGAATGCAAAGCATATCAAGCTACTTACTATAAAAAGATAAGCATACATCATGCATTTCAACAATTATGCTAAGGGGTTATGCATTTTACTCCAATGAATATTGAGCTTCAATATTTATTGATCACAATTAATTTGTGCCAATGAATTTTGAAATTGCTCTTTTAACATAAACAAAAGAAATAAATTTTACCCTCAATGACAAGAGTTCGTTCTTATCATAGGTCCAACGCCTCGAGCCTCTTCTATAGTTGTGAATAATACAAACTCCTCCTTTGAGTTGCTTGGCCCTTCATCCTTCATTCCATTCTTGTCCCTACAAGACAAATTTACAATTGGAGGAACTTTGGTACCCATTTGATTTTTGGGTCCTAGGGGGTTAACTTTCAATGGCACTTTTGGAATCCATTTCCACCTCTTATTAGGTTGGTATTGGATTCTAGAAAACCTACACTTATTTTTAGTGTGACTATTTTTGCAACAATAATTACAAGTAGGAGAATCATGCTTTGCATTGGCCAACAAGCTAGAAAAAGTTTTTGATTTGCTTGAAAAACCTAACCCGGCTTTATCAAAGCTACAACGTTGCAAGCCAAGCAATTCATTCATCTTTTTACTACTTTCACTAAATTTGCAAAATGATATCTTTAAAGAATTTAATTCATTTTTCAATGAATTATTTTCTTCATCTTTCTTAGCAATCTCAAGTTTGAGTAATTTGTTACTCATCTTGGTTTTGCCAAGAGCATCAATAAGATCATTATAAGACTCTAAAAGTTCATCAAATGAAGGTACCTCATTGTCACTTTCATCTCCTTCATCTCCAAGAGCCATTAGACATACATTGGTGGCTTCTTCTTCATCGGAGTCGCTATCACTCCATGTGGCTATAAACGCCTTCTTCTTCCCTTTGTCCTCATTCTTCTTCCTAGGGCATTTGTTAGCATAATTGTGATACCCCCGAAATAATTATATGCAAATTGGGCATTAATTTCGATTATGAGATTTTAATGGTGGTGATTAAATTAATTAATGGAATTAATTATCTTGGTGAAATGCTTGGTCACCTGGTAGGAGCGACCCGGTAGAGCATTTCGATGTGCATGTTATTCATGTTGGGTAATTGGGGATTTTGATGGTTTAATTGTACTGGTTTGTGATTAATTGTGTGAATCATGTTTTTATTGGGATTTTGGTACATTATGGTAAAATGCCTTTTTAAATATCATGTTGGGGTGTTTTATACACCATGGTAAATTGTGGAAGGCAATTGGTTTAATTAAATCATTTATACCCCATTCCCCTTTAATTCCCATTACTTTACAACTTTCCCCAAAACCACCACCAAACCCTTCCTTTTCCCCATTTTCGAAATTGTGCTCAAGGTTGGAGAGAAAACCTTCAAGAAGCTTGCTTTGTGGGTTTTGGTGTGAGTTTTGGAGTCCCCTAGAGGTATGGATACCTCCCCATTGCTTTTATTGTGTTTGGTTTAAGATTGAAATGGTTTTGAAGGGTTTAAAATGGGTTTGGGTTGGATTGTTGTGGTTTTGTTTGGGGGTTGGTTTTATGGTTGTTTTAAGGTGTATTTTGAAGGGTTATGATGTTATTGGAGTTGTTGGTTTGTTGGTTATGTGTTGGAATGGGTTGGAAATGATTTTGAGGTGCAAAAATGGAGATTTTTCGGGTTACAGGGGTCGGCGATCGATCGCCCATTTCAGGCGATCGATCGCGCCCAGGCAGTAGGCGTTGGAAGCTTTTGGCGATCGATCGCCACTCTTGGGCGATCGATCGGCGGGTCTGGCGATCGATCGCGCCAAGTGTGGCGATCGATCGCCGAAGGATGAAAAATTTGGGGCTCGGGCAGTACGTTTGGGCGATCGATCGCCGTGATGGGCGATCGATCGCGAAGGCTGAAATATTGGATTTTTGGATTTTTTTTGTGAAATTTTGATATCGGACTATTATTGGCTCCTAATATCGATTTGTGTGAATGTGTAGAACCATCCCAGGTGGGCACACAGCATAGGAGATAAAGTCTACGATAATCTCCACTTTTGGAATCAAGGTACGTAGTGAGACGTACGAGCATCGGACGGTAAAACGTATTTATTACGCTTTGAATTGGTTATGCATTGTGGTTGCATACATGGTCTTGTTTATGCATTTTGGTTGCATATGTGATTGGATGTGCATTACGGTTGCATATATATATATTGTGAGTCGAGATTATATCGTAGTGATGATAGAATACTTGCCGCTGTTATGTCGAAGCGATGATAGAATACTTGCCGCTGTCATATTTAGCGATGAAGAATATTTGCCGCAAATATGTCGAAGCGAAGGATAATGCCGCTGTCATATTGATGCGAGGGATATTATACCGCTAATATGTCGAAGCGAGGGGTATTAATGCCGCTGTCATATAAACGCGAGGGGTATTATGCCACTGATATAATAAGACTGGAAATTGGAAATTGGTATACACGGAATGAGTTCATGTCATGACATGCATATTGGTATTATAATCTTTGATTATTATTGTGATACAGGGACAACCAATGGAGCTTTTAAATATGTTAAACACAGGAAGTGAATTGCATTTATGGTTTATGCATTTAATTGTGATCATATTATTGTGGATATGATTTATATACATGCTCACGGTTTGGGGTTGTTCCTGTAGGTACTTGGGCGGAAGGGGCTAAGGCGGGTGATGCAGTGAGCCAGTGAGGAGTGCTCTTGTTAGCAGGCCAAATCCTTTTGTATAGTATCTGCTCTAGGAGTAGTGTAAAGCTATAGGATTAGTATTCATTGGTTGGGAATGTAACTAATCCCTTTTGAAACTTTATTTGGCACTGTAATTTAATTAACTCAGGGCATCAACTTGACCTTCAAACCTTATTTTGTATGGAAAAATTTAATTATGCCTTTAATCCGCACTTAAGGAACTAGGGTCCTTACATTAGTGGTATCAGAGCAGTGGTTAGAGAACCCGGGATTGAGTGAAGGGTAGCCTTAGCATGGTTAGCTAAGTGTTTACATTTGAGCATGTTTATGCATGTGGCGCATATTGGAGTATGAACTGTTATACTAACATGCTTATTTTCATTCATGTTATCTAACGGCATAACATATATATCTTGTTTTGGAATTGTTGTTAACATTTGTGTTACAGCATGGCTGCTAATGAAGAGGTCGGGGATGTTGGGAGCGTGAATGCTAGTATTGGACAGGCAAATCCCTTACCCCCACCTGCTGTGGGCGTGGAACCGGTTGCCCAGATGCTACTACCAGGGGAACTTAGTCTGACACAGTTCCTGACCTTTCACCCACCGATGTTTGAGGGAACAGAGACTGGAGAAGAAGCCGAAGAGTGGCTGGAAAGATTGGAACAAATATTTGTATCCGCGCCGTGTGCTAGGACGGCTTGGTTAAGACTGGCGGAATTCCAACTGGCCAAGAAGTCTTCCATGTGGTGGAGGACGACTGTTATGGAACTGCGAGCACAAGGCATGGTGATAGACTGGACTCTATTCAGGACTCGGTTTTTGAACCGATACTTTTCAGCTGCGGCAAGGCAATCCAAGGAGGATGAGTTTTCAAATTTGAAACAAGGAAGCATGACGGTTTCGGACTACGCCATGCACTACTCGTCTTTATTGAGGTATGTCCCTCATATTGCCACAAATGGACACGCGAAGATGAGGAACTTCTTGAAGGGGTTAAGACCGGAATTATTTGATCGGGTGATTTCTAACAACCCGACATCCTTTGATGATGCACTTGTGAGAGCAGAGTTGGCAGAGATTGGGGTGAGTGCTTATCCTGATGTTGCACCCCCACCGGTTTCATCTCAAAGATCCACACCTGAAAATCTGAGGCCCCGGGGAGGATCTTTTAAATCAAGAGGAACTTCTTCTTCTTCTTCCCGGTTTAGTGGAAGGCGACCGGATGGCCGGAAACAGGGTGACCGGAGAGGCGGTGCATCCACTTTTGGAGGACCTGGCAGAGCTGGTGAAGTTAAGTGCCACTTTTGTGGAGGGCCGCATCTGATGCGTGACTGTTCTGCTTGTTATATATGTGGCAGGTCGGGCCACATTGCTCGGCGTTGTCCTAATCGGGAGGGACAGACGGACCTCAGGGAAGGCAGAGGAAGGTTTTCTACCGGGACAGTACAGCAGAGGCCACCGGTGGCGCCTCGACATATGGGAGGACAGGCGATGGGACCGCCTCAGGGTCAGGTCTATGCATTGACCAGGGAACAGGCCGATGCAGCTCCAGAGGAGGTTATAGCTGGTACGTGCCTATTATTTTCATATTCCGCCTTTATTTTGATAGACACAGGTGCTTCGCACTCCTTTGTGTCTGCGGGCTTTGTGGCGAGACATCATATGTGCACGTCTCCGTTGCCCACGTCTCTATTGGTCTCGACACCCACTGGAAAGAAAGTTGTTGCGGATCAATTTCTGATGGACTGCCTCATTTATTTTGAGGGCAATGAAGTCAAGGCCGATTTGATTGTTCTGGGTATGTCAGATTTCGACTGCATTGTGGGCATCGACATTCTGAACAGATATCAGGCAGTGGTGGATTGCCGACAGAGGACAGTACGGTTCAGATCTCAGTTAGGAGTTCAGTGGATTTTCTATGGTAATGGTTCTCGTGCGAAGGTTCCGTTGATTTCGGCAATCAAGATGTCTCAATTATTGGAGCGTGGACATACGGGCTATCTCATTTATGCCGTGGATCTGTTGGGAAAGGGCAAGGAGTTAAGAGTCGAGGATATACCAGTTGTAGCAGAATTTGCTGATGTGTTCCCGGAGGAGATTCCAGGATTCCCACCGACTAGGGAAGTCGAGTTTGAGATTGAGTTATTACCGGGGACGTCCGCTATTTCTCATGCTCCTTACCGCATGGCGCCGGCAGAATTGAGGGAACTGAAGGAACAGTTGCAAGAGCTTCTGGATAAAGGATATATACGCCCTAGCGTATCGCCTTGGGGCGCGCCGGTTCTTTTTGTGAAGAAGAAGGATGGTTCGATGCGTTTGTGCATCGATTATCGGCAACTGAATAAGGCCACGGTAAAGAACAAGTATCCTCTTCCGAGGATTGATGATTTATTTGATCAATTGCAAGGGACGAAGCTATATAGCAAGATTGATTTGAGATCCGGATACCATCAGATACGGGTCAGGGAGGAGGATGTACAGAAAACAGCATTCCGGACTCGGTATGGACACTACGAGTTCCTAGTGATGCCGTTCGGTGTGACGAACGCCCCAGCTGTTTTTATGAGCTTGATGAATCGGGTGTTCCAACCCTACCTGGACCAGTTCGTCATTGTGTTTATTGACGATATACTTATTTATTCCCAGAGCGAGGAAGAGCACGTGAGACATTTGAGGACAGTGCTCCAGATCCTTAGAGATCACCAGTTATACGCCAAGCTCAGTAAGTGTGAGTTTTGGTTGAGCAGTGTGGTATTTCTGGGGCATGTCATATCAAGCAGTGGGATTTCGGTAGACCCCAGAAAGATTGAGGCTGTGATGGAGTGGGCTGCACCCACTTCGGTGCCCGAGATTCGGAGTTTCCTTGGTTTGGCGGGCTATTATCGACGTTTCGTCGAAGGATTTTCTAAGATTGCTAAGCCGCTGACTCAGTTGACTCAGAAAGGAGTACCGTTTTATTGGTCTGAGGCTTGTGAGCAGAGCTTCCAGGAACTGAAGCACCGGTTGACCACAGCACCTGTTCTAGTGATTCCTTCAGAGAATAAGAGGTTTGTTCTGTACACTGATGCGTCACTTCAGGGCTTGGGATGTGTATTGATGCAAGATAAGCACGTGGTAGCTTATGCATCGAGGCAGTTGAAGCCGCATGAGACTAGGTACCCAGTCCACGATCTGGAGTTGGCAGCTATCATTTTTGCTCTGAAGATTTGGAGGCATTATCTGTATGGTACCTCCTTCACCATTTATACAGATCATAAGAGCCTGAAATTCTTGTTTACTCAGGCGGAATTGAACATGCGTCAGAGGAGATGGATGGATCTACTTAAGGATTATGACTGTGAAATAGAGTACCATCCGGGGAAAGCCAATTTGACAGCAGACGCCTTGAGTCGGAAGGTGAGGAATACTGCTGAGGATGTCATGCATTTGTCGGCTATGATGACTTCTTGTTGCCATCTGGGCTATGACTTCGATACGGACGCATCACCGGTTCGGGTATCGACCTTATTGGCTGAGCCAGATATTTATGAGCATATCAGGAGAGCTCAGAGGTCTGATTGTGAGATTCAGAGATGGTCAGCATTGATATTACAGGGTCAGCCATCAAAATTCAGAGTGGCTGAGGATGGTTCCTTGAGACTCGGTAACCGTTGGGTAGTTCCATGCACGCCGGAGTTGTGCAGAGGAATCTTGGAACGGGCCCATAGTAGCCGATTCAGCATCCACCCGGGAGGGAGAAAGATGTATAAGGACTTGTGTGATCAATTCTGGTGGAAGCGGATGAAGCGAGATGTAGTCTCATTTGTCAAGAAATGTTTGATCTGTCAGCAGGTGAAGGCAGAAAGGCAGCGACCCGGTGGCGAGCTAAGGAGCTTGGAGATACCGGAGTGGAAGTGGGAGCACATATCTATGGACTTTGTGACCCACTTGCCGAGGACTACTTCGGGTTGTGATGCCATTTGGGTGATTATTGACAGGCTGACGAAGGTAGCTCACTTCATTCCCTACAGTATGACGTACACATACTTGAGGATGGCTCAGCTGTATGTCCGGGACATAGTGAGGCTGCATGGGATTCCAGTGTCTATTGTGTCCGACAGAGATCCGCGGTTTACGTCTCATTTCTGGGGAGGTCTTCAGTCAGCTTTGGGTACTGAGGTGAGATTGAGTACGGCATATCATCCCCAGACGGATGGGCAGACAGAGCGTACTATACAGACGCTCGAGGACATGCTACGAGCTTGTGTGTTGGAGTTTGATGCCTCTTGGCAAGATTCTCTGCCCTTGGTAGAGTTTTCATACAACAACAGCTATCAGGCGAGTATTCAGATGGCGCCGTTTGAGGCTTTGTATGGTAGGCGTTGTAGGTCGCCATTGTACTGGGATAACTTGACCAGTAAAACTGTGGGAGGACCCGAATTGATTCGGGAGATGGAGGATAAGGTAAAGGTTATCCGTCAGAAAATGAAGGCAGCCCAGGACAGGCAGGCAGCCTATGCGAATAAACGGCGGAGACCGTTAGAGTTTCAGACGGGAGACAGGGTCTTTTTAAAGATTTCACCGTTCAGGGGTGTAGTTCGTTTTGGTATGCGTGGTAAACTGTCCCCGAGGTATGTGGGACCGTATGAGATCTTACAGCGCATCGGTACCTTGGCTTACCGTCTGGCACTACCGCCGTCGTTGTCTGGTATTCACGACGTGTTTCATGTATCGATGCTACGGAAGTATGAGCCGGATCCGTCTCATGTATTGCAGCCATCTGAGGTTCAGCTAGATTCTGATGTATCTTATGAGGAACGACCAGTCAGAGTTTTGGACAGGGCTGATCGCAGGCTACGGAACAAAGTGATACCAATGGTAAAGATTCAGTGGGATCGCAGAGGTGTCGAAGAGGCCACGTGGGAGACGGAGCGGCATATGATGCAGCACTACCCGGAGTTATTTTCTGGTATGTGAGTTATGTTTGGTTTTGGTTGGGTAAGTGCGTGTGATTTCGAGGGCGAAATCCTATAAGTAGGGGAGTATTGTGATACCCCCGAAATAATTATATGCAAATTGGGCATTAATTTCGATTATGAGATTTTAATGGTGGTGATTAAATTAATTAATGGAATTAATTATCTTGGTGAAATGCTTGGTCACCTGGTAGGAGCGACCCGGTAGAGCATTTCGATGTGCATGTTATTCATGTTGGGTAATTGGGGATTTTGATGGTTTAATTGTACTGGTTTGTGATTAATTGTGTGAATCATGTTTTTATTGGGATTTTGGTACATTATGGTAAAATGCCTTTTTAAATATCATGTTGGGGTGTTTTATACACCATGGTAAATTGTGGAAGGCAATTGGTTTAATTAAATCATTTATACCCCATTCCCCTTTAATTCCCATTACTTTACAACTTTCCCCAAAACCACCACCAAACCCTTCCTTTTCCCCATTTTCGAAATTGTGCTCAAGGTTGGAGAGAAAACCTTCAAGAAGCTTGCTTTGTGGGTTTTGGTGTGAGTTTTGGAGTCCCCTAGAGGTATGGATACCTCCCCATTGCTTTTATTGTGTTTGGTTTAAGATTGAAATGGTTTTGAAGGGTTTAAAATGGGTTTGGGTTGGATTGTTGTGGTTTTGTTTGGGGGTTGGTTTTATGGTTGTTTTAAGGTGTATTTTGAAGGGTTATGATGTTATTGGAGTTGTTGGTTTGTTGGTTATGTGTTGGAATGGGTTGGAAATGATTTTGAGGTGCAAAAATGGAGATTTTTCGGGTTACAGGGGTCGGCGATCGATCGCCCATTTCAGGCGATCGATCGCGCCCAGGCAGTAGGCGTTGGAAGCTTTTGGCGATCGATCGCCACTCTTGGGCGATCGATCGGCGGGTCTGGCGATCGATCGCGCCAAGTGTGGCGATCGATCGCCGAAGGATGAAAAATTTGGGGCTCGGGCAGTACGTTTGGGCGATCGATCGCCGTGATGGGCGATCGATCGCGAAGGCTGAAATATTGGATTTTTGGATTTTTTTTGTGAAATTTTGATATCGGACTATTATTGGCTCCTAATATCGATTTGTGTGAATGTGTAGAACCATCCCAGGTGGGCACACAGCATAGGAGATAAAGTCTACGATAATCTCCACTTTTGGAATCAAGGTACGTAGTGAGACGTACGAGCATCGGACGGTAAAACGTATTTATTACGCTTTGAATTGGTTATGCATTGTGGTTGCATACATGGTCTTGTTTATGCATTTTGGTTGCATATGTGATTGGATGTGCATTACGGTTGCATATATATATTGTGAGTCGAGATTATATCGTAGTGATGATAGAATACTTGCCGCTGTTATGTCGAAGCGATGATAGAATACTTGCCGCTGTCATATTTAGCGATGAAGAATATTTGCCGCAAATATGTCGAAGCGAAGGATAATGCCGCTGTCATATTGATGCGAGGGATATTATACCGCTAATATGTCGAAGCGAGGGGTATTAATGCCGCTGTCATATAAACGCGAGGGGTATTATGCCACTGATATAATAAGACTGGAAATTGGAAATTGGTATACACGGAATGAGTTCATGTCATGACATGCATATTGGTATTATAATCTTTGATTATTATTGTGATACAGGGACAACCAATGGAGCTTTTAAATATGTTAAACACAGGAAGTAAATTGCATTTATGGTTTATGCATTTAATTGTGATCATATTATTGTGGATATGATTTATATACATGCTCACGGTTTGGGGTTGTTCCTGTAGGTACTTGGGCGGAAGGGGCTAAGGCGGGTGATGCAGTGAGCCAGTGAGGAGTGCTCTTGTTAGCAGGCCAAATCCTTTTGTATAGTATCTGCTCTAGGAGTAGTGTAAAGCTATAGGATTAGTATTCATTGGTTGGGAATGTAACTAATCCCTTTTGAAACTTTATTTGGCACTGTAATTTAATTAACTCAGGGCATCAACTTGACCTTCAAACCTTATTTTGTATGGAAAAATTTAATTATGCCTTTAATCCGCACTTAAGGAACTAGGGTCCTTACAATAATGACCTTTAGCATTGCAATTATAACAAGTTACCTCATTTTTGGATTCATTTTTGGTTGCACTTGAGGTCTTTGACTTGCTATGTTTGGTGAAGAGCTTCGTGAACTTCTTTGTGAATAGGATCATCTCCTCATCATCATCATCTTCTTCATCATCGGAGTGGTCTTTCCTTCCAACCAAGGCAATCCCATTTCTCTTGGATCTATCCTCCTCCTTTACTTCTCTCCTTGTGGCAACTTCAAGCTCATGAGTCACCAATGTGCCATGGAGCTCATCAAGATCATAGAAAGCACTTTCTCCTTTGTTGGACTCGATAATGGCCGTCCTCTTTACATCCCATTCTTTAGGTAAGGCTCTTAGTGCTCTCCTCCATATTTTCTTTGGAGGGTACTTCTCTCCAAGTTGGGCAAGCTCATTTATGATAAGGGTGAGCCTCCTAAACATGGAATCCACATCTTCTCCGGAATCCATCTCAAATGTCTCATATTTGAGTTGAAGGAGGTCTATCTTTGTCTCCTTCACTTGGTTGGTTCCTTCATGACAAATTTTCAATTTGTCCCATATCTCCTTAGCGGTTGAGCACATTGAAATCCGGTTGTACTCCTTCATATCTAAAGCACAATGCAAAATATTAATCGCTTTAGCATTTTGAGATATTAACATCATATCCGCTTTTGTGAAGTCGTCCATTTCTTTGGGAACACTAATTCCCCCAACATCCTTTAAAGGGGTATGTGGACCTTTCACAATGATTTTCCATAGATCATAATCTACGGATTGGATATATAGAGAAATTCTATTTTTCCAATACCCGTAGTTATCACCCGTGAAAAGCGGAGGGCGATTCGTCGATTGACATTGAGCAAACTCATTTGCTAGATTAGCCATAAAAAGATTTTGATTTAAAACAAAAATCAAATGGCTCTGATACCACTTGTTGGAATCGAAGAGGGGGGGTGAATGAGATTCCTTGGCTACTTTAGCGTTTTAAAATGAGTTTGTAAAATAAAAATATTTTGCGCTTTGCGGAGCCTTTAGTCAATCGATAAATAAAAAGAATAAATAAATAAATGCGTAATGAAAAATAAAGCAATAAAAGAAAAAAGGATTTGTTATAGAAGTTCGGCGATGAATCGCCTACGTCTCCTCTTCCCGGTTAGATAACCTCCAACCGAGGTTCCACTAGAACAATTGGTCTTGGCCTTGAGGGCTCCAAGTTAGCCACACAACAACTCTTCCCGAGTTACAACGCTCTTCCCGAGCACACTACTCTTCCCGAGTACACAAGCTCTTCCCGAGCACAATACTCTTCCCGAGTATACAAAGCTCTTCCCGAGCTACCAACACTCTTCACGAGTCTTCTTGGCCTTAAGGGCTCCAAGGATAGCCACTACACTTGCACCAACAAGACTTGTTGATGACTTTACAATTTTCCAACTTGCTTTGGTGTTGGAGGACCTTTACAAGAAATCAAACCAAAAGCACCTTCACGGTGTACTCACACGAAGAAACAAGACTCTAAGAAAGATAAGAATTACAAGCTCCAATACAACAACAATGTATGGAGATTGCAATGCAAATTCAAATAATAATAATCAAGACTTTTGTATAAGTTGTAGGGTTGTTCCTTCGCTTCAAAATGCTCCAAAGCATCCATATTTATAGTGTAGAAGGCCTCCAAGGCTCCTACTAGCCGTTGCTACTCATAAGGCTGAAATCACTCAAAGATCGCCTCGGACATCGCCTCAGGCGATCACCATCGCCGCGCCCCAACGGTCACCAAAAATCACGCATCGCCTCAGGCGATCGCTGGATCGCCTCAGGCGATCCAGAGCAAAAATCAAGGCCGTAGCCTCAGCTCCTTCAAATCTTGCATCGCCTCAAACGAACTCCAGATCGCCTCAGGCAGTTCGTGCCATCGCCTCGGGCGTTCAGCCCATCGCCTCGGACGATCTCCATGTGCGCATGCACGCGCCATGCCTCGGCGTCACTTCAGTCGATGTGCGGGGGCGAAGTCCTTGTGGCTGCCATCGCCTCAGGCGTTGGTCTCCATCGCCTGGGGCGATCTTCCTCGCATGCTCGCCTAGCCATCGCTTCTGTCGATGTGCGTGGCGATGCCCCTCCTGGCACCCATCGCCTGGGGCGATCCAGGCCAGAATATGCACACTTGATTTTCTTCAATCCAAACCACTTTTCATCACTTAATCTGCACACTAAGTAGATGCATTAGTATAACAAACACAAGTTTTGTTGATCATCAAAACTCAAAGATTGACCGGGGATAATTTAACGCATTAAACGCAACCATGCGTTTAAGGCTCAACAAAGGGTATGAAAATCGGTGTTAGAGAATTCTGGAAAATCTGGGTTGAATATGATCGACCGATCGATCGGTGAAGAACACCGATCGATCGGCAAAAGCCGTGGCTTTTTTGTTTAATTCAAACAGTTCACCGATCGATCGGTGATGAGGTCCGATCGATCGGTAGTGCCTTTTTTTTTTAAAATGTAGAATTTGTTTTAAATTTGATATTGGATTGTAATGAGACATCTAATATTGTGTTGTACACTAGTGTAGAGCCTTCACATACAGCTACACAGTGCAGGGGATAGAGTCCCACAACACACTACATTTTGAAAAGGTACGTAAGCGACGTACGGGCATCCCAACGGTAACATGTACTTTATGTTTGTCTTTTTGACACATGATGAATGCAATGTGATGCATTAAGAGTTTGATACATGTTATTATGCATTGTTGTTGCATATTATGCATTGTTGTTGCATATTGTGAGGTGGAATAAAGAGGTGTATTCCACGAGTCAAGAGAGATCACAGTGTATGTTTAATGCTTATGCTTGTTCTGTAGTAATGATGCGGGGAGGATTGTACCGCTCATTATGAGGTTCTGTAGTAATGAAGCGGGGAGGATTGTACCGCTCATTATGAGATTCTGTAGTAATGAAGCGGGGAAGATTGTACCGCTCATTATGAGTTTATGTAGTAATGAAGCGGGGAGGTTTGTACCGCTCATTATGAGTTGTGGAAGCATGAAGCATTAACATAACTGTTTATATATGACTCAAAAGATATGTAAAGAAAGAGGTGATATGTCATGACATTACTAAAGGATCCATAATTTCATATAATGTGTTATTATGAGTTATGGTACAGGGACAACCAATGGGCGTTGTAAATGCTTGGAAATACAGGAAGTGCTTTGTATTTATGATTTGTGCATTTACGCTTTACATTCATATTATGTTGAATATGAATTATGATATGCTCATGTGTTTGGGGTTGTCTTTGTAGGTGCTTTTGTTGACGAGAACCAGGGTCGGGGTTGATATGCTGAGCTGTAAGGAGTGCTACAGGATTAGCATGTTAGAGAAAAATTTTGTATAGCTTCTACTGAGTAGAGTAAGACTATAATGTAGTAGCCTTGTAGGAATTTGTGTTATTCCTTTTGAAACATTTTGGTACTGTAATCTCTAAAGCTCAGGTTAATCAACACGGCACGTTACTCTGATATATTCACATGAATGTTTAGTTCTCTAAATTGCACCTTTGTACCTGATAAGATAACGGGGTCTTACATACACTAGGGCGAATGTATCCTTTGTCGAGGAGCTCCTGCAACTGCACTTTCAGCTCCCTCAGCTCTATCGGTGCCATCCTATAAGGGGCACGGGAAATAGCAGATGTCCCTAGCAGTAATTCAATCGCAAACTCAACATCTCTGATCGGCGGAAATCCTGGAATCTCATCCGGAAACACATCGGTGAATTCCGCAACTACTGGTATATCCTCGATCCTCAACTCTTCCTTTTCCTCTGATACGTCCACGGCATAAATAAGATAGCATGAGTGACCGCGTTCTAACAACCGCTACATCTTAACTACCGAAATCAACGGAATTTTGGGACGAGAGTCGTCCCCATAGAAGGTCCACTGAAATCCCTGATCAGACAGAAAACGTACCATCCTCTGTCGGCAATCAACCACGGCCTGGTATCTGCTCAACACATCAATGCCGACAATGCAGTCAAAATCTGCCATATCTAACAAAATCAGATCGGCCCTCGGATCATTGCTGTAAGGACCCCAAGCCCTTAACCCTTAATTAGTGTATTAATCACTGTGTGTGGCACATGCTTTCAATAAAATTATTCGGGAAACTCAGATGATACTTTACCATTGAATGGCAATTACAAAGTTTTCTTTAACATACAGTGTTATAAGCTCATCATCCTAACAACAACAGACTCATAGGGTTCGCCCAATACACCTCTTTTTACATTGTGGACTTTTATAAAAAAATTTGGGCAGAGTCTCCCCATAATTAGAGCTATCCCGAAATAAAAGCACAACGCATAACATAATTCCCGGCCAGGGAAGACATAAAACTCAACAGAATACTGAACACAAAGTAAATTCCCAGCCAGGGAAGACACCACACATAAGACGACATAATTGGGTTTCAACACCCACATAATACACTAACGACTCTCATATCATTAGCAATTCTACCACAATTGCATGCAACATATAATGAAAGAGAGAATGGCTCATGCCTTTATATACAACCCATATACAAGAATATCCGTGCTCACATGCGAGCATCATAAATGTGTATATAAACCTCGGGTGTATATAAGTACTCTATACGATACCGTGCTCCATCAAGCCCTGGTACCATGATCCTGGGAGTACATCAAATCAACAGCTCGAGCCCAGCTCCACAGCCATCGATGTACCTGTTCACCTGCCCCAACAGAGACAGCCCCCAACGGGGTGAGCATACCAATTCCACAATTTCATAATCATAATGACATACATAATACATAATTTACGAAAATGTAAATATTGTGGAACATATGTGATACTTCCTGGATGGTATCATCCTCATCATAGCGTACCCCTGTAATAACCCTGTTCTCAAAACAGATAAATCATCAAATCCTGAATATACAATTAATCATCATATTGGTTAACCCTAGCCAGTTTCAATTTAACAACATTCCATAACATCTTTCTTTATCTAGCAATTATCATAATTCTAGATGTCATTTGAGATTTCCTTAACTTCCGATACTAGTTAATCACTTCTCTGATTAACTACGTCTCTGTTCCTATTCATTACCAATAGGGAATAGAATACAGATATCCTAGATATCTAATCAAATACCACATTTCCATTTCTTACTTCAAGGTAACGTCATACTATCGGTGTTTGCTCCGTAGCAACCACACCTCATCATTTGCTCGCTTCATAGCGGCACTAAGCATTCCACCATGTGAATCAACATAACGTAACCAAGTCCCGGTACCATCATAGTAAAGCATTTCATGTATTTTAAATCATGCATCATACGTGTAAAACATCATTTAAACTATACTCGTACGCTAAACGTACCTTAAATCCTCGAAGTCCGAGCCAAACCTTGCTCGAGTTCCATGCCCCGAGGAATGATGTGCTAACACGATAAATAATTCACAATTATTTACGAACATGCAACCCATGCTCAAGCACACCCATATCCCTCAAAATATTGTCAACACACGACAATAAATCATCTAAAAGACCCGGGGCAGGGTACATGCAGGGAGGGAAAACGAATGCGGCATATCGAAAAATTGCCTAAGAACACCTTCAATAATTCGAACCCTAGCATCACGATTCGAACCCAACCAACCATCATAAATCATCTAAAACATGTAATAAACGATCTCTAACATGAATCATCAACCCATAGCCAAAACCCCCAAAATCGAAATCAAACCCTCACCGATTTAGGGCAAAATTCGAACCATAACATCTCGATTCGAACCTAATTAAGCATCATAATTCATTTAAACATGAATAAATCGAATAACAACAAGAATCATCATCCTCATGCCAAAAACCCAAATTTTCGAACCCTAACTCACAAAATCGAGCTGAAATTCGAACTAATTGCAACAATTATTTCGAACCACAAAAGTATGAAATCATCGACTCAAAAACAGCTCACAAACGCCCCAAAAACACCAGAAAAATCGTACCAAAAACATACCAAAATCGAGCCCCAAAAATCGGATGAACTCCAATTTTCGAACCCTACGCTTTTCTGGCAAATCCGAACGCGATGCTCGACGAAACTTCGAATTGTTGGTATGGATAGGAGCGCCTGGAAGAGACGATTCCAACGGCGGGTGGCACGCGCCGAATAAATGAGGCAATCAGATAGTAGTCGATCTGCAATTACATGCTTCCCCGTGGGTGTCGAGACCAAAAGAGGCGTGGGCAACGGAGACGAACACAAGTGGTGCTCTCCACAAAAGCAGAAGATACAAATGAATGAGAAGCACCTGTATCTACCAAAATAAATGCAGGGTACGTAAGTAAGTAGCACGTACCAGCAATCACTTCCTCCAGAGCTGCCTCTGCCTGCTCTCGAGTCAGCGCATATACTTGACCCTGCGGCGGTCCTGCCGCCTGACCTCCCGGTGGTCGAGGTGCAAACTGCTGTCTCTGTGGTGCCGTCCTGGCGTCAAATCTTGGCCTATTGGCCCCAGAGTCTGCCTGACCTACCCGATTGGGGCAAACCCGAGCCAGGTGGCCCACCCTGCCACAAACATAACAGCCTCGGCAGTCACGTGTCAAGTGAAATCCTCCACAGTTGTCACACTTGTTCCCTCCTGTTCTATTTCCCTCGCTGGTCCCCGATTACCCTGCTTCTGATTCTGAAATTTCTTCCCACCAAATCTAGAAGATGAAAAAGCCCCACGAGGCTTAAACTGGTCTCCTCGTGGCCTCAGACTGTCAACAACCGGTCTCTGTGATGGTACGAAAGGGGGTACCGCTTCCTTGTACACACTAACCCCAATTTCTGCCAGCTCTGCCCTGGTCAGGGCATCATCAAACGAGCTGGGGTTGTTGGAGACAACCCGATCAAATAACTCTGGCCTCAGCCCCTTCAGAAAATGCCTCATCTTGGCATGACCGTTCACAGCAATGTGAGGCACATACCTCAACAGTGCAGAGTATTGCATGGCATAATCTGATACAGTCAAGCTGCCCTGCTTAAGTTTGTTGAACTCATCTTCTTTTACTTGTCTGGTACCGGCGGAGAAATACCGGTTAAGGAACCGGGTCCTGAACACAGTCCAATCCACTGTCATACCTTGTGCCCCCAGCTCCATAACTGTTGTCTTCCACCACATGGAAGACTTCTTCGCCAATTCAAACTCTGTCAATCTCAACCAGGCAGTCCGTGCACAGGGTGCCGATACAAATATCTGCTCTAGTCTCTCAAGCCATTCCTCGGCTGCTTCCCCAGTCTCAGTCCCTTCAAATAGCGGTGGATGATAGCTCAGGAACTAGGTCAAACTTATCTCCCCTGGTAGCAGTATCTGTGCACTAGGCTCCACGCCTACATCAGGTGGCGGTAGAGGATTTGACTGAGCAATACTGGCATTGATAATGCCTACATCTCCCACCTCTTCATTGGGGTTCTCCGGATTAATAGCCGCCAAGCTGTAACACAGGGGTTAACAACAATACCAAAAGCAGTTCATAATATAAGCCGTTAGATAACAAGAGTAATCATATTCCAAAGCATGTTAGTATAACAACTTATACAAAAATATGCACCACATGCATAAACATGCCCACCAACGAATACCTAGCCAACTTGTTTGTAAAGGCTACCCTTTACTCGTTCCCTGGTTATCTAACAACTGCTCTGATACCACTAAATGTAAGACCCCGTTATCTAAACAAGTTTCTAAGGTGCAATTAAGAGAACTAATCATACATAAATCAGAGTATTAGGTCGTGTTGATCATCCTGAGCTTAAGAGATTACAGTACCAAAAGTTCAAAAAGGAATTATACATATTCCTAACAAAAGGTACTAGATTATAGTTTTACTCTACTCTTTGTAGAAACTATAAAAAAGTAATTCTCTATTCTGCTAATCCTGTAGCACTCCTTACAGCTCAGCGTATCAACCCCGACCCTGGTTCTCCATGTCAAAAGCACCTACAAAGACAACCCCCAACACATGAGCACATCATAGTTCATATCAATCATAATATGAAAGTAAGGCATAAATGCATAAATCATAGGCAAAGGATACTTCCTGAATTCCAATGCATTTAAAACGCCCATTTTGGTTGTCCCTGTACCATAACTCATAATCAAATCAATACATCATATTATGGTTTCTTTAAATAAATGTCATGACATATCTTTACTTCTTAAATCTTTACTTCAATCCTTAGTCAGTTTAACATCAGTGTATTTTAATGCCCCTCGCTTTCTAAACTTTAGAACAAGCGGAACTCCCCTCCCTCGCTTCATCATACAAGCGGTATTTCTATCCTCGCTTCGTATGGTAAATCTCGCCTCCATGTGCAAGCGAGCCTCCCCCCTCCCGCTCCACATTTTTAGCGGTATAAGCGGTAAGCATTAAAATCATCACTGTTATAACCCTGACTCGTGGAATACACACCATTTATTCCACAACATACATATGCAACAACAATGCATAACAACATGTATCATACTCATAATGCACAACTTTGCATCTATCATGTGTCAAATGGACAGACATAAAATACATGTTACCGTTGGGTGCCCGTACGTCGCTTACGTACCTTTCCAAAATATGGTGTGTTGCAGGACTCTATCCCCTGCGTTGTGTAGCTATCTGTGAAGGCTCCTCTTTTGCTCCTCTTTGCTTGCACGAATTTAGCTGATATTTTCCACACTTCATACACCTTCTTGAAGCTCAGATGTTGGACGAAAATGGAGAGAAAGTTGGGTTGAAAATGAGTGGTGGAAGGTTGAGTAATAGGGAGGGCAAGTGGGGGTATGGGACAGCTGTACAGCTGACTTGGGTATGGGTTGAGGGGGGTGGTTGGGTGGTGGGTTATGTGATGTGTTATGTTTTGGTCCCGGTATTTAGCATGATGTATTAAAATATCCTCACATGATATTTTATAGTGTTTAATCAATAAAATACTTCAAATTTCAATTAAACATGCTTCACCCAAAAGAAACAACAACCACCCCAAATAATCATGTCATAACCCAAATTCCCAACATATAACACATGCACCCTGAAATGCATTTCCCCAATATTATTAATTCAACCCAATCATTTAACACCATAATCCTCATTTAACATAATAAATGTTTAAAATCACATAATCATTTCGGGGATATCACAGCAAGGGCCTTTCTCTTTTCATTTATGTGATGCATGCAATTATTTAGGAATTGCAAAATGAATTGAGAACGTGTTAGTGTATTACAAGGGTGCATGATATGTTAAATGGACTTGGTTGGGAAAAGCTTGATATTAATGAAAGGATGCAAGAAAATTTATAGATGGTATTTTATGTCATGGTTACATGTAGTCTTTTCCCCTGTTAACATAATTGTATGCACTAATTGCATGGGTTAATACACTAATAATGGGTTAAGGGCACGGGGGTCCTTACACAAGGGGGCCTCGACCAACGAATGTCCTAGATTCAATCGGGACATATTGAGTGAAAGGAATGTACTGCACGCTAACTATGGTTGACATGTTCTCGTACGTTGCTAGTCATTTGTATCTAGGTCTTCGTGAAGCGCAGATGCTAGACGCTACCCTCGATCGGTAGGTTATTGCTTGAATTATATTTCATCCATTGTCTATTAAAGGAGTTTAATTGGCAATGGGGCATCAGGGTAAGCCCAAAGAAGTTGTTTGATTTCTAAAATCACAAAGGTTGTGATTCTACTGCTATGATACACTTGAGCCTCGCAAGGTCACAATCAACAGGCTGCCGATCTATTGATGAAAATTGAGACTTAAATGTTAAGTGCTCAAATTAGGTGATTTAAAAGAGATGAATTTAATTTTTGAAAGCTCCTCACTTTAGTGGAGTTTCTGTATTTGAAAATGTTTAATCTATAGAAAGTTCTAAATTAAAACGTTTGATATATTTATGTTTCATAATTATGTACATTAGTAGTACATCAAGTTATTCAATTGGATTGAGTTACTTGGATTATGAGTTTGTAGTTTTGTTTTGGCTTTTGGGCAAGTGGGAGATTGTTAGCATAAATGTCCTACAGGTGTTGGCCTAATGGGCTTTCTATTAACCCTGGCCCAAATTAGCTAATAACAACTATAAATATAACATCACTTTAGGGGTAGAGTGGGGACCATTCAAGACTCTCATAAGTCGTCATCACACTAGCAGTGTTGCCGAGCTTGTAGATCTGGTCAGGTTGATTGGACTCGATGATCACAGCATACAAATTGATTTCACTGTCATCGATAATTCTTTTCGTGCATTATATTCGATTTATGCATCTTTCATATATGAATCAGACGCGATCTTCCGTCCCTGGGTCAGATCTATTTATGTTTATTTTCCGATGCGTTTGGATCTGACGCCGGGGTAAGAAAACCCAACAGTGAAAACCAAATCTTTAGATTAACTCTCTCGTACAGTAAATTTTGTCTGGAGTTGAAAATATGAGATTTCTACTAGTGGAGCATACATTAGGTTATTTAACGAATCAAAAAATAAAAATAAAATTTTTTTAAAAAAAGATTTGAATTTTATATAAAACATATAGGAAACAGTTAATATCAAGTGTGATGAATGCAAACCTACAAGAAAAAAACCAGGGCAATGGAGATGCCCCATATGTAGTCGCTTATTTCTCCCAAATCTTTTCGTAAATTACTGTAAAATCAAAATCCAAAAAACAAAAAAAATAAAAATCATAAGCAAAGTTACACACACACACATACATATAAAGCAGATTATGCAATTGAAGCACAATCCAAGTTTTTTACTATATTAAATGTCATATAGATCTACGACGAGGGATTATTTTGTCCAGCTAACAAAAAAAACAAAAACACATCATGCAATAATTTCCTCAACCATGCATTCTCTGTACTTGAGTTCAACCATCGTGCCTTGTACACCAACAATGTCACAGCATTCACATCGATCCATCTGATTTGATAAATAGACGACATAAATGTGTCATAAAATTATTGATTTATAAATGAAATATGTATCGATGATCCATACATGATGTAGGCAAATTTATTTCTTGAATGAAAAGAATCTTGGCACATATTATTTGCATTGAGTAACTTTTATATAAAAAATTTAGAGAATATATTGAACTTCAAAACTATATAAATTAAGAGGAAAGTGTGTTAAAAATTGTATGATCATTTGCAATAGTAGTGCCAAACTTTTAGGATAAATCAAATATAGTGCCAAAAAATTTATGTTTTAATAAAAGTATCAACCAATTTTTTTTAAATATAGTCACACATAAGTTATATTCGAAAAAAATAGTCCATAAACCTTCAACAAAATTGGGACCATTTTTTGTTACAAAAATGATTTCTATTGGATTATATTTCATTAAATATTTATGATTATTTTTATTAAAAAATTCATTTAAGAATATATTTTTAAAAGTTTTGGATTAATATTGCAAACACCCTTTTATGGGACCATTTTCTTCATTACACTAATTTAAAACAATGTATCTCCTTTCAGATATTTAATCTAAATTCAGGAAAATAGTGAAATAAAAAATTTAAGTTGAACAACAACAACATCATGCAAATTATGTTATAATTCTAAATAACTTTACTGCGACACACCTGTTCCCGCTTTGTCGTCGGAGACAGAACATGAATCTCAGAGACAAAACTCGCCGACCGATTAACCGGCCACCCACATGTCCCCAGCCCACGAGGTGCGGCGCTTGAATATACCGTCCGAATCCCCGATGAGCTCTTATTCACTTCCTGGAAAAAGAAAACATGCGGAGCTTCGCAAGGATCATTGGAGGGCAACCTCGTATTGAACATATACAACGGTGGCGGCCGTGGTTCGCCGGCCCATGGCTTAAAGGTTTCAATGGGGTTTTGTATGTAACTCCGAGGCATGATTCTCTCGTATATCTGTGCAGAATATCCCCAAGAAATGGAAAATGACCACTCCTTTTTCCTTTCATAGCATAAGGTTTGCTGTAAGAGACGGGATTGGTCGGTGTCCGCCGCCTTCATGAGGTGGCGCGTGGATTCAAAGCGGTCCTTTGAGGGGAATATGGGCTCCACATGGTCGAAATGATGAAGGGAGATTAATGGAAATTTGGTGTGAGATGATAAGAATCCAGATAAATCACCATGTAAATCAATCTGCAATCAAAATTTATAAAGTGGTTAGAAAAAGATTAGAGTTAGCGTAATTAATTTTTTAAAAATTAGTTTAATATTTGAGGACTAAAATATCTCCAAGAATTTGATTATATCCAAATATACCCTTTAAAAATTTAATGATTTATATCACAAAATATGTCCAAAAATATCTATTTGCATTATTTTTTCATGTTATTTTTATAATTATGATATAAATTACAAAAAAAGTCAACATCTTTAAGCTATATTTGTCTGATTTTATCCAACCATCTAAACATGATATTCTAAATTAAGATATTACAGCATATAAGCTAGATCACATAAGTCCGATGCGTGAGCGGATGCAGATTCGCGGATACATCAATTTTCAAAAAAATTGAGTGTGGGTGCGCCTTAATGCGTCTATTAAAAATAAATAAATAAATAATTATAGATAAACACTGATGAAATGAAGTTATACATACATAATATACACCATATTTAACAAACTTATATCGTTATTATATTATTTACAAATTTACAATAAGAAGTACCTAGAAACCATGAAAATTAATCTAAACCCCAAAATCGGAGAATTTATTTTTGTAATTACAAAAAAAAATCGAAGAATTAAGGAGGATTAACAAGACTTAGTAACTTAGTGCCCGATTTATTATATCTTAGTGAGCGATTAGGATTTCTTAGTGCGTGAATTATAAAATTTTAGTGCGCGAATTAGAAATTCTTAAAGCTCGAACTAGAAATTCTTAATTCGTCTTAATGCGGCGCATGCGCACCCAGTTCGTCTGTTTACGATCGGAGCGTCAGTGCGTGAAGGAGGTAGGAGGATTACGTGACTTAGCTTATAAGATCCTAAATTGTGAAATATAACATTTTGTAGTTATTTAAAAATTATCAAAATATCCTATTATTTTATTATTATTTTCACATGAAGTAAAAAAAAGGAAAAAATGTTATCTTTGTTACTATATCTTATGTTATTTAGGTAACAGCATTTTATTTATTAATTAATTAATCAACTTGTACTCTATTTATTTTTTCAATTTCTATCTGAAATAAAAAAAGGAAAATTGTATGATGATTCTTTATAGACCTAATAATAAATGTGATAGACCTAAATTTTTTTTTGACAATATGATGATAAAAACGACTTTTTTGCATATTAATTAAAAAATTTAATTTTGATGGGACATAATCGCTTTCGCCTACTTTAATTTCATAAGTTTAAAACTGCATGAGAATGCACATAATAAATAACTATGTCGAAATCAATTGATTCGATTATTCATAAATTGAATAAAGCAGATGTTTGATTACATTTAGTTATAAAAATTTAAAATTTTATTTTTAAAAATTAAATGTTAAATATTTCTACAAGATAAGATAATGAAGTTTAAAGATATTAACATGTTTATTATTATAAGATCTTTTTTACTACCACAACTACAAGAGAGGATATAAGATTATGAAATAATGCAATTAAATATTCTAGGATATATTTTGATATATGTGTCTTTGAACTTTGGAATGGTGTATTTGGAATATAATAAATTTTGCAAGGATAGTTTGGTTTTTTAAAAATTAAAATAAGATCTTAAAAATTAACGATGATGACTCAACTTTTATCCATATAGCTTCTATTTGTATCTCATAACCTAGCATCTCGAGAAATTAAAGACTTTAAATTACAAAATAGATGCTGCATTTATTGCTCAGTACTATTTTTGACAGAACATTAATTATGGTTGTACAAAAGTATAAAGTCCTCAACAAACAAAATGAGCTAAAAAGATAAGCCAAATGGTCAAAAGAACAGTACAGATTTGCGACAGAGAATGTCTCATAGTACTGTTCTACACATTTCAATCTTTGTTAGCATAAAGGAAAGTTTGCAGAGCATTAAAGACCGTCGAACCCCTGCATTGCTTACATCAAGAAACCTAAGCCATCCTTATTTCTCAAGTTATTTGTTAGGAAATCTATGTTTTTGTATACAAAATACAGATGAACAAAGATATCAGTCCAACTTGAAGAAGGATCAGTTCAACATTATAGTAAAGCAGAGAAGTTCAGAAGAGTTTTCAGAAAGGCGGTCAAGGACTGATGACAAAAGAGATGTTACTATAGCCAAGAAGAAAGGATGCATACTTATAGTAGCATTAAATGCATTAGTATTGTAACAGACATTGATAGCTGTGAGTATTTATAGAAGACTGAGACACAAGAGACAAGAGCGAAAGCTGAGAGAAAGAGCCAAATGCTTATACACTTAAACGACAAATATTTCACTTCTCAGAATCTATTAGAGAATCTCGACTATACTCATGCACCTTCAAGATAAATCTCCTTATTGAAGATGCATTCGAAGCACTGTTTTCAAGTTACATCAGATTGCTCGAGTATCTATATTGTCTTTATATTTACTCTATTCATTGTGAAAGCGAATATATTTATAATGGTTGATGATTTATCACAACTGATTGAGAGTATATTTTCATAAGGACTATAAATAATATTAAAGTTGTAGTTCCCATCTGTAAGTGTAACATCAGCTGATTGAGTGGATAACTAGGAATTTAGACCATACGAATGACCTTGGTCTAACTAGGTTTGTATGAGAGTGAATGTACAAATATGTCTTCTAGTAGATCCTTGCTACAATAGAAAAATGTGAGATGTAGAAATATTGAGCTTTCAAACTTCCATAAACACACTTCGTGTTGTTTAGGTTCCATATTTAACTATTTATCTTACTACTCAACTCCTATTGAGCCTGCCATAGTTCACATGTATTCACTGCATCTGCTCGAGTTAATTTTACACTTAATGAAGTAGCTCGACATATCAGTTTTGATCCAGAAACGGCTTCAGGTTGCTAACCAAACCAAAACAAAGAGTTTAGAGAATAACAAGTGAACATGTGTAGTTGATTCAATCCCCCTTCTCAACTGCCACCACAATCCTATCAAAATCCTATCAAATGGTATCAGAGGAGGTATGCTTGATCAAAAGACTCAAACTGATGACCATACTTATCCGCATTTTTTCGATGATTTCCATTGATTATTTGAAGAATGGAAATCCTAATGCAGACTCGTTAAGCTTCTCTAGATGATGATGATATATGGCAAGTAATCATTGGACCAATGAGGATATTTTAAGATCATTTATGGACTAGCTTTACTTGAAGAAACCCATATTGGAGTGGAAATCAGAAGCTCAGAGAAAGCGAATATGGAGAATATTGCTAAGGACATTATCTTTGGGATGCTCTACAAAGATACATCTATCATGGTCAAGACATGCTCAACTGCCAAGGACTCCTAATAAAGATCAATTCAGTTGGGTGGCAGATGTGACCAAACTGAAGAAGGATGCTCCACAGCTTACACAGACTTAGACTCCAGCAGTTCTAAGGTCAGCTATATAAGGAGAGCACAAGAAGTTGTACCATGCCTAAGAGCAGAAGTTGATCTAGAGTCAACCGCCGACGAGGTACTTGATTTACAAGTTAATCTTAAGATTATTTGAAGTTAGTAAGACAAAAAATATTAGCTTATACAAGAATAACTATGAAACCAGTCTTAGTCAACTAGATGAATATGATACTCTAAAAGTGAGTATGAATATGCTTAAATCTAAAATAATCACTTCTAAGTTGAGAATGAAAAGGTTATTTATGAAAATTTAAATTATCCTAAGTTATTTGATGTATGAAACAGAGCATCGGCTTCACCGAGTGAAATACAGAAAGAACTAAAGCCGACTAGCAACAAAACTGATTTAATCCTCGATACAAAATGTATTTGCTCACACAATGAAACCAATACTCGGACCAGTTTAACTTTAAATTAAACCTTTTACTTTTTCCAAGTCTAATACTTTAAATGAGCATGTGGTTCATGCAAAACAGATTATCAATCTGAACAGCTCAAGAACCAAAATTTACAGAAGTGGTCTAGGCTATGTTAAGCTACTTGAGCAGATGTACAATAATTACCCCGCAAAGTACAAGGAAAAAACTCGACAAAGCCGACAACGCAACTCTAAATCAGTTCATAAAATGCTACCGGGCCGATAAACCTGTGAAGCAGATAAGACCAACTAATGCGAACAATTCACACACTCGTCACCCCACTTTAACGACACTTCCAGAAAAAGAAACATATGAAGGATGATCAGTAAAGGTTATTCAAATTTGGAACTCAAAGGACACAATCTGTTTTGGCCCCAAATATCATTGGTCTAGTTTTTAGTGGCACTGTAACACATGCTCTAACCATATGTATCAATCTAATGTACACTCGTAGCAGAACCTTCTCAACAAGCCTTATCTAACAATGGTATCAATTTACTAGTTGATATCATAAAATGGTACCAAAGAGAATTTGTTTAAGAGAACTTCAGGGAGAGCAGACAACTTGGTATAAAACAACAAGAATCAATGGATAACAACAAGAGAAAACTGCACAACCAATTTCGTAAAAATGGGCCAAGTCTTTCAAAATTTTATGCAATTTAGTTTGTGATTGATTTCTTTTTATGCATAAATGTGATGTCTGGAACTTAACTACCTAGATTAAGTTGAGTTAATGTGACAACTAAGAGGAAATTATGAATGAGCATCATTATGTATTGAACTCGGTTATTGATAATATTATGATGGGATAATAAATATGAAATCAGAATTATGATTGAGTCATAATATTGAGTTAATGAAATGTCAAAATGAAGCATGTGAATTAGTAGAGTAATTATGATTTTTTTTAAGAAATAACATTTGAATGTGAGTCATGATTATGAACCTGATACATGCTGAGATGACTTGTTTAAGATGCCTTAGATATTTATGAAATGAATTAAGAAGATGATTTAATGATTAGTGGTGATTTGGGTACGACAGGTGTGAAGTTGAGGGACTAAAATGCAAAATGGAAAACTATAACCAATTTATCTTCACATACTACACCCCAAGACCCACTAAATGCCTACCCATTTCTTTCACAAACCTTTTCCCCTTTCTCTTCAATTTTCATGTGGGACTTGAAGGAGGAATCAAAGCTTATTTCTAACTTGTTTTTGATTGTCAAAGAGGTATGGTATTTATATTTTTGATTGAATTGAAGTTTTTTGAGTGATATGATAAAATTGAATGGTGAATATTTTGTGGGTTTGATTTGAAGATGTAAATTGTTGATAAAGGAAAGGGTTATGCCTTGTAATGTTTTTTTAATGTTGTTTATTGATGTATGAAGAGATTGAGGGTGTGATATTGAATTGTTTTGAGTTGGGTAAGGTTTTATGGGTGTTAAAGTACATGAAATCGGATTTACAGAGCTCGCAATTGATCGCGGATGAACTGCCGATCGATTGCGAGAAAAGCAAAGAGAGATTAACAATTTTTCAGGACTCGCGATCGATCGTGGGCTGCTTGGTGATCGATCGCGAGGAGCATAAATTTTGGCAAACATTTTTTAACAACTCGCGATCGATCGCTAGTCATATAGAGATTGATCGCGAGTCGAAAAACTTTGAAAAATTTTGTGTTGTTGTAGAATTTTGAGGTATGATATTTTATGTTAGATTTGCATGATGTTAGGGATATTCTAAGGAAATCTTGCTTAATAAATTAAAGTGCTAAATGAAGAACCTCAGAAACGAATATACTACTTGATCGAGTTATTGATAGCTCAAATTAATAAAGGATAAAATGAGACATCTTGAGTAGTATACGGAGTATGATAGATTGTGAATGATTATGATAGGAGGCATGACAAATTTATGTGACATGATGATATTGTTGAGAGTTATTGCAAAGATATTAATATTGAATTGATATTTGTTAAAGATACTTCACGAGCCTCCGGATGTCGAGAATGACTCATATCCCATTGTCAACTTAAGGTACATAGTGGCGTACGAGCAGGTATGATATGCTGTAATTCGATGATTATGCATTTATGAGATGTCGATCTTTGAAAACGATAAGTAATCATATGGAATTGAAATATGTTTTCATTTGAAATGAGATGGTGATTTTGGTTGAGTTATTTACATAATAATATAGTGGGGTTCAAAGTACCACTATATACGCACAGTGGGGTCAAAGTGCCATTGATCCAAATTTGAGCGGGATTAAAGGGCCGCTAATATAGCGTGGTTCAAAGTGCCTTTATATATGCACAGTGGGGTCAAAGTGCCATTGATGTGGATTTGCGCGGGGTTAAAGGGCCGCTAATATAACTGGGCTAATATAACTGGGTTCAAAGTGCCATTATATACGCATAGTGGGATCAAAGTGCCACTGTTGCAGAATTAAGCGGGGACAAAGTGCCGATGTTATTATATAGAATTTGAATCAATAATGGCGTATGTCAAATATGTTGAGTTGACATTACATTTGGATTAACAATATTGAATGCGGTGTTATAGAATTTTGAAAGTTTGAAACAGGTTTAGTACATGAAAGCAATGCTAGTTTGGGACAATACAAGGAGTATACTTTTATAGATTTCCAATAATCTTAATTTATTGCCTTTCGATTCATATATTGATTCGATCGTCATTATGGTATTAGAGTTTGCTCATCCCGTGTGGTGGGCTGTTTATATTGAAACATCTACACAAGTACAAGGTTATTCAAAAAACACGCATCAGACACTCACAACAGGATTGTTCCGGATAGATTGTATGAGAATTGACGATGGTAGATTTTGTTTAAGAAATTTGAATTGCATGCATTTATTCATGGCTCGACTTGTGAGCCTTAGAAGGCATGTATAAGGTATGTATTAATGTTTTGAAGATTCCCTTTTCATTTGGTTAAATGATGTGCTTTAATGTCAAGGAGAATGAACTACAAGAGCTTATATATCATGAGTTGCTGGTTGAGGGAAAGATGTTTTGATACCTGTACACGGAAGTTTTATATACGGGGAAACTATGTCAAATTTTATATGGAAGTCACTATAATTAAGAAACATGTTATGCGAATCCCTTATTGCTATGAATATATGCACTAATAACGATGGTAAATGTACTAATGACGAGATTAGGACTTGTGGTCCTACACTTAGTTAATGTCCTAATGTCGAATTAAGAGTTGGGATCCTACAATAAATTTAAGGGAAACCTTATTTGTCTAGAATAATATGACACAAATTTGGTAAAATAGTTCAGCAACGTTTTTAATTGATATCTATCACTAGTAGCATAACTTAAAATACATATGTTTTGTCTTTTGTGCTTACCTGTCAATACTTAGAGTAATAACATGAGAAAACATGTAGAATTGTTTGAATATGTAGGTTTATTAATTGCGCTTACCCGACTTTATCTATTCCCTAAGACATATACAATTCTCTTCATTAAATTAAATATTCTGAGTTGTACTAAGTATTTTGACTGCAACATTTATCGCATTTAACGCAGTTCTTTTAAAATGGAAAAGATATGAACTGCTAAAACTTTGTTGAATTCCAAAGTTTTTTAATCCATTGACACGTGGTCCAATCTTTCAATTCCTACAATTCAATATAAGTGTCATTTACTACTTTACTGTAGAAAAATCTTTGAAATATTTGTTGTTAAACTTTTTCTTGAAAAATTCTTAGAAATTTATTCATTGTGTTCCTCTTTGTAGATGTATATGGGTTGAGCTTATGGCCCAAGACTCAATATGCATCTATTGGGTTTGGCTTATGGCCTAAGGCCCAATAGACATCCAGATTTGACTCAGAGTCAAAACTCTAAGCTCATATGCGGATCTATGGTTGGGCTTGTGGCCCAAGACCCATGACGCAGCTAGGGTTATGGTTTGGTCCTTATATATAGGGGTCTCACATTCAAGTACTGAGACACAAGAATACGCCCTCGTTCTTATATCACGATACGTCCCTCTGAATCACCAACGATTCCAAGGGTTTAAGGTTTGGAATTAAAGAAATAGATTACTCAAGTAGTAATCTACCAAGCCAGCGAGAGGTTGTTCTACGATCGAGGCTAGTAGACGAGCGCAAAGATATGGAATAATCTTCCGCTGTAATCAGGTATATCGATACCCGAATATTATCGTATTTAATTCAAACAGTGGTATCAAAGCCATAGTAGCTCGATCTCGCCGGAAATATTGATGACCCATAAGTTTATTTTTTGTTGGTTTATAGCATTAGATGTTCTTGAATCTATGATGAAGATTGGTGCTTCGATATATGTTTTTTGCTTCTAATCAATAATTGTGGGTTATGAATATGATCATATATATATATTTTTTTAAATCTGAAGCCCAACGTATGTTGATTTTGTTGGGATATGCCCTAAGACAAGTCATTAGATGATTGTTTGTGACATATTCTGTAATATGATTTTATGAATGGCAATTCATTATTATATATTATTCTTTTAACTGTGCATTGTGAATTAATATATATGTTAATGTCCTTAGAATAACATTGTATTATTCTTAAAGATGTTCCTAGTCAAGTATTATCATGAAAGGGATAATGATAATACGTAGAGACTAGTATATGTTGATCGATGAATTGTTCATTGATATGAGATATCAAATCAACATATGGGTACATGTTAGAGAACGATGTACTGAACAGACCCACCATGAGAATGCAACATGGATAGTTATATGATCGTCATGCAATTCTCATAGTGATAATAATGTATGTAATCCTTACGACTTGTGATCATCAGAGATCCCAACATAAGGAGTTATGTATCTTGATATCGTCAAACGTTACCCGTAACAGGGTATACTATAAAGGCGACTATTGGATACACTACGATTTATGTAGAGGGATGTTGACTGATCGAGATAGGATTTGTCCCTCCTATATAACGGGAGAAGTGTTTGGCCCTTGATCAAGTGAGAACTAAAATGCATGGCCATGCTCGAATGAGTCTATATGAGATATCGAGCTTATTCGTTTATTCTAGTTCTACTTGGGGATCAAGAAATAGAGATTGAATATACGAGTATGACTATTCCATGACTCGTGTTCAATCTAAACACAAAGGACAAAGGGATTAAGTTACATGATTAATATTATCACAAGTTCTAAAGGTTATGTCGAGTCATTGACATTCTCGTAATTTGGGTAGCATCGATGTGTTGCTAGATACCGCTCGATGCTTGCGACATAAAATGAGATTTTATGTCACTGCCAACATTACGAGATCCTATCGGGTCGCACAAAAGATTAAATCGAGAAGGGAAATTAAATTCATGGGATGAATTAAATAATTAAGAGGAGTCTTAATTAATAATCATAAGGATTAATTAAATCATGGGCTTAAGCCCATGAAGCTTTAAGAAAGCCTTTAATTAATCATATTTAATATGATTGCAAGGTTTTTAATTGCATAAAAAAAAGATCAAAAGAACAAAACCTAGCCACCCAAAGGAAGCTCTCGGCCGCACCAAGTTGAACTCTCGGCTCTATCATAGCCGTGTGGTTCTTGGTGGTTTTTCGTGCCATCTTCGATTGTGAATCGAGTTAGCTTCGTGTATCGATTTAATAACTTGTCTAGCAACTTGTTATTAAACCATCCCTTCACCCGATTTGATCGTGTGGATACCGTTGAGGCAAAACCAATCGAGTTTTGCTATTGACTCGGAGAAGGCGTAGGACGTGGTGCAGCTCCGTGGATTCTGCTTCAAACGCGCTACAAGGGTAAGACTCTTATGTAATTCTCTAATCCGATATGAATCCCTATGTATAGATCGCTGGTTTGTAATCCCAAAATTTTATTCCGCTGCGTTGTATGCTCATGGGGTTACTTACAGTGGTATCAGAGCCGTGTACAAGGCTCATATCGGATTTATGTGGTTAAATAGTTTAATCATGTTAGAATTTATATTGCATGCTATTTAAAACTGTATTTTCATATATGATATGGAAAAATCGATTTTGTGAAAATCATCGTATGATAATATATATGATATAATTGACGGATCGAAATATATGATAATTCGTGATCAAAAACCGGAACATTAGCTCGAGTATGGCTCATGGCCGACGCCACCTAGGTGCTAGGGTTTCGAACCCTAGTCACCATGGCTCGGCCGCCGCTTCCAATAGGCTAGGGTTTTGAACCCTAGTCACATAAGCCTCTCGGCCGCCGCTTAAGGGCTAGGGTTCGGACCCTGGCTCGAGCATGGGTCAAGCCGTCGCACTATCTAGGGTTTTGAACTCTATTGGCTCGATAAAGTATTGAAAAGGTGCAAGTTGGCTCGATAGAATCAACATGGTGCAAGGCGGCTAGGGTTTGGAACCCTAGCAGCGCCGCACCCAAGCCGCCGCATGGACCATGGCTCGGCCATGGGCTAGGGTTTCGAACCCTAGGCCCACTATTGGTCCAGCCGTGGGTTTTGGTTCGAACCATGGTGGTTCGTGTTTTAGTCGCTTTAGTTCGTGGCATGTGATGTCCCGAGCGTACGATAATTTTTCAAAAATTATATTACAGTTTTAATTAAAATTAAATTTAAAATGTTTAGAATTTAATTAATTAAATGTTAATGCATGCTTTATGTGTTGTTTGAGCATGGTGCGTGGTTATAGCCCTTTGACCTATTAGATAGGATTTGTGAATGATTGTAATTTATAATACGACCTGCGAGTCGTGCCTTTCTCTATTTTATTCTAAATGTAATCCCTCCCCTATGTTCCCCTCGAATGTGAATCGAGGAATTCTATATCTTGTAAATAGTATAGTTTATTTTATTGATGGTGATCAATGAAGATGGAGCATCGTGCCGGGATGAGGAGGCCATTCACAAATTGGAGCCAAAGGAAGGAGCTTATGAAGTTACCTTAGGTTGACTCATAGGAGTTTCTCATTGGCTTGAGAAACTCATTAGTAGGGGCTATAACCATGTCACGTTGTAATTAGGTATGTTGATGCATGATTTATCTTATGTTTTAGTTTGATAATAGTATTACACATATATGTAGATATGTATACAACTATATGTAGTGGACATATTTTAAATTATCAAATTAATCATGAGATCAATAAATCCCTCTAAAATATTAAGTTTTAGATGCCTTCCAAATAAAAGTACTCGTCAATAACTTCGATTGTACATGTGTGGGTTTGCCAAAGCAAAGCACCGTGGCAATCTTAGTAAGGCGCGAAAGGATAAAAGTGATATCCGTCATACTTTAATTGGGTACGACTTAACTAGGTTATCTCAATAGGATTGGGAACCTAGAGGCATGGGTTGGATTATAATTCATTTGATGAATTGAACAAAGTGTTGTTCGTCCAACTATCCAAGAATTATATGTGATATAATTGACAAAGTGTTGTCTACCTAAATAACCGAGTCTTGGGCGATTAGCCAAAGCTAACTCAAGATTAAGTGAAATATGGATCTTGGCCCACTAAAGATTTCGAGGGTTGATATTTTTCAAACAAAATAGTGGGAGTATCATTTAATATAAGACCATGTTAAATGATTTAAATCATAAACTTATTTTGCATATTTATATTGTAGATATCCATGGCAACTAACAACGTTACTAGCACTTTATCACTGCGATCGGTCCTTGAGAAGGACAAATTAAATGGGACGAATTTCCTAGACTGGCATAGGAACTTGAGGATAGTCCTCAAACAAGAAAAGAAACAATATGTCCTAGAGGAACCCTTACCCGCTGAGGAACCTCCCCTAACGGCTACTAGAACTGAAAAAGATGCTTACAAGAAGCATCAGAGTGACGCACTTAATGTTGGGTGCCTCATGCTTGCCACTATGAACTCTGAGCTTCAGAAGCAACATGAGGAAATGGAGGCGTTCGATATGATCGAACACTTAAAGCAGTTGTACCAACAGCAAGCTAGACAAGAGAGGTATGACGTCTCTAAAGCGTTATTCCAGTGCAGGATGGTAGAGGGAAGCTTAGTTGGAACTCATGTGCTCAAGATGATTGGGTACATTGAGAATCTGGATAAGCTAAGTTTTCCATTGGACCAAGAGTTGGCCACCGATGTAATCTTGCAATCGTTGCCTGAGAGCTTCAGTCAATTTGTAGTAAATTACAACATGACTGACATGGAAAAGACTTTACCACAGTTGCTTGTTATGTTGAGAACATATGAAGCAAATACTAAGAAGACTAAGGCCACAAATGTCCTTATTGTGAATAAGGGCAAAGGAAGGGCCAAAGCTAAAGGCAACAAGAAAGCAAAGAAAGTCTTTGCTAAATCTAAGCCAAAGTCTTCTGCACTGAAGCCAAAGGGAGGGATAGCAAAAGAAGGGAACTGTTTCCATTGCGGTGAGACCGGTCATTGGAAAAGAAACTGCAAAGTATATCTGGAGGATCTAAAGAAAGGAAGTGTGACTTCCGCTTCAGGTATTTTTGTTATAGAAGTCAATTTATCTACTTCTTCATCATGGGTATTAGATACTGGATGTGGATCTCACATTTGTGTAAATGTGCAGGATCTCAAAAGGAGTAGGACATTGGCGAAAGGTGAAGTTGATCTCCGAGTTGGAAATGGAGCAAGAGTTGCTGCATTAGCTATAGGAGATTATCATTTAGCTTTACCTTCTGGTTTATCGTTGATTTTAAAAGACTGTTATTTTGTGCCTTCAATTACTAAAAACATTATTTCTATTTCTTGTTTAGACAAGTATGGTTTTTCATTTATAATAAAGGACAATTGTTGTTCTATTTATTTAAATGATATGTTTTATGCTAGTGCACAAATGGTGAATGGTCTTTATGTATTAAATCTTGATATGCCTATCTATAACATAAATACTAAAAGGATTAAAAATAATGATTGTAATCCGACTTATCTCTGGCACTGTCGCTTGGGCCACATAAACGAGAACCGCATATCTAAACTTCATAAGGATGGAGTATTAGATTCATTTGATTTTGAATCATATGAAACATGCGAATCTTGTTTAATGGGCAAGATGACTAAAACCCCTTTCAAGGGACATGTTGAAAGGGCAAATGTTTTATTGGGACTAATACATAGTGATGTATGTGGACCAATAAGTACGCAAGCTAGAGGTGGTTTTCAATACTTCGTTACATTTACTAATGACCTCAGTAGATATGGGTATGTGTACCTAATGAAACATAAACATGAAACCTTTGAAAAGTTCAAAGATTTCAAGAATGAAGTACAAAACCAACTTGGCAAAAGTATCAAAATCCTTCGATCAGATCGAGGAGGAGAATACTTAAGCCAAGAGTTTCATGACTATCTAAAGGAGTGTGGGATAGTCCCACAACTCACTCCTCCGTATACTCCACAATGGAATGGTGTATCCGAGAGGAGAAATCGAACCTTGTTAGACATGGTTAGATCAATGATGAGTCATGCAGATCTTCCGATATCGTTTTGGGGACACGCTCTAGAAACAACAATTTTCTTACTGAACCGTGTTCCATCTAAATCAGTGGAAAAGACACCATATGAGATATGGACTGGGAAGCGTCCTAGTATGTCTTTTATGAAGATTTGGGGTTGTGAGGCTTTCGTTAGACGTCACGCCACTAACAAACTTGGACCCAAATCTGATAAGTGTTTATTTGTGGGGTATCCTAAGGAAACGAAAGTGTACTATTTCTATTATCCCACCGAGAACAAAGTAGTTGTTGCTCGGACTGGTGTATTTCTTGAAAGAGAATTTATTTCTAGAAAAACCAGTGGGAGAAAAATAGAACTTAGTGAAGTTCAACCACAAGAAAACACTGAACCTGAGATTGAGATGGAAACAGAGCAGGCACCACAAGCTGTTGTGGAAGAAGTATCTGCTCAAGAGACACAAGCCCAGCGTAGGTCTGTAAGAGAACACCGGGAGCCACAGAGATATGGATTTCTTGTGACTCAACAAGGTGACTTACTACTTATTGATGAGGATGAGCCGTCATCTTATCAACAAGCTATTATGGGCAATGATTCTGAGAAATGGCAAGAGGCCATGAAATCTGAGATGGAATCCATGTATGCAAACCAAGTATGGACTTTGGTTGATCCACCTGAAGGGGTACGACCCATAGGGTGAAAATGGATTTTCAAGAAAAAGACCGATATGGATGGTAACGTACAAACCTAAAAAGGTCGGCTGGTTGCAAAAGGATTCAAACAAATTCATGGTATTGACTATGATGAAACCTTTTCACCAGTGGCCATGGTTAAATCCATAAGGATCTTACTTGCAATAGCTGCATTTCATGATTATGAAATCTGGCAGATGGATGTCAAAAAAACTTTCCTTAATGGAAATCTGCTCGAGGATGTGTACATGACACAGCCCGAGGGTTTTGTCGATCCAAAGGATGCTGGAAAGATATGCAAGCTACAACGATCCATTTATGGATTGAAGCAAGCTTCTCGGAGTTGGAATCTTCGTTTTGATGATGCAATCAAAGAGTTTGGTTTTATCAAAAATGAAGATGAACCTTGTGTCTACAAGAAGGTCAGTGGGAGCGTAATCATTTTCCTAGTGTTGTATGTAGATGACATACTTCTTATTGGAAATGATATCCCTGCCTTGCAATCTGTAAAGATTTGGCTAGGGAATTGCTTTTCGATGAAAGATTTAGGAGAAGCCATCTATGTATTAGGAATCAAGATCTATAGAGATAGATCGAGAAGGCTTCTTGGTCTAAGTCAAAGTACGTACATAGACAAGGTGCTTAAAAGGTTTAGCATGCAAGAATCCAAGAAAGGATTCGTGCCTATGACACATGGTATTTATCTCTCGAAGGAACAGTGTCCTTCAACACCAGATGAGAGACAACGCATGAGTAAGATTCCATACGCGTCAGCTATTGGATCTATCATGTATGCCATGATATGTACTCGTCCCGATGTATCGTATGCTTTGAGCATGACGAGCAGATATCAAGTTGATCCAGGTGAAGGTCACTGGATTGCTGTCAAGAATATCCTAAAGTACTTGAGAAGAACTAAGGATACATTCTTGATTTATGGAGGTGAGGAAGAGCTCAATGTAATGGGTTACACTGATGCTAGCTTCCAAACCGACAAAGATGATTTTCGATCGCAATAAGGATATGTGTTTTGCCTAAGATATGCAAAGTACCAACAGATGATAATGTATCTGACCCATTGACGTAGCCACTGTCACAGCAGTAGCATGATCGTCATACTAGATCTCTAGGCATTAAGTGTATGTCTGATTGGTCTTAGTGCAAGTGGGAGTTTTGTTGGGATATGCCCTAAGACAAGTCATTAGATGATTGTTTGTGACATATTCTGTAATATGATTTTATGAATGGCAATTCATTATTATATATTATTCTTTTAACTGTGCATTGTGAATTAATATATATGTTAATGTCCTTAGAATAACATTGTATTATTCTTAAAGATGTTCCTAGTCAAGTATTATCATGAAAGGGATAATGATAATACGTAGAGACTAGTATATGTTGATCGATGAATTGTTCATTGATATGAGATATCAAATCAACATATGGGTACATGTTAGAGAACGATGTACTGAACAGACCCACCATGAGAATGCAACATGGATAGTTATATGATCGTCATATGCAATTCTCATAGTGATAATAATGTATGTAATCCTTACGACTTGTGATCATCAGAGATCCCAACATAAGGAGTTATGTATCTTGATATCGTCAAACGTTACCCGTAACAGGGTATACTATAAAGGCGACTATTGGATACACTACGAATTATGTAGAGGGATGTTGACTGATCGAGATAGGATTTGTCCCTCCTATATAACGGGAGAAGTGTTTGGCCCTTGATCAAGTGAGAACTAAAATGCATGGCCATGCTCGAATGAGTCGATATGAGATATCGAGCTTATTCGTTTATTCTAGTTCTACTTGGGGATCAAGAAATAGAGATTGAATATACGAGTATGACTATTCCATGACTCGTGTTCAATCTAAACACAAAGGACAAAGGGATTAAGTTACATGATTAATATTATCACAAGTTCTAAAGGTTATGTCGAGTCATTGACATTCTCGTAATTTGGGTAGCATCGATGTGTTGCTAGATACCGCTCGATGCTTGCGACATAAAATGAGATTTTATGTCACTGCCAACATTACGAGATCCTATCGGGTCGTACAAAAGATTAAATCGAGAAGGGAAATTAAATTCATGGGATGAATTAAATAATTAAGAGGAGTCTTAATTAATAATCATAAGGATTAATTAAATCATGGGCTTAAGCCCATGAAGCTTTAAGAAAGCCTTTAATTAATCATATTTAATATGATTGCAAGGTTTTTAATTGCATAAAAAAAAGATCAAAAGAACAAAACCTAGCCACCCAAAGGAAGCTCTCGGCCGCACCAAGTTGAACTCTCGGCTCTATCATAGCCGTGTGGTTCTTGGTGGTTTTTCGTGCCATCTTCGATTGTGAATCGAGTTAGCTTCGTGTATCGGTTTAATAACTTGTCTAGCAACTTGTTATTAAACCATCCCTTCACCCGATTTGATCGTGTGGATACCGTTGAGGCAAAACCAATCGAGTTTTGCTATTGACTCGGAGAAGGCGTAGGACGTGGTGCAGCTCCGTGGATTCTGCTTCAAACGCGCTACAAGGGTAAGACTCTTATGTAATTCTCTAATCCGATATGAATCCCTATGTATAGATCGCTGGTTTGTAATCCCAAAATTTTATTCCGCTGCGCTGTATGCTCATGGGGTTACTTACAGATTTGTGTTTACATGAACCAAATTTTAAAAACAATGGAAAGGAAAACAGCCCCTAGAGCGGCGAGGTTTCATGTTGCAAACCACCATTAGAGGCGGCCTTGGGTGATTCCATGATCCTGTCGCGCGGTTTAGTATCACTGGATAGCACGATTTTGGTGACGGTGGTTTTTTATGGCTGCGCGGTGGTGAGACCGTGATGCTATTGGCCGAAAATTGTGACAAAGATGTAAGATGACAGTGATTGGGCGGGCTGTAGTAATTCTTTGAGGCTGAAGCAGCAACAATGGCTGCTGGGCAGAGATCGCTTCAAATCGGCGAACTTTCTCAATGCCCACCTCCAAGACATGCTGCACTTCGTGAGACTACCATTTTATCTCCACAATGCGTTGCGCCGACGCCGAAATTTCGAATGCACATACACAGACGTGTGAAGATACCATAGAATGGTCGATTAAAATTATCTATGAGCGGAGTAGAGACCTCGACAAGATTGCAAAATATTCGATGATGCGGCGGCGTAAGTTTGATTTTTACACTTATTTGTTGTGTATTTAGGTATTTTTATATGGATTCCTGTACGATTTTACGCTTTATGGTATATTTTCATTGATTTCTGGAATCTAGGTCCAATAGCATAAAAGTGGAGGAAACGAGCTAAAAAGTTGAAATGGGACATCGAGATTGAAAGTTTTGAGCTCTGCGATAAATCGGCAGCAGCACCGCGATCGATCGCGGAGTCATTATACGAGGAACAAAATTTACGAAATGGCGATCGATCGGTAACATCTCGTGATTCATCGCCACTATTCAGAAAAGTTCCGCGATAGATCGATAAAACATCGCGATCGATCACTGATATAAAAAAGTTGGTCTATTTAAGGACTATGATTGATGACTAGAGAGGACTTTTGCTCAGTTTTAGACCTAAAAACACAGCCTCCACCTCGATTACTTTTGAAGCAACTGAAGAGCAAGCCGGAATCGAAGAGACGGGACGACGCAACGACGCAAATAGTCGACGCCTAGCATCTTTAGTATTTTTTAACTCTTTTTGTTGTTTATTTTCTGATTTTAGGATGTTGGATTTGTTGTTAAACAAGTTTTTACATTCATATTTGACGATGGTAGTTGGCTAATTTCTTATCAAGACTAGGGGATCCTTCATATGAACCCATGATTTAAGTTTGACTTTTTGATTGATTTTTCTACAATACTTTGAGTATGATTATGTTTTTAATGCTTTTAAGGATTGCTACCATTGAATTGATGTTAGTAATTATAATTGACTTGACCATACGATATTATAATTTGACACTATAATTCATACAGCGGGCTTTAGAATGAGACTGATTACGTGAAATCTAGTACACTGTGGTAGCCATAGATCTACCAAGATCGAAAATTAGAAGTTTCATAGAGCATATGCAATGTTGGATGTTAAATGAGTACATGACCATTGACTTGTTACATTTCAATATTAGGTTCAATATAACTTGACCATAGTATATTGGATAAACTTGGAAAACTCGTCACCTTAGAACGTAGAACTTAAAGTCATAACTAGAAGGAGAATTGTGGGGATTACATGGGTGAACCGATGTCTTGATATTCGTCTATATTGATTTCTGTATCTTGTCGTCGCTTGTTTGTTTGGATTGACTAATTTTCTGGGTTTGCAATAATTGAATTTCACTCATTATTCGTAGGCTAAATATAGTTAGGCTAATTAACTCTAGTAATTGCTACTAGTCCCTATGGATTCGACAAACCGTACTTTTCATAATCTATACTAAAACTTGACACCGTGCACTTGCGGTACGCAATCGCTAAACTTGAAATAATTGTTTAAAATAAGAGCGATCAAGTTTTTGGGACCGAATGAGAAATATCATTAGGGAGCGGGGAATGGACACCAGTAGTCTTGGCTGTGCTGTGATTACTGAGGCAATACGAAGAGATTGGTTCACGTTTGTCCGTCAACCACGCGATGTGGTGGTTCCTCTTGTAAGCGAGTTCTACTCCAATCTACGGACACAAACCCACCTTGAAACCAGCATAGTCACTGTCCGGACAGAGCCCGTTCATTTTGATTCCACTGCCATCAATGCATTATACCACATGCCCAACATCACGGATGACGACTATACAGTGTATTGTAAGTCACACATTGATTATTATGCAATTCTTTCCACCATCTTTATTGAGGGCACTGAATGACGACTGGCAGCTGATGGAACCCCACAACTTGTGTTGATATCAGAGTTGAAGGTGGAGGCCAATGCTTGGTTCTCATTTATAGTAGCTCTGGTCATGCCATCGACTCATACCTCTGAGGTCACGAAGGACCGAGCCACTTTAATTTATGTCATAGTTACTGGACTCACTGTTGATCTTGGACGCATTGTCGACGAATCCATCCGGAACTATACTTGTGGACCTCCCACTTCTGGCATGCCTTACCCCTCCACTTTTACATCGCTGTGCAATTATGTGGAGGTTGTCTGGACCCTGCCGAGGATGTGATTCCACCTAAGGCTTCCATTGTGGTTGCTCACCCAGCACCACCCATAGGCCGACGGAGGGCACAACCACGACTTGGCAGCAGTTTTTCCACCATCATCGCCTGCTGCAGTGCCTACTTCTATCACACTCGACTCCCTCCACCGTGATCTTCAGGATATCCGCCTTGTGCAGAGGTTATACGAAATGAGCAAAGGAAAATTCGTTGGGACCAACATCAAATGAATCAGCGTCATATGGAGTACATGCAATACCAATTCGCATAGAACTCTGCATTGGTACAGAGGTTCCCTACCATCCCTTTTCCACCACAGGCAACCTCCCACCATTCCAGCCATACCAGCAAGTACCCTCACCGGAACATGAGGTGGAGGACGACGGTCACTGACGATCGTCATCGAGGTATGTGTATTGCTATTGCACTTCTTGTTTATTGTACATTAAGGGCAATGCACGTACTAAGTTTGGGGGGGGTGTTTACTATTAGCTGCTGTTGTCCGTTTTTTTTTGTTGATTCAGTTGTGCTTGTGAGATTATTTCTATCACAAAATTGAGTCGTTCCTTGAGCAATATGAATTTCTTTTTTGAAGATGAGTTCGATCCTAAGAAATGAACGAACTCGAATTGCAACTATAATACATGATGAAATTAATCCCCATCTCAACTTGAGTCTTGAAAATATTTGACTTGTTTGTGAATATCCTTGGTGGAGTTAGTACTTCAAAATTGAGGAATATTTGTTGCACTTTTAAGTCATGATTGAGTGGAGTATATGTTGGAAGTGAAAAATTTTGGGAACTATGATTTGTCTTGAGCATCTTAGAGCACTCTAGAACCTATTTGATGACACTTTGAGGGGAAATTTTTATTATGAACTTGACTTGGACATGATTTAGACAATTTTTTGAACGTTTGAGCCTTTCTAGCTTACCTTGTTTATAACCCTGGTGTCCACCCTTGAGTTTAATTGTAAAAGAAGGGAAATTAACCACCATTCGACTGTTTTTGATAAAACTACTTATACCTACCATTATATGAGCCTAAAAATAATTTATACCATTACCTTAAGGGAGTATAATTGATTTCATATGCATACTATGTTTTTGGCTATTAAGTTATTCACATACTATGTTTTGGGCTATCACAGAAAAAAAATTCAATGCCTAATTAAACAGGAAAAAGAGAGTCATAGTGAAAAAAATAGCATAGTTTGGGGATAATGAATGTGGAGATCCGACATTGACTACATTCGGTGAAATCTAACAAAGCCCATGGTTCATCGAGATTAAAAGAAAAGAAAAAAATTTAGGGAGTTGAAGATGTGATGAGATGAAATTTACAAATTATACTCTCTACTTTGATTTCCATACCTTTTCTTTTAAACCCGACACCAAAAGCCTAACATTATAAGCTTAAAAAGACCTTTTGATCCAAGTCTTGGGAATAATTATATTAGTGGAGAAGTGTTTGAAAAATAGGGTTATGGAGTGCTTGATAGTAATCTTGACTTTGAGTTTATTGGCACTATTTGATCTTGAAGATATGTATGAAACTCACGATTGACAATAGCACACACGCACCTTCCGATTTTGCGATGTATTGCTTGGCTTAACAGAAAACATTTCTTGTGATTTTTGGATTGACTCTGGCTGATGTGTTAGTCGGATTTCTGATCTTTTATATTTGAGTTGCTAAGTTAGTTCTTTTAAAAGTATTGAGGATGAATTCTATATTTTGATCTTATTGTTTGCTCGAGGACGACGAAGACTAAGTTTGGGGGAGTTGATAAATGTGATTTTTACGCTTATTTTGTTCTGTATTCTAGGTATTTTCATATGGATTCCTGGACGATTTTACGCGTTCTGGTATATTTTCATTGATTTCAGGAATCTAGGTTCAAATGCATAAAAGTAGAGGAAACGAGCTAAAAATGTTGAAAAAAGACCAATTCGAGCAAACACGTTGAAAGAAGGACCGGAATCTCGAGATTGAAAGTTTTGAGCTCCGCGATCAATCGGCAGCATCACCGTAATCGATCGCGGAGTCATTATACGAGGAACAAATTTACGAAATGGCGATCGATCGGTAACATCTCGCGATTGATCGGCACTTTTCAGAAAAGTTCCGCGATCGATTGGTAAAACACCGCGATCGATCGTGGATATAAAAAGGTTGGTTGTTTCGTACAGAATGTTTTGCCGATCGATCAGCACAGACGACGATCTCCAACTCCGAAAAATTCGAGATTTTATTTCCTTGTTTGTTATTTGGTGTCCAATTTTAGGTAAACTCCTCTATCACTATTTAAGGGCTATGATGGATGACTAGAGAGGACTTTTGCTATGTTTTAGACCTAAAAACACATCGTCCACCTCGATTACTTTTGAAGCCATTGAAGAGCAAGCCGGAATCGAAGAGATGATACGACGCAACGAAGCAAGGAGTCGACGCCTAACATCTTTAGTATTTCTGAACTCTTTTTGTTGTTTATTTTTGGATTTTAGGATGTTGGATTTGTTGTTAAACAAGTTTTTACATTCATATTTGATGATGGTAGTTGGCTAATTTCTTTATCAAGACTAGGGAATCCCTTGTATGAACCAATGATTTAACTCGATGTTTTTGATTGATTTTTCTACAATTCTTTGAGTATGATTATGTTTTTACTGCTTTTCAAGGATTAGCTACCTTTGAGTACATGACGTGAAATGTAGCACACAATGATAGCCATAAATCTACCAAGATAGAAAGCTAGAAGTTTTCATAGAGCGTATGCAATGTTGGATGTTAAATGAGTACATGACCATTGACTTGTTACATTTCAATATTAGGTTCAGTATAACATGACCATAGTATATTGGATAAACTCGAAAAACTCGCCACCTTAGAACGTAGAACTTAAAGTTATAACTAAAAGGAGAATTGTGGAGGTTTACATGGGTGAACCGAAGTCTTGATATTCGTCTCTATTGATTTCTGTATCTTTTCATCACTTATTTGTTAGGATGGGCTAAATTTCTGGGTTTGCAATAATTGAATTTCACTCATTATTCGTAGGCTAAGTAGTTAGGCTCATTAACTCTGGTAATTGCTACTAGTCCCCGTGGGGTCGATAAATCGTACTTTTCATAATCTATACTAAAACTCGATACCGTGCACTTGCCTTACGCAATCGCTACACTGGAAATAATTGTTTAAACGAGAGCGATCATGATAACAACTTGCAAACATGATTGCAGATAGTTTTTTGAGAAAGAAAGAAAGTGACGACAACAACAATCAAATTTTATGATTTTGAAACCCTAATTTTTGAAGATTAATGTCCGATAAACCCCACTATTTTCTTTCAGGTTTAAGATTGAAATTTGGCCATTTTTTTGGGATAATTTTTGGGCCCGATTATGGCTATGTTTTTCCATAAAATATTGAAGTAAAAAGAAAAAAAGGAGGGGGGCCTATAATAAATTTTTCTTGGCTTAAGATGATGGACTTCTTATTTAAATAATTGAATTATGTTGGGTTGTACCAATAATTAATTGATTATTTATGGACCCATGACTTGGTTAAGTTGGGTAAATGATAATTTTATTTAATGACCAATGGACCTAATTAAATAAAATTTTGGACCTTAATATTTGAATTTTTGTCATATTGAAATTTTAATGGGTCATTATAATTTGCAATTGTGTGGCTAAACACATAATGTGTTTTATTGTAGTCATTTTACGAGATATGTTTGGACAATAAAATGACATAAGAAATTATTGAATAAATTGCGTATTTAATATTTCTTGAGCTTGGAATATTTTTTTTAATCATATGTTTAGTTGAAAATTGTAGTGGCTTAAGAAATAATGCATGATATATGATTATGCAAGTTACATTGTTTGATTATGCAATTTATTAGAATGTCATGCTTGATTTATTGCATTTATATATTCATGAATTTATAATTTGATGCCGCATAAGATATATTGCATTTATTTAAGCATGCAACCGAAAGACATTATTATTTGAGATTCATAAATTTATAATTTGATTATTATATCATATATGCTGCATTTATTGGACTATGCAATTTATGATATTTGGTTATGAAATTAAAAGTTGTTATATCATGCATGACATTATGAACCATTTTATTTCGAGATTGTTAACTTTTTATTAGCTTCTTTAATTCGGAGGGAGATGATTACTGGCTGAGTGCGAAATTTTCGATTCCAATTAATTAAAGAGAATAATAGAAATTACTTGGATCTAAAATAAAATTATTTTAGCAAGTACCTTATTTGATTGTGCAGTCAGTGATGGAAATCCAAAAGCTTTCTTTGATCTTCATGGTAGTGGCAAACTTGATGGCCAGAACTATGCAATGTGGCATAGAAAAATTCAGTTTTTACTTCACAAAGAAAAGTTGTATGATCATCTCACCAATGATATGCCTAAACCAGCTGAGCCAGAAAATGGACCGACTACCCAATATCATCGCGATATGGACGCGTACAATAAATGGGTGGATAAAGATAAAAGTGCGCGCTTTACTATGCTAAGTTGCATGCACGATAATCTGATCAGAGAGTTTGAAAAGCATCCCATGGCTAAAGAGCTATGGGAAGTTCGGAAGGTCATGTACGGTAGCACTTCGGCTACAACCTGAGGGCTCTCACCCTCAAATTTAATCGTTGTCTACTTGACCCTAGGCACTCGATGTGCCAACCTCATGATGTGATGAATGATATGATTCGAGGGCTTCAGAATGCTGGAACTGAACTCACAGATGAACAACAAGTCTTGTCAAACCTTAGGTTGCTTCCTGAGCAGACTTGGGGAAATGTTAAACTTGCTTTGACCCACAACGAGCAGATTAAAACGTTAGATAGTGTCGCCAGTCATTTCAAACTTGAGGCTGACCAAAGAGAATCTGAACGTGCACAAACGACTGCTATTATCGCACATGCTAGTCAGCGAAAACCCCAAAAGGGTGGATGTTGGAACAAGCAAATGGGTGCAAGACTGGGTAATAACAAGAATCAAGCCCTAACCCCACTGAATGGCAAGACAGAACTGTGTCGCCAAGGCAAAATGGGTGGAGCGAAGGATATAAGCAAAGTAAAGTGTTACAACTATGACAAGAATGGCTACTTTGCTCATGATTGCACTTAGCCAAATTGTGATGCCCGGGAATTATGGGTGCTAATCCCGGTGTGGTAATAATCTTTAATGGATTTTGGTTGTGTATTAATTGTGGTTTTGGAACTCCTGGGGATTTTAAATCCCATATTTGGAGTCTTTGGATCCAAAGGATGAGATTGTATTCTCGTCGTGGTGTTAACCTTAGAATTTGGTCTTTGGTGGGATTTGGGGTCCGGAGTACTGTGTACTGGGGCTGGTTATGGGAATTGAGGTTAGAGAGATGATTTTTTTTGAAAACAGATGATTTTTAATGAATCATGATGTATTTGTGGAGGAGTCGGTATTTTGGAGCTTTGGAGCTATATATACCAAATAGACTCGGTATTCCGTCATTATACGGAATCACTTCCCTCTCTCATCTCCCTCACGCCTCTCTCACCCCAAACCCTTCCCTCTTCTCCTCTTGGAAGCAAAATCGTTGGGGGCTCGTCATGAGAGCCCGATTTCTTGAAGAAAAGCTGGCAATCTTCTTCTTCTCACCTTTAGCTTCGATTTGATTATAGTTTTGTGCTAAATGGTTGAGTATTTTGTTGGGTTTGGTAATTGGGAGTTTTTAATAAAAATCCAAAGTTGAGTTTTTAGTGTTTTTATTGGTTACAAATGGTGTATTGGTTGTGTTGAGGAAGTTAGGGGTGTTGGTTTTGAGTTTGGTTGTGAAAAACACCATGGAAGCTCAAATTTCTCGAAAAATCGCAAGTCGCGATCGATCGCTGAGGAGGGCCGATCGATCGCGACGAGCAGCTGAAAGTTTGAGATGATGTACAGTGCTGTCGATCTATCGCCAAGTCTCGGCGATCGATCGCGAGGCGATTATCGATCGATCGCGGAGACGCGCGATCGATCGCAAGATCATTCTGTTTGGCAGCGGGTGCGCGCGATCGATCGTGACAGAGGCGGCGATCGATCGCGGCCCGATGTGTAGTGTTTTTTTCAAAATTTTGAAAAAAATATCGGGATTTTGGAACCGAGGTTTAAAGGGGCCGTTTCTGGGGCAATGTCTACATTCCAATGGAAATGCTACACTTTTAAAATGGATTGGTTGGATCCAAAGTTAATAAAACGGGATTCTCGGTTGAGTTTTTGGCTATCTTTTAAACTTGTAAAGTGGTATATTTTGGGTATTATGCATGCTTAGCCGGGGGGTGGGGGGGGGCTTTTATTTTGGTAATCGTTATGGATGGACGATAGGTTTGGAAATTGTGAACGTGCTTGGGCACGTGATTGCATGCCTATGTCTAATTGAGAGTTATTTGTGTGTTAGCACATAACTCATTGGACGTGGAACTCCGGCAGGATTGGACTTGAACTACAGAATCCTAAGGTACGTATGACGTACGAGCATAGCTATTATAATGTTGCAACTGTGAAATGCATGGTATGTAGTATTTGCAATAAATGGATGTTGAAATGTATGGTACATGGTACTTGCTATAATTGGATAGTGATATGCATGGTAAATATTAATTGCGCTAAATGGATATACATTGGGAACCATAGGGTGCAGCTATTAAGCGAGCAATGATTTGGGATGTTGTCGCCGTTGAGCGACCATCGGTTATGACGCCGCTATTGTTGAGCGTGCGTGGGGTTTGAAATGCCGCTATTGTGGAACGAGTAATGAAATAGGAACATGGAATCATTGGTTAGATATATGTGATATCTACGGTCTTTTATATAATGATTTTACCTTATTAATTATTGAACTGGCATAATAGAAATGGTATTAGTTAATCTATGTGACGATTAACTGGCTTTGGGAATTTGATGAGTTTGGTTATTTTGAGAACAAGGACAACACAGCGGATCTCGGATGAGGATGATACCATCCATGGAGTATCATTTCAATTCATGGCATTTACATTTTGTAAATTATGAACTATAATATTATGATTATTTGATTGGTGGTATTGGTATGCTCACCCCGTGTGGTGCTGTCTCTGTTGGGGAAGGTGATACAGGTGTAGCAGCAACTTTGGAGTTGAGCTCGGGCTGTTGATTAGAGGTACTTCCAGGATCGAGGTACCAGAGCTGGTTGAATAAGTACACAGATCCAGAGTTGAGATCGATTTGTGCTTGGGAGGTGCTTCCAGGATTGAAGTACCAGTATCTGGTAGAGTATTTTATACATTAGATACACGCTCATTCATTGGGTGCTCTCATGTGAGTACGTTTTTACGTGTATATGGAATGTATAAATGGGCAATGGCTTTTCTCTCTTCATTTATTGTTGCACGCAATTAGATATGGAAATTGCTAAATGAAATGAGAGTACGTTAGTGTATTATGAGGGTGCATACTATGTAAATGGTTTGGGTTGGGAAGTAGAATATTATGGAGTTTTAATGCAAGAATTTTTCTGGTTAGTATATGGTGTTACACTTTGCATGTGGTTCCTTCCCATGATATATGATTGTATGCACTAATGGCATGGATTAATACACTAATAACGGATTATGGGCATGAGGGTCCTTACATTAGTGGTATCAGAGCAGTGGTTTGCTCTTTGGGGCTGTTGAGGGCCTGGAACATGCTGATAGGAATGGGTAGCACATATTTATGCATGATGGTAGTTAGTGTTGTGTGACACAACTATTTGCTTACGTGCTTTTATGATGTGGAATGTGGTATTGCTAACCATGATGGTTGCAGGATCATATGGAATACGATGAAATGAGATTTCAATTGAGATTGAGCATGCAAATATATTGCAATTAGAGCCCTGCTACGGGTATATCATCAGCGATGGATCATAATATTTGCCGCTCATATGTCGAAGCGATGGTTAATGCCGCTGTCATATCATAGCAAGGGATATTATTGAGCCGCCGATATAATGTAGTAGGATTTGTGATTTGTGGTGTTAACCTTGATGCAGGTGTATGGAAATATCGATGAGATTATGCGGAATGGGCATCACCTCTTGAGTCCAAAGGACAATGTGCACATGTGCGGGGTCACCTCTTGCACCTACGGGGCATGTGAACGTGCATGGGAGTACCTCTTGGGCCTGCGGAAAAAAGTGATACATTCCTGATTATGCCGATGTCATGTCGAAGCAATGATGCCGCTGTTGTGTCGAAGCGATGGTAAATGCTGCTGTCACATCGAAGCGATGATGCCGCTGTCATGTCCAAGCGATGATGCCACTGTCGTGTCGAAGCGATGGTACATGCCGCTGTCACGTTGAAGCGATGATGCCTCTGTCATGTCGAAGCGATGATACCACCGTCATGTCGAAGCGATGATGCCGCTGTCGTGTCGAAGCGATGATACATGCCGCTGTCACGTCGAAGCGATGATGCCGCTGTCATGATGTAGCGATGCTATCGGGGACAAAGTGCTGCATTTAATGTGAGCCACCTCTAGGGTCCGAAAGGAACAAAGTGCTACATGAATGTGAGTACCTCTCGAGTCCATGATTATGCCGCTATTTTATTGGCGATGGTTTATGCCGCTGGGTATCTATATATAGATGGTTCATTCCGCTATTCTATTGGGGATGATTCATGCCGCCGGGTATTCATAGCGATGGTTCATTCCACTATTTTATTGGCGATGGTTTATGCCGCCGGGTATCTATATGGCGATGGTTCATTCCGCTATTTTATTGGCGATGGTTTATGCTGCCGGGTATTCATAGCAATGGTTCATTACGCTATTCTATTGGCGATGGTTCATGCCGCCGGGTATCTATATAGCGATGGTTCATTCCGCTATTCTATTGGCGATGGTTCATGCCGCCGGGTATACATAGCGACGGGTCATTCCACTACATCTATGACGATGGTTCATACCGCCAGGTATCATATAGCGATGGTACATTCCGCTACATCTATGGTGATGGTTCATACCGCCGGATATCTATAGCGATGTTTTATGTTGTTGACTCTCTGACGAGGGAGCATACCGCTGATTCTATAGCGATGAATTATACCGCTATGTGTGTAGCACTGGATTATGCCGCCTACGAGCGATGGGTGCTACGGGTGTACCACTGGTGGACGATGGATACAGGTATACCGCTATCTTGACAGCGATGATGTATGTTATATTACTGCTTTGTTAGCATTATTGTGAATACCTTGTGTAGTTATATACTGTCATGTGTTAGACGATAAGAATATGGATGTCGTGTGTCGACATGTACCGTCACGAGTTGACGATGGGATTTTGGATGTCATATGTTGGCATATACCGTCACGGGGTGACGATGGCATAGTGGATGTCTATGTAGACACGTAGCGTCGTTTCGATGAATAATACATTTATGTATATGTATTTAGTCGTATGGTTTGAGTGCCAATGGCGAGCACATGGTAGTGTCTGGGTCACTAGTTGACGAGACCATTACGCCGAGCAGGTTGCTGGATGGGTTATTGGATGCAGTGTACCGGTTAGAGTACCGCATCATGCAATAGAGGTAAACATTTGTCGAGTAATGATGACTTTGGGTATACTCGCTGGATTGGCTAAGGCCAAGTGATTGATGGTAAGAGTAGTCATGGAGGAAACTACTCGCTTGTCGTTGTGATGTGTGGTAGTCATGGTCACCCCCACCCTGAGGGCGTGGAATAAGTCCTAATGGATTAGGATTGCACTGTGGTTGAGCAAGGACACCGGGATGTCCCATATGCTGTGATATTTTAGAGAAATATTGGGTGATGACCGACTACTCTAATGGCTTGTTACGGTATGGTATACCGAGTGGAACGTATGATGCGTTGGTAGGCTTGGTACAAGCCTATGGGGGCAGCAAATCGCTAGCCAGGTATTGTTTCAGTGCTTTAGTGTGCTTGTGTTAACCATTATACTGCTCGTTGGATTCGAGTTAGTGAATCGTATGGTGATACGATGAGGGTTTTGGTAGACTCTTGTAGTCTCCTCGTAGTATGATGATGGAGGTAGGGAATACTTCACGGGGATGTTCATACGTCCAATGGTTTGAGGGACTTGTACTAGGACAACTCAATTCCGTTGGGAGTACCAACGTGAGGGTCTACAAGTCGTTATTAGCTCTGGTTGAGCATCTTTGCATGTGGAATGCAACGGGAGACACAATTGAAATTGTGGGATATAGCTAATGGGGTAACACTACTATATGGATATTATCGCTTGAAGAGATTTGGATTGTGCTGTCATGGAGACAGCTGGTATTGATTGAGGGTTGATTGTGAATCAACCAGGGTAAGCCCTACTAGTATTGGACTAGGTAATCGCTTCGTAATTCCCGTGAGACGTTTGAGGAGACGTCTCCGGAGAAATGCTCGATAGTGTAGTACTATGGTATTAGTACAGAGCATCTCTAGGATGAGTATACATGGAGTATACAGGTTTCAGACTGGTAATAGTGGCAGGGATGCACTATTCTGAACCAGTCATCTTTTGTTAGTTACAAGATATGCTTTGGTATAAATATATCCAGGTTTTTCCGAACGGTGGTTCGAGGTTGGAGGGTCATGGATTCATGAAACTTTCCTTGTGAGGAAAACGGATTGGAGATACCCGAGTCTATTGCTTTGAGTATGCTTGGTTTGATGAATCTCCGGTGAGAGATTGTGGCACCTAGAGATCGGTAATCTCGACGACACGATGCATTCTGAGGAATAATCATGAGGTCCGGTTGACTTCCCCTGAGGAGGGATTGACGTGTTTTGGGACCATGGTAATTCTTGCTGGTTAATTCGATAGCCTCCCTGTTTTAGGATTTTTGAATCCCAGGATGAACGAGGGATGGCCAGGATTCAGGTTTGTTTAGTGTCGTGATTGACACGTGTGGCGGGAATACAATTGATTGTTCTTGCATGTCCTTTCAAGAACTTGAGACCTTGTGAAGTCTCGATGGTGTGTTTGGGACCAAGATGTGATTTCTTGGAACACACGGATGTAGACATCTTTTGAGATGTGCTTTTGTGTCTATTGGTGACCGTAAGTTGTCCGATCCGTGTTGCAACTGGTGCAGCTACTCCTCTATTTGAGATGGATTTGGAAAATGGGAACGGGATGTAGTTCAGGTACACTGTTGTGTACTAATGATCACTTTGGTAACGATGTATGCGTGACATCGGTGGCTATGTCTTGGAGATGTTATTTGGATGATAGCTATTTTGGAATCACGAATGATTCGTATGGTAGCAGTTATGTTTGGTTGACTGCCTTTGAAATGGTTAGCATCGGGGAATGCTGATGTCCTTCATGGATTTGTGTCGGTTGGAGAGGTTACTCCATTCAAGGTTTGGTGCGAGGTCGGTATCCTCGCGGTTAGTGTGTCGTTCATGTTATGTTCATGATTCGACATCGTGGATCCGGTTGGATTGCGTGTTCTCGGCGTTACGTGGAGTACGCCGTGCAATTTCGAGGATGAAATTCTATTAGTGGGGGATAATTGTGATGCCCTGGAATTATGGGTGCTAATCTCGGTGTGATAATAATCCTTAATGGATTTTTGTTTTGTATTAATTGTGGTTTTGGAACTCCTGGGATTTTAAATCCCATATTTGGAGTCTTTGGATCCAAATGATGAGATTGTATTCTCGTCGTGGTGTTAACCTTTGAATTTGGTATTTGGTGGGATTTGGGATCCGGAGTACTGTGTACTGGGTCTGGTTATGGGAATTGAGGTTAGAGAGATGATTTTTTTTGAAACAAATGATTTTTAATGAATCATGATGTATTTGTGGAGGAGTCGGTATTTTGGAGCTATATATACCAAATAGACTCGGTATTCCGTCATTATACTTAATCACTTCCCTCTCTCATCTCCCTCACGCCTCTCTCACCCCAAACCCTTCCCTCTTCTCCTCTTGGAAGCAAAATCGTTGGGGGCTCGTCATGAGAGCCTGATTTCTTGAAGAAAGGCTGGTAATCTTCTTCTCCTCACCTTTAGCTTCGATTTGATTATAGTTTTGTGGTAAATGGTTGAGTATTTTGTTGGGTTGGTAATTGGGGGTTTTTAATAAAAATCCAAAGTTGAGTTTTTAGTGTTTTTATTGGTTATAAATGTTGTATTGGTTGTGTTGAGGAAGTTAGGGGTGTTGGTTTTGAGTTTGGGTGTGAAAAACACCATGGAAGCTCAACCGATCGATCGCGACGAGCAGCTGAAAGTTTGAGACGATGTACAGTGCTGCCGATCGATCGCCAAGTCTAGGCGATCGATCACGAGGCGATTAGCGATCGATCGCGGAGATGCGCGATCGATCGCGAGATCATTCTGTTTGGCAGCGGGTGCGCGCGATCGATCGCGACAGAGGCGGCGATCGACCGCGGCCCGATTTGTAGTGTTTTTTTCAAAATTTTGAAAAAAATGTCGGGATTTTGGAACCGAGGTTTAAAGGGGCCATTTCCGTGGCAATGTCTACATTCCAATGGGAATGCTACACTTTTAAAATGTATTGGTTGGAGCCAAAGTTTAATAAAATGGGATTCTCAGTTGAGTTTTTGGCTATCTTTTAAACTTGTAAAATGGTATATTTTGGGTATTATGTATGCTTACCCCGGGGGGGGGGGGGGGGGGGGGGCTTTTATTTTGGTAATCGTCATGGATGGACGATAAGTTTGGAAATTGTGAACGTGCTTGGGCACGTGATTGCATGCCTATGTTTAATTGAGTGTTATTTGTGTGTTAGCACATAACTCATCGGACGTGGAACTCAGGCAGGATTGGACTTGAACTACGGAATCATAAGGTACGTATGACGTACGAGCATAGCCTATTATAATGTTGCAACTGTGAAATGCATGGTATGTAGTATTTGCAATAAATGGATGTTGAAATGTATGGTACATGGTACTTGCTATAATTGGATAGTGATATGCATGGTAAATAATAATTGTGCTTAATGGATATACATTGGGTACCATACGGTGCCGCTATTAAGCGAGCAATGATTTGGGATGTTGTCGCCGTTTACCGACCATCGGTTATGACGCCGCTATTGTTGAGCGTGCGTGGGGTTTGAAATGCCGCTATTGTGGAGCGAGCAATGAAATAGGAACATGGAATCATTGGTTAGATATATGTGATATCTACGGTCTTTTATATAATGATCTTACCCTATTGATTATGGACCTGTCATAATATAAATGGTATTAGTTAATCTATGTGACGATTAACTGGCTTTGGGAATTTGATGAGTTTGGTTATTTTAAGAACAGGGACAACACAGGGGATCCCGGATGAGGATGATACTATCCAGGCAGTATCATTTCAATTCATTGAATTTACATTTTGTAAATTATGAACTATAATATTATGATTATTTGATTGGTGGTATTGGTATGCTCACCCCGTGTAGGGGCTGTCTCTGTTGGTGCAGGTGATACAGGTGTAGCAACAGCTTTGGAGTTGAGCTCGAGCTGTTGATTAGAGGTACTTCCAGGATCGAGGTACCAGAGCTGATTGAATAAGTACACAGATCGAGAGTTGAGATCGAGTTGTGCTTGGGAGGTGCTTCCAGGATTGAAATACCAGTACCGGTATCTGGTAGAGTATTTTATACATTAGATACACGCTCATTCATTGGATGCTCTCATGTGAGTACGTTTTTAAGAGTATATGGAATCTATAAATGGGCAATGGCTTTTCTCTCTTCATTTATTGTTGCATGCAATTAGATATGGAAATTGCTAAATGAAATGAGAGTACGTTAGTGTATTATGAGGGTGCATACTATGTAAATGGTTTGGTTTGGGAAGTTGAATATTATGGAGTTTTAATGCGAGAATTTTTCTGGTTAGTATATGGTGTTACACTTTGCATGTGGTTCCTTCCCATGATATATGATTGTATGCACTAATGGCATGGATTAATACACTAATAACGGATTATGGGCATGGGGGTCCTTACACAAATAAAGTAACACATTTCTTACTCTCCTAGTGATTTTGATAGTACAGAATAATTTTGCTAAATCTCTCCTTGGTTGGATTGTAGTTACTTGAGCAACAAAACATGTGATGAAGGATTGAGTAGGATTGGTAGATTATTATCAAGTGCTAGTATGCAACCACTATTTTACTACAAAGAAATGGTGCACATGGAGAGTTTTGGGGTTGGTTTTGTACCTTCTCGTTCTTAGCATTTGATGTAATTTACTCTTAGTTACTTTGTTTATTAGGACTTGGTTTTTCAGTTTTGTTTGAGCAAACGATTTGTCTATTTTTTCCTGGCAAAGACCTTCGTGGTTTGGTTATATCAATAATGGATTATTTATGTTTAAATTATCCGCTGATTGTGTTTCATACTTTATTGATATAGTTCCTCATTGTGTTATACTACATGATCTATTGGGACATATTGCTCAAAAGAGGATGACTAGAATAGTTCGAGAAAGTTATGGGCAATCTCGCTAAAGTCAACCTCCAGTGTGCGAATCATATATGCCTATTTGAAAGGCATAAAGGGTTTCTTACCTTTAGAGTTAATTCCACTAAACATCTACAAACCTATGAGTGTGAGGGTACATCACAAAACATTCTATTTCTCATTTTATTTGCGCTATGGATTAGCATACCTCTTATCTCATTGGATAGAAACGTTTGAATATGTCAAGTGATTCTTGCAATGGTTGAGAATTAAAAAAGAGAAGAATTAAAATTCTACGTTGCGATAGAAAGCAAAAATATATGTCTGATTAGTTTAGACAATAGCTTCGTAATGAAATAGTGCAGACAGAGACTAAATCAAACACTTCTGGATATGGTCATATTAATGTTGGCGCAATCGAATTTCCAAAGTTTTTTTTAGGAGAAGAAACGTTTGACTGCTGCCTATAGTTTGTACCACGTGACTTCTAAATAGTCATTTAAATTCCTTTGAGAAATGGCATCGCAGAAAAAGTTATTTGGAAGTTCTGCGCCTTCAGGAATCGGTGTGATTTGTTCACAGTTTTTTTTACAAACATTAAAAGCCCGATCCAAGAGCTTCAAAAATTACATTTTGGAAAATATTCTAATATAATGTGAACATTCTGATAGAGGAATGACTGAAATAGAGTTCGAGATGTGCATTTTGTGAGTGAAGTCAAAAAGGGGCATCAAGCTATACGAGTTAGATGAACCCTGTTGTTGGCGCTCTGATCTCTAACCTAGATGAGGCTATAAGGCCTTGTCTGACATGTAATAGAGAAAACGAAAGCGACCTCAAGTTCTGTGGGAGTGTTTCACTGATGAAAGTCTCTCATAATCCTTTAATATAGAAAAGCAAGCGCAAAATTATTCTCTAATGATATATACCATTGAATGAGATTTTTCATGCATGCTTTTGTGGATATTGATGAGCCAGCTAAATATTAAGATATTCTGACTTCACAAAAGGAAAAATAAGTGGGTGTCTTCTATACGAATAGAGAGTTGTGTCCTAAAACAGAAAATGAAAGAAACGTATGAATGAAGTTCCATATGCAAGCGCTGTAGAGGGTTTGATGTACACAATAATGTGTATTCAATCAGACATGTGCTTTACAATTGGATGGTGAGTAAAATCAGTGTTATTTTTTAGGTTGCATATTAGATGGCAGTCAAAATGATCTTTTTTTGTGCTACCATGGAGATGGTTTGAAAATTGGTGGATGTAGTGACAATGATGGGTCACTTGATAGAGATGAGCGCAAATCCATTATGGGATATGCATTTATAGTGAAAGGCGCAAGTATCACTTGGAGTGATAAGAAGCGGCATTGCATCTCTCTATCTACCTAAGAAGCAGAGTAATAGTCTGCACATCAACAATATAAGATACAATCTGGTTAAGAGGATCTCTATAAAGATTGCGAGTTTCTGCGCATGTAGATGATATAGTTGTATCTTTATTCGAGATTATGTTGCACAAGCCAATGTAGTTCTAAGGCATATTCCTGATAGCGATATGAGCGCTGACCTATGGACCAAGCCCTTGTGCGGAGATTTGTTTCTGCGACATGTTAATCCTATGGGCTTTGTAGAATTTGTTTTGCCTGTTAGAACAATTGTTATGAACAATTGGTTAGTTGAGGTACTGTGTTCATATGTGAATGTCACCAGACTTTGACTGGCACACTCACACGGGCAATCACCCTGGCGCTCTGATAGCGAGCATGATGAGACTTGAAGATCATGTATGACATGATCCCTTCGCGCTTGGAAGCGCGAGGAAGGTTGTGATATTAATATTATAGTCGCCTTAGAAAGAGGCTAAGATGAGATATGACTAGATCAATTATGGAGTACGTCCAACCTCCATAAAATTCTGTTTGTAGCTGAATGTGCAAATTGCTGGTAGATGTATCTCGCAATGCACAAGTCAGGAGCTTTTTGTAGCCATTGGACTTAGATCCGTATGATGTTTAGAGCGTGACATACCCAAGTTGAGTGGGAGCTCCATCATAGCATGTATACATACTACATGTACTGAGTAAGTTCGACCACAGTAGTGGAGTGACAGAATGGATTCCTGCTTTGTCAACGTGTGAGCGCTTTATTTGTTCTTATATAACCTTTGGGACTCTGGACCATGTCATAAGGTGTAAGCTTGATGATGCTACTTTAGCATGTAGCCAATGGCCATGATTGATGCGGTCTGTCGGAGCATGTCTAGGAAGCTGTCAAGACCAAACTGATTGGCATGAGTGATCGAGGAAGAACCAAGTTGGTAACGCATCCTTTTGTTCTATGGCTCATAGGCCGGCCGACTAAGTTGAAATTTGTTTTTGACATAGTCATGAGCATAGATTCATAAATGAGATAGTCAAGCATGATCTATATTATGAGGGATCACATATGCTTGATCTGATGCGACCACAATAGGTTGGGTTATATGTGAGTTTTTTGAGTTGTAGAAATTATGTTAGTTTGGTGATGACTTAATATAATTCTCCTCACCATTGTTTCTCGCATGGTCGCACGTTTTATTCCCTGTATGAGGAAGGGCGACGTGAAATGAGAGACTATTGAGAAATGATTTGGATATTGATTCAAATATGTATGAGTGAGAGATGTAGATGTATATGAGTTGGGCTTATGGCCCAAGAGATATGCGTCCATTGAGTTGGCCCAATAGACATCCAGATTTGACTTAGAGTCAAAATCCTAAGCCCATGTGCGCATCAAGGGTTGGTCTTGTGGCCCAAGACCCATAATGCACCTAGGGTTAGGGTTTGGTCCCTATATATAGGGGTCTCCCATTCAAGTACTGAGACATAAGAAATACGCTCTCGTTCTTATATCACGACACGTCCCTCTTTGAGAATCACCAACGACTCCAAGGGTTTAAGGTGTGCAATTAGAGTAGATTACTCTAGTAGTAATCTACCAAGCCAACAAGAGGATGTTCTATGATCAAGACTAGTAGACAAGCGCAAAGATCTGGAATAATTTTACGCTGCAATCAGGTATATCGAATACCCAATTATTTAGCATATTTAATTCCAACAGTCTTCATCGATATACTATTGATGGATTTGAAGTCTATCTACAAGTCTACTAATGTTGTTCAAACTAATTCCAGTCACTGTAGATTACTATTCAGGGGAAGTCTGTTTGTCATCGGGACTTAGTTTTGAAGCTATTAAGAAGAATTCAGTCGCAACCTCCTATTTCTAAGATCACCAGTTTTGGTGTTCTCGTCACAAGATAATACCTCATTCACGATGGTGATGGCTACAAAAGTTGCAATAATAGTCGAAGTGTATGAGAACTGGAGAAGACGAGCATTTTCAGAGGCTCGTATTTGAATATCTTTGCATGCGACCAAGAAAGCGGTTCCCAAAGAAAAAGAAAATGGATTGATCATTACTCTTCGGATCTAGAACCTGCTTCAAAGTGGAGAACCGTTCCACCGATGTAAATTGGGAGGACTGATTTTTTTTAAAGTAGTTCACAAGGAAAGAGTTGCAAAGAGGGAACAAGAGAGTATATTTAAACTCTTCCCAACATGACTTTGCAACGGCGAGTTGGTACATTAGGCAGATCATGGAAGACCTCCAGTACATATGAAAGAATAGTTGTACAGATTAACAAAAGTTCTCTAATTCTAGATGCCTACTAGGATTGATGATATATGGGGGAATATCATCAATCATGCCTTGTAATCTCTCACTTAACATTATCAAGAAACATCAGTTTTCAAGGGCTATAAGAAAGAGAAATTGCAAACAAGCTGGAACAACCAGAACAGATGAAGTGGTAGAAAAAAGAATACCATTGTCAATTTGTATAAGTCAATATTTGATATCATATTGATGCCTACGCAATAGTTAGTTCTGTGATACCTACTCGAACAATGTCAATTAGACTAAGTTACACCGATAGCAAAAAGTCTACGGACTTGTAGTAGGTGCATTAACTGCACTAGTACTATAACATGCTTTGGTACTAGTGCATTAAATGCACAACAATACATGAGTAGAAAATAAGTTCAATTGTTCGTACATAGCTCGTGATTCAGAATCAGACCAATGCAATATCTAAGTATTTATAGATTACTCAGATTCAAGATAAAAGAGGAAGATCCAAGAAAGCCAAAGACTTATATACTTCAACAACATATCTTTCACCTCTTAGAATCTACTCTACTCATGCGCCTTCAAGATAAATCAGTTTATTAAAGAAGCATTCAGGGCACTTGTTTCAAGCTCAATCAAATCGCCAAAGGATCTCTAGTGCCTTTATATTAACTCTATTCACTTTATTCGTGCTTACAAGATTGAATATGCTTGTAACAGATGTTGATTTATCATAACTGATTGATAAAATCTTTGCATAAAGACTAAAGAATATGCAAGTTGTAGTTCCTAGCTTAAGAGTGATTTCAGCTGATTGAGTGGATAGCTAGTAGTTTAGACCATAAGTAAGACATTCGTCTAATTTTGTTTGTATGAGAGTGACTGTACAAATCAATGTCTTATAGTATATCCTTCCAGCAAATGAAGAAGGGGATATGTATAATGATTGGCCTTCGAACTTCCATAAACAAACCTTATGTTGTTTATGTTCCACACTTAACTGCTTTATATTACTATTCAACTCTTGTTGAACAGGTCGTCACTCATACGTATTCCCTGCAACTACTCGAGTTAATTCCACCTAATGAACTGACTCAACAGATCACTTTTGATCAAGAAAGTTTTATGTTCGCTAATCCGAGCAAAGCAAAGAATTTAGAGAATAACAAGTGAACTGGTATAGTTGATTTAACACCTTCTCAACTGCCAACACCGATTCAAGCTCTTATTGCTCTCGTTTTCACGAATCACCATTATTGATACAATGCATTCGAAGCACCACACTAAGAATTAATTAGATTGATAAAGGATCACAAGTGGTCATTGATTGTAGTAGACGTCGCTGCGTATATTTTTGTTAACATGTTCAAGGAGTTGAGGATTTCAAAGCTGTTGGTGAAGAATTGTAGATAAGTGTTGATGAGGTCAAGCTGATTGAGTTGTAATACTAGTAGTTTAGACCATATGTTTGATATTTGTCTAATTGAGTTTCTACAAAGAGTTGTATAAATCAAAGCTTTCTAATAGAATCTTTTCTGCTTCAGGAGGAAGGGGAGACATAGAATGATTGAACCTTCAAACTTTCATAAACAAATTTGAGTTCTTTACTTTCCGCATTTACCAGTCATAGTATCCGTTTTATCAATTCACCTATATTCACTGCATCAACTCGACTTTACCCCACTCTTAATTTTAGTTAGTCAAGTGATCAATTTCGATCAAGAAAATAACTTTGGTTGCTAACTCAATCGGAACAAATTTGAAAACAACAAGAGAATCCGTACAGTTTATTCAACCCCTTCTAAATTGTTTCACCGATCATAGCATTTTATAGATTGTTTTAGGAGCTTATGATATGTAAGATATTATTCGAAAATAAGCCGTTATGATATTTGAATAAACTAGAATGTTGATATGCTTGGTAATATGTATAAGATCTTTTATCATCACAACTATAAAAATTCATGATCCTATGAAAATAATACAAATAAATATTTTGAAACATAAATTGGATCCGTGTCATTGAAATTTGAAAGGGCATATTTGGGATATAATAAAATTTAAGAGTAAAAAAGGTGTTAAAAAATAAGGATATTCAACTTTTAGTGTAAAAAGCTTATTTTGATACCTTATAAGTTCTTTCAAATTTTTTTATAAAGAAGTTTTAAAAGTTTATAAGCCCCTAACAGATTATAAATCTATAGAACGAAGAACCAAAATTATCATTAATATTTTAGGAATCAATGAAATTATACTGAACTTACCTGGTGAATCCCTTTGTGGGGAGAAAGATTGACCCCAATATCAGCAATACAAGCCATTGTTATCAGATCAGCAGAATTCACTTGTGCATATCTTCTCAAGCAACTCTCCATATCTTTCGCAAGTGCTTTAGCCAAAGGGTAACTCATAATAATCCCAGCCCCTCCAAAAGCTTGGTTAAATTGGAACCAAAAATTCGACATGATGAACTCGGATTGCCCTCCTAGGTAATAATACCTCGTGTGATCATATTCACCTAGTACATCAACTATATTCTCCATAAAAAATATCGAATCGTCATCCCCCATCACGAGCCATCGAATCTGTCCATGATCACCTTTCTCTACTTCTCTCAGAACCTCCATTATTCCATGAACCATTCGGATCATGACAGGTACGGCAGCTTTTGTTTCGTTCAAGAAAGTTGTGATATCATCGGAAACTTTGTAAGGGGGTGAGGCTTTCGACCAAGGTAGGAGTTCTCCTGTCGGGAATTTGTCCAGAAACAGAAACCCTCGAGTTATGTTCGGCTTCCACCATGATTCGATGTAGGCTTTTCGCTGGTGCCACGCACCTTCGGACCCCAGAAGCCCGAAAACAATGTGGTTCAAGTTTGTTGGCGATTCATTAAACTTTTCTTGAGAAGAGCTCGGTGAAGAGCGTGTTTTCTTGAAATAAGAAAAGAAAAATGACGATGAACAAGTAGGGTTTTGATTGGATAGGAAGATGGAGATGAAGTAGAGGGCTAGACCTAAGATTAACAGGGCTTTGCAGAGATTGCTTACACCAAAATTTGCAGATGAAAATGAAGAAATCATTTTGGATCAATTACTGAGATTGGAACGCATAGAAAAGAAAATTGTAAAGAGGGAAATTAATGAAGAAGATGAGATGCATAGTTCTTAAATGGAATGAGCAAGCCAAGAAAATTGTGTCCTACTCAGAAGCTAATTAGTTAAATTCATGAGTTTAATATAATAATTTTTTGTGAGTTTGACGTGAATCTTATACGAGTCCGATGCTGCAGAAAACATTTGACATCGCCATAATATTATTTTGAGGAAAAAGGAATAAAATAGGGTGGGCGATACTATATCGAGGTTGGGCAAAAGCCCCTCAATACTATATCGAGGTTGGGCAATAGCCCCTCAGAATTTGATTCTATTTAATATCTTTTATATATTATTTTATATCTTTGCTAAAAAAATTATGCTCTGATTAAAATATGATTCAGACATATTTTCATAATTAAAATTCAGTAATAGTATATTGTTGTTATTAAGTTAATGTATAATTTCAATATCAGGAGAATCGGATCAATGGCAGGATAGTTTAAAATCTAACCTTCAAATAATTAATTTTGGATATTTATGACCTTCCACCAGCCAAAAATATATGCTTAAAGAAGTCAAATTTTTTATTAAAAGAATTGGGAGCATGGACGTAACCAGAATTTTAGAATTACATGGACATAAACATATATATCATTTTTTGATGGGCAAAGTAGTATATTTTTATTATTTTAATTTTTTATTATAAAATTAAAAGATTTTAAAGATAAAGTGGTATCATCTTAAAAAATTTTACATGACAAAAGGCCGACTTTCCTCAAAGGCAAGATACGCCCATGTTGTAGAATCAATCTCCAAAATCTAAACGTCAATGCACCCAAATAAAATTGAACTTTGAATAAGTAACCTCCATCCAAATAAGCATTGTTCAATATATATCATATGCTTTCTTAGTCAAAGAAGATTAAAAATAAATGTCCAAGGTCAGATTTAAAACTACCCCATTTTCTACAATTTATTATAGAAGGTACCCGTTTGGTTTGAATGATAGGATGATTGAAGAATGAGTTACTGGAATGATAAGAAAATGAAAGATAAGGATAAATAACAGTGTGATTGTAAGACACCGTGTAGGGTCTTCCTACCTTAACCTCATCTTAATACACAATTTATGGACTAAAACGTCTTAGGGTTCAGATTGTAGCTTTGAGCTAAAAAGATTTCAGGCCAACAATGAAATTTCAAAACATAACTCGTTACATTCTCAATAATGAATGTTAAAGCGATAGTATTATACTACTCCTAGAGTAGAGACTACCCAAAAGTCATGCATCCTATCTTCTTTCGTGCTCCTTTTAGCTCACTTCCTCACCCCGACCCTTAGCCCTTCGGTCCAAAAGTGTACCTACAGGAACAACCCATCATGAGCATGTATATCGTTACTTAACATCATAGGGCAATGGCATATAAATAAATGCATGAAAGTAATTGGTAACGTATACTTCCTGGTTAATTGCATTAACCCTCTTTGGTTGTCCCTGTTTCATAGCCATACATATAATCATTAATTCTTGACATGAATGATTAAAATCGTCGTCTTATAAATATCGTCGTCTTACAGCGTCATCATCATATAAGCATTATTATCTTATACATATCAATATTTATAACATCATCATCAGATAAGCATTATCATCTTATACATATCATCATTTATAACATCATAACAAGATACAACAGTAAATGTACGAAGTCTTGGTTAAGTAATTTACTGGTTATTCGTTAACTTCTTCTTGTTAACCCTGATTTACCTTCATGTATATGGGCATCTTACCACGTGGTGTCTTACCACACAATATCATCGTATGGCCTCTTACCATATGGGCATCTTACCCCGTGGCATCTTACCACATAATAACATCGTATGGCATCTTGCCATATGGGCATCTTACCCCGTGGCATCTTACCACATAATAACATCGTATGTCATCTTACCATATGGGCATCTTACCCCGTGGCATCTTACCACATAATAACATCGTGTGGCCTCTTACCATATGGGCATCTTACCCTTTTATAAACATCTTATAACATTATTATAACCTTACTTATCACAATCATCATCATAAACATCATCATCATATACATCATCATCATAAACTTACTTATCATAATCATCATCGTAAACATCATCATCATAAACTTACTTATCATAATCATCATCGTAAGCATCATCATCATAAACGTCATCATCATAAACTTACTTATCATAATCATCATCGTAATCATTATCATCATAAACATCGTCATCATAATCATCATCGTAAGCATCATCATCATAAACATCGTCATCATAATCATCATCGTAAGCATCATCATCATAAACATCATCATCATAATCATCATCGTAAGCATCATCATCATAAACATCATCATCATAATCATCATCGTAAGCATCATCATCATAAACATCATCATCATAAACTTATGCAATCAATACATAGTCATAGTTAGGAGAGTGTTACCGTCCGATGCCCGTACGCTTCTTACGTACCTTAATTCCAAAAATGGAGAAGTTGTAGGACTTTATCTCCTTGAAGTTGTGGGTACCTGGGATGGTTCTACATAACCATACAAATTGATATTAGAAGCTAATTATAGTCCAATATCCAAAAATCCCACAAAAACATCAAAAATACACATTTTGGTGTCTCGCGATCGATCTCCATGAAGTCCCGATCGATCGCGAGATCACACTGCCTCGTCCAACAAAATTTTCCAATTCGCGATCGATCGCCGAGTTTGCGCCGATCGATCGCGACCTCGCCGATCGATCGCGACCTCGCCGATCGATCGCGCCAAACTCGCGATCGATCGCTGAAGGCTACTGCCTTCACCCATGTAGCTCGCGATCGATCGGTGGAGGGTGCCGATCGATCGCCGAGTCCTGTAGGTCCGATTTTCGGGCACTATTCATCCTTCTCCTTCCCCAACACAAACAAACTCAAATATCAAAACACCAACCATACCAAATCACTACAAAACTTCAATAAACATCCTCATATAACCATAAATCATACCCCAACTACATACAACACATACCCAAAACAAACCCACATAATTTACTTCAAAATCAACCCATTTCAACACCAAACATCATAAAACTTTTAGGAATGGTTCCATACCTCTTGTAGGCTCCTAATCCTAACAAAGATCACACAAATAAAGTTTTGTGAAGCTTTCTTCTTCCTTCCTTGGTGAATTTCGAAAATGGGAGATGGGTTAGGGTTGAGGAATGAATTGGGGATTTTAAAAGTGATTGGTAAAGTAAGTGGGTATAGGGGGAAAAAGGGGTTATAAGGTTAATATTAAAATTATACCCCAAAGTTAACATGATGTATAAAACACCCCAACATGGTATTTTAAAAGCATTTATAAAAATGCATTAAACTTCCACTAAATCATGCTTTCCTCATAATTAACCATCAACATAATTAAATCATGTTAACACCTCATTTTCTAACATGCATAACATGTACCCTGAAATGCAACCCTGGGTCACGCCTATTATGACTAACCATTTCAACATGATAATTAATTTCAACACGTAAATCAATTATCAACATAATTCATCATATAAACATAATTAATGCCTTAATTGCAGTTAATCATTTCGGGGGCATCACATTACTCCCCTACTTATAAGATTTCGTCCCCGAAATCGCATGCACTTACCCCAAAAGAAACTAAACATAAATCACATACCAGAGAATAGTTACGGGTAGTGCTGTACCATATGCCGCTCCGTCTCCCACATAGCCTCCTTGACACCCCGACGATCCCACTGAACTTTAATCATCGGTATAATCTTGCTTCGTAATCTGCGATCCTCATGATCCAGAATTATGATCGGTCGTTCAACGCAGGATACATCTGAGTCCAACTGCACTTCAGTAGGCTGTAAAACATGAGACGGGTCTGGCTCATACTTCCGTAGCATAGAAACGTGGAAACATCATGAATCCCAGATAAAGACGGCGGTAGAGCCAAACACTAAGCCAATGTACCAATACGCTGCAACACCTCATACGGTCCCACATATCTCGGAGATAACTTTGCCCGCATACCGGAACGAAACTACACCCCTAAAGGGTGAGATTTTCAAGAAGACCCTGTCTCCTACTTGGAATGCTAGCGGTCGTCACCGCTTATTGGCATAGGCTGCTTGCCTATCCTGGGCCGCTTTCATCTTTTGGCGTATCAACTTTATCTTGTCTTACATATCCTTAATCATATCCGGTCCTCCGATCGCTTTACTAGTCAAGTCCTCCCAATACAGCGGTGACTTACATCGTTGTCCATAAAGAGCTTCAAAGGGCCATTTGAATGCTCGCCTGATAGCTGTTATAAAAGGAGAACTCTACCAGTGGTATAGAATCTTGTCACGGAGTATCAAACTCCCATACACATGTCCTCATCATATCCTCGAGTGCGAAGTAAACCTTGGGTCTCTGTCAGACACCATCGAGACTGGAACACCATGTAATCTCACCACATCCCGCACATATAGTTGGGTCATCTTTAGGTACGTAAAAGTCATACAGTAGGGGATGAAGTGAGCTACCTTCGTCAGCCTATCTACGATCATCTAGATCGCATCAAATCCTGAGGCCGTCCTTGGCAAGTGGGTCACAAAGTCTATAATGATATGCCTCCACTTCCACTTAGGTGCCTCCAAGCTCTTCATCTCGCCACCAGGCCTCTGCCTTTCTGCCTTTACCTGTTGGCAGATCAAACATCTTTTAACGAAAGCGATCACATCGTGCTTCATGCGTCTCCACCAGAACTGACCACTTAGGTCCTTATACATTTTCCTTACTCCTAGGTGGATACTGAATCGACTACTATGAGCCCGTTCTGACATTCTTTTAAGCAACTCCGGCGTATCTGGGACTACCCATCGGTTGTCCAATCTCAAGGAATCGTCCTCAGCCACTCTAACTTTGATGGCTGACCCCGAAGTACCAATAATGACCACCTCAGAACTTCATTCTCTGACCTCTGGGCTTTCCTGGTAATCTTGAATATGTCTGGCTCAGTCAACAAAGTTGACACTCGCACTGGCGACGCGTCCACATCAAAATCATAGCCCAGATGGCAACAAGAGGTCATCATCGCTGATAACACATCGCGTCCTCAGCAGTACACTTCACTTCCAACTTAAGGCGTCTGCTGTCAAATTTGCTTTGCATGAATAGTCCATCTATCTTCTTTGTTGCCTATTCAACTCAGCCTGTGTGAACAAAACTTCAGGCTCTTATAGTCCGTGTAGATGGCAAACGACGTACCATGTAAGTAATGCCTCCAAATCTTCAAGGCAAATATAATGGCTGCCAGCTCCAAATCATGGACTGGGTACCTAGCCTCATGTGGTTCAACTGCCTCGATGCATAAGCCACCACATGCTTATCTTGCATCAACGTACGGTCCAAACCCTGCAGTGATGCAGTCGTGTACATAGCAAACTTCTTATCCTCAGAAGGAATTACCAATATAGGTGTCGTAGTCAAACGACGCTTCAATTCTTGGAAGCTTTCCTCACAAGCTTCGGACCAATAGAACGGCACTCTTTTCTGAGTCAGCGGTGTCAGGGGCCTGTCAATCCCTAAGGATCTGGAGTATTGTTCTCAAGTGCTTCACGTGTTCCTCTTCAGTTCGAGAGTAAATAAGCATATCGTCAATGAAAACTATGACGAACTGATCCAAACATGGCTGGGGCACTCTGTTCATCAGGCTCATAAAATAGCTGGGGCATTCGTCACCCCAAAGGGCATGACTAAGAATCCGTAGCGCCCATATCTAGTCCGGAAAGCTGTCTTCTGTACATCATCCTCTCGAACTCGAATCTGATGATACCCCGATCTCAGATCGATCTTACTGTAGAGCCCCGTACTCTGCAGTTGATCAAACAAATCATTAATCCTTAGAAACGGATACTTATTCTTCACTATGGCTTTGTTCAGTTGTCTGTAATTGACGCGCAGCCGCATCGAACCATCTTTCCTCTTATCAACAAAACTGGTGCACCCCAGGGCGATACGCTAGGGCGTATATAGCCCTTATCAAGGAGCTCTTGCAACTGAACCTTTAACTCTGTAGCTCCGCTGGTGCCATCCTATATGGGGCACGAGAAATGGCAGACGTCCCCGGTAGTAACTCAATCCCAAACTCGACCTCTCTCGTCGGTGGGAATCCGGGAATCTCCTCCGGAAAGACATCAGGGAACTCCGCCACTACGGGTACATCCTCAACTTTTACTTCTTCTTTCTTTTCAGAAACATCAACAGCATATATGAGATATCCAGTATGGCCTCGTTCCAACAACTGTGCCATCTTGACAGCAGATATTAATGGAATCTTAGAACGAGAACCATCCCCAAAGAATGTCCACTGGGCTCCCATATCAGATCTGAATTTGACAGTCCTTGCCTGCAGTCCACAACTGCCTGATACTTGTTCAGCACATCGATGCCCACAATGCATTCGAAGTCTGACATTCCCAGATTAACCAAGTCTGTCTTCAGCTCGGTACCCTCAAAATAAATGAGGCTGTCATAAACCACCTGATCAGTTATTAAACTTCTTCCAGCGGGGGTCGAGACTACAAGAGGCGTGGGCGACGGAGAAGTGCATATAACATCATATCACTTACTTCTGCATTTGCTGCTATGCTGCAACACAATGGTTAACAACGATACCCAAAAGCAGTTCATATAATACATCGTTAGAGAACAAAACATGTTAGTACAACATCATATCCTTCATATGCAACATATGCATAAAACTTGTTAAAAGTAAGCACCTAGCCAACTTATTGCTAAGGCTACCCTTCACTCGTTCCCGGGTTATCTAACCACTGCTCTGATACCACTAATGTAGGGTCTTCCTACCTTAACCTCATCTTAATACACAATTTATGGACTAAACAAGAATTAATAACGTCTTAGGGTTCAGATTGTAGCTTTGAGCTAAAAAGAGTTCAGGCCAACAATGAAATTTCAAGACTTAACTCGTTACATTCTCAATAATGAATGTTAAAGCGATAGTATTATACTACTCCTAGAGTAGAGACTACCCAAAAGTCCTGCATCCTATCTTCTTTCGTGCTCCTTTTAGCTCACTTCCTCAACCCGACCCTTAGCCCTTCGGTCCAAAAGTGTACCTACAGGAACAACCCATCATGAGCATGTATATCGTTACTTAACATCATAGGGCAATGACATATAAATAAATGCATGAAAGTAATTGGTAACGTATAATTCCTGGTTAATTGCATTAACCCTCTTTGGTTGTCCCTGTTTCATAGCCATACATATAATCATTAATTCTTGACATGAATGATTAAAATCGTCGTCTTATAAATATCGTCGTCTTACAACGTCATCATCATATAAGCATTATTATCTTATACATATCAATATTTATAACATCATCATCAGATAAGCATTATCATCTTATACATATCATCATTTATAACATCATAACAAGATACAACAGTAAATGTACGAAGTCTTGGTTAAGTAATTTACTGGTTATTCGTTAACTTCTTCTTGTTAACCCTGATTTACCTTCATGTATATGGGCATCTTACCCCGTGGTGTCTTACCACACAATAACATCGTATGGCCTCTTACCATATGGGCATCTTACCCCGTGGCATCTTACCACATAATAACATCGTATGACATCTTACCATATGGGCATCTTACCCCGTGGCATCTTACCACATAATAACATCGTATGGCATCTTACCATATGGGCATCTTACCCTGTGGCATCTTACCACATAATAACATCGTGTGGCCTCTTACCATATGGGCATCTTACCCTTTTATAAACATCTTATAACATTATTATAAACCTACTTATCACAATCATCATCATAAACATCATCATCATATACATCATCATCATAAATTACTTATCATAATCATCATCGTAAACATCATCATCATAAACTTACTTATCATAATCATCATCGTAAGCATCATCATCATAAACGTCATCATCATAAACTTACTTATCATAATCATCATCGTAAGCATTATCATCATAAACATCGTCATCATAATCATCATCGTAAGCATCATCATCATAAACATCGTCATCATAATCATCATCGTAAGCATCATCATCATAAACATCATCATCATAATCATCTGTAAGGACCCCAAGCCCTTAAACCTTGATTAGTGTATTAAGCCACTATGTGTGGTACATGCTTTCTATAAATGTCAATCGGGAAGCTCTGATGATACTTAATCATTGCCTGTCAATGAAAGACTCATATGTTTGCCCTTTTACCAACCCCTTGGTGCCACTTTTCACATTGTAAACTTTTATAAAAATTTGGGCAGAGTCTCCCCATAAATAGAGCTATCCCAAAAAAAAAGAGTACAACACATAACAAAATTCCCGGCCAGGGAACACATAATACTCAACAGAAAGCAGTAATACAAGTAGATTCCCAGCCAGGGAAGACACCACACATATGTCAACAAAAGTGGGTTCCAACACCCACATAATACACCAATGACTCTCATATCATTCTAGCAATTCAACCTAATTGCATGCAACCTTAAATGAAAGAGAGAAAGGCTCATGCCTTTATATACAATCCATATACAAGTATAATCGTGCTCACATGCGAGCATCATGAATATGTATAAATCCTCAGGTGTATATATAGGTACTCTATACGATACCGTGCTCCATCAAGCCCTGGTACCCTGATCCTGGGAGTACCTCAAATCAACAGCTCGAGCTCAGCTCCATAGCCATCGATGTACCTGTCCACCTGTCCCAACAGAGACAGCCCCCAACGGGGTGAGCATACCAATACACAAAATCCCATAATCATAATAATGAAATTCATAATTTACAACACAAGTAAATACTAATGAATTTAAATGAAACTCCCTGGATGGCAACATCCTCATCCGGGATTCCGTGTACTGTCCCTGTTCTCACAACATCAAACTCATCAAATCTCATAAATCAGTAAATCAACGCATTGATTAACTCATCGCATGCCTAATCCTCGAATATCAACATATAGTGATTACAAATTCATTAAACATGCAATTACAGATATCACAATATCTAATACTGATTTCACAACCTTGCTATCAATCACAGATAGCTCAAATGCCTTAGCATTTATTTTACCAATCCTTCATTATACTTAGACATCTCAAGTGTCTTATAATGAATACATGAGTCTACAAACCTAGACATCTCAAATGTCTTATAATGAATACACGATTCTACGAACTTAGACATCTCAAATGTCTTACGAAGAATACATGATTTTACGATCATTCCCAGGCATCTCAAATGCCCTAATATAGTCAAATAAACCCAGTACCCCATATATCATGCAAGAGTCATCCTACTCTAGTGTCACGCACGCTACAAGCGGCGATATCAAGATTTGGGTCATTCCTTGGCTATATCAACATATATATATAATCCTCATGCGCGATTATTCAATGAAATCAAATTTTCATTATGCATTCACATATGCCTTAAAATATAGAAATGCTCGTACGTCGCACGTACCTTAAATCTCCGAAGTCCGAGCCAAGCCTTGCTCGAGTTCCATGCCCCGAGGAATGATGTGCTAACACGATAAATAATTCACAATTATTTACGAACATGTAACCTATGCTCAAGCACACCCATATCCCTCACAACATTGTCAATACACGACAATTATCCTCTTAAAAGACCCGGGGCAGGGTACATGCAGGGAAGGAAATAAATGAGACAATATCGAAATTTGTTCAAGAATGCCCTACAAAAATCGAACCCTAATCTCACAATTTCGAACCCAATTAAATACCATAATTTATCTAAAATGCCAATTAAGCTATCCAAGCAAGAATCAACATCCCTTGACAAAAACCCCCAATTTTCGAACTCAAAACCATTAAATTCGAACCCAAACAAGCCTTTAAATCCCAACTCTTAAAATTCTTCAAATTTGAACCAAAGCTTCTCAATTCGATCTCAATCCAGCATCATAATACTCTTAAAACATGCAATAATCGATCAATTGCACGAAATAATACCCCTGCCAAAAACCCCCAAAATTCGAACCAAACCCTACCAATTTTCGAAAATAATTTCGAACCTTAACCACCGAATAAAGCAGGGAAATGCACGAAAAAGACGAACAAGGGTTAAGGGAGATTACCCAACGAAATCGGAAGCAAAATCAAACGAAAATCGAAGAACCCTAGAAATTGGGGATCGACGCTTACCAGCAAAATCCGACTTCCACACGTGACGAAACTTTCAATTGGCAGAGGGGAAAGGAGCGCCTCGTCGAGACGAAGCCGTGGGTAGGTCGCACGCGCCGATCGGCGGCCGGACGGCGGCGGGCGCACCGCTTGAAGCGGCGGGGGTGCTGTAGCCGACGGGAATCGCGCGCAAGGGAGAGGGAGAAGAACTTTGGGGCTGAAATGATAATTTCTCTTAAAATCTTGGGTTCAAATGGTATTTATAGCAAAAATACCCCGAAAAATTAATAGCCCCACAAATACATCATGATTCCTTAAAAATCATCTGTTTTCAAAAACTCTCTCTCTAACTCCAAAACCCCCTACCGGTGCTCACACAGCACCCGAGATTCCGAGACACATCAAAAACCCAACTCTTAGGTTTTACACCGTAATGTGAATACAATCTCAACCTCTGGATCCAACGATCCCAACTGCCCAAATAAACGAGCCCAGAAGGCCCAATACCTCAATTAAACTCCAAATCGTCACGTAAAACCACTTTAGGGATTATTAATACTCCGGGATTAACACCTATAATCCCTGGTCATCACAATATCCCCCACTAAAAGAATTTCGTCCTCGAAATTAGCACTGGTGTATCACGTAACACCCAGGCTACACAACAACATGAAGCCATAACCTCGATTCCTGACCATATCAGAATCGTATTAATAAACGCGAGGAGACTTACCTCTCATCAAACTCTGAAACAGAGCGACATACCAAAACCAACATAACACCCAAGAGGTAAAACGTACCTCGATGCGGGTCATCCCAGAAGTCAGTCCCTCATGACTGCGAAACAACTGATATTTACGACTGTAGATCAGACAGTCATCCTTCGTTCTAATACAACAGTACGAACACATCCTGAATGACACCTCAACCGTAAGAACGTTGACCTCGTGTCAAACTCTGGAGTGGAATAGACTTCCAAATCCATCATAACGTCAAAGAGCGTCAGCACAATTCAACGCTAACAGTCCAAAAGCAGTTAGTCAACTGAAACTGCAAGGATTCGAATCGCTCTTGATTCTATCGTAGATATCATCCAATGACATCTTTACCAAGACTCACGATGTCTAACATACATCGTTACGAGGGAAACACTAGTACAACCACGGTGTACACATATCAAACCTGGTTTCCACTTTCAAACTTCCTCCATCGAAGGAGTAGTCGCCTCATTGCAACTTAATTTGGGCAACTCACGGCCACAAATTAAAACAAAAGACATCTCACAAGATGTCCACCTACGGATGTTCCAAGAATCACGTCCTGATCATAAATAACAACCGAGACTCCGCAGAGTTTAAATTCTTAAGACATGCAATACACCCATTGCATCCTCAACGCTTGTGTCGTCAGCGACACTCAACCAATCCGAAATCCTGCCATCCCTTGAAAATCCTCGGATTTAACAATCCAAACTTGGGAAGGCTGTCGCATAACTCGAAGGAAAACACCAACAAGGGAAATACCTTAACCCTCACAAGAAAATCCCTCTTCAAGGGAGTCAACTAACTTCACGATTATCCCTCATAATCATCGTGCCATGGAGATTCCCAATCTCAAGGTGTTCCATATCTCACATCAGAGATTTAACCATCCTAAAATAGCATAACTCTATGCTTAACAGAGAGGAAATCAATAACTGGCATCCGTATACTCACCGGTATACCTGCCTAAGCACTGATGTCGCATGCATACTCAATGCACTCGGCTCGGGTATCTACCACATATCCCTAAGCCCCAAACACAACCGTCAATTCTGAGTCATTCCTTACTCAGTGGAGGATGATAATCGACGATTAACAATACACGGTGTGATTCCCAAAATCAACACCACTTGCACCAACTTACCTAATCTTTCAAGATTCCCAAATAGGTATAATACTACCTCCTTCCTCGCAAGGGAAGTGCCATCGAACTCGAGATCCACAAGTCTCGAACCATCGTTCGGAAAAACTGGATACAATAACACCCATTGTATCCCAATACACGGGTTCCTTTAGATTGAGTCAATAACGACCTGATGACTCTCTTGTTGGTACTCCAACATCCTGAGCTGTCCCAGACAAGTTCCCAAGATTAAACATAAACGTTTCAGTGAGGCATGCATAACCTCAGCCTCAACCTCAAATGACATGGTGACTACTAGAGTCCACCACAATCCACATCGTATCACCTTACGATTTGCCAAACTTGGTTCCAACGAGCAGTGTAACGGCTCTAGCAAGCCCATCATGGTGCTACACACACGCGGCAGACAACCTAGTCTCTGCCTCTTTAGGTTTACCTCAAACCTACCAATAAGACGGACGTTTCCACATGGTATAACATACTATGGGAAGAAAACTCAATAGAGTAGCGGGTCTTTATCCAACATTCCTCAATGCCGATATACCCTGGACACTCCAATGTCCCTATGTACTTAACATAACCTGATCCTACTCCCTTAGGACCCATCCTACACCCTCAAGGGTGGTGTGACCATGTCTACCACATGTCACATCGACAGAAAGCGAGTAATTTCCTCCAGGATTACTCCTGTCGTCAAATCACATGGCCAAAAGCCATTCCAACGAGCATACCTCAAGGGTATCACCACTCGTAATATGATCACCCCAATCGTAAGCTGCGGTACAATCACATGTACAGCGCATCCAACCATTCCTCGAGCAACCCGCTCGGTATAAGGGTCACGTCCATCGGTGTCGCACACACCACCTTGTGCTCGGTACTGGCACCCAAGGCATACCACTGAATACGTATACTCAACGCATCGATCATCGTAACGATGATGCATGTCTAATAAGACATCTCCTACACCATCGTCATCGTCATCCTGTGACGACACATGCCAACTCATGGCATCTAAAACATTGTCAACTAGCGACGATACATGTACATCAGCGTATGTCAATCCACTATCATGCTAGTAAAATAGGCATAATAAAACATGTATATCAATGCATGCCAGCTACAATAAAGCTAATAAAATAGCAATATCTCATACCTCATCGCTAGCAATATAGCGTCATACCTGTCTCCGTCGCTCAATAATAGTGCGTAATCAGCACCCATCGCTCGAAGGCGGCAAAATCCTGTGCTGAGTACATAGCGGCAAAATCCCTCGCTATAGAATCGACGGCATGACACCTCGTCATATAATAAGTGGCATGAAACCTCGCTATACTCCTGAGCATGAATCATCGTCCACATAGTAGCGGAAAGAGGCATCGCTATCAATACACCTGGCGGAATGAACCATCGCCAATCAATATAGCGGAATGAACCGTCGCTATAAATACACCTGGCGGAATGAACCATCGCCAATAGATATAGCGGAAAGAACCATCGCTATAAATACACCTGGCGGAATGAACCATCGCCAATAGATATAGCGGAATGAACCATCGCTATAAATACACCTGGCGGAATGAACCATCGCCAATAGATATAGCGGAATGAACCATCGCTATAAATACACCTGGCGGAATGAACCATCGCCAATAGATATAGCGGAATGAACCATCGCTATAAACCGTGTCCTCATAGAGAAATGAATATAAATCGACACAGCGGGACACATCACCGCTATCATCCGTGTCATCACAAAGGAATGAATCATCATCCTAACAAGCGGCATCTCATCCTCGCTTCTTCATACAAGCGGTATCTCATCCTCGCTTCGTATGGCATACCCCGCCTCCATGTGCAAGCGAGCATCCCCTCCCGCTCCACATTTTTAGCGGTACAAGCATAAGCTTCTTCATACAAGCGGTATCTCATCCTCGCTTCGTATGGAATACCCCGCCTCCATGTGCAAGCGAGCCTCCCCCCTCCCGCTCCACATTTTTAGCGGTCAAGCGTAAGTATAAAAATTCTCACTGTCATAAGCAGGACTCCTGGAATGTATAATCATCATTCCTTTTTATACTCCATATTTCCTGTAACCTGCAACCATCAGGGTTAACAACAATAGCCATATACGCTATGCATCCACATTCAATTCATAATAAAAACACATTATGAGAATGTATGGTTTCACAAATAAATGTCATGATATCCTTCTTTAAATCCTTATTTCAATCCTGAGCCCTTATCATTAGTACATTTTAATGCTTCTTGCTACTCCATGTAAGCGGAATTCTTCCTCGCTTCCAATGGACCTTAGCGTAAGCCATTAAAATCCTTACTAAGATAACTTTGACTCAAGAAATACACCTCTTATATTTCATAACATGCATATGCAAAACCAATGCACAATAACATATACCATAACCTTAATGCACCACTTTGCATTCATCATGTGTCAACAAGACAACGTAAAGTACATGTTACCTCGGAAATATCCCTTTATCTGATTTTCTTAAAACCAGCTTCCTTGGCACATAACACACGGAGTGCCAGACATCCCCATAAATGTCATCCTATCGTGTTCCACACGATTCCTGCAACCACAATGGTTAGCAATACCACTTTTCATATCATAATAGCACATAAACAATTTGTTATGTCATACAACATTGATGCCATCATGCATAAATATGTGCTATCAATAACTTCCTAGGCCCTTAACAGCCCCAATGAGCAACCACTGCTCTGATACCACTAATGTAAGGACCCCAAGCCCTTAAACCTTGATTAGTGTATTAACCACTATGTGTGGTACATGCTTTCTATAAATGTCAATCGGGAAGCTCTGATGATACTTAATCATTGCCTGTCAATGAAAGACTCATATGTTTGCCCTTTTACCAACCCCTTGGTGCCACTTTTCACATTGTAAACTTTTATAAAAATTTGGGCAGTGTCTCCCCATAAATAGAGCTATCCCAAAAAAAAAAGAGTACAACACATAACAAAATTCCCGGCCAGGGAACACATAATACTCAACAGAAAGCAGTAATACAAGTAGATTCCCAGCCAGGGAAGACACCACACATATGTCAACAAAAGTGGGTTCCAACACCCACATAATACACCAATGACTCTCATATCATTCTAGCAATTCAACCTAATTGCATGCAACCTTAAATGAAAGAGAGAAAGGCTCATGCCTTTATATACAATCCATATACAAGTATAATCGTGCTCACATGCGAGCATCATGAATATGTATAAATCCTCAGGTGTATATATAGGTACTCTATACGATACCGTGCTCCATCAAGCCCTGGTACCCTGATCCTGGGAGTACCTCAAATCAACAGCTCGAGCTCAGCTCCATAGCCATCGATGTACCTGTCCACCTGTCCCAACAGAGACAGCCCCCAACGGGGTGAGCATACCAATACACAAAATCCCATAATCATAATAATGAAATTCATAATTTACAACACAAGTAAATACTAATGAATTTAAATGAAACTCCCTGGATGGCAACATCCTCATCCGGGATTCCGTGTACTGTCCCTGTTCTCACAACATCAAACTCATCAAATCTCATAAATCAGTAAATCAACGCATTGATTAACTCATCGCATGCCTAATCCTCGAATATCAACATATAGTGATTACAAATTCATTAAACATGCAATTACAGATATCACAATATCTAATACTGATTTCACAACCTTGCTATCAATCACAGATAGCTCAAATGCCTTAGCATTTATTTTACCAATCCTTCATTATACTTAGACATCTCAAGTGTCTTATAATGAATACATGAGTCTACAAACCTAGACATCTCAAATGTCTTATAATGAATACACGATTCTACGAACTTAGACATCTCAAATGTCTTACGAAGAATACATGATTTTACGATCATTCCCAGGCATCTCAAATGCCCTAATATAGTCAAATAAACCCAGTACCCCATATATCATGCAAGAGTCATCCTACTCTAGTGTCACGCACGCTACAAGCGGCGATATCAAGATTTGGGTCATTCCTTGGCTATATCAACATATATATATATAATCCTCATGCGCGATTATTCAATGAAATCAAATTTTCATTATGCATTCACATATGCCTTAAAATATAGAAATGCTCGTACGTCGCACGTACCTTAAATCTCCGAAGTCCGAGCCAAGCCTTGCTCGAGTTCCATGCCCCGAGGAATGATGTGCTAACACGATAAATAATTCACAATTATTTACGAACATGTAACCTATGCTCAAGCACACCCATATCCCTCACAACATTGTCAATACACGACAATTATCCTCTTAAAAGACCCGGGGCAGGGTACATGCAGGGAAGGAAATAAATGAGACAATATCGAAATTTGTTCAAGAATGCCCTACAAAAATCGAACCCTAATCTCACAATTTCGAACCCAATTAAATACCATAATTTATCTAAAATGCCAATTAAGCTATCCAAGCAAGAATCAACATCCCTTGACAAAAACCCCCAATTTTCGAACTCAAAACCATTAAATTCGAACCCAAACAAGCCTTTAAATCCCAACTCTTAAAATTCTTCAAATTTGAACCAAAGCTTCTCAATTCGATCTCAATCCAGCATCATAATACTCTTAAAACATGCAATAATCGATCAATTGCACGAAATAATACCCCTGCCAAAAACCCCCAAAATTCGAACCAAACCCTACCAATTTTCGAAAATAATTTCGAACCTTAACCACCGAATAAAGCAGGGAAATGCACGAAAAAGACGAACAAGGGTTAAGGGAGATTACCCAACGAAATCGGAAGCAAAATCAAACGAAAATCGAAGAACCCTAGAAATTGGGGATCGACGCTTACCAGCAAAATCCGACTTCCACACGCGACGAAACTTTCAATTGGCAGAGGGGAAAGGAGCGCCTCGTCGAGACGAAGCCGTGGGTAGGTCGCACGCGCCGATCGGCGGCCGGACGGCGGCGGGCGCACCGCTTGAAGCGGCGGGGGTGCTGTAGCCGACGGGAATCGCGCGCAGGGGAGAGGGAGAAGAACTTTGGGGCTGAAATGATAATTTCTCTTAAAATCTTGGGTTCAAATGGTATTTATAGCAAAAATACCCCGAAAAATTAATAGCCCCACAAATACATCATGATTCCTTAAAAATCATCTGTTTTCAAAAACTCTCTCTCTAACTCCAAAACCCCCTACCGGTGCTCACACAGCACCCGAGATTCCGAGACACATCAAAAACCCAACTCTTAGGTTTTACACCGTAATGTGAATACAATCTCAACCTCTGGATCCAACGATCCCAACTGCCCAAATAAACGAGCCCAGAAGGCCCAATACCTCAATTAAACTCCAAATCGTCACGTAAAACCACTTTAGGGATTATTAATACTCCGGGATTAACACCTATAATCCCTGGTCATCACATCATCATCGTAAGCATCATCATCATAAACATCATCATCATAATCATCATCGTAAACATCATCATCATAAACATCATCATCATAAACTTATGCAATCAATACATAGTCATAGTTAGGAGGGTGTTACCGTCCGATGCCCGTACGCTTCTTACGTACCTTAATTCCAAAAATGGAGAAGTTGTAGGACTTTATCTCCTTGAAGTTGTGGGTACCTGGGATGGTTCTACATAACCATACAAATTGATATTAGAAGCTAATTATAGTCCAATATCCAAAAATCCCACAAAAACATCAAAAATACACATTTTGGTGTCTCGCGATCGATCTCCATGAAGTCCCGATCGATCGCGAGATCACACTGCCTCGTCCAACAAAATTTTCCAATTCGCGATCGATCGCCGAGTTTGCGCCGATCGATCGCGACCTCGCCGATCGATCGCGCCAAACTCGCGATCGATCGCTGAAGGCTACTGCCTTCACCCCTGTAGCTCACGATCGATCGGTGGAAGTTGCCGATCGATCGCCGAGTCCTGTAGGTCCGATTTTCGGGCACTATTCATCCTTCTCCTTCCCCAACACAAACAAACTCAAATATCAAAACACCAACCATACCAAATCACTACAAAACTTCAATAAACATCCTCATATAACCATAAATCATACCCCAACTACATACAACACATACCCAAAACAAACCCACATAATTTACTTCAAAATCAACCCATTTCAACACTAAACATCATAAAACTTTTAGGAATGGTTCCATACCTCTTGTAGGCCCCAAATCCTAACAAAGATCACACAAATAAAGTTTTTGTGAAGCTTTCTTCTTCCTTCCTTGGTGAATTTCGAAAATGGGAGATGGGTTAGGGTTGAGGAATGAATTGGGGATTTTAAAAGTGATTGGTAAAGTAAGTGGGTATAGGGGGAAAAAAGGGGTTATAAGGTTAATATTAAAATTATACCCCAAAGTTAACATTATGTATAAAACACCCCAACATGGTATTTTAAAAGCATTTATAAAAATGCATTAAACTTCCACTAAATCATGCTTTCCTCATAATTAACCATCAACATAATTAAATCATGTTAACACCTCATTTTCTAACATGCATAACATGTACCCTGAAATGCAACCCTGAGTCACGCCTATCATGACTAACCATTTCAACATGATAATTAATTTCAACACGTAAATCAATTATCAACATAATTCATCATATAAACATAATTAATGCCTTAATTGCAGTTAATCATTTCGGGGGCATCACACACCGCTTACGGTAAATCAGAATTAATAATATAATGGTGATATGACTCTAAAATGGTGGTGTAGATTCTACAAAAATTTGGGCAGAGTCTTCCCATAAATTGGACTATCCGGGAAAAATACGCACCACCATAAACTCCCTCGGTGGTGAAGGTCACGCTATCCTCCCCGTTGTCACGATGCGCTAGAAGGCTCTGAAAGAACTCAACAACTCAATATAAGAATCAATATCTCAACAAGGTGATGTACATATACATAAATAAACCTAACAATTATCCATTGAAGCTAGTTTTCTACTAACTCAACATCCTCAAATTGTAGCATATACACACATCAAGATATGTTAAGTCACATTCAAATATTCATAATCATTGTCCATAAACGTCAATACATCGTGAAGTACCTTTAAACATGCCCAAATATCAATTATACATTCCAACACAAGCTTGTGTACATTTATACATGGACATAAGTCATCTCTACCCATACTAACACCCCCAAACCCATGCACACAGCCTTTAAACATGCCCAAATATCAATTATACATTCCAACACAAGCTTGTGTACATTTATACATGGACATAAGTCATCTCTACCCATACTAACACCCCCAAACCCATGCACACAGCACACACACACCCTTTCCAGCACACACTAAACACACTTCTGCACACACTTACGCACACATTCACGCACACACACACACCCATTTCCAGCACACACTAAACATACTTTCTGCACACACATTGATGAAAGTAGCCATTGCACCTCAAAATTCGACCAATACAACTCAAATCGCACCAATGATGAACTAAACATGCAGATTTTTGGGCCTAAAGCAACAAGGATTTTCGAACTCAAAAAGGCAAGAAATTCGAACCAAAAATCACTTCCCATCAAGTAAAATAATGCTTAAGATATGGAGCAAGATTACACAATCTTACCTGAACAAATCTTGAGCTAAAATGGAGGAAAATCCTTGTTGGGGGGAGAGGGGTCCGACCGGATTGTGAGAGGGAGAAAGGGGGGCGGGTCGATTTGTTTGGTTGGGAGGGAGAGAATAATGATAAAAATGTAACCACTTCCATAAAACTACTATAAAGCAACACATAACCACTTCCATAAAACTACTATAAAGCAACACAAAACATTATCTTCAACAAAACTCATCAAGACATGCCATTTCCACTCAAGAGAATAACTCTCCTCAACCAAGAAAATGTGCAACAATTAACACTACTAGTTTCCTTACCACTTTGGCTCCAACTTTTTGCAAGATCAAGCAACTAAATTTCAAGTCTTCTTCTCCTTCCTCTTGTTAGGTGCTGGACGTTTTTTTTGAGGAGAGAAGGGGGAGGATTTTGAGTGATAATAGAGTGAAGTGAGTTGAGTGGTGGGAAAGTAAGGTGAGGTATGGGGGGAAGGCATGGGTTGTTGATGGCAATGATTTAATTGTGCAATGGTAGCAATTTAATTGCGTCCTGGTATTTAGCACGATGTATTAAAATATCCCTACATGATATTTCATAGCATTTACTAAATTAAAATGCATTATAGCAATAAACGACATGCTTTCCATTTCAATGGGAACCAACTCAAATAAATCATGCCAATCATAAATCTCCCCAACATGCGACACATGCTCCCTGAAATGCATTACCAGGTCACTCCCACCGCATGACTAAGCATTTCATCATAATAATTAATTCACACCATATTAATCACATAATTAATAGCCCAAATGCACATAATTATTTCAGGGATATCACAATACTCCCCTACTTATAAAATTTCATCCTCGAAATCCGCATGCACTTACCAATTCGGAACAAAACATAAATCACATACCAGAAAATAGTTCCGGGTAGTGCTGCACCATATGTCGCTCCGTCTACCACGTGGCCTCTTGACACCCCTACGATCCCACCGAACTTTATTCATCGGTATCACTTTGTTCCGTAGTCTGCGATCTGCCCGATCCAGAATTCTAACCGGCCGTTCCACGTAGAACACATCAGCATCTAACTGAACCTCTGAAGGCTGCAATACATGAGACGGATACAGCTCGTACTTCCGCAACAGGGATACATGAAAGACGTCATGTATACCAGACAAAGACGGTGGCAAGGCCAATCGGTAAGCTAAGGTGCCAATGCGCTGTAAGATCTCGTACCCAACATACCTCGGAGATAATTTCCAGCGCATTCCGAATCGTACAACACCTCTGAAAGGTGAGATATGAAAGAAGACCTTATCTCCCAACTGAAACTCTAACGGTCGCCGCCGTTTATTAGCATAAGCTGCCTGTCTATCCTGAGCTGCTTTCATTTTCTGCCTGATCACCTTTACCTTCTTTTCCATTTCCCAAACTAACTCCGGTCCTCCGACCGATTTACGATCCAAATCGTCCAAACACAACGGTGATCTACATCGTCAACCATAAAGGGCCTCAAAAGGAGCCATCTGAATGCTTGCCTGGTAGCTATTGTTATACGAGAACTCTGTAAGGAATCCAACATGCATAATACGCAGTGGAATAAAAAAAAAAGTATTCCCCACCGAGGACCTATACGGAGTGTTCATATCGGGTGTATCGAGTTATACCTTTGACACGTGTTTGAGCAGAATCCACGAAGCAGCAAGTCCTCGAGTCAGGAGCAAAGCTTTTGCAACTTTGCCTCTACGATATCCACACGATCAAATCGATGAAGGGATGTTGAATATATCAAGTTTCTAGACTTGATATTCAACAGATAAAGGGACTAGCCACCAAGCGAAGTGACAAGAATGTCATTGACTCGACATAACCTATGGTCTGATATTAACCACGTAACTTAATCTCTTTGTCCTATGTGTTTAGATTAAACACGAGTCATGGAATAGTCATACTCGTATAGTTCAATATTTTATTTCTTGATCCCGAAGTTGACTTGAATAAACGAATAAGCTCGATATCACATATCGACTCATTCGAGCATGGCCATGCATTTTAGTCTCAGTTGATCAAGGGCCCAAACACTTCTCTTGTTATATAGGAGGGACAAACCCTATCTTGATCACTGAATATCCCTCTACATAATTCGTGGTGTATCCAATGATTGTCTTTATAGTGTACCTTGTTACAGGTAATGTTTGACAATATCAAGATACACAACTCCTTATGTTGGGATCTCTGGTGATCTCAAGTTGTAAGGATTACATACGTTATTATCACTATGAGAATTGCTTATGACATTCATATAACTATCCATGTAGCATTCTCATGGTGGGTCTGTCCAGTACATTGTTCTGTAATGCCCGGAATAAATTAATTATTATTTGATGATAATTGCGATAATTATAAGATAATTACGGAATTCAACTATCGGGAATTTTATTGGGATGTGATGCTCAAAATTATTGATATTTAAACAATTGGATTAGTGTGGTAAATTATGAGATAATTTACGAGATTAAATTCTTGGACATATTATTTTAGTCTGGAGTTGGAATAAATAATTCTGGGTCAAACTTGTGCAAAATTTTAATCAATAATAATTCTTGTAAATAATAAGGGATATTATTAATTGAGTTTTTGATTTAAAATAAATTAATTAATGAAGGGTAAGAAGATAATTGTAAGGTGGGGATTTAATTGTAGGATTGGACTCAAAACACATACACTTCTCCACTACACACACGAAAAGAATCGGTTCCCCAATTCTTTTCCCCCATTCCCATGCCATCACTCTTGCACGCTGAAAAAAGGGGGATTTCACCATGGTTTGAGCTCGATTTCTGGTGCAAAATCGTGTGATGGATATGCTTTACGATGCCTTGGTAATTTATTCCTTCTTGGCTTCGATTTTTATTGATTTCTCAAGCTGATGGGTGCGATTTTTTTAGGGAAAATGGGTGCTGCCATTTCTTTATTCTTGTCCAGCTTGTGTTCTTCATGATTGTTGGTTTTGAGTTGAGAAATTGTAGCTAAGTGTTAGTGGGTGTGTGAGGCGTGAGTTAGTGTGTGCGTGCGTGTGTGTTGTGGTGCTGAATGGTGCGTGTGTGTGTGTGTTTCAGTGTGTGTTTTCGGCTGGGTGTGTGTATTCTGCTGAGTGTGTGCATATATACTGCTGTGTGTGTGTGTATATACTGCTGGGTGTGTGTATTCTGCTGAGTGTGTGCATATATACTGCTGAGTGTGTGCGTATATACTGCTGTGTGTGTGCGTATATACTGCTGGGTGTGTGTATTATGTGCTGTATATACATGTTATGGTGCATTTGAGTGTGTATATGTGTTGTATATACAAGTGTTGATGCATTTGAGTATGTATGTGCTATATATACAATTGTAGGTGTATTTCACAATATAACCATGTGTATATGTTGTAGTTTGTGACTAGATGAAGTATTGTTGAAGGAAAATGTTGAATTTATGCATTGGCTTAGTATTATTGTTGGTTAAGAAATGAAGATTAAAATCATGCATGGAAGGTGTTTGTTAATATGCTTAAATGAGATTCAAGTGTGGGTCTAAGCCTTGTTAGTTGCTAGTAGGTGTTGAAAAGAATTAACTTCTATGGCTTGTAACCATTGTAATAGTGTTGGTTTGGATGTTTGAAGCATGCTAGTTGTTTAATTGAGTCTTTGCGTTGGAAAGTTGAATTATGTGATATTATGGGCATGATTGGTTGATTTAATGAGGAATTATATGCATCAAGTATTGATTATGAATTGACCCTTAAACTTTGAGTTCGTGTAGAGCCTTCTTGAGCTCGGACAACAAGGAAGGTGTTTTGACGGTAAACACAGATTATAAGGTACGTAGTGACGTACGAGCATGTATACATATTATGAAGTAATTACATATTCATATATTCATGAATTATTAATGTCATGATGGAACGTAAGAGATGTATATGTGTGTTGAGTATGACATATGTGGTATGGTGGATACGTAATTGTACGTGATTCGAAAAGGAATATGTATATATGTATGTGTGGTATGAGGGATACGTAGTTATACGTGATCCGAGTATACGAGCCGAGTATCGATGTCTGGGGCATGATCAATATGAGAGAATGTCGAGAATGAGATAGATTGATTGGCAGGATCATGTGCGATATGAAATTGTTTATGATTCAGCATAAATAATAGAATTTGGTTGTATTGAATTTATCGTGTTGATGAGTATCATGTTTAAATAACGATACAGAACTTGATGTTATGAAAGTTGTGAGTTTGAAACAGGAACAGTGCGTGGAAGCTATACAGATTCAGAATTGTACAGGGAGTACATTTTTATAGATTTTCAATAATCGTAAATTCTGATATTATGATCGTGTCATGATATTTATGCATTGTTATGATATGGGTATTGTGATGTTGGTATGCTCACCCTGTGTGGGGGCTGTTTCTGTTGAAACAGGTACTACAGCTACAAAGTTACTTTGGTGTAGCAAGCTCGAGCTTGGTTGGATAATATTGCTTCCTGAAGCGTAGAATGAGATTGGGTAAATGGTATACATTATTTATGCAACTAGATGGGTATTCATTATTTGTTGCTCGTATGTGAGCACTTGGAGTCGTGTATATGGACTGTATATTGGTGTTGAAGTCCACTTTTGTGATGACCAGGGATTATAGATGTTAATCCCGGAGTGTTAGTAACCCCTAAAGTTGTTTTACGTGGCGATTTGGAGTTTAATCGCGGTGTTGGGCCTTCGGGTGTAGAATGGGTCCTAAGGGAGTAGGATCAGGTTATGTTAAGTACATAGGGACATTGGAGTGTCCAGGGTGTATCGGCATTTGAGGATTGTTGGGTAAAGACCCACTACTCTATTGGGTTTTCTTCCCATAGTATGATATACCATGTGGAAACGTCCGTCTTATTGGTAGGTTTGAGGTGAACCTAGAGAGGCAGCGACTAGTTTGTCTGCCGTGTGTGTGCAGCACCATGAGGGGCTTGCTAGAGCCATTATACTGCTCGTTGGAACCAAGTTTGGCAAATCGTAAGGTGATACGATGTGGATTGTGGTGGACTCTAGTAGTCACCATGTCATTTGAGGTTGAGGTTGTGCATGCCTCACTGAAACGTGTATACGTTTATGTTTAATCTTGGTGAGACTTGTCTGGGACAGCTCATGATGTTGGAGTACCAACAAGAGAGTCATCAAGTCGTTGACTCGATCTGGGGAATCCGTGTATTAGGGATACAATGGGTGTTATTGTATCAAGTTTTTCCGAACGGTGGTTCGAGACTAGTGGATCTCGAGTTCGATGGCACTTCCCTTGTAAGGAAGGAGGTAGTATTATACCTATTTGGGAATCTTTGAAAGATTCGGTGAGTTGGTACGTGTGGTGTGGGGTCTTCCCACCTTAACAGTGATTAATAGACATAAGAAAGACTAATCGTGCATTAATAACATCTAGTTGTTGCAAGAGCTAACAGAATTACAGGCCAAATAAAACTTCAAGCTTATTAGTTACATTCCCATGATGAATGTTAACATGTTAGATTTATACTACTCCTAGAGTAGATACTAAACAGAAGCTGAATCCTAAACGTTCCTGTGTTCCTCGTAGCTCACTGCCTCAACCCGACCCTTAGTCCTTTAGTCCAAAGGTGTACCTACAGGAACAACCCATCATGAGCATATACATCGTTACTTAACATCATAAGGCAATGGCATATAAATAACGCATGAAAATAATTGGTAACGTATACTTCCTGGTTAATCGTACTAACCCTCTTTGGTTGTCCCTGTTTCATAGCCATGCATAAAATCATTAACTCTTGACATGAATGATTAAAATCATTTATAAATATCATCATCGTATAACATCATTATCATATAAGCATCATCGTCTTTTACATATCATCATCTTATAACATCATTATCATATAAGCATCATCATCTTATGAGTATCATAATCTTATAACATCATTATCATATAAGCATCATCATCTTATGAGTATCATCATCTTATAACATCATTATCATATAAGCATCATCATGTTATGGCATCCTCATTTTGTAACGTCATAACAAAATATAACAGTAAATGTACGACATCTTAGTTAAGTGAACATGCTGGTTATTTGTTACCTTCTTCTTGTTGTTCCTGATTCATAATCATGCATATGGGGCATCTTACCCCGCGTCATCTTACCAATAATATCATTGCATGGCCTCTTACCATGTGGGGCACCTTACCCCGTGGCACCTTACCACAATAACATCGCATGGCTACTTACCATGTGGGGCACCTTACCCCGTGGCACTTTACCACAATAACATCGCATGGCTACTTACCATGTGGGGCACCTTACCCCGTGGCACTTTACCACAATAACATCGCATGGCTACTTACCATGTGGGGCACCTTACCCCGTGGCACTTTACCACAATAACATCGCATGGCTACTTACCATGTGGGGCACCTTACCCCGTGGCACCTTACCACAATGACATCGTATAATATCATCATATAAATATCGTATGCACATCATCATATAAACGTCATATAAACATCATCATTTCATCGTGTAAACATCATCATTTCATCGTGTAAACATCATCATTTCATCGTGTAAACATCATCATTTTATCGTATATATTCATGCGATAAATGCATAGTCATAGTGTAGGGATGTGTTTTACCGTCCGATGCCCGTACGTCTCTTACGTACCTTTTCAAAAGGAGGTGGAGTCACAGACTTTATCTCCTCGATGGTGCCGGTGCCTGGGATGGTTCTACAAGACCGCATAATACCATATTAGATGCCTCAAAACCATCTCACATCATAAACTTAACAAAATAAAACATCATTATATTTTTCAACTTACTGCCTCTCTCGATCGATCGGCCCAAGATCTCGATCGATCGAGACACTGTGCACTAACAGCGCCTTAGCTTCCTGCCTCGCTTGATCGATCGAAGTATTTTACCGATCGATCGAGAAGCTTCACCGATCGATCGAGAAATTCTTCGATCGATCGGCATCAAAATTTTAAAACATACATTAGACCTACTGACTTGCTCGATCGATCGGGACCAAATCTCGATCGATCGAGAACTCTGAATGTTCGGGATTTCCCCAGATTTTTGAGCACCCCATTTCATACCATTAATTCTACTTCTTAATACACATAACGTGCTTAAACAAGAATATCAATAACTTCCACATACTTTCATGCATGTAATAAAATTAAAGGTTCACTTATAACTTAAACCTACATGCATTAAATCTACCCCTTTTTATCATTACCCGACCAGCTTTTTCAGAAAACAGGGCATGATTCTTCAGTCCAGAATTCTTGAACACACATCTTTATAGAAATGAAACTACTACATATCCCGTAGTTTATGCTTAAACAAATATGTTGGCATGTTCACCAAACTTCCGTGTATGTACTCATGCCAAAGGTTTATTCATAACCTAAGCTAGCATGCTTCAAATCTTCATAATAAAATCTCTACTCAACATAAAAATAGGGTACTTCCCTTCCCAGATTTTCGAGGAGCCCTTTTTACAATCGAAAATCTAACACATAAGTCATGTAAGCCACTTAACAAAACATGCTAGGGACATCATAAACATTACCTACAAGTGTTCATAACAGGGTTTCAATAACCCTAACACTAGCATGCCAAAACTACTATGTATAACATACATATAAAAACACGAAAAGCTGGTGAACCAGCGTGATCCCTCACCACTTTTGCTCTCCGATTTTTGTCAAGAAAAGACAAGTAATTTCCGACCACTTTCCTCCTAGCAGCAGTCCAGATATCAGACGAAGAGAAGGGAGGAAGAAGGAGGTTTTTGGAAGAGATTTTGGTGAAAATATCTAAGTGGGAACATGCCTACTGAGTCAAATATTTCCCAGAAAACAGGGGAGGGGGCGTGGGTTGCTGCAAGTGGGGGGTGGGTGGTTGCATGTAGGGTGGTTTTGTGGTGTTTAATTGTACCCCGGTATTTCATACGATGTATAAAAAATATCTTCCCTTGATATTTTATAATTGTACTACATCAATACAACAATTAAAACACGTAACATGTCCTCTAAACCATATCATCATATCATAAATATAACCCCCAATTAAAAATACCACGACCCTCTTAAATACATCATAGTTCATCGTCGTAGCACATAATCATATATCATTTCATCATCGTAACATATAATCATATAACATTTCATCATCGTAGCATATAATCATATAACATTTCGGGGGTATTACATTACTCCCCTACTTATAAGATTTCGTCCTCGAAATCCACATGCATCATCATAACAGAACTAAACATAAATACATACCAGAGAATAGTTCCGGATAGTGCTGCACCATATGCCGTTCCGTCTCCCATGTAGCCTCCTCGACACCCCGACGATCCCACTGAACTTTGACCATCGGTATAACTTTGCTCCGTAGTCTGCGATCCTCTCGATCCAGAATTCTGATTGGTCGTTCTTCGTAGGACATATCTGAGTCTAACTGAACTTCTGTAGGCTGTAAGACATGCGACGGGTCTGGCTCATACTTCCTCAACATAGAGACATGGAAAACATCGTGTAGGCCAGACAAGGATGGCGGTAGAGCCAAACGATATGCCAAAGTACCGATACGCTGCAATACTTCATATGACCCAACATACCTCGGGGATAACTTCCCCCGCATACCAAAACGAACTACACCACTGAAGGGTGAGATTTTCAAGAAGACCCTGTCTTCTACTTGGAATTCTAGCGGTCGTCGCCGCTTATTGGCATAGGCCACTTGCCTATCTTGGCCCGCTTTCATCTTTGAGCGTATCATCTTGATCTTTCTTCCATGTCCTTAATCATATCCGGTCCTCCGACCGCCTTACTAGTCAGGTCCTCCCAATACAGCGGTGACTTACATCGTTGTCCATAAAGAGCTTCAAAAGACCATTTGAATGCTCGCCTGATAGCTGTTATTAAAGGAGATCTCTACCAGTGGTATAGAATCTTGCCACGGAGTATCAAACTCCCAAAACACATGCCCTCAACATGTCCTCGAGCGTCTGAAGGGTACGCTCTGTCTGGCCGTCTGACTGAGGGCGATAGGCCGTACTCAGTCTTACCTCTGTGCCCAAAGCCGTCTGGAGACCCTCCCCGAAATGTGAAGTAAACCTTGGGTCTCTGTCAGACACAATCAAGACTGGAACTCTACGCAACCTCACTACATCCCGCACAAATAATTGGCCATCCTTAGGTGTGTGAAAGACACACGACAAAGGATGAAGTGAGCTACTTCGTCAGCCTATCCACGATCACCCAGATCGTATCGAATCCAGAGGCCGCTCTTGGCAAGTGGGTTACAGAGTCCATAAATACATACTCCCACTTCCATTGGGGTACTTCCGAGCTCTTCAGCTCGTCATCAGGCCTCAGTCTTTCTGCCTTTACCTGCTGGCAGATCAACGTCTTTTGATAAAGCCATAACATCACGCTTCATACGTCTCCACCAGAATTAACCACTTAGGTCCTTGTACATCTTCCTTCCTCCTGGGTGGATACTGAACCGACTACTGTGGCTCGCTCCAATATTCCTCTACCCAATTCTGGTGTATCTGGGACTACCCATCGGTGGCCCAATATCAATGAATCATCTTCTGCCACTCTGAACTTTGTTGGCCGTCCCTGAAGTACTATAGATGACCATCTTTGAACCTCATCATCCGATCTCTGGCTTTCCTGATAATCCTCAAATATGTCTGGTTCGGCCAACAAGATCGATACTCGCACCAGCGACGTGTCCATGTCAATATCATAGCCCAAATGGCAACAAGAGGTCATCATAGCTGATAAATTCATGACATCCATCCTCTTTGTCGCATATTCATGTGTGAACAAACTCTAGGCTCTTATGGTCCATGTAGATGGTAAACGACATACCATGCAAGTAATGCCTCCAAATTTTCAAGGCAAAGATAACGGCTGCCAGCTCCAAATCATGGACTGGGTACCTATCCTCATGTGGTTTCAACCGCCTCGATGCATAAGACATCACATGCTTACCTTTTATCAACACATAGCCCAAACCTTGAAGTGATGTATTCGTGCGTAAGGCAATCTTCTTATTCTCAGAAGGGATCACCAGTATAGGTGCCGTAGTCAAACGACGCTTCAATTCTTGGAAGCTTTCCTCACAAGCTTCCGACCAATAGAACGGCACTCCTTCCTGAGTCAACCGTGCCAGAGGCTTAGCGATCTTGATATAACATGACCCAAGAACACTACATTGCTCGACTAGAACTCGTACTTACTGAGCTTGCATACAACTGATGATCCTTAAGGATCTGGAGTACTGTTCCCAAGTGCTTGACATATTCCTCTTCAGTTCGAGAGTGAATAAGCACATCGTCAATGAGAATTATGACGAATTGATCCAAACATGGTTGGAGCACCCTATTTATCAGGCTCATAAAATAGCTGTGGCATTCGTCACCCCAAAAAGGCATGACTAGGAATTCATGGTGCCCACATCTAGTCCTGAAAGTTGTCTTCTAAACGTTATCCTCTCGAACTCGAATCTGATGATACCCCGATCTCAGATCGATCTTACTGTAGAGCTTCGTACCCTGTAGCTGATCAAACAAATCATCAATCCCCGGAAGCGGATACTTATTCTTCACCATGGCCTTGTTCAGTTGTCTAAAATCGATGCACAGCCGCATCGAACCATTTTTCTTTTTGACAATTAGGACTGGTGCACCCCAGGGCGATATGCTAAGGTGTGTATAGTCCTTGTCAAGGAGCTCCTATAACTGAACCTTTAACTCCCTTATCTCCACTGGTGCCATCCTATACGGGGCACGAGAATGGCAGACGTCCCTGGGAGTAACTCAATCCCAAACTCGACCTCTCACGTCGGTGGGAATCCGGGAATCTCTTTCGGAAATACATTAGGAAAACACCGCCACTACTGGCACATCCTCAATCCTTTACTTCTTCTTTCTTTTCCGTAACATCAACGGCATAGATAAGATATCCTGTATGACCTCGTTCCAATAACTGTGCCATCTTGACAACAGATATTAACGGAATCCTTGAACGGGAATCATCCCCATAGCATGTCCGTTGGACTCCCATATCAGACCTGAATCGGACAGTCCTTGCCTGCAGTCCACAACTGCCTAATACCTTAGCTCGTTATCCTCAAAATAAATGAGGCCATCATAAACAACCCAATCAGTAATCAGACTTCTTCCAGCGGGGTCGAGACTACAAGAGGCGTGGGCGACGGAGAAGTACATATGTGGTGCCTTTCCATAAAACTTGTTGACATTTGTTGCCATACTGCAAGACAAGGGTTAACAACAATACCCAAAAGTAGTTCATAAAGCATATCGTTAGATAATTAAACATGTTAGCATAACATAGGAACTTCATATGCAACGTACATGTAAAACATGTTCAAAAGTAAGCACCTAGCCAACTTATTGCTAAGGCTACCCTTCACTCATTCCCGAGTTATCTAACCACTGCTCTGATACCACTAATGTGGGGTCTTCCCACCTTAACAGTGATTAATAGACATAAGAAAGACTAATCGTGCATTAATAACATCTTAGGGTTCTAGTTGTTGCAAGAGCTAACAGAATTACAGGCCAAATAAAACTTCAAGCTTATTAGTTACATTCCCATGATGAATGTTAACATGTTAGATTTATATTACTCCTAGAGTAGATACTAAACAGAAGCTGAATCCTAAATGTTCCTGTGTTCCTCGTAGCTCACTGCCTCAACCCGACCCTTAGTCCTTTAGTCCAAAGGTGTACCTACAGGAACAACCCATCATGAGCATATACATCGTTACTTAACATCATAAGGCAATGGCATATAAATAACGCATGAAAATAATTGGTAACGTATACTTTCTGGTTAATCGTACTAACCCTCTTTGGTTGTCCCTGTTTCATAGCCATGCATAAAATCATTAACTCTTGACATGAATGATTAAAATCATTTATAAATATCATCATCGTATAACATCATTATCATATAAGCATCATCGTCTTTTACATATCATCATCTTATAACATCATTATCATATAAGCATCATCATCTTATGAGTAACATAATCTTATAACATCATTATCATATAAGCATCATCATCTTATGAGTATCATCATCTTATAACATCATTATCATATAAGCATCATCATGTTATGGCATCCTCATTTTGTAACGTCATAACAAAATATAACAGTAAATGTACGACATCTTAGTTAAGTGAACATGCTGGTTATTTGTTACCTTCTTCTTGTTGTTCCTGATTCATAATCATGCATATGGGGCATCTTACCTGCGGCATCTTACCAATAATATCATTGCATGGCCTCTTACCATGTGGGGCACCTTACCCCGTGGCACCTTACCACAATAACATCGCATGGCTACTTACCATGTGGGGCACCTTACCCCGTGGCACTTTACCACAATAACATCGCATGGCTACTTACCATGTGGGGCACCTTACCCCGTGGCACTTTACCACAATAACATCGCATGGCTACTTACCATGTGGGGCACCTTACCCCGTGGCACTTTACCACAATAACATCGCATGGCTACTTACCATGTGGGGCACCTTACCCCGTGGCACCTTACCACAATGACATCGTATAATATCATCATATAAATATCGTATGCACATCATCATATAAACGTCATATAAACATCATCATTTCATCGTGTAAACATCATCATTTCATCGTGTAAACATCATCATTTTATCGTATATATTCATGCGATAAATGCATAGTCATAGTGTAGGGATGTGTTTTACCGTCCGATGCCCGTACGTCTCTTACGTACCTTTTCAAAAGGAGGAGGAGTCACAGACTTTATCTCCTCGATGGTGCCGGTGCCTGGGATGGTTCTACAAGACCGCATAATACCATATTAGATGCCTCAAAACCATCTCACATCATAAACTTAACAAAATAAAACATCATTATATTTTTCAACTTACTGCCTCTCTCGATCGATCGGCCCATGATCTCGATCGATCGAGACACTGTGCACTAACAGCGCCTTAGCTTCTTGCCTCGCTCGATCGATCGAAGTATTTTACCGATCGATCGAGAAGCTTCACCGATCGATCGAGAAATTCTTCGATCGATCGGCATCAAAATTTTAAAACATACATTAGACCTACTACTTGCTCGATCGATCGGGACCAAATCTCGATCGATCGAGAACTCTGAATGTTCGGGATTTCCCAAGATTTTTGAGCACCCCATTTCATACCATTAATTCTACTTCTTAATACACATAACGTGCTTAAACAAGAATATCAATAACTTCCACATACTTTCATGCATGTAATAAAATTAAAGGTTCACTTATAACTTAAACCTACATGCATTAAATCTACCCCTTTTTATCATTACCCGACCAGCTTTTTCAGAAAACAGGGCATGATTCTTCAGTCCAGAATTCTTGAACACACATCTTTATAGAAATGAAACTACTACATATCCCGTAGTTCATGCTTAAACAAATATGTTGGCATGTTCACCAAACTTCCGTGTATGTACTCATGCCAAAGGTTTATTCATAACCTAAGCTAGCATGCTTCAAATCTTCATAATAAAATCTCTACTCAACATAAAAACAGGGTACTTCCCTTCCCAGATTTTCGAGGAGCCCTTTTTACAATCGAAAATCTAACACATAAGTCATGTAAGCCACTTAACAAAACATGCTAGGGACATCATAAACATTACCTACAAGTGTTCATAACAGGGTTTCAATAACCCTAACACTAGCATGCCAAAACTGCTATGTATAACATACATATAAAAACACGAAAAGCTGGTGAACCAGCGTGATCCCTCACCACTTTTGCTCTCCTATTTTTGTCAAGAAAAGACAAGTAATTTCCGACCACTTTCCTCCTAGCAGCAGTCCAGATATCAGACGAAGAGAAGGGAGGAAGAAGGAGGTTTTTGGAAGAGATTTTGGTGAAAATATCTAAGTGGGAACATGCCTACTTAGTCAAATATTTCCCAAAAAACAGGGGAGGGGGCGTGGGTTGCTGCAAGTGGGGGGTGGGTGGTTGCATGTAGGGTGGTTTTGTGGTGTTTAATTGTACCCCGGTATTTCATACGATGTATAAAAAATATCTTCCCTTGATATTTTATAATTGTACTACATCAATACAACAATTAAAACAAGTAACATGCCCTCTAAACCATATCATCATATCATAAATATAACCCCCAATTAAAAATACCACGACCCTCTTAAATACATCATAGTTCATCGTCGTAGCACATAATCATATATCATTTCATCATCGTAACATATAATCATATAACATTTCATCATCGTAGCATATAATCATATAACATTTCGGGGGTATTACATGTGGTGTTGATTTTGGGAATCACACCGTGTTGTTGATCGTCGATTATCGTTCTCCACTGGGTAGGGAATGACTCAGAATTGACGGTTGTCTTTGGGGCTTAGGGGTAGGTTGTAGATACCCGAGCCGAGTGCATTGAGTATGCATGCGATGTCAGTGCTTAGGCAGGTATACCGATGAGTATACGGATGCCAGTTGTTGATTTCCTTTTTGTCAAGCATAGAGTTATGCTATTTTTGGATGGTTAAATCTCTGATGAGAGATATGAAACACCATGAGGTTGGGAATCTCCATGGCACGATAATTATGAGGAACAATCGTGAAGTTAGTTGACTCCCTTTGAGGAGGGATTATCTTGTGTGGGTTAAGGTATTTCCTTATTGGTGTTTTCCTCCGAGTTATGCGATAGCCTTCCTAAGTTTGGATTGTTAAATCCTAGGATTATCAAGGGATGGCAGGAATTCGGATTTGTTGGGTGTCGCTGACGACACAAGCGTTGAGGATGCAATGGGTTTATTGCATGTCCTTTCAGAATTTGAAACTCTGTGGAGTCTCGATTGTTTATTTATGACCAGGATGTGATTCTTGGGATATCCAGAGGTGGACATCTTGTGAGATGTCTTCTGTGTGAATCTGTGGTCGTGAGTTGCCCAAATTGAGTTGCAATGATGCGACTGCTCCTTCGATGGAGGAGGTTTGAGAGTGGAAACCAGGTTTGGTATGTATACACCGTGGTACACTAATGTTTCCCTCGTAACGATGTATGTTAGACATCGTGAGTCATTATAGAGATGTCACTGAATGATATCTACGATGGAATCGAGAGCGATTCGAATCCGTGCAGTTTCTGTTGACTAACTGCTGTTGGACTTTTAGCATTGAGTGTGCTGACACTCTTTAGCGTTTGATGGATTTGGAAGTCTATTCCACACCAGAGTTCGACACAAGGTCAACGTTCTCACGGTTGAGGTGTCATTCAGGATGCGTTCTTACTAGTTGTATTAGAACTAAGGATGACTGTCCGATCTACAGTCGTAAGTTTCGGTTGTTTCGCAGTCATGAGGGACTGACTTTTAGGATGACCCGCATCGAGGTACGTTTTGCCTCTTGGGTGATATGTTGGTTTTGGTAAGTCGCTCTGTTTCAGAGTTTGAAGAGAGGTAAGTATCCTCGCGTTTATTAATACGATTCTGATATGGTCAAGAATCGAGGTTATGGCTTCATGTTGTTGTGTAGCCTGGGTGTTATGTGATACACCGGTGTTAATTTCGAGGACGAAATTCTTTTAGTGGGGGATATTGTGATGACCAGGGATTATAGATGTTAATCCCGGAGTGTTAGTAACCCCTAAAGTTGTTTTACGTGGCGATTTGGAGTTTAATCGCGGTGTTGGGCCTTCGGGCTCGTTTATTGTAAGGACCCTAATCCTTAAGTGCGGAAATAAGGCATAATAGAGCTAATATAATGATCAGAGTGAGAAAAGAACATGTTGAGTCTATGAGCTTAAGCATTACATGCCATAATAATAAGGACTTCCAAAAAGAATGGATTAATTACATTCCTCATCAATGAATGCTATCAACTAGTTTTACACTACTCCTAGAGTAGACACTAGACAAAATAATCCTGTCCTTTAATCCTCAAAAGAATGCTTCACAAGCTCACCACCTCAACCCGTTCAAAGCTTGCTATCATGCCAAAAAGGTACCTACAAGGACAACCCCTAAACATGAGCAATAATAATCATTCATATTCAACACAATATGAAGATAAAGCGTAAATGCATAATCAATATAAAACACTTCCTGTTTTCCATGCATTTCAAACGCTTCCCGTTTGGTTGTCCCTGTACCATAACTCATGAGTATAATCAACAGATTATTTTAATGGCCAAAACATGTCATGACATATACCAACTGATCAATAACCAATACTGATCCCCAATCCCTAGTCTGTCCATCACAATGTATTTTAATGCCCCTCGCTTATTTACATATGAGCGGCATAGGATAACCTCGCTTCAACGGACTGCGGGACTCCCACCCCTCGCCTCTCGTTGAGCGGCAAATACCCTTTCCTCGCCCCATATGATAACCACGCTCAAATGTGACATGCGGCGCTCCCACCCCTCGCTTCACATTTAGCGGAACCAAACCAAATAGCGGCAAGCATTAAAATCATCAAGGGATGACCACGACTCATGGGATGTGCACCAATAAGCATATGCATCTATAAACATCATGCATAACATGTATTTGCATCCACTATGCAATACCACATATATACTTGCATCCACAATGCATAAACAATAAGTATATAAGATACATGTACCGTTGGGGTGCCCGTACGTCCACTACGTACCTTTCCAAAAGTGGAATTGGTCCGGCTTCAATTCCTCGGTTGTGTTGCTACCTGGGATGGTTCTACACAATCACACAACCCCATATTAGAAGCCAAATAATAGCCAAATACCAAAAATTTGACAAAATAAACCATTTTCCAAAATTCCACAGGCGGCGATCGATCGCTTCCCATAGGCGATCGATCGCCTCAAAATTTACACAGCGGCGATCGGTCGCCCCAAACATGGCGATCGATCGCCATTCCTTTGAAAAACCTACTGCCTCTCGGCGATCGGTAGCCCCATTTTAGGCGATCGATCGCCTAACCCGTAAAAATGCCACTGTCTCTTGGCGATCGGTCGCCTCTTTTCAGGCGATCGATCGCCTCGCGCAGACATGCGTTTTTCACCGTTTTTGTTCCCAAAATTTCTTCCAACCCAATCCAACACTTAACCAAACAACCAACAACAAAAATAACAACTTAAACCACCAAAATACACCTTAAAACAACCATAAATCCAACCATTAACCAAACCCACAACAACCCAACAAAACCCATTTTAAAACCATTCAAAATCAAACCAAACTCAAACAAAACCTTACAAAATTAAAGCATGAGGTACCCATACCTCTTGGGGATCTCAAATCACCCAATATGCTCCACAAATCAAGATTTTTGAAAGGTTCCTCCTCAACCCTAGGCTTGAGCTCGAAAATTTGGAGGGGAAGGGTTTGTGGATTTGATTTTTTGGTAAAGGTAAAGTGATGGATGATAAAGGTGGGGTTTGGGTATATAAGAGGTGGGTTTTAATTAAAATGCATACCAACAATTCCATGGTGTATAAAACATCCCAACATGATATTTTTCAAAGCATTTACTCAAAATGCACCAAATACCATTTAAACACATGATTTCTAATAAATTGCTACCAAAGGCAAATAAATCATGCTCCCAATAATATTTACCCAACATGCACCACATGCACCCTGAAATGCAACCCCGGGTCATCCTATCCACATGACCAAGCATTTCCATAAGGTAAATAAATTCCAACACATAATTAATTACCACATAATTAATCATGTAAACACAATTAATGCACCAAAAAGCAATTAACCATTTCGGGGATATCACAATACTCCCCTACTTATAAGATTTCGTCCTCGAAATCACATGCACTTACCCCAAAAGGAAACTAAACATAAACACATACCAGAGAATAGTTCCGGGTAGTGCTGCACCATATGCTGCTCCGTCTCCCACGTAGCCTCCTCGACACCCCTGCGATCCCACTGAACTTTGATCATTGGTATCACTTTGTTCCGAAGTCTACGGTCTGCTCTGTCCAGAATTCTAACAGGCCATTCCACATAAGATACATCTGATTCCAACTGAACTTCGGAAGGCTGCAACACGTGAGACGGATCCGGTTCATACTTCCGCAGCATCGATACATGAAACACGTCATGTATCCCAGATAAAGAAGGCGGCAAGGCCAGTCGGTAAGCTAAGGTGCCAATGCGCTGTAAAATCTCGTACGGTCCAACATACCTCGGAGACAGTTTCCCGCGCATCCCAAATCGCACAACGCCTCTGAAAGGCGAGATCTTCAAAAAGACCTTATCTCCCAACTGAAATTCCAACGGTCTCCGCCGTTTATTTGCATAAGCAGCCTGTCTGTCCTGAGCCGCTTTCATTTTCTGCCTTATTGTCTTTATCTTTTCTTCCATTTCCCGAATCAACTCCGGTCCTCCGACCGATTTGCGGTCCAAATCATCCCAACATAAGGGTGATCTACACCGTCTGCCATAAAGAGCTTCAAACGGAGCCATCTGAATACTCGCCTGGTAGCTATTGTTATACGAAAACTCTACCAAAGGCACTGAATCCTGCCAAGAGGCATCGAACTCCAAAACACAAGCTCTTAACATGTCCTCGAGCGTCTGAATAGTGCGCTCGGTCTGGCCATCCGTCTGAGGATGATAAGCAGTGCTCAATCTGACCTCAGTTCCCAAAGCTGACTGAAGGCCTTCCCAGAAATGAGATGTGAATCGCGGATCTCGATCTGACACTATGGAAACGGGGATCCCATGCAATCTCACCACATCTCTAATATACAACTGCGCCATCCTCACAAATGTGAAAGTCATGCTATAGGGAATAAAGTGGGCTACCTTAGTCAATCTGTCCACAATCACCCAAATAGCATCAAAGCCTGAAGCACTCCTCGGCAAATGAGTCACGAAGTCCATGGAAATGTGCTCCCACTTCCACTTCGGTATCTCCAAGCTTCTCAGCTCGCCGCCAGGTCTCTGTCTCTCTGCCTTAACCTGCTGGCAGATCAAACACCTCTTTACAAAAGCGACGACATCTGATTTCATTCTCTTCCACCAAAACTGACCACGCAAATCTCTGTACATCTTCTTCCCGCCTGGGTGGATGCTAAGTCTGCTACTGTGAGCTCGCTCCAAGATTCCTTTACGCAACTCCGGCGTACTCGGAACCACCCATCGGTCACCCAATCTCAAAGACCCGTCATCGGCCACTCTGAACTTCGTTGGCTGACCAAGATGCACTAAAGATAACCACCTCTGAACCTCGTCATCTGACCTCTGAGCTCTCCTGATGTCCTCATAGATATCTGGCTCAGCTAACAAGGTCGATACATACACAGGCGATGCATCAATGTCGAAGTCATAGCCAAGATGGCAATAAGAGGTCATCATAGCTGACAAATGAATGACGTCCTCAGCAGAACTCCTCACTTTCCGGCTCAAAGCGTCTGCTGTCAAATTGGCTTTCCCCGGATGGTACTCTATCTCGCAATCATAGTCCTTGAGTAGGTCCATCCACCTCCTCTGCCTCATGTTCAGCTCTGCCTGAGTGAATAAAAATTTGAGGCTCTTGTGATCCGTGTATATGGTGAATGAAGTCCCATATAAGTAATGTCTCCAGATCTTCAGGGCGAAGATGATAGCCGCCAATTCCAAGTCATGAACTGGATATCTGGTCTCATGCGGCTTCAACTGCCTCGATGCATAAGCTACCACATGCTTATCTTGCATCAGAACACACCCAAGGCCCTGAAGCGATGCGTCAGTATACAGAACAAATCTGGAGTTCTCCATAGGGATCATGTGATGCCCCGAAATTAATTAATGGTAACCTGGACATTAACTATGTTTATATGATGAATTATCACGATGACCAAGTTATGTGTGGAAATGATGTATTAACATGATTTAAGGATGTTGATTTTAATTATGAGGAGAGTATAAATTTAATGAAGTCGGTTGCATTTTGTAATGCTTTCGAGATATCATGTTAGCGTATCTTATACATCATGTTAAGTGTTGGGGTACAATTTAATTAAACCCACATAACCTCCCACCACCCCACCTTTTTAAATCATTTTCCCCCTTTACACTCAAAATCCCCAAAATCATTTCCCCCAAACCCTTTCCCCCAATTTTCGAGTTTGGCACTAAGGTGGGAAAGAAATCCTTGCAAAAGCTTCACCCTTGTGATTCTGAACCATCCCAGGTGCTAACAATATCAAGAAGATAGAGTTCATCAATTTCTCCACTTTTGGAATTAAGGTACACCTTTGGACTAATGGACTAAGGGCCGGGTTGAGGCAGTGAGCTTTGAGAAGCATGGAAGAAGATAGGATGCAAGAACTTTTGGATAGTATCTACTCTAGGAGTAGAATAATCCTATCGCCTTAATATTCATTTTGTGAATGTAATTATTTAGCCTTTAAAAATTTCATTCTCGGCCCATAATTTTGCTAGCTCTAAGCTACAACTGAAACCCTAAGACGTATTAAATGCATGTTTAGTCCCTAATAGGTGATTAAGACGATGACAAGGTAGGAAGGCCCTACATTAGTGGTATCAGAGCCAGGTTAGATAACTCGGGAATGAGTGAAGGGTAGCCTTAGCAATAAGTTGGCTAGGTGCTTACTTTAAACATGTTTTGTGCATAAGTTGCATATGAAGTATATGATGTGATGCTAACATGTTTCGCTTCTCTAACGATGTATTTTATGAACTGCTTTTGGGTATCGTTGTTAACCCTTGTGTTGCAGCATAGCAGCAAATGCAGAAGTAAGTGATACGATGTTATATGCACTTCTCCGTCGCCCACGTCTCTTGTAGCCTCGACCCCCGCTGGAAGAAGTTTGATAACTGATCAGATTGGTTAAGACGGCCTCATTTATTTTGAGGATAACGAACTGAGGACAGACTTGATTGTTCTGGGGATGTCAGTTTGTAGGCATTGATGTTCTGAACAGGTATCAGGCAGTTGTGGACTGCAGACAAGGACTGTCCGATTCAGGTCGGATATGGGAGTCCGATGGACATTCTATAAGGATGATTTCAGTTCGAGGATGCCGTTAATACCTGCTGTCAAGATGGCACAGTTATTGGAACGAGACTACAAAGGATGTCTCAACTGTACTGTTGTTAGTACTAAAAAGAGGGAAGAGTTAAAGGTTGAGATTATGCACGTAATGGCAGTAATTCCTGATACATTTCCGGAAGGGATTCCCGGATTTCCCACCGACGAGAGAGGTCGAGTTTGGGATTAAGTTACTACCAAGGACGTCTACCATTCCTCGTACCCTGTATAGGATGGCACCGGCGAAGCCAAGGGAAGTTAAAGGTTCAGTTGCAAGAGCTCCTTGACAAGGGCTATATGCACCCTAGCATATCACCTTGGGATGCCCCAGTCCTGTTTGTCGAAAGAAAGATGGTTCGTTGCGGTTGTGCACCGATTTCAGACAACTGAACAAAGCCATAGTGAAGAATAAGTATCCGTTCTGAGGATTAATGATTTGTTTGATCAGCTGAAAAGTACGAGGCTCTACAGAAAGATCGGTCTGAGATCGGGGTATCATCAGATTCGAGTTCGAGAGGACGATGTACGGAAGACAGTTTCCAGGACTATATATGGGCACTACGGATTCTTAGTCATGCCCTTTGGGGTGATGGGTGCCCAGCTGTTTTATGAGCCTAGTGAACAGGGTGCTCCAACCATGTTTGAATCAATTTGTCATAGTTTCCGTTGACGATGTGCTTAATTACTCTCGAACTGAAGAGGAACATGTAAAGCACTTGAGAACAGTACTCCAGATCCTTAGAGATCATCAGTCGTATACTAAGCTCAGTAAGTACGAGTTCTGGTTGAGCAGTGTAGTGTTCGTGAGTCATGTTATAGCAAGATTGCTAAGCCGTTGGCACGGCCGACTCAGGAAGGAGTGCCATTCTTTTGGTCCGAAGCTTGTAAGGACAACTTCCAAGAATTGAAGCGTCGTTTGACTACGACAACTATGTTGGTAATTCCTTCTGAGAATAAGAAGTTTGCCTTGTGCACGAATACATCACTTCAAAGTTTGGGCTATGTGTTGATGCGAGATGAGCTTGTGCTGGCTTATGCATCGAGGCGGTTGAAACCACATGAGGCTAAGTACCCAGTCCATGATTTGGAGCTGGCAGCCATTATTTTTGCCTTGGAATTTGGAGGCATTACTGGGATGGTACGTCGTTTACCATCTACACGGACCATAAGAGCCTGAAGTCTTGTTCACACAGGCTGAGTGGAATATGCGACAAAGAAGATGAATGGACTTACTCAAGAATTTTGACTGTAAGATTGAGTAACATCCTGGTAAAGCAACTTAATAGCAGGCACCTTAAGTCGGAAGTGAAAAGTACTGCTGAGGACACTATGTGTTTATCAACGATGATGACTCCTTATCGCCAACTGGGCTATGATATTGATGTGGACACGTCGCCGGTGCGAGTGTCGATCTTGTGGGCCGAGCCAGGCGTATTTGAGGCAATCAGGACAGCCCAGAGGTCGGAGGATGAGGTTCAAAGATGGTCATTATAGTACTTCAAGGACGGCTATCAAAGTTCAGAGTGGCGGAAGATGATTCATTAAGATTGGGCCACCGATGGGTAGTCCCAAATACGCCGGAGTTGCGTAAAGGAATCTTGGAGCAAGCTCACCGTAGCCGGTTCAGTATCCACCTAGGAAGAAGAAAGTTGTACAAGGACTTAAGTGGTCAATCCTAGTGAAGACGTATGAAGCGTGATGTTATGGCCTTGCCAAAAGATGTTTGATCTGCCAGCAGGTAAAGGCAGAAAGACAGAGGCCTGATGGCGAGCTGAAGAGCTCGGAAGTACCCCAATGGAAGTGGGGGCATGTACCTATGGGCTTTGTAACCCACTTGCCAAGAGCGGCCTCTGGATTCGATACGATCTGAGTGATCGAGAATAGGGTGACGAAGTAGCTCACTTCATCCCTTGTCATGTGTCTTTCACGCACCCAAGGATGGCTAATTGTATGGGCGGATGTAGTGAGGTTGCGTAGAGTTCCAGTCTCGATTGTGTCTGACAGAGACCCAAGGTTTACTCCACATTTCTGGGAGGGTCTCCGAACAGCTTTAGGCAGAGGTGAGACTGAGTACGGCCTATCACCCTCAGGCAGACGGCCAGACAGAGCGTACCCTTCAGACGCTCTAGGACATGTTGAGGGCATGTGTTGTGGAGTTTGATACTCCGTGGCAAGATTCAGTGCCGATGATAGAGTTCTCCTTTTATAACAGTTATCAGGCGAGCATTCAAATGGCTTCTTTTGAAGCTCTTTACGGACGACGATGTAGGTCACCGCTGTATTGGGAGGACTTGACAGTAAAGCGGTTGGATGACCGGATATGATTAAGGATATGAGATTAAGTTGATACGCCAAAAGATGAAGGTGACCCAGGATAGACAAGCCGCCTATGCCAACAAGCGGCGATGACCGCTAGATTTCCAAGTAGAAGACAGGGTCTTCTTGAAAATCTCACCCTCCAGAGGTGTAGTTCGTTTTGGTATGCGGGAAAGTTATCCCCGAGGTATGTTGGGCCATATGAGGTGTTGCAGCGTACCAGTACTTTGACTTACTGTTTGGCTCTACCGCCGTCTTTATCTAGGATGTATGATGTTTTCCATGCCTCTATGTTACGAAAGTATGAGCCAGACCCGTCTCATGTGTTACAGCCTACTGAAGTGCAGTTGGGCTCAGATGTATCCTACGTAAAACGACCGGTTATGATTCTGGATCGTGAGGATCGCAGGCTACGAAGTAAGATGATACCGATGGTCAAAGTTCAATGGGATCGACGGGGTGTCGAGGAGGCTACGTGGGAGACGGAACGGCATATGATGCAGCACTACCCGGAGCTATTTTCTGGTATGATTTATGATTAGTTTCTTTTTGGGTAAGTGCATGCGATTTCGAGGACGAAATCTTATAAGTAGGGGAGTAATGTGATGCCCCGAAATTAATTAATGGTAACCTGGACATTAACTATGTTTATATGATGAATTATCACGATGACCAAGTTATGTGTGGAAATGATGTATTAACATGATTTAAGGATGTTGATTTTAATTATGAGGAGAGTATAAATTTAATGAAGTCGGTTGCATTTTGTAATGCTTTCGAGATATCATGTTAGCGTATCTTATACATCATGTTAAGTGTTGGGGTACAATTTAATTAAACCCACATAACCTCCCACCACCCCACCTTTTTAAATCATTTTCCCCCTTTACACTCAAAATCCCCAAAATCATTTCCCCCAAACCCTTTCCCCCAATTTTCGAGTTTGGCACTAAGGTGGGAAAGAAATCCTTGCAAAAGCTTCACCCTTGTGATTCTTGAACCATCCCAGGTGCTAACAATATCAAGAAGATAGAGTTCATCAATTTCTCCACTTTTGGAATTAAGGTACACCTTTGGACTAATGGACTAAGGGCCGGGTTGAGGCAGTGAGCTTTGAGAAGCATGGAAGAAGATAGGATGCAAGAACTTTTGGATAGTATCTACTCTAGGAGTAGAATAATCCTATCGCCTTAATATTCATTTTGTGAATGTAATTATTTAGCCTTTAAAAATTTCATTCTCGGCCCATAATTTTGCTAGCTCTAAGCTACAACTGAAACCCTAAGACGTATTAAATGCATGTTTAGTCCCTAATAGGTGATTAAGACGATGACAAGGTAGGAAGGCCCTACAGATCACTAACACTGGCGCCGTCGTCAAGCGGTGCTTCAACTCCTGGAAGCTCTCCTCACAAGCTTCTGACCAAAAGAAAGGCACTCCCTTCTGGGTCAACTGAGTCAGCGGCTTGGCAATCTTCGAAAAGCCCTCGACAAAGCGCCGATAATACCCGGCCAAACCAAGAAAACTCCGAATCTCTGGCACAGAAGTGGGGGCAGCCCACTCCATCACAGCCTCAATCTTCTTGGGATCTACAGATATCCCGCTGCTCGATATGACATGCCCCAGAAACACTACACTGCTCAGCCAAAATTCACACTTACTGAGCTTAGCATACAACTGATGCTCTCTAAGAATCTGAAGCACTGTCCTCAAGTGTTTCACATGCTCCTCCTCGCTCCGGGAGTAGATAAGAATGTCGTCTATGAACACGATGACGAACTGATCAAGATACTGCTGAAACACTCTGTTCATCAGACTCATGAAGACTGCTGGAGCATTCGTCACGCCGAACGGCATCACTAAGAACTCATAATGTCCATATCGGGTCCGGAACGCTGTCTTCTGCACATCTTCCTCTCTGACCCGAATCTGATGATACCCGGATCTCAAATCAATCTTGCTATACACCCTGGTACCTTGCAACTGATCAAACAGATCGTCGATCCTTGGAAGAGGATACTTGTTCTTCACTGTAGCCTTATTCAGCTGCCGGTAATCGATACACAACCGCATCGAACCGTCCTTCTTTTTCACAAAGAGAACTGGTGCGCCCCATGGCGACACGCTCGGGCGTATATAACCCTTATCAAGGAGATCCTGCAACTGTTCTTTCAACTCTCTCAGCTCAGCCGGTGCCATCCTATAAGGTGCACGAGAGATAGCGGATGTCCCTGGCAACAGCTCGATCCCAAACTCGACTTCCCTAGCCGGTGGGAATCCTGGGATCTCTTCTGGAAATACTTCAGCGAACTCTGCCACTACTGGTATATCCTCAACTCTGAGTTCTTTACTCTTCCCAGACGTGTCCACGGCATAAATGAGATAGCCCGTGTGTCCACGTTCCAATAACTGAGTCATCTTGATCGCTGAAATCAACGGAATCTTCGCACGAGAACCGTTGCCATAGAAAGTCCACTGACTGCCCAACTCAGGTCTGAACTTCACTGTCCTCTGTCGGCAATCTACCACTGCCTGATATCTGTTCAGAACATCTATACCCAAGATGCAGTCGAAGTCTGACATACCCAGCACAATCAAGTCTGATCTCAATTCGTTGCCCTCAAAATAAATGAGGCAGTCTGCCATAAACTGATCAGCAACTACATTTCTTCCAGTGGGTGTCGAGACAAGGAGAGGCGTGGGTAAAGAAGACGTGCGCATATGGTGTCTTTCCACAAAACCCACCGATACAAAAGAATGGGAGGCACCTGTATCGATCAAAATAAAAGCAGGGTACGTAAATAAATGACACGTACCGGCAATCACCTCCTATGGGGCTGCCTGGGCCTGCTCCCGGGTCAGTGCATATACCTGCCCCTGGGGTGGTCCTACTGTCTGACCTCCCGATGGTCGAGGCCCAAACTGCTGCCTCTGCTGCACTGTCCTATCCTCAAACCTCGGCCTACTGCCCTGATACTCTGACTGTCCTCCCCGTGTGGGGCAATACCGAGCAATGTGGCCCATCTTGCCACAAATATAACAGGCAGGGCACTTGCTTGAAGAATGTGGCCCTCCACAATTGTTGCACCTCGGCTCTCCCGTCCTATCCCCTTGTGAAGATCCTCGGTTGGCCGTCCAATTGCCCTTCTTGCCATCCTGTTTCTGACCAAAGTGTTTCTTTCCACCATACCGTGAAGATGAAGAGGCACCACGGGGTTTAAATGGCTCTCCCCGAGGCCTCAAGCTGTCATTGGTCTGCCTCTGTTGCGGTACCGGTGGTGGCATAGCGTAAGCTCCCACTCCTAGCTCGGCAAGCTCCGCTCTTGTGAGAGCGTCATCAAAAGAAGTTGGGTTATTGGTGATAACCCGGTCATAGAGCTCCGGTCGCAATCCTTTCATAAAGTTCCTCATCTTAGCGTGTCCACTGGTGGCAATGTGGGGGACGTACCTCAACAACGAAGAGTACCGTGTGGCATAGTCTGCCACTGTCATGTTCCCCTGCCTCAGACTTGTAAATTCATCCTCCTTTGTCTGTCTTGCTGCAGCGGAGAAATACCGGTTCAAAAACCTAGTCCTGAAGAGAGTCCAGTCGATCACAGCACCCAGTGCTCTCATTTCAATTACTGTGCTCCTCCACCACATCAGAGGTTTCTTGGCTAATTGAAACTCCGCCAGCCTCAGCCAAGCTGTCACAGCACAAGGAGCCGATACAAAGATCTGCTCAAGCCTTTCTAACCACTCTTCAGCCTCTTCTCCGGACTCTGTCCCCTCAAACCGGGGCGGATGATAAGACAGAAACTGAGTCAAGCTAATCTCACCCGGTAGCAATAACTGGACCACTGGTTCCATTCCTACAGCCGGTGGAGGTAGAGGATTAGTCTGTCCAATACTCGCATTCACACTACCAACGTCGCCAACTTCCTCGTTAGCAGCCATGCTGTAACACAAATGTTAACAACAATCCAAAACAATATATATATCATGTCGTTAGATAACAGGAGTGATATAAGCATGTTAGTATAACCAAATATACACCAATATGCACCACATGCATAAACATGCTTCAAATGTAAGCACCTAGCCAAACATGCTAAGGCTACCCTTCACTCGTTCCCGGGTTCTCTAACCACTGCTCTGATACCACTAATGTAAGGACCCTAATCCTTAAGTGCGGAAATAAGGCATAATAGAGCTAATATAATGATCAGAGTGAGAAAAGAACATGTTGAGTCTATGAGCTTAAGCATTACATGCCATAATAATAAGGACTTCCAAAAAGAATGGATTAATTACATTCCTCATCAATGAATGCTATCAACTAGTTTTACACTACTCCTAGAGTAGACACTAGACAAAATAATCCTGTCCTTTAATCCTCAAAAGAATGCTTCACAAGCTCACCACCTCAACCCGTTCAAAGCTTGCTATCATGCCAAAAAGGTACCTACAAGGACAACCCCCAAACATGAGCAATAATAATCATTCATATTCAACACAATATGAAGATAAAGCGTAAATGCATAATCAATATAAAACACTTCCTGTTTTCCATGCATTTCAAACGCTTCCCGTTTGGTTGTCCCTGTACCATAACTCATGAGTATAATCAACAGATTATTTTAATGGCCAAAACATGTCATGACATATACCAACTGATCAATAACCAATACTGATCCCCAATCCCTAGTCTGTCCATCACAATGTATTTTAATGCCCCTCGCTTATTTACATATGAGCGGCATAGGATAACCTCGCTTCAACGGACTGCGGGACTCCCACCCCTCGCCTCTCGTTGAGCGGCAAATACCCTTTCCTCGCCCCATATGATAACCACGCTCAAATGTGACATGCGGCGCTCCCACCCCTCGCTTCACATTTAGCGGAACCAAACCAAATAGCGGCAATCATTAAAATCATCAAGGGATGACCACGACTCATGGGATGTGCACCAATAAGCATATGCATCTATAAACATCATGCATAACATGTATTTGCATCCACTATGCAATACCACATATATACTTGCATCCACAATGCATAAACAATAAGTATATAAGATACATGTACCGTTGGGGTGCCCGTACGTCCACTATGTACCTTTCCAAAAGTGGAATTGGTCCGGCTTCAATTCCTCGGTTGTGTTGCTACCTGGGATGGTTCTACACAATCACACAACCCCATATTAGAAGCCAAATAATAGCCAAATACCAAAAATTTGACAAAATAAACCATTTTCCAAAATTCCACTGGCGGCGATGGATCGCTTCCCATAGGCGATCGATCGCCTCAAAATTTACACAGCGGCGATCGGTCGCCCCAAACATGGCGATCGATCGCCATTCCTTTGAAAACCTACTGCCTCTCGGCGATCGGTCGCCCCATTTTAGGCGATCGATCGCCTAACCCGTAAAAATGCCACTGTCTCTTGGCGATCGGTCGCCTCTTTTCAGGCGATCGATCGCCTCGCGCAGACATGCGTTTTTCACCATTTTTGTTCCCAAAATTTCTTCCAACCCAATCCAACACTTAACCAAACAACCAACAACAAAAATAACAACTTAAACCACCAAAATACACCTTAAAACAACCATAAATCCAACCATTAACCAAACCCACAAAAACCCAACAAAACCCATTTTAAAACCATTCAAAATCAAACCAAACTCAAACAAAACCTTACAAAATTAAAGCATGAGGTACCCATACCTCTTGGGGATCTCAAATCACCCAATATGCTCCACAAATCAAGATTTTTGAAAGGTTCCTCCTCAATCCTAGGCTTGAGCTCGAAAATTTGGAGGGGAAGGGTTTGTGGATTTGATTTTTTGGTAAAGGTAAAGTGATGGATGATAAAGGTGGGGTTTGGGTATATAAGAGGTGGGTTTTAATTAAAATGCATACCAACAATTCCATGGTGTATAAAACATCCCAACATGATATTTTTCAAAGCATTTACTCAAAATGCACAATACCATTTAAACACATGATTTCTAATAAATTGCTACCAAAGGCAAATAAATCATGCTCCCAATAATATTTACCCAACATGCACCACATGCACCCTGAAATGCAACCCCGGGTCATCCTATCCACATGACCAAGCATTTCCATAAGGTAAATAAATTCCAACACATAATTAATTACCACATAATTAATCATGTAAACACAATTAATGCACCAAAAAGCAATTAACCATTTCGGGGATATCACATTTATTTGGGTAGTTGGGATCGTTGGATCCATAGGTTGAGATTGTATTCTCATTTGGGTGAAAAAACATAGGAGTTGGGTTTTTAGTGTGGCTCGGGATCTGGGTGCTTAGTGTGGTCACCGGTAGGGGGTTTTGGAGTTAGAGAGAGAATTTTTGAAAACAGATGATTTTTAATGAATCATGATGTATTTGTGGGGCTATTAGTATTTCGGGGTATTTTTGCTATAAATACCAGTTGAACCCAAGATTTTAATTGGAAAAATCATTTCAGCCCTCCAACCCGCCACTCTCTCTCCCCGACCGCGCCTTTCCCGATTTCCCCAACCCCCGCGGCTTCAGGCCGTGCGCCCGCCGCCGTCTGGCAGCCGTTCGGCGCGTGCGACCCGCCACCGGCTTCGTCTCGTCGAGGCGCAGCTATCCCCTCCGGCAATTGAGAGTTTCGTCGCGTTTTGAAGTCGGATTTTGCGGGAAAGCGTCGATCCCCAATTTCTAGGGTTCTTCGATTTCGGTCGATTTTCCTTCCGATTTTCGTTTGGGTAACCTTCCTTACCCCTTTTCCATGCTTGTCATGTATTTCCCTGCTAATTTTGGTGGTATTGGTTCGAATTTATTTCGAAATTTGTAGGGTTGAGTTCGAAAATTTGGGGGTTTTTGGCAAGGGGTGTTGATTCTTGCTTTGATAGTTTAATTCACATTTTAGATGAATTATGGTGTTTAATTGGGTTCGATTTGTGAGATAAGGGTTCGAAAATTTGTAGGGTGTTCTTGATCAATTTTCGATATTGTCTCATTTGTTTCCCTCCCTGCATGTACCCTGCCCCGGGTCTTTTTAAAGGTTAATTGTCGTGTGTTGACAATTTTTTGAGGGTTATGGGTGTGCTTGAGCATGGGTTGCATGTTCGTAAATAATTGTGAATTATTTATCGTGTTAGCACATCGTTCCTCGGGGCATGGAACTCGAGCAAGGTTTGGCTCGGACTTCGGAGATTTAAGGTACGTGCGACGTACGAGCATTACTATATATATTAGAGCATTGTGAAATGCATAATGTATTTTGATTGCATTGAATATTGTGCGTGTGGTTATATATATGTTGATATAGCCAAGGAACGACCAAATCTTGATATCGCCGCTTGTAGCGTGCGTGACACTAGAGTAGGATAACTCTTACAAGATATAAGGGGTACTGGGTTTATATGACTATTGTAGGGCATTTGAGATGCCTGAAGATGATCGTAGAATCATGTATTCATTATAAGACATTTGAGATGTCTAGGTATAATGGAGGATTGGTAAAATAAATGCTAGGCATTTGAGCTATCTGTGATTGATAGCGAGGTTGTGAAATCAGTATTAGATATTGAGATATCTATATTTGCATGTATAATGAATTTGGAATCACTATCTATTGATACTCGAGGATTAGGCATGCGATGGGTTAATCAATGTGTTGATTTACTGAGTTTTGAGATTTGATGATTGTGAGAACAGGGACAGTACACGGAATCCCGGATGAGGACGTTGCCATCCAGGGAGTATCATTTAAATTCATTCGTATTTACTTTTGTTGTAAATTATGAATTTCATTATTGTGATTATGGGATTTTGTGTATTGGTATGCTCACCCCGTTGGGGGCTGTCTCTGTTGGGACAGGTGAACAGGTACATCGATGGCTGTGGAGCTAAGCTCAAGCTGTTGATTGGATGTACTCCCAAGATCGTGGTACCAGGGCTTGATGGAGCACGGTATCATATAGAGTACTTATATACACCTGAGGATTTTATACATATTCATGATGCTCGCATGTGAGCACGATTATACTTGTATATGGATTGTATATAAAGGCATGAGCCTTTCTCTCTTTCATTTTATGTTGCATGCAATTAGAGGTAGAATTGCTAAATGATGTGAGAGTCATTGGTGTATTATGTGGGTGTTGAAACCCACTTTTGTCGTCATGTGTGTGGTGTCTTCCCTGGCTGGGAATTTACTTGGTATTACTGCATTCTGATGAGTATTATGTTTTCCCTTGCCGGGAATTATGTTATGTGTTGTGCTTTTATTTCGGGATAGCTCTCTTTATGGGGAGACTCTGCCCAAATTTTTATAAAAGTCCACAATGTAAAAAGTGGCACAAATGGATGGTAATGGGCGAACTTTATGAGTCTATTTGTTGTTAGGCTGATGATCTTATAACATTGAGTGTTAATGGAAATTTTGTAATTGCCATGCAATGATAAAGTATCATCTGAACTTCCCGATTGACTTTTTTTATTGAAAGCGTGTGCCACACATAGCGGTTAATACACTAATCAAGGGATAAGGGCTTGGGGTCCTTACAACTTTTTTTTATATCTTCTTAGTATGGTGACTTTCCTGGCTGGGAACTTACTTATGGTTTTGATTTCTTTTAGTATCGTGTTTTTTTCCCTGGCTGGGAATTATTTTTGGTGATGGGTCTTATTTTGGAATAGCTCAATTTATGGGGATACTCTGCCCAAATTTTTATAAAACCCACAATGTAAAAGTGGTGCAATGGTAATGATAATGGTGAACCTTGAGTCTTATTGCTGAGTATTATTTATGTCATGGAGAATATGTGAAGCATGTAATGATTCTTTTAAAGAATGAAAAAATTCTATACTCATATGACGTCATAAATGCACTAATGACGAGTTAAGGGGTTGGGGCCTTACATTAGTGGTATCAGAGCAGTGGTTAGCTCTTTGGGATGTTTAATGGCCTAGGGATGTGTTGATAGACATGTATATCACATACTTTTATGCATGATTGTAGTTTTCTATCATTGTGACATGACGCCTGCTATGTGCATTTTATGATATGAAGCAATGAAAATTTGTGTTTTTGCTAACCATCGTGATTGCAGGATCGTATGAGATACGAAGAATATGATAGTGATAAACGACCAGTAATACCAATGAACATACACAATGAGGGTGGTATGGTTGAAAAGCCTCGAGTATGGTAACTCGTTTTATTTATATCATTAGCTTGACTATGGTGAAAATGATAATGCGTTTTAAGGTGCGTGATGAATGACATCGCTGACGGTAATTAATGTTGATGATAAGTGGACGTTGTTACTAGTAGAGGGATAAATGCATTTTATTGAGTTGAGTTTTGTGTACATGTTATGTATATGTATGTGCAGTGTTGATAAATCTGATTTTGCAGGAGAAATCAGAAAATGAGATATGATATCTGAGGATAGGAAATGGTAGGCAGTACTGTGCTGTTGGAGTATGACAACCGATGATGTGACAATCGGGTATGTGTATGTCATTTACATGATGACACAGGTACGTAATGATGTACAAGAATGGAGGAATATATTTTCCACTTTATTATTGAAAAGCGAAGTGTCGCTTAGGTTTAGGGTAGCTTTTATGGTTGACCGACGTGTTATTATTATATGTGGGTCGTCTTGGGTACGAGCGACATATTAATATATTTAAGGGTCACCGCCTAGTAGCGAGTGATGTAGGTCACCGCATGTAGCGAGTGATGTGTTTATTCATGGGTCGCCACTAGAGTGTGCGATGTGATTATGTGTGTATGAATGTACAGAGGGTCGCCGCTGAGGCGAGTGATGCTTTTATTTAGAGGTCGCCACTAGAGTGTGCGATGTGATCATGTTGTGTAATGTAGGTTGAGGTCACCGCTGAGGCGAGTGATGAGTATATATGATTTGTGGGTGGCGGTTGGTGCGTGCGATGTGTTATATGATATATGGGCCACCACTGACGAGTGAGTGATGTGATCGTCGCTGACAAGCAAGCGATGTGGCATGGGTCGCCACTGATGAGTGAGCGATGTGATATTGGGTCACCACTGACGAGTGAGTGATGTGGTCGCCGCTGACGAGCGAGCGATGTGATATTGGGTCGCCACTGAGGAGTGAGCGATGTGATTCGGGTCACCACTGACAAGTGAGTGATGTGGTCGCCGCTGGTAAGTGAGCGACGTGTATATTTCAGGGTCAATGCTAGAGAGAGCATGTGACGTGTATATTGATATTGAGTCGGTGCTAGGGAGAGCATGCGATGTGATTATTGTCGGACTGACACTATTGAAAGTGTGCAATGTATTTTATGTGCCTGGAGGGTGATGAATATACATTGATTTAAATTGACCTTGTTGATTTGACGTATTGTGATAATCAAATGTACAGGTGAAAGCGATCATGGAGAGAGTGGATGAAGAGACATTATTGTTTTCTTTCATTTTTATTGCAGTGGATGCAATAGCGGGGTGTGATTGATACCGATATATTGATGACATTTATTGGTGAGATGATGGTATGATTATATTGTGATATTTGAGATTTATAATATTTACCGCTATCATATCGAAGCGATGGGAATATTGTGAATGCCGCTGTTATGTCGAGGCAATGAATATTTTTGGACGGTCATATTATTGATTATGAGTATATCGATTGTGTATTGATATGAAATTATATTTTGTGGAATATTTATGTTGAGAACAGGGGAGGTTTAAAGGATCGAGTGTGGATCCACTGTGTACAGTAAGTGTTATTACATCTTATTATTTTAAGAATGTAATTTTATTCATTGTGATTATGGATATTATATGGATGCCAGTAATGGCGATGATATTATGCATGCCAGTTGTGGGGTCTTCCCACCTTAACAGTGATTAATAGACATAAGAAGGACTAATCATGCATTAATAACATCTTAAGGTTCTGGTTGTTACATGAGCTAACAGGGTTACAGGCCAAAATAAAAGACTTCAAAAATGATTCATTACATTCCCAAAAGAATGTTAATATTTAGATTTATACTACTCCTAGAGTAGATACTAATCGTGACTTGAATCCTATACAATCCTGTGTTCCTTGTAGCTCGCTGCCTCAACCCGACCCTTAGTCCTTTAGCCCAAAAGCGTACCTACAGGGACAACACATCATAAGCATATAAAATCTTACTTAACATCATAAAAACATCATAGTAAATGCATGAAACATTGGTTAAGTAAATATGCTGGTTATTCATTAACTACTTATCGTTGTCCCTGATTCATAATCATGCATATGGGCATCTTACCCTGTGGCATCTTACCACATTATGAACATCGCATGGCCTCTTACCATGTGGGGCATCTTAGCCCGTGGCATCTTACCACAAATAACGTCGCATGGCCTCTTACCATGTGGGACATCTTACCCCGTGGCATCTTACCACAAATAACATCGCATGGCCTCTTACCATGTGGGGCATCTTACCCCGTGGCATCTTACCACAATTAACATCGTATGAATATATATATAAACATCTTATCAACATCGTAAACATCTTATAAACATCGTAAACATCTTATAAACATCGTAAACATCTTATAAACAACATCATTTCATCATGAATACTCATGCAGTAAAAGCATAGTCGTAGTGTAAAGATGTGTTTTACCGTCCGATGCCCGTACGTTTCTTACGTACCTTTTCAAAAGGAGGAGGAGTCAACAGACTTATCTCCTTGATTGTGCTGGTACCTGGATGGCTCTACACAACCACATAATACAATATTAGGCACCGATACGAGAATCGAAATCAATTTTCAAAAAAAATGAACATAAAATTTTATAACACATGAATAGTAACTACCGATCGATCGGTCTCTCTTACCAATCGATCGCTAACTGTTCATCATTTTCTTCTTTTAGCTACGGCATTTGCCGATCGATCGGTGTTCATCACCGATCGATCGGTCGTTCCCATTCATGCGAGATTTTCCCGAAATCTCGAACACCTCAATTCACACCCGTCAAACTACTTCATAACATACATACAATGCCTAAACAAGCATATCAATAGCTTCATCATACTTCCATGCATGTATTAGAATTAAAGGTTCACTCATAACTTAAACCGACATGCATTAACATTGCCCAACTTTATCAGTGCTCATCCACTCTTTCAAAAAAACAGGGCATCATAATCTCTACCTAGATTTTCGAGCACTACATTTCATAACAAGAATTCTAACACATAAACCATGCAACATGTTCAAACAAATATGCTAGGGGCTTCATAAAATTTCTATGTAAGCACTTAAATTCAAGGTTTCATAAAACCTAAGCTAGCATGCATCATAACATCCTCATAAACTTTGAGCTCATCCAAACTTGCTGAAAAACAGGGCATCATAACATTACCCAGATTTTCGAACACCTAGTTTCAAAGCCAGGAAACTAACACATAAAACGTATAAAGTGTTTGATCTAACATGCTAGTAGTTACATAACACTAACATGCAAGCACCCAAACCAAGGTTTCGACCAACCCTTATACTAGCATGCTGAAAACCACACAACCAAACCCTAACTTAACCAAGCTTCCAGAAAACAGAGTCATGGATTACCTCACCCTTTTTGCTCCCTTTTTGGCAAGGATTTTTCAACACAAACCACAAGCCAACTCTCCTCCTATCAGCAGCTCTTTTGGGCGATTTTTGGGGAGAGGAAGGGGAGAGGAAGGAGTGTTTTGGAGGTAATGAGTGAAGCATGGCTGAAGGATGTGATGGGGTATGGGCTGCCAAGTGGGGGGGGGGGGGGGGGGGAGTGATAGGGGTGGGGTGGGGTGGGTTGGGTGGTCATGTGGTGTTTAATTGTGTCCCGGTATATAGTACGATGTATTAAAATATCCTCACTCGATATTTTCTAACTTCATTTAATTTGTGATGCCCCGAAATTAATTAATTGCAATCAAGGCATTAATTATGTTTATATGATGAATCATGTGTTGATGGATTTATGTGTTGGGTATTAAGATGTTAACATGATTTAATTATGTTGATTTTTAAATATGAGGAGGATATGATTTTAGATGAAGTTTGGAGCATTTTTGTAAAATGCTTTAAAATACTATGTTGGAGCATTTTATACATCATGTTAAGTTTGGGGTACATTTTTGATTAAATTAAGACAACCCCTTTTAATCCCTTACCCACCACTTTAACCCCTCTATACCTTTCACTTTATTAAAAATCCCCAAATCACTTCCCAAACCCCAAACCCCAAACCCTCCCATTTTCGAGTTCCACCAAAAGAGAAGAAGAAAAGTTCCACAAAAACTTTGTTTGTGTGATCTTTGCTAGGATTTGGAGCCTACAAGAGGTATGGAACCATTCCTATAAGTTTTATGATGTTTGGTGTTGAAATGGGTTAAGTTTTTGATGTTTTATGTGGGTTTGTTTGGGTATGTGTTGTTTATGGTTGGGGTATGATTTTTGAAGTGTTTTAAGTGGGTTTTAGTGGGTTATGATGTTATTGTTATTGTTGGAAAGTTTGGTGTTGAAAGGTATGAAGATGAGCTTGCAAAATGCACATGGAAATGGTGAAATCGCGGCCACTGTAAGTGGCGATCGATCGCTACAAAAGCAGCGATCGATCGCCGAGAAGCAGTACGCGAAGAAGAGATTAGGCGATCGATCGCCTCAAATGGCGCGATCGATCGCCAACGTCCAGTAGCCAAATAAGCATCAGGCGATCGATCGCCTCATTTTGAGCGATCGATCGCCGCTAAGTGAAAAAATCAGGCGATCGATCGCCTCATTTTGAGCGATCGATCGCCACTGTTCAAAAGATGAAAAATGTTGATTTTTGTTGAATTTTTGGTATTGGGCTATTGTTTAGCTTCTAATATCAATTTGTATGGTTATGTAGAACCGTCCCAGGTACCCACGACTTCAAGGAGATAAAGTTCTACGATTTCTCCTTCTTTTGGAATTAAGGTACGTAAGAGACGTACGAGCATCGGACGGTAAACCATACCCTTACCTATTATGATGATGTTTACGATGATGATGTTTATGATGATGTTTTCAATGATGATGTTTATGATGATGTTTATGATGATGATGCTTATGATGATATTATGATGATGATGCTTATGATGATGTTACGATAATGATGCTTACGATGACGTAACGATGATGATGCTTATGATGATGTTTATGACGATGATGCTTATGATGATGTTTATGATGATGATGTTTATGATGACGTCTATGATGACGAAGTTTATGACAAGGTCATACGACGTGTAAGATTGGGTAAGACGCCCATGTGGTAAGATGCCACCCAAAGTATGTGAGTGGGTAAGATGCCCCTGTGGTAAGATGCCACGTAATGTTTATGATATGGTAAGATGCCATATGATTGGGTAAGATGCCCATGTGGTGAGATGCCACACGAAGGTTATATCATGGTTAGATGCCATACAATGGGGTAAGATACCCTTATATATGAATAAGAGTCAGGGATAACAAAGGAAGTTTAAGAACGACCAATAACTTTTACTTAACTAAGATGTTATGCATTAGTGTATGTCTTTTATATAAAGTTAAGTAAATATGTATATGCTCACGATGTGTTATCCCTGTAGGTACACTTTTGGACCGAAGGGCCTAGGGTCGGGTTGAGGCGGTGAGCTAAAAGGGAACAAGATGATTTTAGATTACAGGATTTTGATAGTCTCTACTCTAGGAGTAGAGTAAACCTATAACTTTAACATTCATTGTTGAGAATGTAATTAAGTAGCTTTTGGAAATTTTATTTTGGCCTGTAATCTTATTAGCTCAAGCTACAACCGGAACCCTTAAGAGGTTATAAATGCATGTTCTGTCCATTATATGTGTAATAATTGATGTTAAGGTAGGAAGACCCTACATTAGTGGTATCAGAGCCAGGTTAGATAACCCGGGGATGAGTGAAGGGTAGCCTTAGCAATAAGTTAGCTAGGTGCTTACTTTCGAACATGTTTTGTGCATAAGTTGCATATGAAGTATATGATGTTATGCTAACATGTTTTGTTTATCTAACGAAGTATTATACGAACTGCTTTTGGATCTTGTTGTTAACCCTTGTGTTGCAGTATGGCAGCAAATGTGGAGGTAGGTGACGCAGTGAGCGTCAATGCAAGCGCGGGGCTTACGAATCCCCTACCCCCGCCAGCTTTTGATGATGAACCGGCCGAACAACAGTTGTTGCCAGGGGAGCTAAGCTTAACTCAGTTTCTTGCTTACCGACCCCCAACCTTTGAAGGAACCGAAACTGGGGAACGAGCTGAGGAATGGTTAGAAAGAATAGAACAGATCTTTGTGGCAGCCGCATGTGCGAAGACGGCATGGATACGGTTAGCAGAGTTCCAATTGGCCAAGAAGGCGCTAATGTGGTGGAAGACCACTGTGGTAGAGCAAGAGGCTCAAGGTCATGAAGTTAACTGGAAAATGTTTCGAACTCGCTTTCTGAACCGTTATTTCTCGGCTGCAGCACGACAGGCTAAAGAAGAGGAATTCACTCACCTCAAGCAAGGTAATATGTCAGTGTCAGATTATGCTCTTCAGTTTTGCTCCTTGCTCAGATATGTGCCTCACATTACCACGAGCACGCAAGCAAAGATGAGGAATTTCATGAAAGGTTTGAGGCCGGAGCTGTACGATAGGGTGATCACTTATGGCCCTACTTGTTTTGACGATGCACTCTCACGGGCCGAGCTGGCCGAACTAGGAGTGGGTGCATACCCTGATGTTGTACCACCGTCGGCACCCTCTCAGAAATCCACTCCGGATAATTTGAAGCCAAGGAGTGATCAGTTCAAGTCAAGGGGGAACTCATCGGCGTCAAGGTTCAGTGGTAAGAGGCCCGACAATAGATGGAAAGGAAACCGTAGGGGTGATGCCCCATCTGGAAGGGGGCAGTCTCAGGGAGACAGATCCGGGAAGATCCAATGCACTCTTTGTGGGCAACCACATCTGACGAAAGAATGTGTAGGGTGCTATGTTTGTGGCGACAAGGGCCACTTTGCTAGACAGTGTCCCAACAGGGGAAGTCAACAGGGTCCTGCGGGGAGGCCTGCGGATAGGACAGCACAGCACAGACCACCATTTGTGCCGCGACAGTATGGAGGTCAGCCCATGGGGCCACCTCAAGGACAAGTCTATGCATTGACAAGGGAGCAGGCTTCAGCGGCTCCGGAGGAGGTTATAGCGGGTACGTGTCTTTTATTTACGCACCCTACTTTTATATTGATCGACACAGGTGCGTCACACTCTTTTGTGTCAACAAGTTTTGTGGAAAGACACCACATATGCACTTCTCCGTCGCCCACGCCTCTTATAGTCTCGACCCCCGCTGGAAGAAGTATGATTACTAATCGGATCGTCTACAATGGCCTCATTTATTTTGAGGATAAAGAACTAAGGTCAGATTTGATTGTTCTGGGAATGCCAGATTTTGACTGCATTCTGGGCATTGATGTTCTGAACAGGTATCAGGCAGTTGTGAACTGCAGGCAGAGAACTGTACGGTTTAAATCCGATATGGGAGTTCCATGGACGTTCTATGGGGATGGTTCTCGCTCTAAGATCCCGTTGATATCTGCTGTCAAGATGGCGCAGTTGTTGGAACAAGGCCATTCAGGATATCTCATTTATGCCGTTGATGTTACGGAAAAGAAAGAAGAAGTAAAAGTTGAGGATGTGCCCGTAGTGGCGGAGTTCCCGGATTCCCACCGACGAGAGAGGTCGAGTTTGGGATTGAGTTATTACCGGGGACATCGGCCATTTCTCGTGCCCCTTATAGAATGGCACCAGCGGAGCTAAGGGAATTAAAGATTCAGTTGCAAGAGCTCCTTGATAAGGGCTATATACGCCCTAGCGTATCGCCCTGGGGAGCACCGGTTTTATTTGTGAAGAAGAAAGATGGTTCGATGCGTTTGTGCATCGATTACAGACAACTGAACAAAGCTACAGTGAAGAATAAGTACCCACTTCCGAGGATCGATGATTTGTTTGATCAGTTGCAGGGTACGAGGCTCTATAGTAAGATCGATCTGAGGTCGGGGTACCATCAGATTCGAGTAAAGGAAGATGATGTCCAAAAGACAGCCTTCAGGACTAGGTATGGACATTATGAATTCCTGGTCATGCCTTTTGGGGTGACAAATGCCCCGGCTGTTTTCATGAGTTTGATGAACAAGGTGTTCCAGCCGTACTTGGATCAATTCGTCATAGTTTTCATTGACGATATACTCATCTACTCTCGGACCGAAGAAGATCATGTACGGCACTTCAGGACAGTACTTCAGATCCTCAGGGATCATCAGTTGTATGCAAAGCTTAGCAAGTGCGAGTTCTGGTTGGACAGCGTGGTATTCCTAGGCCATGTCATATCTAGCCAAGGAATATCTGTGGATCCCATGAAGATTGAAGCTGTGGGCAGCACCCACTTCTGTACCCGAGATACGGAGTTTTCTTGGCTTAGCAGGTTATTACCGACGTTTTGTCGAGGGATTTTCTAAGATCGCTAAGCCATTGACACAGCTGACTCAGAAGGGAGTCCCATTCTTTTGGTCCGAAGCTTGTGGGGAAAGCTTCCAAGAATTGAAGCGTCGTTTGACGACAGCGCCAGTATTGGTGATTCCGTCTGAGGATAAGAGGTTTGCCTTGTACACGGACGCATCATTGCAGGGTTTGGGCTGTGTATTGATGCAAGACAGGCAAGTGGTAGCCTATGCTTCGAGACAGTTGAAGCCTCATGAGACCAGATACCCAGTCCATGATCTGGAACTGGCGGCTATCATTTTCGCCTTGAAGATTTGGCGTCATTATCTTTATGGTACTACGTTTACCATCTTTACGGACCATAAGAGCCTAAAGTTTCTATTCACTCAGGCTGAACTGAATATGCGTCAAAGAAGATGGATGGATCTGCTCAAGGATTATGACTGTGAAATTGAGTACCATCCCGGTAAAGCAAATTTGATAGCAGACGCCTTAAGTCGGAAGGTGAAGAATACTGCTGAGGATGTTATGTGTTTATCAGCTTTGATGACTTCCTATTGCCATCTGGGCTATGACTTCGATGTGGACACGTCGCCGGTGCGAGTGTCGACCTTATTGGCCGAGCCAGACGTATTTGAAGCTATCAGTAAAGCCCAGAGGTCGGATGATGAAGTGCAGAGATGGTCATCGATAGCACTTCGAGGTCAGCCAACAAAGTTTAGAGTGGCTGAAGATGATTCATTAAGACTGGGCAACCGATCGGTAGTCCCAGATACACCAGAGTTACGTAAAGGAATTTTAGAACGGGCTCATAGTAGCCGATTCAGTATCCACCCCGGAGGAAGAAAGATGTATAAGGACCTGAGTGGTCAATTCTTGTGGAGACGCATGAAACATGATGTGATTAATTATGTTAAGAGATGTTTAATCTGCCAACAAGTAAAGGCGGAAAGGCAGAGGCCTGGTGGCGAGCTGAAGAGCTTGGAGGTACCTAAGTGGAAGTGGGAGCATATATCTATGGACTTCGTGACCCACTTACCAAGGTCGGCCTCTGGATTTGATGCGATCTGGGTGATCGTGGATAGGATGACGAAGGTGGCTCATTTCATCCCTTACAGTATGACTTTCACGTATTTAAAGATGGCCCAATTATATGTACGGGATGTAGTGAGGTTGCATGGGATTCCAGTCTCGATCGTGTCTGACAGAGACCCAAGGTTTACTTCCCATTTCTGGGATGGTCTCCAGACAGCTTTGGGCACCGAGGTGAGACTGAGTACAGCTTATCACCCTCAGACAGACGGCCAAACGGAACGTACTATTCAGACGCTCGAAGATATGCTGAGGGCATGTGTCTTGGAGTTTGATACTCCGTGGCAAGAATCTATACCACTGGTAGAGTTCTCATACAATAACAGCTATCAGGCGAGCATTCAAATGGCCCCTTTTGAAGCTCTGTACGGACGACGATGTAGGTCACCGCTGTATTGGGAGGACTTGACGAGTAAAGCGGTCGGAGGACCGGATATGATTAAGGACATGGAGGAAAAGATTAAGATGATACGCTTAAAGATGAAAGCGGCCCAAGATAGGCAAGCAGCCTATGCAAATAAGCGGCGACGGCCGCTAGAATTTCAAGTAGGAGACAAGGTCTTCTTGAAAATCTCACCCTTCAGGGGTGTTGTTTGTTTTGGTATGCGGGGGAAGTTATCCCCGAGGTATGTTGGACCGTACGAGGTGTTACAGCGTATCAGCACTTTGGCTTACCGATTGGCTCTACCGCCGTCTTTATCTGGGATTCATGATGTTTTCCATGTTTCTATGCTACGGAAGTATGAGCCAGACCCGTCTCATGTTTTACAGCCTACTGAAGTGCAGTTAGACTCAGATGTATCCTACGTTGAACGACCGGTCAGAATTCTGGATCGTGAGGATCGCAGACTACGAAGTAAAGTTATACCGATGGTCAAAGTTCAGTGGGATCATCGGGGTGTTGAGGAGGCTACGTGGGAGACGGAGCGGCATATGATGCAGCATTACCCCGAACTATGTTCTGGTATGATTTATGTTTAGTTTCTTTTGGGTAAGTGCATGCGATTTCGAGGACGAAATCTTGTAAGTAGGGGAGTAATGTGATGCCCCGAAATTAATTAATTGCAATCAAGGCATTAATTATGTTTATATGATGAATCATGTGTTGATGGATTTATGTGTTGGGTATTAAGATGTTAACATGATTTAATTATGTTGATTTTTAAATATGAGGAGGATATGATTTTAGATGAAGTTTGGAGCATTTTTGTAAAATGCTTTTAAAATACTATGTTGGAGCATTTTATACATCATGTTAAGTTTGGGGTACATTTTTGATTAAATTAAGACAACCCCTTTTAATCCCTTACCCACCACTTTAACCCCTCTATACCTTTCACTTTATTAAAAATCCCCAAATCACTTCCCAAACCCCAAACCCTCCCATTTTCGAGTTCCACCAAAAGAGAAGAAGAAAAGTTCCACAAAAACTTTGTTTGTGTGATCTTTGCTAGGATTTGGAGCCTACAAGAGGTATGGAACCATTCCTATAAGTTTTATGATGTTTGGTGTTGAAATGGGTTAAGTTTTTGATGTTTTATGTGGGTTTGTTTGGGTATGTGTTGTTTATGGTTGGGGTATGATTTTTGAAGTGTTTTAAGTGGGTTAGTGGGTTATGATGTTATTGTTATTGTTGGAAAGTTTGGTGTTGAAAGGTATGAAGATGAGCTTGCAAAATGCACATGGAAATGGTGAAATCGCGGCCACTGTAAGTGGCGATCGATCGCTAAAAAAAGCAGCGATCGATCGCCGAGAAGCAGTACGCGAAGAAGAGCTTAGGCGATCGATCGCCTCAAATGGCGCGATCGATCGCCAACGTCCAGTAGCCAAATAAGCATCAGGCGATCGGTCGCCTCATTTTGAGCGATCGATCGCCGCTAAGTGAAAAAATCAGGCGATCGATCGCCTCATTTTGAGCGATCGATCGCCACTGTTCAAAAGATGAAAAATGTTGATTTTTGTTGAATTTTTGGTATTGGGCTATTGTTTAGCTTCTAATATCAATTTGTATGGTTATGTAGAACCGTCCCAGGTACCCACGACTTCAAGGAGATAAAGTTCTATGATTTCTCCTTCTTTTGGAATTAAGGTACGTAAGAGACGTACGAGCATCGGACGGTAAACCATACCCTTACCTATTATGATGATGTTTACGATGATGATGTTTATGATGATGTTTTCAACGATGATGTTTATGATGATGTTTATGATGATGATGCTTATGATGATATTATGATGATGATGCTTATGATGATGTTACGATAATGATGCTTACGATGACGTTTACGATGATGATGCTTATGATGATGTTTATGACGATGATGCTTATGATGATGTTTATGATGATGATGTTTATGATGACGTCTATGATGACGAAGTTTATGATAAGGTCATACGACGTGTATGATTGGGTAAGACGCCCATGTGGTAAGATGCCACCCAAAGTATGTGAGTGGGTAAGATGCCCCTGTGGTAAGATGCCACGTAATGTTTATGATATGGTAAGATACCATGTGATTGGGTAAGATGCCCATGTGGTAAGATGCCACACGAAGGTTATATCATGGTAAGATGCCATACAATGGGGTAAGATACCCTTATATATGAATAAGAGTCAGGGATAACAAAGGAAGTTTAAGAACGACCAATAACTTTTACTTAACTAAGATGTTATGCATTAGTGTATGCCTTTTATATAAAGTTAAGTAAATATGTATATGCTCACGATGTGTTATCCCTGTAGGTACACTTTTGGACCGAAGGGCCTAGGGTCGGGTTGAGGCGGTGAGCTAAAAGGGAACAAGATGATTTTAGATTACAGGATTTTGATAGTCTCTACTCTAGGAGTAGAGTAAACCTATAACTTTAACATTCATTGTTGAGAATGTAATTAAGTAGCTTTTGGAAATTTTATTTTGGCCTGTAATCTTATTAGCTCAAGCTACAACCGGAACCCTTAAGAGGTTATAAATGCATGTTCTGTCCATTATATGTGTACTAATTGATGTTAAGGTAGGAAGACCCTACATAATTAATACATCCTTTGAAACACCTAACATGCCCCCTAAAACATATCATCACATCATAAATATAATCCCCAATTAAAGTACCACAAACCCTCTTAAACACATCCTAAATCATCATCGAAGTACATAATCATATAACATTTCAGGGGTATTACATTACTCCCATACTTATAAGATTTCGTCCCCGAAATCCACATGCATCATCATAACGGAACTAAACATAAAAACATACCAGAGAATTGTTCCGGATAGTGCTGCACCATATGCCGTTCCGTCTCCCACATAGCCTCCTCGACACCCCGACGATCCCACTGAACATTGACCATCGGTATAACTTTGCTTCGTAGTCTGCGATCCTCTCGATCCAGAATTCTGATTGGTCGTTCTACGTAGGACACATCTGAGTCTAACTGAATTTCTGTAGGCTGTAAGACATGAGACGAGTCTGGCTCATACTTCCGTAACATAGAGACATGAAAAACATCGTGTATGCCAGACAAGGATGGCAGTAGAGCCAAACGATATGCCAATGTACCGATACGCTGTAAAACTTCATATGGCCCAACATACCTCGGAGATAACTTTCCCCGCATCCCAAAACGAACCACACCCCTGAAGGGCGAGATCTTTAAGAAGACCCTGTCTCCTAACTGGAATTCCAGCGGTCGTCGCCGCTTATTGGCATAGGCCGCTTGCCTATCCTGGGCCGCTTTCATCTTTTGGCGTATCAAATTTATCTTACCTTCCATGTCCTTGATCATATCCGGTCCTCCGACCGCTTTGCTAGTCAAATCCTCCCAATACAGCGGTGATCTACATCGTCGTCCATACAGAGCTTCAAAAGGAGCCATTTGAATGCTCGCCTGATAACTGTTATTATAGGAGAACTCCACCAGCGGCACTGAATCCTTCCACGGAGTATCAAACTCCAAAATACATGCCCTAAACATGTCTTCGAGCGTCTGAATGGTACGCTCCGTCTGACCGTCTGTCTGAGGGTGATAGGCCGTGCTCAGTCTCACCTCTGTGCCCAAAGCTGTCTGGAGACCCTCCCAGAAATGTGAAGTAAACCTCGGGTCCCTGTCAGACACTATCGAGACTGGAATACCATGCAATCTCACCACATCCCGTATATACATCTGGGCCATCTTCAAGTATGTATATGACATACTGTAAGGGATGAAATGAGCCGTCTTCGTCAGCCTATCTACGATCACCCAGATCGCATCAAATCCTGAGGCCGTCCTCGGCAAGTGGGTCACGAAGTCCATAGATATATGCTCCCACTTCCATTCAGGTACCTCTAAGCTCTTCAGCTCACCACCAGGCCTCTGCCTCTCTGCCTTTACCTGCTGGCAGATCAAACATCTTTTAACAAAAGTAATCACCTCACGCTTCATGCGTCTCCACCAGAATTGATCGCATAGATCTTTGTACATCTTCTTTCCCCCTGGGTGGATACTGAACCGACTACTGTGAGCTCGCTCCAATATTCCTCTACGCAGCTCTGGTGTATCTGGGACTACCCATCGGTTGCCCAGTCTCAAAGAATCATCCTCAGCCACTATGAACTTGGATGGCTGACCCTGAAGTACCAATGATGTCCATCTCTGAACCTCACTATCCGACTTCTGGGCCTTCCTGATTGCTTCAAATATATCTGGCTCCGCCAATAAGGTCGACACTAGCACAGGCGACGTGTCTACATCGAAGTCATAGCCCAGATGGCAGTAAGAAGTCATCAAGGCCGACAAACACATGACATCCTCTGCAGTACTCTTCACCTTCCGACTTAAGGCGTCTACTATCGAGTTTGCTTTACCTGGATGGTACTCAATTTCACAATCATAGTCTTTGAGTAAATCCATCCACCTTCTTTGCCTCATATTCAACTCTGCCTGAGTGAATAAGAACTTCAGGCTCTTATGGTCCGTATATATAGTGAAAGACGTGCCATACAAGTAATGCCTCCAAATCTTCAAGGCAAATATGATGGCCGCCAGCTCCAAATCATGCACTGGATACCTAGCCTCGTGTGGCTTCAGCTGCCTCGATGCATAAGCCACCACATGCTTATCTTGCATCAACACGCAGCCCAAACCCTGCAGTGACGCATCCGTATACAAGGCAAATCTCTTATTCTCAGACGGAATCACCAATACAGGCGCTGTAGTCAAGCGACGCTTCAGTTCTTGAAAACTTTCCTCACAAGCCTCGGACCAAAAGAAGGGGACTCCTTTCTGAGTCAGCTGTGTCAGGGGTTTGGCAATCTTCGAGAAACCTTCGACGAAACGTCGGTAATAACCTGCCAAACCGAGGAAACTCCGTATCTACGGTACAGAAGTGGGTGCAGCCCACTCTATCACAGCTTCAATCTTCCTGGGATCCACAGATATCCCATGGCTAGATATGACATGGCCTAAGAATACCACGCTGTCCAACCAGAACTCGCACTTGCTAAGCTTTGCATATAACTGATGATCCCTAAGGATCTGAAGCACCGTCCTCAAGTGCCTTACATGCTCTTCTTCAGTCCGAGAGTAAATAAGTATGTCGTCAATGAAGACTATGACGAACTGATCCAAATATGGCTGGAACACCCTGTTCATCAAACTCATGAAGACAGCTGGGGCATTCGTCACCCCAAAAGGCATGACCAGAAATTCATAATGCCCATATCTAGTCCTGAAAGCCGTCTTCTGAACATCATCTTCCCTTACTCGAATCTGATGGTACCCCGACCTCAGATCGATCTTACTGTAGAGCCTCGTACCCTGCAACTGATCGAACAAGTCATCGATCCTCGGAAGTGGATACTTGTCCTTTACTGTAGCTTTGTTCAGTTGTCTGTAGTCAATGCATAGACGCATCGATCCATCTTTCTTCTTAACAAATAAGACAGGCGCACCCCAGGGCAATACGCTAGGGCGTATGTAGCCCTTGTCAAGGAGCTCTTGCAACTGAATCTTTAACTCCCTTAATTCTGCTGGTGCCATCCTATATGGGGCACGAGAAATTGCAGACGTCCCGGGTAGCAACTCAATCCCAAACTCGACCTCTCTCGTCTGTGGGAATCCGGGAATTTCCTCCGGAAAGACATCAGCAAACTCTGCCACTACGGGCACATCCTCAACTTTCAAGTCTTCTTTCTTCCTAGTAACATCAACAACATAAATGAGGTATCCTGTATGGCCTCGTTCCAATAACTGTGCCATCTTGACAACAGATATCAACGGGATCTTTGGACGAGAACCATCCCCAAAGAATGTCCACTGGACTCCCATGTTAGACCTGAATCGGACAGTCTCTGCCTGCAGTTCACGACTGCCTGATACCTGTTCAGAACATCAATGCCTACAATACAGTCAAAGTCTGACATCCCCAGAACAATCAAATCTGACCTTAGTTCATTATCCTCAAAATAAATGAGGCCATTATAGACAATCTGATCTGCAGTCAAACTTCTTCCAGCGGGGGTCGAGACCATAAGAGGCATGGGCGACGGAGAAGTGCATATGTTGTGCCTTTCAACAAAATTCGTCGACACAAAAGAGTGTGACGCACCTGTGTTTATCAATATAAGAGCAGGGTGCGTAAATAAAAGACACATACCCGCTATAACCTCCTACGGAGCCGCTGTAGCCTTCTCCCTCATCAAAGCATACACCTGTCCCTGAGGTGACCCCGCGGGCTGACCTCCATACTGCCTCGGTGCAAAAGGTGGTCGGTGCTGTGCCGCTCTGTCCGCAGGCCTCCCCGTAGAGTTCTGCTGTCTTCCCCTGTTGGGACACTGCCGAGCAAAGTGGCCTCTATCGCCACAGACATAGCATCCTACGCAATCCTTTGCCAAATGTGGTTGTCCACAAAGAGTGCACTGAACCCTTCCAGATCTATCTCCCTGAGGCTGTCCTTTCCCTGATGGAGCATCATTCCTACGGTTCCCTTTCCATCGATTCTCGGGCCTCTTGCCACTGAATCTCGATGTGATGCCCCGAAATTAATTGATGGCAATTTGAACATTAATTATGCTTATATGATGATTTATTACGATGATTAAGATATGTGTAGAAAATGAAGAATTATCATGATTTAAGAATGTTGATTTTAATTATGAGGATGATATGGATTTAATGAAGATGGTTGCATTTTGTAAATGCTTACCATGTTAATGTATTTTATATACTTCATGTTAATTATTGGGGTACAAGTTAAATATAAGGATTTAACACTTAACCCACCATTTTTACCTCACTTTACTCTTTTCACTCAAATCCCCAAAATCACTCTCCCAAAAACCCTCTTCCCCTTATTTCCGATTTTTGACTTAAAGGTGGGAATGAATCCTTGTAGAAGCTTTGTTCTTGCACTTCTTGGTAAGATTTAGGACCTAAGATGTTTGTATATCACTCCTTAATGTTTTGAAATGTTTGATTTAAGTTTGGAATGGTTTTGAAGGGTTTTTGAGATGGGTTTGTTGGGGGTTGGGATGACTTTTTCAATGATGTTTATTTTGGTGGTTTAATGATGTTTGAGGAAGGTTTTGAATGTTTTTATGTTTTTGAGTTGATGGAATAAATGATGGTTGAGGTTGGTGAGGTTTTAATGTGTAAAAATGGTGGATTTTCGAAGTGCAGAGGCTGGCGATCGATCGCCCGTTTTTTGCGATCGATCGCGAGCCAACAGTAGGCTCCAGAAGCCTTTGGCAATCGATCGCCACTTTTGGGCGATCGATCGGTGGCGATGGCGATCGATCGCGCCAAGTATGGCGATCGATCACCGAAGAAGGAAATTTTCACCCCCCGTCCAGTGGGATCTCGCGATCGATCGCGCCTGGGCGACGATCGATCGCGAGATGAAAAAAATGTGGTTTTTGATATTTTTTTGGGATTTTTGAATATTGGACTATGATTAGCTTCTAATATTGAATTGTATGGTTGTGTAGAACCATCCCAAGGACCCACGACTTCGAGAAGATAAAGTACTACTACTTCACCACATTTTGAAAAGGTACGTAAGAAACGTACGGGCATCAAACGGTAACATATTCCTAAACTATGACTTTGCATTAATTGCATAAGTATTTATGATGATGGTTATGATGAATAAATTTATGATGATGATGTGATGATAAACAAAGATGAGATGATATTACGATGACAATTATGATAAGATGATGATGTTTGAGATGATGATGCTTATGAGATGATGACGCATGTTTAACTATGCTATTTAGAATGGTTGAATGTTGTGGGGTCTTCCCACCTTAACAGTGATTAATAGACATAAGAAGGACTAAAAATGCATTAAAGTAACATCTTAAGGTTTTGGTTGTTACATGAGCTAACGGGATTACAGGCCAAAATGCAAAACTTCAAAAACAATTCATTACATTCTAAAGGAATGTCATTTAGATTTACACTACTCTTAGAGTAGATACTAATCATCACTTGAATTCTATACATTCCTGTGTCCCTCGCAGCTCACTGCCTCAACCCGACCCTTAGTCCTTTCGTCCGAAAGTGTACCTACAGGGACAACACATCATGAGCATATATAATCTTACTTAACATTATAAACATCATAGTAAATGCATGAAACATTGGTTAAGTAATATGCTGGTTATACATTCACTTCTTATTGTTGTCCCTGATTTAGAATCATGCATATGGGGCATCTTACCCCCGTGGCATCTTACCACAACATCATAGTATGGCCTCTTACCATATGGGGCATCTTACCCCGTGGCATCTTACCACAATACATCGCATGGCCTCTTACCATGTGGGGCATCTTACCCCGTGGCATCTTACCACAATACATCGCATGGCCTCTTACCATGTAGGGCATCTTACCCCGTGGCGTCTTACCACAATACATCACATAAATGTCATCATATAAGCATCGTATAAGCAATAAACATCATATGAACTTCATCGTATAAACATCATATAAACATCATCGTGTAAACATCGTATAAACACCGTCATTTCATCGTGAATACTCATGCAATAAAAGCATAGTTGTAGAATAGAGATGTGTGTTACCGTCCGATGCCCGTACGCTTCTTACGTACCTTTTCAAAAAGAGGAGGAGTCAACAGACTTTATCTCCTTGATGGTGCCGGTACCTGGGATGGTTCTACAAGACCACATAACACCATATTAGATGCCTCAAAACCATCTTACATCATAAACTTAACAAAATAAAACATTATCATAATTTTCAACTTTCTGCCTCCCTCGATCGATCGGCCCTAGGTCTCGATCGATCGAGACACTGTGCACCAACAGTGTCTTGGCTTCCTGCCTCGCTCGATCGATCGAACATTTTACCGATCGATCGAGGAGCTTCACCGATCGATCGAGAAATCCTTCGATCGATCGGCACCAAATTTTTGAAAACATGTTTAGACCTTCTGTCTCGCTCGATCGATCGGGACCAAATCTCGATCGATCGAGAGCTCTGAAAAAATCGGGATTTCCCCAGATTTTTGAGCACCTCTTTACACACCATCTATACTACTTCATAACACATCTTTCTTGCTGAAAATAACATGTGAAGAACTTCATAAAACATCCATGTAAGCACTTAAATCAAAGGTTTAGCAAAACCTAAGCCAACATGCATCATAACATCATCAAAAACTTAGAGTTCAACCAACTTACAGAAAACAGAGCATCATGGCATTACCCAGATTTTCGAGCACATAGTTTCATAACTAGAAATCTATCATATAAAACATGTAACATGCTCGAATAAACATGATAGTAGTTACATAATACTACCATGTAAGCCTCCCTACTAAGGTTCCACCCATACTTATATTTATCATGCAATAAAACATCCCACCAAAACCCAAGCTTAGCCAAAGACCTCCGAAAAACAGAGTACACATTCTTACCCCTCTTCTTGCTCCTCTTTTTGCAAGGACTTTGAACACTTTTACCAAGCTTTCCTTGCCTTAAAGCAGCTTGTTCTGGACGACCATGGAGGAGAGAAGGAGAGGAATTGATTGGAATGGGAGGAGAGTGGGGGCATGGTGGTGATTGGGTATGGGTTAAGCAAGTGGGGGGTATGGGTTTGTCAAGTGGGGGGGGGGCGAGTGGCAGGGGGTGGTGTGGGTTGGGTGGCCATGTGGTGTTTAATTGTGTCCCGGTATTTAGTATGATGTATTAAAATATCCTCACTCGATATTTTCTAACTTCATAAAATTAATACATCCCTTAAAATACCCAACATGCTCCCCACATCATATCATCATAACATAAATCGTGGCCCCCAATTTAAATACACCATAACCCTTAAACACATCATAATTCATCATCATAGAACATAATCATATTAAATTTCGGGGGTATTACAAATGTCCGGTGGCTATTATGGGCAAGCGAAGAAGGTACTTGCCGCTCACATAACTAAGCGATGGGGTACATCCGCTATCAAGGCGTAGCGATGGGTATCATCCGCTAAGCGAGGGGGTACATCCGCTATCAAGGAGTAGCGAGGGGTATCATCCGCTGAACAAAGAGATACATCCGCTATCAAGGCGTAGTGATGGGTATCATATGATGTGTTATGTTGAGCGAGGGGGCCAATTGTACCGCTATCATAATAGAACCCGGATAGTCCCATTACTAAGAAACATGGATTGTTGTGTGCATACGTGCGAAGTATGATGTTAATCATTTACATCTTAAACTAATGATTATATACATAACTATGAAACATGGACAACCAAAGAAGGATAATACGATTAACCAGGAAGTATATGTTATCAATTATTTCTGTACATTTATTTATATGCCATATGATATTAAGTAAAGATGTACATGCTCATGATGGTTGTTCCTGTAGGTACACATTTTGGACCAAGGCTAAGGGTCGGGTTGAGGAAGTGAGCTAAGGGAGCATAAAAGAAGATAGATTACAGAATTTCTTTTGGGATAGTTTCTACTCTAGGAGTAGCAAAATCCTATCAATACACTTTATTTTGAGGATGTAATTAATTTAACTTTGAAAAATATTCTTTTTGGCCTGTAATCTTAATAGCTCAAACTACAACCTGAACCTGGAAACGTTATTAATGCATGTTTAGTTCATTATATGTGTTAAAGATGATGTTAAGGTAGGAAGATCCTACATTAGTGGTATCAGAGCAGTGGTTAGAGAACCCGGGTATGAGTGAAGGGTAGCCTTAGCAATAGGTTGGCTAGGTGTTTACTTTTAACATGTTATGTTACATATGAAGTATATAACTGTTATGACAAAATTTTAATGGCTTTCTAATGATGCATATATGAACTGCTTTTGGGTCTTGTTGTTAACCTTTGTGTTGCAGTAGGGCAGCAAATATTGACATTGGCGACGCGGTAAGTGTTAATGCTAGTGTGGGGCGCACGAACCCCCTACCCCCGCCAGCCCTAGGCGAAGAGCCGTCCGAGCAACAGTTATTGCCGGGAGAGTTGAGTTTGACTCAATTTCTAGCGTATCGGCCCCCGACTTTTGAAGGGACTGAAACAGGGGAGCGAGCCGAAGAATGGCTAGAAAGAATAGAACAAATATTTGTGGCAGCCCCGTGTGCAAAGACGGCCTGGATAAGGCTAGCAGAGTTTCAATTAGCCAAGAAAGCACTGATGTGGTGGAAAACCACTGTGATTGAACAGGAGGCACAGGGTCAAGAGGTAAACTGGAAACTGTTTAGAACTAGATTTCTGGCCCGATACTTTTCAGCGGCTGCACGTCAAGATAAAGAGGATGAGTTTACTAAATTAAAGCAAGGTACCATGCCGGTGTCAGATTATGCCCTCCAATACTGTTCTCTACTCAGGTATGTACCTCATATCGCCGCCGACACTCAAGCAAAAATGAGGAACTTTATGAAGGGCTTGAGGCCAGAACTTTATGATAGGGTGATTACATATGGCCCTACTTGCTTTGATGATGCACTTACACGGGCTGAGTTAGCCGAACTGGGGGTTGGTGATGCTGTACCACCTCCAGCACCCCCTCAGAAATCTACTCCCGACCATTTGAAGCCAAGGGGAGATCAGTTTAAGCCTGGAGGGAACACTTCAGCGTCTAGATTCAGTGAAGGAGGCCCGAGAACCGATGGAGAGGAAACCGCAGGAATGACGCCCCTCCAAGAAGAGGACAGTCTCGGGGAGGCAGTGTTGGGGAGGTTCAATGCTCTCTTTGTGGGCAACCACATCTGACGAAGAATTGTGTAGGATGTTATGTTTGTGGCGACAGGGGCCACTTTGCTCGACAGTGTCCCAACAGGGGAAGGCAGCAGAACTCTACAGGGAGGTCTACGGACAGAGCAGCACAGCATAGACCCCCATATGTACCGAGGCAGTATGGAAGTCAGCCTACGGGGCCACCTCAAGGGCAAGTGTATGCTTTGACAAGGGAGCAGGCTACAGCAGCTCCGGAGGAGGTTATAGCGGGTACGTGTCTTTTATTTACGCACCCTGCCTTTATATTGATTGACACAGGTGCGTCACACTCTTTTGTGTCGACGAGTTTTGTGGAAAGACACCACATATGCACTTCTCCGTCGCCCACGCCTCTTGTAGTCTCGACACCCGCTGGAAGGAGTTTGATTACTGATCAGATTGTCTATGATGGCCTCATTTATTTTGAGGATAACAAGTTAAGGTCGGATTTGATAGTTCTGGGAATGTCAGACTTTGACTGTATATTGGGTATTGAAGTTCTGAATAGGTACCAGGCAGTTGTGAACTGCAGGCAGAGGACTGTCCGATTCAGATCTGATAAGGGAGTTCAGAGGACGTTCTATGGGGATGGTTCTCGTTCAAGGATTCCGTTGATATCCGCGGTCAAGATGACACAATTATTGGAACGAGGCCATACATGATATCTTATTTATGCTGTTGATATTTCTGGAAAGAAGGAAGAATTAAAGGTTGAAGATGTGCCCGTAGTGGCGGAGTTTCCTGATGTATTTCCTGAAGAGATTCCCGGATTCCCACCGGAGAGAGAGGTCGAGTTTGGAATCGAATTACTACCGGGGACGTCAGCCATCTCTCGTGCCCCGTATAGGATGGCACCAATAGAGCTAAAGGAATTAAAGGTTCAGTTGCAAGAACTCCTTGACAAGGGCTACATACGCCCTAGCGTATCGCCCTGGGGTGCACCAGTTTTGTTTGTCAAAAAGAAAGATGGCTCGATGCGTCTGTGCATCGATTACAGACAACTGAACAAAGCCACAGTAAAGAACAAGTACCCGCTTCCGAGGATCGATGATTTATTTGATCAGTTGCAGGGTACGAGACTCTACAGTAAAATCGATCTGAGGTCGGGGTACCATCAGATTCGGGTAAGGGAGGATGATGTACAGAAGACAGCTTTCAGAACCAGATATGGGCACTATGAATTCTTAGTCATGCCCTTTGGGGTGACGAATGCCCCAGCTGTTTTCATGAGTTTAATGAACAGGGTATTCCAGCCATATTTGGACCAGTTCGTTATAGTCTTCATTGATGATATACTTATTTACTCCCGGACTGAAGAAGAGCATGTTGAGCACTTGAGGACAGTACTTCAGATCCTTAGAGATCATCAATTATATGCAAAGCTTAGCAAGTGCGAGTTTTGGTTGGACAGTGTGGTATTCTTGGGTCATGTTATATCTAGCAGTGGGATATCCGTGGATCCCAGAAAGATTGAAGCTGTTATGGAGTGGGCTGCACCCACTTCTGTGCCCGAAATACGGAGTTTCCTTGGTTTAGCGGGTTACTACCGACGTTTTGTCGAGGGATTCTCTAAGATCGCTAAGCCGTTGACACAGCTGACTCAGAAGGGAGTCCCGTTTTATTGGTCCGAAGCTTGTGAGGAGAGCTTCCAAGAGTTGAAGCGTCGCTTGACGACAGCGCCAGTGTTGGTAATTCCATCTGAGAATAAGAAGTTTGCCTTGTACACGGATGCATCATTGCAAGGTTTGGGCTGTGTGTTGATGCAAGATAAGCATGTGGTGGCTTATGCTTCGAGGCAGCTGAAGCCTCATGAGACTCGATACCCAGTCCATGACCTGGAACTGGCGGCCATCATTTTCGCCTTGAAGATTGGCGTCATTATCTTTATGGTACGACGTTTACCATCTTTACAGACCATAAGAGCTTGAAATTCTTATTCACCCAAGCAGAACTGAATATGAGGCAAAGAAGATGGATGGACTTACTCAAGGATTATGATTGTGAAATAGAGTACCATCCGGGTAAAGCAAATATGATAGCAGATGCCTTAAGTCTAAAAGTGAAGAGCACCGCTGAGGATACTATGAGCTTATCAGCTATGATGATTTCTTATTGCCATTTAGGCTATGATTTTGATGTAGACACATCGCCGGTGCGAGTGTCGACCTTATTGGCTGAGCCAGACATATTTGAGGCTATTAGGAGAGCTCAGAGGTCGGACGATGAAATTCAGAGATGGTCATCGATAGTACTTCAAGGGCAACCATCAAAGTTCCGAGTGGCTGACGATGGTTCCTTGAGACTTGGCAACCGTTGGGTGGTGCCAAAGACACCAGAATTACGCCATGGAATCTTGCACCGTGCCCACAATAGCCGGTTCAGTATCCACCCAGGAGGAAGAAAGATGTACAAGGACCTATGTGGTCAATTTTGGTGGAGACGCATGAAGCGTGAAGTAATTGCTTTTGTTAAGAGGTGTCTGATCTGCCAGCAAGTAAAGGCAGAAAGACAGAGGCCTGGTGGTGAGTTGAAGAGCTTAGAGGTACCTAAATGGAAGTGGGAGCATATATCTATGGACTTCGTGACCCACTTGCCAAGGTCGGCCTCTGGATTTGATACGATCTGGGTGATCGTGGATAGACTGACAAAGGTAGCCCATTTCATCCCTTACAGTATGACTTTCACATATTTAAAGATGGCCCAACTTTATGTGCGGGATGTGGTGAGGTTACATGGTTTTCCAGTCTCAATAGTGTCTGACAGAGACCCGAGGTTCACTTCACATTTCTGGGAGGGTCTCCAAACAGCTTTGGGCACAGAGGTAAGGCTGAGTACAGCCTATCACCCTCAGACAGACGGTCAGACAGAGCGTACCATTCAGACGCTCGAAGATATGTTAAGGGCATGCGTTTTAGAGTTTGATACTCCGTGGCAGGATTCAGTACCACTAGTGGAGTTCTCCTATAATAACAGCTATCAGGCGAGCATTCAAATGGCTCCTTTTGAAGCTCTTTACGGACGACGATGTAGGTCACCGCTGTATTGGGAGGACTTGACGAGTAAAGCGGTCGGAGGACCAGATATGATTAAAGATATGGAAGAAAAGATCAAGACGATACGCTTAAAGATGAAAGCGGCCCAAGATAGGCAAGCAGCCTATGCCAATAAGCGGCGACGACCGCTAGAATTCCAAGTAGGAGATAAGGTCTTCTTGAAGATCTCGCCCTTCAGGGTTGTCGTTCGGTTTGGTATGCGGGGAAAGTTATCTCCGAGGTATGTTGGGCCATATGAGATACTGCAGCGCATCGGTACTCTGGCCTACCGTTTGGCTCTACCACCATCTTTATCCGGTATTCATGATGTCTTTCACGTTTCTATGTTGAGGAAGTATGAGCCAGATCCGTCTCATGTATTGCAGCCTTCAGAGGTTCAGTTGAGTTCAGATGTATCCTATATTGAGCGACCGGTCAGAATTCTGGATCGTGAGGATTGCAGGCTACGAAGCAAGGTTATACCGATGGTCAAAGTTCAGTGGGATCGTCGGGGTGTCGAGGAGGCTACGTGGGAGACGGAACGGCATATGGTGCAGCACTACCCGGAACTATTTTCTGGTATGATTTATGTTTAGTTTCTTTTTGGGTAAGTGCATATGATTTCGAGGACGAAATCTTATAAGTAGGGGAGTAATGTGATGCCCCGAAATTAATTGATGGCAAGTTGAACATTAATTATGCTTATATGATGATTTATTACGATGATTAAGATATGTGTAGAAAATGAAGAATTATCATGATTTAAGAATGTTGATTTTAATTATGAGGATGATATGGAGTTAATGAAGTTGGTTGCATTTTGTAAATGCTTACCATGTTAATGTATTTTATATACTTCATGTTAATTATTGGGGTACAAGTTAAATATAAGGATTTAACACTTAACCCACCATTTTTACCTCACTTTACTCTTTTCACTCAAATCCCCAAAATCACTCACCCAAAAACCCTCTTCCCCTTATTTTCGATTTTTGACTTAAAGGTGGGAAGGAATCCTTGTAGAAGCTTTGTTCTTGCACTTCTTGGTAAGATTTAGGACCTAAGATGTTTGTATATCACTCCTTAATGTTTTGAAATGTTTGATTTAAGTTTGGAATGGTTTTGAAGGGTTTTTGAGATGGGTTTGTTGGGGGTTGGGATGACTTTTTCAATGATGTTTATTTTGGTGGTTTAATGATGTTTGAGGAAGGTTTTGAATGTTTTTATGTTGTTGAGTTGATGGAATAAATGATGGTTGAGGTTGGTGAGGTTTTAATGTGTAAAAATGGTGGATTTTCGAAGTGCAGAGGCTGGCGATCGATCGCCCGTTTTTGGCGATCGATCGTTAGCCAACAGTAGGCTCCAGAAACCTTTGGCGATCGATCGCCACTTTTGGGCGATCGATCGGTGGCGATGGCGATCGATCGCGCCAAGTATGGCGATCGATCGCCGAAGAAGGAAATTTTCACCCCCCGTCCAGTGGGATCTCGCGATCGATCGCGCCTGGGCGACGATCGATCGCGAGATGAAAAAAATGTGGTTTTTGATATTTTTGTGGGATTTTTGAATTTTGGACTATGATTAGCTTCTAATATAGAATTGTATGGTTGTGTAGAACCATCCCAAGGACCCACGACTTCGAGAAGATAAAGTACTACGACTTCACCACATTTTGAAAAGGTACGTAAGAAACGTACGGGCATCAAACGGTAACATATTCCTAAACTATGACTTTGCATTAATTGCATAAGTATTTATGATGATGGTTATGATGATGATGTGATGATAAACAAAGATGATATGATATTACGATGACAATTATGATAAGATGATGATGTTTGAGATGATGATGCTTATGAGATGATGACGCATGTTTAACTATGCTATTTAGAATGGTTGAATGTCCGGTGGCTATTATGGGCAAGCGAAGAAGGTACTTTCCGCTCACATAACTAAGCGATGGGGTACATCCGCTATCAAGGCGTAGCGATGGGTATCATCCGCTAAGCGAGGGGGTACATCCGCTATCAAGGAGTAGCGAGGGGTATCATCCGCTGAACAAAGAGATACATCCGCTATCAAGGCGTAGTGATGGGTATCATATGATGTGTTATGCCGAGCGAGGGGGCCAATTGTACCGCTGTCATAATAGAACCCGGATAGTCCCATTACTAAGTAACATGGATTGTTGTGTGCATTCGTGCGAAGTATGATGTTAATCATTTACATCTTAAACTAATGATTATATGCATAACTATGAAACAGGGACAACCAAAGAAGGATAATACGATTAACCAGGAAGTATATGTTATCAATTATTTCTGTACATTTATTTATATGCCATATGATATTAAGTAACGATGTACATGCTCATGATGGTTGTTCCTGTAGGTACACATTTTGGACCAAGGCTAAGGGTCGGGTTGAGGAAGTGAGCTAAGGGAGCATAAAAGAAGATAGATTACAGAATTTCTTTTGGGATAGTTTCTACTATAGGAGTAGCAAAATCCTATCAATACACTTTATTTTGAGGATGTAATTAATTTAACTTTGAAAAATATTCTTTTTGGCCTGTAATCTTAATAGCTCAAACTACAACCTGAACCTGGAAACGTTATTAATGCATGTTTAGTTCATTATATGTGTTAAAGATGATGTTAAGGTAGGAAGACCCTACACTCGACGATGAAGTGTTCCCCCTAGGCTTAAACTGATCACCCCTGGGCTTCAAATTGTCAGAAGTGGATCTCTGAGGGGGTGCTGGAGGTGGCACGGCATCAGGATATGCGCCAACTCCTAGTTCAGCTAGTTCAGCCCGTGAAAGCGCATCGTCAAAACAGGCAGGGCCATAGGTAATTACCCTGTCATACAGTTCCGGCCTCAAGCCCTTCATGAAGTTCCTCATCTTCGCTTGAGTGCTTGCAGCAATATGGGGCACATAACGCAGTAAGAAATAGTAATGTAGAGCATAGTCAGATACAGGCATGGTACCTTGCCTTAAGTTGCTAAACTCATCCTCCTTGGCCTGTCTTGCAGCGGCTGAGAAGTAGCGGGTCAAAAACCGCGTTCGGAACATCTTCCAATTTACTTCCTGCCCCAGAGCCTCTTGCTCAATCACTGTGGTCTTCCACCACATCAGTGCCTTCTTGGCCAGCTGAAATTCTGCTAATCTGATCCAAGCCGTCTTTGCACAAGGCGCTGCCACAAATATCTGTTCAATCCTCTCCAACCATTCCTCAGCTTTTTCCCCTGATTCAGTTCCTTCGAACATCGGGGGTCGGTACATCATAAATTGAGCCAAGCTCAACTCCCCAGGTAGCAACTGTTGTTCAGAAGGTTCTTCGCCCAAGGCTGGTGGTGGCAGTGGATTCGTACGCCCAACACTTGCATTTACACTAATGGCGTCACCCACTTCTATATTTGCTGCCATGCTGCAACACAAGGGTTAATAACAACACAAAAAGCAGTTCATAAAGCACATCGTTAGATAATTAAACATGTTAGCATAACATAGAAACTTCATACGCAACATACTTATAAAACATGTTCAAAAGTAAGCACCTAGCCAACTTATTGCTAAGGCTACCCTTCACTCATTCCCGAGTTATCTAACCACTGCTCTGATACCACTAATGTGGGGTCTTCCCACCTTAACAGTGATTAATAGACATAAGAAGGACTAATCATGCATTAATAACATCTTAAGGTTCTGGTTGTTACATGAGCTAACAGGGTTACAGGCCAAAATAAAAGACTTCAAAAATGATTCATTACATTCCCAAAAGAATGTTAATATTTAGATTTATACTACTCCTAGAGTAGATACCAATCGTGACTTGAATCCTATACAATCCTGTGTTCCTTTGTAAGGACCCCAAGCCCTCAAACCTTGATTAGTGTATTAACCACTATGTGTGGTACATGCTTTCTATAAAATGTCAATCGGGAAGCTCTGATGATACTTAATCATTGTCTGTCAATTACAAAATTTCCTGTAATACTCAATGTTATAAGATCATCATCCTGACAATAAAAGACTCATATGTTTGCCATTTACCAACCCCTTGGTGCCACTTTTCACATTGTAAACTTTTATAAAAATTTGGGCAGAGTCTCCCCATAAATAGAGCTATCCCAAAAAAAAGAGTACAACACATAACAAAATTCCCGGCCATGGAAAGCATAATACTCAACAGAAAGCAGCAATACAAGTAAATTCCCAGCCAGGGAAGACACCACACATAATACACCAATGACTCTCATATCATTCTAGCAATTCAACCTCTAATTGCATGCAACCTTAAATGAAAGAGAGATAGGCTCATGCCTTTATATACAATCCATATACAAGTATAATCGTGCTCACATGCGAGCATCATGAATATGTATAAATCCTCAGGTGTATATATAGGTACTCTATACGATACCGTGCTCCATCAAGCCCTGGTACCACGATCCTGGGAGTACCTCAAATCAACAGCTCGAGCTCAGCTCCATAGCCATCGATGTACCTGTCCACCTGTCCCAACAGAGACAGCCCCCAACGGGGTGAGCATACCAATACACAAAATCCCATAATCATAATAATGAAATTCATAATTTACAACAAAGGTAAATGCTAATGAATTTAAATGATACTCCCTGGATGGCAACCTCATCCGGGATTCCGTGTACTGTCCCTGTTCTCACAATCATCAAACTCATCAAACCTCATAAATCAGTAAACCAACACATTGATTTACACATCGCATGCCTGATTCTCAAATATCAATAATGAATGATTCCAAGTTCATATACATGCAAATATAGATATATCAATATCTAATATTGATTTCATAATCTCGCTTTCCATTATACCTAGACATCTCAAATGTCTCATAATGAATACATGATTCTACGAACCTAGACATCTCAATGTCTCACGAAGAATACATGATTCTACAAACCTAGACATCTCAAATGTCTCATAATATAGTCATATAAACCCAGTACCCCTTATATCATGTAAGAGTCATCCTACTCTAGTGTCACGCACGCTACAAGCTGCGATATCAAGATTTGGGTCATTCCTTGGCCATATCAACATATATGTATAACCATACGCAAAACATTCAATGCAATCAAAAACACCTTATGCATTTCACATATATATAGTAATGCTCGTACGTCGCACGTACCTTAAATTACCGAAGTCCGAGCCAAACCTTGCTCGAGTTCCATGCCCCGAGGAATGATGTGCTAACACGATAAATAATTCACAATTAATTACGAACATGCAACCCATGCTCAAGCACACCCATATCCCTCAAAATATTGTCAACACACGACAATTATCCTCTTAAAAGACCCGGGGCAGGGTACATGCAGGGAAGGAAATAAATGAGACAATATCGAAATTTGTTCAAGAATGCCCTACAAAAATCGAACCCTAATCTCACAATTCGAACCCAACCAAGCATCATAAATCATCTAAAACATGTAATAAATGATCCCTAACATGAATCATCAACCCATAGCCAAAATCCCCAAAATTCGAAATCAAACCCTCACCAAATTAGGGCAAATTCGAACCATAACATCTTAATTCGATCCCACTTAAGCATCATAATTCATTTAAGCATGAATAAATCGAATCCTAACAAGAATTATCATCCTCATGCCAACAATCCCCAAAATTGAACATAAACCCCCACACATCAAGAAATTCGAAACAACATCCTCAAATTCGAACTCAATCCTTAAATTCGAACACAATACCTCCAAATTTAGCAGGGAATAACATGAGAGGGACGAAAAAGGGGTAAAGAACGTTACCCAGTCGAAAATCGGAAGCAAAATCGACCAAAATCGATAACCCTAGAATTTGGGGATCGGCGCACTTCTGTAAAATTCGACTTCAAATCGCGATGAAACTTCAAATCGACGGAGGGGAAATGAGCGCCTGGACGAGACGAAGCCGTGGGTAGGTCGGACGCGCCGAACGGCGGCGGGCGAAGCGTTGGAAGTCGCGGGGTGCAGGGCTGACGGGAAGAGGGGCGCGCGGGAGAGAGAGAGAAAATGTGAGGGCTGAAATGAAATTCTTATTTAAAATTTTGGGTTCAATTGGTATTTATAGCAAAATACCCCGAAAAACTAATAACCCCACAAATACATCGTGATTCCTTAAAAATCATCTGTTTTCAAAAACTCTCTCTCTAACTCCAAAACCCCCTACCGGTGCTCACATAGCACAAGAGATCCCGAAACACATCAAAAACCCAACTCTTAGGTTTTACACCGTAATGTGAATACAATCTCAACCTCTGGATCCAACGATCCCAACTACCCAAATAAACGAGCCCAGAAGGCCCAACACCTCGATTAAATTCCAAATCGCCACGTAAAACCATTTTAGGGATTATTAACACTACGGGATTAACACCTATAATCCCTGGTCATCACATCCTTGTAGCTCGCTGCCTCAACCCGACCCTTAGTCCTTTAGCCCAAAAGCGTACCTACAGGGACAACACATCATAAGCATATACAATATTACTTAACATCATAAAAACATCATAGTAAATGCATGAAACATTGGTTAAGTAAATATGATGGTTATTCATTAACTTCTTATCGTTGTCCCTGATTCATAATCATGCATATGGGCATCTTACCCTGTGGCATCTTACCACATTATGAACATCGCATGGCCTCTTACCATGTGGGGCATCTTACCTCGTGGCATCTTACCACAAATAACGTCGCATGGCCTCTTACCATGTGGGGCATCTTATCCCGTGGCATCTTACCACAAATAACATCGCATGGCCTCTTACCATGTGGGGCATCTTACCCCGTGGCATCTTACCACAAATAACATCGCATGGCCTCTTACCATGTGGGGCATCTTACCCAGTGGCATCTTACCACAATTAACATCGTATGGATATATATATAAACATCTTATCAACATCGTAAACATCTTATAAACATCGTAAACATCTTATAAACATCATCATTTCATCATGAATACTCATGCAGTAAAAGCATAGTCGTAGTGTAAAGATGTGTTTTACCGTCCGATGCCCGTACGTTTCTTACGTACCTTTTCAAAAGGAGGAGGAGTCAACAGACTTATCTCCTTGATTGTGCTGGTACCTGGGATGGCTCTACACAACCACATAATACAATATTAGGCACCGATACGAGAATCGAAATCAATTTTCAAAAAAAATGAACATAAAATTTTATAACACATGAACAGTAACTACCGATCGATCGGTCTCTCTTACCGATCGATCGCTAACTGTTCATCATTTTCTTCTTTTAGCTACAGCATTTGCCGATCGATCGGTGTTCATCACCGATCGATCGGTCTTTCCCATTCATGCGAGATTTTCGAGAAATCTCGAACACCTCAATTCACACCCTTCAAACTACTTCATAACATACATACAATGCCTAAACAAGCATATCAATAGCTTCATCATACTTCCATGCATGTATTAGAATTAAAGGTTCACTCATAACTTAAACCGACATGCATTGACATTGCCCAACTTTATCAGTGCTCATCCACTCTTTCAAAAAAACAGGGCATCATAATCTCTACCCAGATTTTCGAGCACTACATTTCATAACAAGAATTCTAACACATAAACCATGCAACATGTTCAAACAAATATGCTAGGGGCTTCATAAAATTTCTATGTAAGCACTTAAATTCAAGGTTTCATAAAACCTAAGCTAGCATGCATCATAACATCCTCATAAACTTTGAGCTCATCCAAAATTACAGAAAAACAGGGCATCATAACATTACCCAGATTTTCGAACACCTAGTTTCAAAGCCAGGAAACTAACACATAAAACGTATAAAGTGTTCGATTTAACATGCTAGTAGTTACATAACACTAACATGCAAGCACCCAAACCAAGGTTTCGACCAACCCTTATACTAGAATGCTGAAAACCACACAACCAAACCCTAACTTAACCAAGCTTCCAGAAAACAGAGTCATGGATTACCTCACCCTTTTTGCTCCCTTTTTGGCAAGGATTTTTCAACACAAACCACAAGCCAACTCTCCTCCTATCAGCAGCTCTTTTGGGCAATTTTTGGGGAGAGGAAGGGGAGAGGAAGGAGTGTTTTGGAGGTAATGAGTGAAGCATGGCTGAAGGATGTGATGGGGTATGGGCTGCCAAGTGGGGGGGGGGGGGGGGGCGAGTGATAGGGGTTGGGTGGTGTGGGTTGGGTGGTCATGTGGTGTTTAATTGTGTCCCGGTATATAGTACGATGTATTAAAATATCCTTACTCGATATTTTCTAACTTCATTTAATTAATACATCCTTTGAAACACCTAACATGCCCCCTAAAACATATCATCACATCATAAATATAATCCCCAATTAAAGTACCACAAACCCTCTTAAACACATCGTAAATCATCATCGAAGTACATAATCATATAACATTTCGGGGGTATTACACCAGTGTTGGCAATGAGTATTGATATATTGCTATTGTGTTAGCAATGAATATTAGGGTGCCGTCATTGGGCGATGAATATTGATGCCCTGCTATTATGTTAGCATGAGTATTAGTGTACTGTTATTGTGCTAGCGATGTATATTGATGATGTGTTCATTTCAGATAGCTGTGGACATAGTGTTATTGTTGTTCCTTGGGTACATGATATGTAGGCCCAAGAGGATATTGAAACCAGAGGAACAAGGAGTTGAGGTAAACTATTACGTTTGGTTTGACAGGTGAATGTATGTTAATATATGTTGATAGATGTTGATTGCATTATCTCAGTTGACTCATATTAATTTTGAGAATCAATTGTACAGATGGAATAACAGAAAATGCTAACCGCTTAAGATTGTATATTACTGTGAAAAGCATGCTAGATTGGTATATTGTAGGATTAGTAGGTGAACGTGATCATGTTGACATGAGATTAATGGGTACGTCACAGGGTGACGTGGGATCACTATGAATGTCATGTGTGGACATGTGATCATTGTGAACACTCATGATTAATGATTTATTATGTTTCGAGGATGAGTTAAAGATTGAAATGAATTGCGTCATTGAGGCATACAATTGATTCTTATGTTGAATTTCAATCACACAGATATGTGATAGTATGCTGTAGCATGATGTGTATAGGATTGCGTGAAACTTTTGACGCAGGGAATTAATGTTTGATGATGGAAACATTATGAATATCAAAATGCATAAATGACAAGGTACGTGGTTATGTTATGAGTATTTGAGAAATACTAATGAGTTTTTTTTATACTTGTCCCATAGCAGATGATAGCTGGGTGATGAAATATGGAAACGTTGATGCTTGAAAGCGTGTGATTACTATGATAAGCATAATACCATGATGTTGTCTTACAGTGTAGATGACTTAATCTACAAAGGTCTGAGATTAATCATTCAATGTTGATGTTGATACATTTTTTTAAATTGTTTATATGCAAGTGATAGTAAGGAGCGATAGACAGTACAAGATAACGTATCCAAGTTGATAAAGATAAATGATGGGTTATGAGATAAATTTGAGGGATGAAAGATATTATGATGCTATGTGCGTATAATCGTGATGTAAGAGTATTCGTGTTAGACCATTCATTATGATTTGATATTGATGATCTATGGCTGTTGGTGCGTATAATGTGGATATATGTATGTGAGAATTACTAATGGGTTTTCTAGTAATTACTTTGCACCAGATGATAGCCAGGAGATGATATATGAGAGGTTGATGCGTAAAGGCTCAAGAGTACCGCTACTTCATACGGATGATGGTGGTGATGTTGGTATAAGTTGCATGCATTTGCAACAACACAGATTTTGTACAAGGAAACTGTACCGATGGGAGTACGCAGGTACTGAAGTATGAGAAAAAAAAAAAGCTTGATGATTAAACGCTGTAAGTGTTGACTTTTACGAATTAATGGCACTTGATAATTGTTAACATGTTGATACTAATCTTCGAATGATGCTAGTGTGCTAGTAACGATAATTTATCATATCATAATGAAGAGTACATAATGGCTAAAGTACGATGATGGTACTTTCGTGACGATTTACATGAATAAGTGTATTCATATAAGTGATGTGAATTGCAGTCTTGCGATCGTTGGTGTAATGGGGCACATGTGTGAGCCGTGATGATTCAGATGGCTGTCATCCAACAGGTGGTCAGGTCACTATCTTGAGTTGTATAACGGTACGTAAATTTTACTGTTGGCTTTATGGTAAGCATATATTTAAATTTCGGGGGCGAAATTTTATTAGTTGGGGAGAATTGTAATGCCCGGAATAAATTAATTATTATTTGATGATAATTGCGATAATTATAAGATAATTACGGAATTCAACTATCGGGAATTTTATTGGGAGCGGAGTTGAGATAAATGAATCCGGGATTGAATGTGGTGCTCAAAATTATTGATATTTAAACAATTGGATTAGTGTGGTAAATTATGAGATAATTTACGAGATTAAATTCTTGGACATATTATTTTAGTCTGGAGTTGGAATAAATAATTCTGGGTCAAACTTGTGCAAAATTTTAATCAATAATAATTCTTGCAAATAATAAGGGATATTATTAATTGAGTTTTTGATTTAAAATAAATTAATTAATGAAGGGTAATAAGAAAATTGTAAGGTGGGGATTTAATTGTAGGATTGGACTCAAAACACATACACTTCTCCACTACACACACTAAAAGAATCGGTTCCCCATTTCTTTTCCCCCATTCCCACGCCATCACTCTTGCACGCTGAAAAAAAGGGGGATTTCACCATGGTTTGAGCTCGATTTCTGGTGCAAAATCGTGTGATGGATATGCTTTACGATGCCTTGGTAATTTATTCCTTCTTGGCTTCGATTTTTATTGATTTCTGAAGCTGATGGGTGCGATTTTTTTAGGGAAAATGGGTGCTGCCATTTCTTTATTCTTGTCCAGCTTGTGTTCTTCATGATTGTTGGTTTTGAGTTGAGAAATTGTAGCTAAGTGTTAGTGGGTGTGTGAGGCGTGAGTTAGTGTGTGCGTGCGTGTGTGTTGTGGTGCTGAATGGTGCGTGTGTGTGTGTGTGTGTTTCAGTGTGTGTTTTCGGCTGGGTGTTTGTATTCTGCTGAGCGTGTGCATATATACTGCTGTGTGTGTGTGTATATACTGCTGGGTGTGTGTATTCTGCTGAGTGTGTGCATATATACTGCTGTGTGTGTGCGTATATACTGCTGGGTGTGTGTATTCTGCTGAGTGTGTGCGTATATACTGCTGTGTGTGTGCGTATATACTGCTGGGTGTGTGTATTATGTGCTGTATATACATGTTATGGTGCATTTGAGTGTGTATATGTGTTGTATATACAAGTGTTGATGCATTTGAGTATGTATGTGCTATATATACAAGTGTAGGTGTATTTCACAATATAACCATGTGTATATGTTGTAGTTTGTGACTAGATGAAGTATTGTTGAAGGAAAATGTTGAATTTATGCATTGGCTTAGTATTATTGTTGGTTAAGAAATGAAGATTAAAATCATGCATGGAAGGTGTTTGTTAATATGCTTAAATGAGATTCAAGTGTGGGTCTAAGCCTTGTTAGTTGCTAGTAGGTGTTGAAAAGAATTAACTTCTATGGCTTGTAACCATTGTAATAGTGTTGGTTTTGATGTTTGAAGCATGCTAGTTGTTTAATTGAGTCTATGGGCATGATTGGTTGATTTAATGAGGAATTATACGCATCAAGTATTGATTATGAATTGACCCTTAAACTTTGAGTTCCTGTAGAGCCTTCTTGAGCTCGGACAACAAGGAAGGTGATTTGACGGTAAACACAGATTATAAGGTACGTAGTGACGTACGAGCAGGTATACATATTATGAAGTAATTACATATTCATATATTCATGAATTATTAAATGTCATGATGGAACGTAAGAGATGTATATGTGTGTTGAGTATGACATATGTGGTATGGTGGATACGTAATTGTACGTGATCCGAAAAGGAATATGTATATATGTATGTGTGGTATGAGGGATACGTAGTTATACGTGATCCGAGTATACGAACCGAGTATTGATGTCTGGGGCATGATCAATATGAGAGAATGTCGAGAATGAGATAGATTGATAGGCAGGATCATGTGCGATATGAAATTGTTTATGATTCAGCATAAATAATAGAATTTGGTTGTATTGAATTGATCGTGTTGATGAGTATCATGTTTAAATAACGATACTGAACTTGATGTTATGAAACTTGTGAGTTTGAAACAGGAACAATGCGTGGAAGCTATACAGATTCAGAATTGTACAAGGAGTACATTTTTATAGATTTTCAATAATCGTAAATTCTGATATTATGATCGTGTCATGATATTTATGCATTGTTATGATATGGGTATTATGACGTTGGTATGCTCACCCTGTGTGGGGGTTGTTTCTGTTGAAACAGGTACTACAGCTACAAAGTTACTTTGGTGTAGCAAGCTCGAGCTTGGTTGGATAATATTGCTTCCTGAAGCGTAGAATGAGATTGGGTAAATGGTATACATTATTTATGCAACTAGATGGGTATTCATTATTTGTTGCTCGTATGTGAGCACTTGGAGTCGTGTATATGGACTGTATATTGGTGTTGAAGTCCACTTTTTTTATATCTTCTTAGTATGGTGACTTCCCTGGCTGGGAACTTACTTATGGTTTTGATTTCTTTTAGTATCGTGTTTTTTTTCCCTGGCTGGGAATTATTTTTGGTGATGTGCCTTATTTTGGAATAGCTCAATTTATGGGGATACTCTGCCAAATTTTTTATAAAACCCACAATGTAAAAGTGGTGCAATGGTGATGATAATGGTGAACCTTGAGTCTTATTGCTGAGTATTATTTATGTCATGGAGAATATGTGAAGCATGTAATGATTCTTTTAAAGAATGAAAAAATTTCTATACTCATATGACGTCATAAATGCACTAATGACGAGTTAAGGGGTTGGGGCCTTACAGTTCTCTAACATGTACCCATTTGTTGATTTGATATCTCATATCCATGAGCAATTCATCAATCAATACATACTAGTCTCAGTGAATTATCATTATCCTAATTCATGATAATACTTGACTAGGGACAATCTTTAAGAATAATACAATATTTTTCTAAGGACATTAACATATATATATATATATATATATATATTCATATTACACAGACATTTGAATAATATATAATAATGAATTGCCTTTAATAAAATCATATTACATTATATGCCAAATTCAATCATCTAATGAGTTGTCTTAGGGCATATCCCAACAAATCTCCCACTTGCACTAAGACCAATCAAATATGTACTTAATGCCTAAAGATCTAGTATGACGATCATGCTTCTGCTGTGACAGAGGTTTTGTCAGTGGGTCAGATACATTATCATCAGTTGGTACTATGCATATTTTTACATCTCCTCTTTCAACGATTTCTCGAATGAAATGAAAGCGCCAAAGTATGTGTTTGGATCGCTGGTGTGATCTGGGTTCCTTAGCCAGTGCGATGGCTCCATTGTTGTCACAATAGAGTTCAATCGTATCTAGTATGCTAGGCATAACCCCAAGCTCAGAAATGAACTTCTTGATCCAAACGGCTCCCTTTGCTGCATCTGAGGCAGCAATATACTCAGCTTCAGTTGTAGAATCGGCTACTGTCTCTTGCTTTGAACTCTTCCAGCTCACAGCACCTCCATTTAGGCAAAACACATATCATGATTGCGATCGGAAATCATCCTTGTCAGTTTGGAAGCTTGTATTAGTGTAACTGGTGTGCGTTTATCGTGTACGCCCAAATTACCCCTTCTCCAGTTAATAGCAAAAATATGTAGTAGCGGAAGTAGGGATCGATCCCACAGGGAAGGTAAATTTATTTCGTGCCAAAAACGAATAGTAACAAGGGGGTTTTAGGATGAATGATTACTACTAAGCAAATTCTATAATTAAACTAATTAACGAGATTACTAAGATGATTTAAACTTATGAGAGTGAAGCGATTCTTGGTTTCCAGGTAACCGTACTTTTGGAAAATTATCTTTTAGTCATCAAATCCAAACATTCGAATTCTTTCAATTATCTATTGATTGGAAATTCAATTCCTACTCATCTTATTCGTAGTCAAAGAGAAAACAGCATTCAATTCAACCCTTACCAAATCTCTAATCACCACTACAGCCGTTAATGATTAAATCAATGATAGTTTCAAAACTAATGAGTTCGATAAATCTAATCAATGAAAACTACAGCCGTTAAAATTGATTACTCAACCGTTTCTCCTAAGAATTCAACAACACCTACAGCCGGTTAATTATTGATCTTAGTTGTTTCTTAACAAACTATCGATTATGCAATTGAATATTAGGTGATCGGTCTAATACACAAACACAACAATCATGGAATTCGAAATCTGAGAAACAAATTGAAATCGAAATCTAATTCAACAATCAAACCAAATTCTCATAAAAGATTTAAATCCAAAAGTAGGTATCCCTTCAACCAAGAATCAAAGGGTTCTAGCATAATTAAATCTAAAAATAATAAAAATTCGATGGAAAACATTAAATAAATAAAGGAAAAGAAATTACTAATATAAATCACGATTCCGGTTCCGTTCTTTGTTGTTCTTGAAGAAAACTTGAAAGAAAATTATTCTCAAAACCTAAAAATATTCTAAAGTCTGGAATAATATGCCTAAGAACTCAATAATTTCGAGTTATGGGGGTTGGTGGCTGATAAAAATAGGTTACAATCTTCTAAACATGGTAAAAGACCTAATTTCCTAATTTTCGGACTCTTCGGCGATCGATCGCCTTGAATGTGGCGATCGATCGCTGCATTATTTTTTTTCGGAAAAACCCTTGAGGCGATCGATCGCTATAAAGTGGCGATCGATCGCCGAGCTCCAGTAGACTTTGACAATCGATCGCCCCTTCTTCGTGATCGATCGCTGGCTCTTCAAATTTGATGCAAATGTTTCTATCCATAGGCGATCGATTGCCTCTTCCGGGCGATCGATTGCCACCTCCAAAATTACATTTTTTTCCTTTTCTTGATCAACTTTGAGTCCTTGTCATGTCCATGTCCCTTCTTGGTCTTTACACATCGTTTTAGCTCGTTTTCTTCGATTGTACCTATAATTACACAAATATACGATTAGGTAGCATACGTATCAAATTATCTATCAAAACCTACCAAATCGTAGACAATTAAGCACTCAAGATGTGTCTATTTCTAGTCACATCAAACTCCTCCATACTTACTCTTTACTCGACCTCGAGTAAACAAATAAAACTACAATATTTTTGTTTGGCTCATAGGTTCATAACAAAGCAACTTGTCCTCACTTTAATGCCTCAACAATTTTAACATGCATAATAATGAACGGCGGTGAAAAGTTAACAGTGGAACAAGTTCAATCCCTAAACATTTCGTACCCAACAAAGTAGTGAACGTGTGTGTGTGGTCATAAACAAGTGTTGTGTACAAATTATAGATCCAAAATATGCAAAGCCATAATAGTTCAAGTCATACACTAACACAAGTATAAGCTCACTTGCACACTCTTCTCCACTATCTTAGCTACTTTGCAAACATAAATCAAGTAGGTCTTTATTAGCTTGTAGCTTGGCCTAGGTATTGGCTTATGAAAGAAAGGGTAAGGATATTCAAACAAGAGAGTATGATGAAATGCACATTAAAACTTCTCTTCTTGCAAGAATTTTTCAAACCTTGTTCAAAAAATTTTTTTCAAGGTTTATTTCAACATTTTTCTTCTTTTGTGCCTTGGCTCCCCTTGGAGTCATATTTTTATCTATTTTTTTCAAGGCATCCTTTTTTTCTTTCATGCATTCCATTCTTTTGACAATTAAGCTCACAAATATACTTCAATGATTCCCAAGTGCATTTGAATGAAATACATCATACTCCCTTAAAAGGTATGGATTAAAATCACATTTAGGCTTAAAGGATAGGATGAT